>JANJGN010000080.1:1568446-2300199 GCA_026770705.1 Isurus oxyrinchus
CTGCACTGTCAGAGGGTCAGTATTGAGGGAGTGCTGCACTTTGTTATGGTCAGTGTTGAGGGAGAGCTGCACTGTCGGAGGTTCAGTATTGAGGGAGAGCGGCATTGTCAGATGGTCAGTATTGAGGGAGTGCTGCACTGTGGAAGGGTCAGTATTGAGGGAATGCTGCACTGTTTTATGCTCAGTGTTGAGGGACAGCTGCACTGTGGGAGGGTCAGTATTGAGGGAGTGCTGCACTGTGGAAGGGTCAGTGATGAGGGAGTGCCGCGCTGTAGGAGGCTCAGTACTGAGGCAGTGCTGCACTGTCGGAGGGTCAGTATTGAGTGAATGCTGCACTGTCGGAGGGTCAGTACTGAGGGAGCACTGCACTGTGTTAGGGTCAGTATTGAGGTAGTGCTGCACTGTCGGAGGTTCAGTATTGAGGGAGTGCTGCACTGTGGGAGTGTCAGTGCTGAGAGAGTGCCGCGCTGTGGGAGGGTCAGTATTGAGGGAGTGCCGAGCTGTGGGAGGGTCAGTATTGAGGGAGGGATGCACTGTCGGAGGGTCAGTATTGAGGAAGTGTTGCACTGTCAGAGGGTCAGTGCTGAGGGAGTGCTGCACTGTGGAAGGGTCAGTACAGAGGGACCGCTGCTCTGTGTGTGTGTCAGTATTGAGGGAGTGCTGCACTGTGGGAGGGTCAGTATTGAGGGAGTGCCGAACTGTGGGAGGGTCAGTATTGAGGGAGTGTGCACAGTTGGAGGGTCAGTATGGAGGAAGTGCTGCACTGTCAGATGGTCAGTACAGAGGGATTGCTGCACTGTGTTACGATCAGTATTGAGGGAGGGATGCACTGTTGGAGGGTCAGTATTGAGGGAGTGCTGCACTGTCGGAGAGTCAGTATTGAGGGAGTGCTGCACTGTTGGAGGGTCAGTACTGAGGGAGCACTGCACTGTGTGTGGGTCAGTGTTGAGGGAGTGCTGCACTGTCGGATGGTCAGTATTGAGTTAGTGCTGCACTGTCGGTTGTCAGTATTGAGGGAATGCTGCACTGTCGGAGGGTCAGTGCTGAGCGAGTGCCGTGCTTTGGGAGGGTCAGTACTGAGGGAGTGCTGCACTGTGATAGGGTCAGTATTGAAGGACTGCTGCACTGTGGGAGGGTCTGTGCTGAGGGATTGCTGCACTGTCGGAGGGTCAGTACTGAGGGAGTGCTGCACTGTGGGAGTGTCTGTGCTGAGGGCGCGCTGCACTGTGGGAGGGTCAGTATTGAGGGAGTGCTGCACTGTGGGAGGGTCAGTGCTGAGGGAGTGCTGCACTGTGGGAGTGTCAGTATTGAGGGAGTGCTGCACTGTGGGAGGGTCAGTGCTGAGGGAGTGCTGCACTCTGGAAAGTTCAGTGCTGAGGCAGTGCTGCACTGTGTGTGGGTCAGTATTGAGGGAGTGCTGCACTGTCGGAGGGTCAGTATTGCGGGAGCGCTGCACTGTGCGAGGATCAGTATTGCGGGAGCGCTGCACTGTGCGAGGATCAGTATTGAGGGAGTGCTGCACTGTGCGAGGATCAGTATTGAGGGAGTGCTGCACTGTGCGAGGATCAGTATTGAGGGAGTGCTGCACTGTGCGAGGATCAGTATTGAGGGAGTGCTGCACTGCACTGCATTTACTCACCATCCTTAAAACGATCTAATGGTGATTGTGTGTTGCTGTGCACACGTTATCTGTTGAGTTTACACTTCAAAAATTCTTGATTAGCAATAAATTGCTTTGTAAAATACTGAGGGGATCCACAGTGCTGCAGAAATGTGAGTTATTTACTTTAGTGGATTTGTTTACATGTTGGGATGGATCAAATTGAAATCAAACACTCTCCCCTGTGAACACCCCCTTACCTCTGACCTCCAGTCTACACTCGCTTTTGGCCTCTCCCAGGGGGTTAGTGGCCTGGCAGCTGTAGATCCCAGCATCAACGGGGCTTGGTTTCCGAATCTCCAGGCTCAACACTCCCTGGTTACTGAACATTCTGTAGCGGGGATCACCAGACAGGTCAGCCTGGTTCTTATACCACATCACCTTGGGCTGGGGGAACAGCAAAAGAGAGAGGAGAGAGGAAAACAGAGGAGGGAGGGGGAGAGAGGAAGGTGGGGAGGGGTAGGGGGGAAAGACGGAAGTAGGGTGAGGGGAGAGTGTAACAGAGAGGAGTGGCAGGGGCAAGAAAAAGAGGGGAGGGAGAGAGCAGGAGAGAGACACACATGAGGAGGGGAGAGAATCGGGTTGGGGTAGGGAGTGAGGGGGGATGGGACAGAGAAAGAAAGAAGGAGGGAGCGAGACAGAGTGAGAGAGATGGATAGAAAGAAGGAGTTACGAAGGGAGAGGTTCAGATGAAATGAAAAGACAGATGGACAGAGTGAGATAGAATATGAGAGAAAGAGGGTGGGAAAAATTGAGATGGAGTGAAGGAGATATGGGGAGGGAGAGAGATGGTGCAAGAGAAATTAAGGGAAAGAGAGGCACCGGAGGGAGGGATTGGGGAGGAGAGAGAGAGTTTAATAAGACTGGTCATTCAAATGGACTCTATGAGTGTTGCTCGGTGCGGATGGTGAATATTACCTTGGGGCTCCCTCGCAGGGCACAGCTCAGTGTGGCATTGTACCCACAAATCACTGAACGATTCATTAGCGGGCGTGTGAACTTGGGTGGCTCGGTGAAGTCATGCTGCTTGTAGCTGGGTGGCTTGTACTGCATCCCTGCCGGAGGTACCAGGAAGAGGCACAGTTAGAATCTGCAGATACCCGCTTCCCACCCCCAGCCACCCTCTGGCATGCTCTTTGACCTCTGAACTTGTACCTCCTGCAATTGCCTCTCCCCCTGACCTCAAATTAACAAATGCCTTTCGCCTGTAGATAGGGTATAGGTGGGGAGATGAATCTGTCTGTTCCTTTACCAGATGCCAGACAATCTTTATAAACCTACCAACTATTGCTCTGCAGCAAGACTCCCCCATCCTGATTTTAAAAAGACAGGGTGCCACTACTGGCTGGAGGGTATAACTGCAGCGTGACAGTTTTGCATTGGCAATTCTCATTATAAATGTTGACACACAAAGATACATCAATAAAAACAGAGTGCTTGAGTTTATGATGGGGAATGAATCTTTATGAATCTTGTGCTCCAATGACAATCCTTTCCCCACCTCATTCCAGCTTCTAACCTGGAGACGCGAGGTCCAGTATCTGCTGGGAAGGTCTCTACAACTGATCTCAGAGCCTGCACAATAGGGAATCAGTGAAGACTCCTGCTCCCAATTGCTCCACATGGTTCCTGTCTGGGATGGTTATGTTGCTATGACAGCAGGTGCTCCAAGCTGGCTTACCTGGTTTCTGGATGTAGACACTGTCCTTGGACTGGCTGGCTTCCTCACTCAGGCCACATATGTTCTCGGTGAAGACTCTGAAGAAATATTCATTCCCCACGACCAGTTCTGACACAGAGCACTGAGCACGGCGACAGTGTTCATACACTGTGAACCACTCCTGAATCATCACAGACAGCAGTGCAAAGGGAAGGGGAGGGAGGGAGAGAAAGAGGGATGGAGTGAGGGTGGGAATGCAGGAGGGAAAGTGGGAAATTCAAGGGAGAGAAAAAGGGGGGGTGCAGAGAGAGAAACATTGTCACACAAGGAGGGTGTGAGAGGGGGATCGGGAGTCAGAGAGAGAGAGAGAAAGACCAGAAAGTAGAGAAGGATTATGTGTTTGAGCAGAAGTAGCAGAATTTCTAACGTGTTAGATTGACACAATGGGACTGCAGAGAGCCAGCAGATCACCCA
The DNA here is from genome assembly GCA_026770705.1 of Isurus oxyrinchus. Classification (NCBI taxonomy): domain Eukaryota; kingdom Metazoa; phylum Chordata; class Chondrichthyes; order Lamniformes; family Lamnidae; genus Isurus; species Isurus oxyrinchus. The sequence goes on from JANJGN010000080.1 coordinate 1,572,241, forward strand.
CAAACCGCCCCCTCCCCCACAGATCGCCCCCCCCACCACGGAGCACCCCCCCCCCACAGATCATCCCCCCCACAGATCGTCCCCCAAGAAGCCTCCCCCATGATACCTCCCCCACAGATCGCACCCCCTCCCCCCATCACGGAGCCCCCCCCCCCCCCACCCCCCTCCCCCCCTCCCCCCCCCCCTCCCCCAAGGATCCTCCCCCACGGAGCGCCTACCCCCAAGGTTTATCACCCTCCAGCTGAGTTATCAGCTTCAGATATAGGATTTATCCTACTAAAGTGCTCACTCACCTTCTCCTCTTCTGCCCCCTTTCCTCTTTCCCCTCCCTCCATTTCCCCCACTCCTCCTTACCTACCTTTGTACTCCTGCTCACACCTCCTTCCCCCTCTGCCCCATCACACCCCTCCCTATCTCACTATTCATTGCCTCTCACTCCTTCTTTCCCTTTGCTCGTGCATTCCCCTCTCACTCACTCCCCCTCTTCCTTATTCCCTCATTCCCTTCTCATTTCCCCTTCTCCTCATTCCCCCTCACTACCTCATTGCCCCTCCCCCTTACTCTCCCTTCCCCTCATCCCCTCAATCTCCCTCCCTCATTCACCCTCCCCCTCACTCCACCTCCTACCCGTCTCAGCTGCCCATTTGCCTGGGTCCGTGTCCCCTGTGCTTCCTGTTGGATGTGGTGTTATGGGTGGGGGTGGGGTACTTCTGGAGCAGGGCCTCCCCGGGGAAGGGGAGGGGGTGGTGGTGACGGGGTCAGTTACCCAGTCATGATTGTGGGGTAGGTCATTGTATCCAAGCTTGTCCCCGGTGCGGGGCACTGCCCAGAGCGCCAGTGGCCTGGCCCTGCCCAGAGCGCCAGTGGCCTGGCCCTGCCCAGAGCGCCAGTGGCCTGGCCCTGCCCAGAGAGCCAGTGGACTGGCCCTGCCCAGAGCGCCAGTGGCCTGGCCCTGCCCAGAGCGCCAGTGGCCTGGCCCTGCCCAGAGCGCCAGTGGCCTGGCCCTGCCCAGAGAGCCAGTGGCCTGGCCATGCCAAAAGCGCCAGTGGCCTGGCCCTGCCCAGAGCGCCAGTGGCCTGGCCCTGCCCAGAGCGCCAGTGGCCTGGCATTGCCCAGAGCGCCAGTGGCCTGGCCCTGCCCAGAGCGCCAGTGGCCTGGCCCTGCCCAGAGCGCCAGTGGCCTGGCATTGCCCAGAGCGCCAGTGGCCTGGCATTGCCCAGAGCACCAGTGGCCTGGCCCTGCCCAGAGCACCAGTGGCCTGGCCCTGCCCAGAGCACCAGTGGCCCATTCAGTGTGTTGACATGGCTGCCCATTCCACAATTTTCCGGCACATTCTTACCATGGTCTTCTTGTCGGCTTTCTGGATGGTGTACCCAGTGATTTCACAGTTACCATCATCCTTGGGGGGCTGCCAGGATAGAGCCACGTTCAATCCCCACACCTCGTCAACCTTCACCTGGACTGGGGGGCCAGGCTTATCTGGGAGCGGAAGTGGGCGATGGTGAGAATTACTCAGCAAAGGGGCCTCAATGCTATTGGAGGGGGAGTGAGGGTGGGGGGGAGGGAGGTGGGTGAAGAAGTGAGAAGGAAGAGAATGAGGTGGGAGGATGGGGGAATAAGAGTGAGGGGGGAATGAGAGTGTGGGGACGGGAGGAAGAGAGGAGAGTGAAAGGAGGCAGAGAGGAGAATGAGGGGTAGAGTGAGGGGGGAATGAGAGGGAGGGGGAGAGTGAGGGAGGGGATAGTGAGGGAGGGGGGAGAGTGAGGAGGGGGAGTGGGAAGGTGAGAGGGGGAATAAGAGTGAGGGGGGAATGAAATTCAGAGGGGGAATGAGAGTGAGGGGGAGAGCAAGGGGAGGAGAGTGAGGGGGGAATGAGAAGGAGGAGAGTGAGGGGGATAGTGAGGGAGGGGATAGTGAGGGAGGGGGAGAGTGAGGAGAGGGGGAGTGAGGGGGGTTGGAATGCGAGTTTCACAGAACTGCCCGACACTGGGACTCGAGGAGTTACACTCTATAATAGGAGCTTTACTCTGTATCTGACACTTGCTGGAATACATCAGAACAGGGGGAGTCCATTCGGCCCTTCAATGCTGTTCCACCATTGAATTAGGTCAGAGCTGATCTGTAACTTAACTCAGTCTATCCACTCGATCTCACTTTAAGCTTACACTTTCCTTGTTCTGGATTTGCCCATCAGTGCAAATGGTTTCTCTCTGTCTACCAATCATCTTAAACACCTCAACCTGATCATCTTTTAATCTTCTAGGCTGAAGGGGACAGAACCCTTACCTATGCTACCTGTCATCATAATTTAACACTTAAATCACTAGCACCAGTATCATTGTGGAGAATCTGCATTGTGACCCCTTCCAAGACTGCCAGATCCTTCCAGAGATATGGGCTGGAATTCTCCAATCCGGGACGAGGAGTGCTTCCCCACATGGAGGCCAATGGGAATACCCACGATATCTTGCGACCCTGACCTCATTAATCATGCAGCCAGGGGTCTCTCAATGAATTGAGTGGCAGGGTGGGCTGGATGGCATGAGCCCCACATTCATATCCGGGCACCTAATTTAAAAGGTGCCTGGGCATCAACTCACTGATGAGGACTGTGGACATGGCAGGGTCTCCATCATCCCTGGGTATCCTCCTCAGCCTGGTGGAGGCCGGGGGAAGACATGCTAGCCCCCGCTGGTGGGAGGAGGAGGAGGCTGAGGAGGGAAGGCAGCCTTGCAGGTCACCACTGCTGTCGTGCTCAGGGTGTCCAGTGGAGGTCAGCCATCCAATGTGGGAAGAGAATGAATAACCTCATCCTCTCTGTCAGGGACAACATGCAGTGCATTAATGAAATGTCACACAATCCAGTGGGTTATGTCTTAGACTGGACATAGAGAAAGAAACCTGAAGATGCTATGTACAGATAGATGCTCAATACAATTCCTCAGCCCCATCGTCTCTGTTCTTATTGAGCGGGACAAGATAAGACATAATCGCCAAGAGACGGAGAAGACAGGAGGGTGTCAGCCATGTTTCCAGGGAATGACAGAGTTCCAGCAGATGGTAGCCCAGCTGGCAGGGGTGGAGCGACACCAGGCCATTGGAGATGGGGAGGCTGGATTTGGGCCTCCAACCAGTAAGGATCCATGTATGTCATCAAAGCGTCAGGGCCAAGGGGATCTCCATGTTGGAGGCAGCTCAGACAGTCGCTCACTCTCTCCTCTCTCATTTACAGGTGCCAGCAGCAAGAGAACAAGGGCCAGAAGGTGACAATCTGTCCAGCTTCAGCACAAGCCCAGGCCCAGAGAGGAGTGAGGAGAGAACGCAAGAGATATGTCCACCTGTAGAGCCATCACAGCAGACACCTGCGCCTCCACCAGCTCAAAGACACACACCTCCATGGGTGCTTGATGTACTTGAGTAAGGGTCTCACCGTCTGGTGGGTCACTGCACGGACATTTGTCCACAGAAGCAGAAGCTAGGGTCAGCCAAGATCACCGACACTAGGAGGACTGCTGGGGAAGAGGCATCTGTGAAGTTTGAGCCCGATGACGAGCCTCTGGAATCAGCCATCGATGAGATACTGGAGAGGCAGCAAGAGGTGGGGGAACATGAGGCAGAGGTGGCAGAGGCCTTTAACAGATTGGTACATGAGGAGGACGAGCCTGATCAGCTGCTCTCTGATGAAGTGGTTCCGACCTGTGCATGTATCAAGCTCCCCATTGGGAGGGTGGCGGACACCATGGAGAACCTGGTCCAGCAGATTCTGCCAGAGACGCGTGCAGAGCTGCACTCCATCACTGTAGCCATGGGAGAGATTTCACAATGGCTAAGTGAAAGGGGAACAGACTTCCCTCCGTGTGCCCCCTCCCCTCAAGGAGTCAGGAAGGGGACCTCAGGCACCCAAAGGGAGGAGGAGCTACTGATGGATTCGTCTAGGATCTTCCCTCAGGACTGTCTGAGGGTGTCCGGTCCTTCTGAATCCCTGTTGCCTGTGACCTCTTTAACCTCAGCAGCTGCCCCAAAGTGAGAGGGAGTTTTACTCTGTATCTAACCCTGTGCTGTACCTGTCCTGGGAGTGTTTGATGGGGACAGTGTAGAGGGAGTTTTACTCTGTATCTAACCCTGTGCTGTACCTGTCCTGGGAGTGTTTACTGGGGATGGTGTACTGCAAGCTTTACTCTGTATCTAACCCCGTGCTGTACCTGTCCTGGGAGTGTTTACTGGGGATGGTGTACTGCGAGCTTTACTCTGTATCTAACCCTGTGCTGTACCTGTCCTGGGAGTGTTTGATGGGGACAGTGCAGAGGGAGCTTTACTCTGTATCTAACCCCGTGCTGTACCTGTCCTGGGAGTGTTTGATGGGGATGGTGTACTGCGAGCTTTACTCTGTATCTAACACTGTGCTGTACCTGTCCTGGGAGTGTTTGATGGGGATGGTGTACTGCGAGCTTTACTCTGTATCTAACCCTGTGCTGTACCTGTCCTGGGAGTGTTTGATGGGGACAGTGTAGAGGGAGCTTTACTCTGTATCTAACCCCGTGCTGTACCAGCCCTGGGAGTGTTTGATGGGGACAGTGCAGAGGGAGCTTTACTCTGTATCTAACCCCATGCTGTACCTGCCCTGGGAGTGTTTACTGGGGATGGTGTACTGCGAGCTTTACTCTGTATTTAACCCTGTGCTGTACCTGTCCTGGGAGTGTTTGATGGGGACAGTGTAGAGGGAGCTTTACTCTGTATCTAACCCTGTGCTGTATCTGTCCTGGGAGTGTTTGACAGGGCAGTGTAGAGGGAGCTTTACTCTGTATTTAACCCTGTGCTCTACCTGTCCTGGGAGAGTTTGATGGGGACAGTGTAGAGGGAGCTTTACTCTGTATTTAACCCTGTGCTGTACCTGTCCTGGGAGTGTTTGATGGGGACAGTGTAGAGGGAGCTTTACTCTGTATCTAACCCTGTGCTGTACCTGTCCTGGGAGTGTTTGATGGGGACAGTGTAGAAGGAGCTTTACTCTGTATCTAACCCTATGCTGTACCTGTCCTGGGAGTGTTTGACAGGGCAGTGTAGAGAGAGCTTTACTCTGTATCTAACCCTGTGCTGTACCTGTCCTGGGAGAGTTTGATGGGGACAGTGTAGAGAGAGCTTTACTCTGTATCTAACCCTGTGCTGTACCTGTCCTGGGAGTGTTTGATGGGGACAGTGTAGAGGGAGATGCAATGGGTTGATGTTGTTCTGTGCTGTCAGTGGCGCTCTCTTACCTATAACCTGGATGTAGATGCTTGCTGTGTCCTTGGTATTTTCGATCTGAATCTGAAGTTGGTAAGAACCTGAGTGCTGGCGCTCTGCGTTACGGATAAAGAAGATGGTGTCTGTGTCGCTGTTCCTGATTGTGATGTTCTTCGAATCCAGGGGCTGTTCGTCCTTCAGCCAGGTGATTATTGGCCTGGGCTTGCCCTGCACAGTGAATAACAGAAGCAGATACTGTCAGAGTGTGGCAGCAAATGCAGCTTCCAGTTTACATGGGGTCATGGTATCTCACTGCCATTCTACTCAGGGGAAATGAAGAGGATTCAGACTGAAAACAGTAATCCAATGAACACATGGAAAGCCCCCTTAAGTAGCAATAGCCCGATCATCTGCATTGTTGATAAATGGTCGATGGGTAAACATTGGGCAGGACATTTGGAGAACTCCATTGCTCTCTAAGTGTGCGGCACTCCCACAGCGTTGACCCTCCACCAGTGCGCGCTCCCTCAGCTCTGACTCTCCAACAGTGCTGCGCTCCCTCAGCACTGACCCTCCGACAGTGCGGCACTCCCTCAGTACTGACTCTCCGACAGTGCGGAACTCCCTCAGTACTGACCCTCCGACAGTGCAGCACTCCCTCGGCACTGACTGTCCGACAGTGTGGCACTCCCTCAATACTGAGCCTCCGACAGTGCGGCACTCCCTCAGTACTGACCCTCTGACAGTGCGGCACTCCCTCAGTACTGACCCTCCGACAGTGCAGCACTCCCTCAGCACTGACTCTCCGACAGTGCGGCACTCCCTCAGCACTTACCCTCCGACAGTGCGGCACTCCCTCAGCACTGACCCTCCGAGTCTGCAGCACTCCCACACTACTGACCCTCCTACAGTGCAGCGCTCCCTCAGCACTGACCCTCCGAGTGTGCAGCACTCCCACAGCACTGACCCTCTGACAGTGCGGCACTCCCACAGCACTGACCCTCCGAGAGTGCGGCACTCCCTCAGCATTGACCCTCTCACAGTGCAGCACTCCCACAGCACTGACCCTCCGACAATGCGGCCCTCCCACAGCACTGACCCTCCGACAGTGCGGTGCTCCCTCAGTACTGACCCTCTGACAGTGCAGCGCTCCCTCAGCACTGAACCTCCAACAGTGCTGCACTCCCTCAGCACTGACCCTCCGACAGTGTGGCGCTCTCTCTATACTGACCCTCCGACAGTTTGGCCCTCCCTCAGTACTGACCCTCTGACAGTGCAGCACTCCCTCAGTACTGACCCTCTGACAGTGCAGCACTCCCTCAGCACTGACCTTCCCAGTGTGCGGCACTCCCACAGCACTGACTCTCCGACAGTGCGGCACTCCCACAGCACTGACCCTCTGACAGTGCGGTGCTCCCTCAGCAATGACCCTCCAACAGTGCGGCACTCCCTCATCATTGACCCTCCCACAGTGCAGCACTCCCTCAGCACTGACCCTCCCACAGTGCAGCACTCCCTCAGCACTGACCCTCCCACAGTGCAGCACTCCCTCAGCACTGACCCTCCCACAGTGCAGCACTCCCTCAGCACTGACTCTCCCACAGTGCAGCACTCCATCAAAACTGACCGTCCCACAGTGCAGCACTCCCTCAGCACTGACCCTCCGAGTGTGCAGCACTCCCACAGCACTGACCCTCTGACAGTGTGGCAGTCCCTCAGCACTGACCTTCCGAGTGTGTGGCACTCCCACAGCACTGACCCTCCGACAGTACGGCCCTCCCACAGCACTGACCCTCTGACAGTGCGGCACTCCCTCAGCACTGACCCTCCGACAGTGTAGCACTCCCTCAGTACTGACCCTCTGACAGTGCAGCGCTCCCTCAGCACTGACCCTCTGACAGTGTTGCACTCCCTCAGCACTGACCCTCCGACAGTGCGGCGCTCCCTCAGTACTGACCCTCTGACAGTGCGGTGCTCCCTCAGTACTGACCCTCCGACAGTGCGGTGCTCCCTCAGCACTGACTCTCCGACAGTGCAACACTTCTTCGGTACTGCATTGAGAATTTTGCCTGAATTATATGTTCTCGTGTTTTGATTGGGATTTGAATTGCCGATTGTCTCAGATTGGGAGGTGCTGGCACTGAGCCAATTTACTCATTACAAATCGGTGAGAATACAGCAGTACCGTTACAGCAGAAGTGCCACCGAGATATCCTTGACCATGGTGAGGGACTCCTAATGTCACCTTAGCTAACAGAACGGTGATGGGCATCTCTATAAACCCACATGGGCTGAGCCTGCACATGCAGAGCATGATTGTCGATGTTCATGTAGCTGTGATCCCTGGGCACGGTGTCCCTTAAAATTAAAGTTTGCATTCTGGGAATTGAGGCTCTTGCAACAGCAGATGGGCCTTCCTCCCCACGCCAGGGGTATTAGAGTGGGAGAGGGTGTATCTCCCCCACCCAGGGTGCAAGATGGGGGAGGGGGTATCTCTGCATTCCCCAGGTATTAGGGTTGCCCTTGCTGTGAAGGGGTAGGGTTAACTTTAACACACCATGTGTCAGTCTCCATGTGTCCTTTGGCCCACAGTACTGGAGCCAAGATGAAGGTTACTGGAATCTCTGCTGACCATGTCCCGTGGTGTTTGTTCTGAGTGCCTGACATACCAGCATTTCAGCAACTGTCCACATGTCCTCAGTGAACATGAGAGTGATGGCAATGCCAGAGAGGCCTCTCTTTCCTGTTCCCTTCCTCCAGGGAGCTGTGTTTCTACATTCCAGCCGGTAGATTGCCTGCTGCTCTTCACAGGCACTGTGCAATCTCACCATCCCATATCCCCCTCCCTCGGATTCCTACCAGTCACCACTCGCAGCTCCTGGTCACTCTCAAGGCTGTGGCTCAAACAGGCTCCTGTTTCCCATCACCTCACCACTCAAAATCCTGGGGCTGAATTTTGCCCTTGACAGGCAGGGAGCCGATCCTCACCTGAGAAACGGGCCCCGTCACCATTTTAAGTGGGTGGGCCAATTAAGGCCCGCCCAGCGTGACGTCCGGTGGGAAGCACTATGTGCTTCCTGTGTGGGGGTGGTGGGGGGGGCGGGGGGGTGGGGGGGGGGGGGGGGGGGTGGGGGGGGATTACCCAAATATGAGAGTGCTCTCTTTCACGCATGCGCACGATAGAGCGCACATCTCCCCGAGACTAAGTGCTGCCTCAGGGAGATCGCTGACAGGTTTTTGAAAGTTTAAAAAAAGAAAAAGAAAAAAATTATTCACATGTCCCCCTCATGTGACAATGTCACACGAGATGGGACATGTTAATAAACTGCACAAAAACTTTATTAAACATTTTTAAACCCGACATGAAACCTCATCCCACTGGTGGATGAGGTTTTATGTGTTATCAGAAGCCCGCTGGGGCTCCTGGCCTGCCCGCTAACCTTAAGGTTGGATGGGCAGGGCCTTTAATTGGCTTAATTACCCTGTCAATGGCCTCAATGGGCCATTGACAGGTCGCTGGGTGGACAGCTGATTTTGCTGTGCCCCCGCCTTTCTAAAAATTTAAATGGGGCGGGATAATGTCGGGGGCTCCGCCCAACATCATCCTACATCATTTTGTGTGTCGGCGAGTGGGCCCACCCCCAACTGGCTGATGGAAATATTCAGCCCCTGGAGTTTTTGGGACAGTCAAAGTGACTGTTTTGACTATCCCAAGACCCAAAGTTTCCAATCTCTGTTCCTGCTCTTTCACAGAAGAGGGGTGAGGGGAGAATGGGAGGAATGGGATTGAGAGCCGGTGCCTTTAGCAGGCAGTGGAATTGGATACAGGGAGTCTCCTCACCTGGAAGGGGATCATGATGTTCACAGTCTCTCCCACCACTTTCACCACCTTTTGTCGGAGGCTACGAGGGAGACAAATCCTGGGTCGCTCTGCATTGGTGAAGAGATAGACATTGTTTTACCTGACACCACAGGAGAGATAGTTACTTCAACATATCCACACCCAAAAATCCCTCAGGCCCCAAAAAACCCCCACCCCTGCCCATCCCAAACGTCTACACAGCCCTCACACTAACCAGGGCTGGACTGGATCTGACAGCAGTAATTAGGCAGGCATGATGGGAGTGGAGTTTGATTTTGAGGGAGATGCAGCCTGTTTCCCCCTCTCTGCAGTATGGGACCACTCTCCTTGGCTCTCCAGGAGCCATGGTGTAGAATTCAATGTGGGAGAGAATTCTGGGGTAGCCTTCCAGTTGCTGGACCGGCTCTCACTGAGGAACAGGGTTTACTTGCTGCTAGGTAACCTCAATGGAATCATAAAGAAACCGGCTACCCAATCCCTTACAGACTGTGACCTGGGGGGTGGGGAACAAAGATGGGCAGAGGTGGCACAGGCCAGACCCAAAACACCGAGTCCCATCATCACTGTATTCATCACGGTGGCTGAGTTAGGTCCAGGAGCCAGGTATCTACTCACCCCCCTCAGGGAGAGGCAGGGTATCTACTCACCCCCCTCAGGGAGAGGCAGGGTATCTACTCACCCCCGTCAAGGAGGGGCAGGGTATCTACTCACCCCCTTTAGGGAGGGGCAGGGTATCTATTCACCTCCCTCAGGGAGGGGCAGGGTATCTATTCACCCTCTCAGGGAAGGGCAAGGTATCTGTTCACCCCCCTCAGGGAGGGGCAGGATATCTGCTCACCCCCTTTAGGGAAGGGCAGGGTATCTACTCACTCTCCTCAGGGAGGGGCAGGGTATCTATTCACCCTCTCAGGGAGAGGCAGAGTATCTACTCACCCCCTCAGGGTGGGGCAGGCTTTCTACTCACCCGTTCCGGGGGGAGTAGGGCTCAGGAGCAGTGTATTTACTCACTCCCCTCTGGGACGAGTAGGGCCCGGAAGCATTTTCATAAAAACATGAGAATTAGGGGCAGAAGTAGTCCATTCAGCCCCTCGAACAGGCTCCACCATTCAATAAGGTGATGGCTAATCTGAAAATAGCCTTAACTCATGTCTGCTCCGCAGAATTCTCGACTCCCTCATTTATCAAAAATCTGTCTAACTCAGCCTTGAATATATTCAATAACTCAGCCTCCACTGCTCTCTGGGGTAGAGAATTCCAAACATAATGACCCTCTGAGAGAAGAACAAAAACAGAATTACCTGGAAAAACTCAGCAGGTCTGGCAGCATCGGCGGAGAAGAAAAGAGTTGACGTTTCGAGTCCTCATGACCCTTCGACAGAACTTGATTTCGAGTCCAAGAAAGAGTTGAAATATAAGCTGGTTTAAGGTGTGTGTGTGGGGGGCGGAGAGATAGAGAGAGAGAGAGAGAGAGGTGGTTGTGTGGACAAACAAGCAGTGATAGAAGCAGATCATCAAAAGATGTCAGCAACAATGGTACAATAGAACACATAGGTGTTAAAGTTAAAGTTGGTGATATTATCTAAACGAATGTGCTAATTAATAAACTTTTCAACAAGAAACTTTTTCTCTTTCTCTCAACTGCTAAGGAACGCAAGCTCCAACAACTCATCGACACCAACACCCATCTAGGACCCTCCACCCCAGCTTGTCCCTTCGTCCCCACCCCATCTTCCAATCCCAGCCCCAGCCGTGTATTCACTATATCCCCTGACCTTCCCCTCTCCGATGCTGAACGTTCAGTGCTCAGCAAAGGACTTAGTTTCATACCCTTACGCCCTCACCTCAATAAATTTCGGACTCGGCATGATACTGAACTTTTCTTTCGCCGTCTTCGTCTCCGGGCTCACTTCTTTGGGCAGGAGTCCTCTCCCAGTTCAACAGATCCTTTTACCCATCTCCAATATTCTCCCTCCACCTGGACCCCTCCCTCTGGATTCTTACCTTCTCTTGATCTTTTCATTGAGAACTGTCAGCGTGACATTAGTCGTCTCAATTTCTCTGCTCCTCTCACCCATTCTAACCTGTCTCTCTCTGAACTTACTACAATCCATTCTCTCAGGTCCAACCCTGACATTGTCATCAAACCCACTGACAAGGGTGGTGCTGTTGTTGTCTGGCGCACTGACCTCTACCTCGTGGAGGCTGAGCGTCAACTCGCAGACACTTCCTCCTACCTCTCCCTGGACCATGACCCCACCACTGAACATCAAGCCATTGTTTCCAGGACTGTCACTGACCTCACCTCCTCTGGGGATCTCCCTCCCACAGCTTCCAACCTGATAGTCGCCCAACCTCGGACGGCCCGCTTCTATCTCCTACCCAAAATCCACAAACAGAACTGCCCCCGTAGACCGATCGTCTCAGCTTGCTCCTGCCCCACAGAACTCATTTCTCGTTATCTTGACTCCCTTCTCTCTCCCCTTGTCCAGTCCCTTCCCACCAACATCCGTGATTCCTCTGACACCTTACGTCACATCAACAATTTCCAGTTCCCTGGCCCCAACCGCTTCCTCTTCACCATGGACGTCCAATCCCTCTACACCTCCATCCCCCACCAGGATGGTCTGAGGGCCCTTAGCTTCTTCCTCGAACAGAGGCCCGTACAATCCCCATCCACCACTACTCTCCTCCGTCTGGCTGAACTTGTTCTCACGTTGAACAATTTCTCCTTCAACTCCTCTCACTTCCTCCAAATAAAAGGTATGGCTATGGGTACCCGCATGGGCCCCAGCTATGCCTGTCTCTTTATGGGGTATGTGGAACATTCCTTGTTGCAGTCCTACTCCGGCCCCCTTCCACAACTTTTTCTCCGGTACATCGATGATTACTTCGGTGCCGCTTCATGCTCTCATCAGGACTTGGAAAAATTTATTAATTTTGCTTCCAAACTCCACCCCTCCATCATTTTCACGTGGTCCATCTCTGACACTTCCCTTCCCTTCCTTGACCTCTCTGTCTCAATCTCTGGTGATAGACTGTCCACCAATATCCATTACAAACCCACCGACTCCCACAGCTACCTCGACTACAGCTCCTCACACCCCGCTTCCTGTAAGGACTCCATCCCATTCTCTCAGTTCCTTCGCCTTCGTCGCATCTGTTCCGATGATGCTACCTTCAAAAACGGTTCCTCTGACATGTCCTCCTTCTTCCTTAACCGAGGTTTTCCACCCACGGTCGTTGACAGGGCCCTCAACCCTGTCCGGCCCATCTCCCGCGCATCCGCCCTCACGCCTTCTCCTCCCTCCCAGAAACATGATAGGGTCCCCCTTGTCCTCACTTATCACCCCACCAGCCTCCGCATTCAAAGGATCATCCTCCGCCATTTCCACCAACTCCAGCATGATTCCACCACCAAACACATCTTCCCTTCACCCCCCTTATCGGCATTCCGTAGGGATCGCTCCCTCCGGGACACCCTGGTCCACTCCTCCATCACCCCCTACTCCTCAACCCCCTCCTTTGGCACCACCCCATGCCCACACAAAAGATGTAACACCTGCCCCTTCACTTCCTCTCTCCTCACCGTCCAAGGGCCCAAACACTCCTTTCAAGTGAAGCAGCATTTCACTTGCATTTCCCCCAACTTAGTCTACTGCATTCGTTGCTCCCAATGTGGTCTCCTCTACATTGGAGAGACCAAACGTAAACTGGGCGACCGCTTTGCAGAACACCTGCGGTCTGTCCGCAAGAATGACCCAAACCTCCCAGTCGCTTGCCATTTTAACACTCCACCCTGCTCTCTTGCCCACATGTCTGTCCTTGGCTTGCTGCATTGTTCCAGTGAAGCCCAACGCAAACTGGAGGAACAACACCTCATCTTCCGACTAGGCACTTTACAGCCTTCTGGACTGAATATTGAATTCAACAACTTTAGGTCGTGAGCTCCCTCCCCCATCCCCACCCCCTTTCTGTTTCCCCCCTTTTTTTTTCCCCAATAAATTATATAGATTTTTCTTTTCCCACCTATTTCCATTATTTTTAAATATTTTAAAATCTTTTATGCTCCCTCCGCCCCCACTAGAGCTATACCTTGTGTGCCCTACCATCCATTCTTAATTAGCACATTCGTTTAGATAATATCACCAACTTTAACTTTAACACCTATGTGTTCTATTGTACCATTGTCACTGACATCTTTTGATGATCTGCTTCTATCACTGCTTGTTTGTCCACACAACCACCTCTCTCTCTCTCTATCTCTCCGCCCCTCACACACACACCTTAAACCAGCTTATATTTCAACTCTTTCTTGGACTCGAAATCAAGTTCTGTCGAAGGGTCATGAGGACTCGAAACGTCAACTCTTTTCTTCTCCGCCGATGCTGCCAGACCTGCTGAGTTTTTCCAGGTAATTCTGTTTTTGTTTTGGATTTCCAGCATCCGCAGTTTTCTTTGTTTTTATCTCTGAGAGAAGAAATTCCTCCCCCTCTGTCTTAAGTGTGAGACCCCTTATTTTGAAACTGTGCCCCCTAGTTCAAGAGTCCCCCATGAGGGGAAACACCCTCTCAGTGATTACCCCGTCAAGTCCCCTCTGAATCTTCTATGTCTCAATAAGATCACCTCTCGTTCTTCAAAACGCCAATGACTACAGGCCCAACCTGCTCAACCTCTGTTCATAAGACAAACCCTTCACGCTGGGAATTGTTGTATGTTAGTTGGACTGACTAGGGATTGATTGCTGAGATGCTGGTCTGTCTAAACAATAACTGGTTTATTAGATAAAGCTGAACTCTATACAGATATACATGACAAGGTGTGACTCTGCTGAAGTTAGGAACATTCTCCCTCTCGATTCTCGGTCTTGTGTGTCATCATTATGGGCAGTGCTGTTTACACAGTCCCACACATTAACCCTTTCAACATTAATCCTACATCTCCTCCCCCCACCCCCCCCCCCAAGTCTTTGTCCATATTAGGTAAAAGCAAAATATTGCAGATGCTGGGGATTTGAACTAAAAACAGAAAATGCTGGAAAAACTCAGCAGATCTGGCAGCATCTGTGGAGAGAGAAACACAGTTAATGTTTCGAGTCCGTATGAGGAGTCGGACAGACTCAAAGTATCAGTTCTGTTTTTCTCTCTCCACAGATGCTGCCAGAGCTGCTGAATTTTTCCAGTATTTTTTGCCTTTGCCCATATTATTTTTCTACATTAGTATTTACATACTATCCCATCTCCTCAATCTCTGACTGCATAGATTCACTCTGTCAGGAGGCTTCATGACTGTCTCTGATTGTGTTCCTGTCAGGCTTGGGAGATCAATGGTCTCTCTTTGACGTTCTCTTTCTTGGCCTGGATGAGCTTCACTGTGAGTTGTAGTATCTGGTTCTTTACTAACTTCCGACTCAATGTCTGCTTCTACCAAATGTACGACCAACTGTCACCTTTGAAGAATAGAAATAAGCTGTCTCTGGTTTCTATGTAGATTACCTTCTCATGAACTAAATAAGATCTTGCTGATTGGCATCTCTCTGGGCTATTACTTTGTTTTGGTTTTGTTTCTGGATCGGGACTTGATCCTTTTCTTCCTCTCGTTGCTGTTAGACTTTACTCCATCTTTTGTCCTTCTCTCTAGATTGGATTTTGTAGGTTTATCCCTCTCTTTGTGTTTTGCATGTTCTCTATTCTTGTCTCGAGTTTGCCCTGGTTCCTTTGGATAGTGCTTTCTGTCTTCTCATACTTCTGGAGTGATGACTCCTTGCAGTCTCTAGTTCTTGAACTCTCGGATAGTCCTGGATTTCTAGTCCTGGAATTCATTCTTTAGGTAGGATGGGAAGCTGTGAGGAACCTACCTGATCAAAGTCTTGCTTGCCCTCAAAATCCAGCAGACCTGGTATAGTGATGAGGTCACTGACTTCCGATATGGAAAAGGTGGACATTGTGGTCTTGGTTCCGTGTCTAGTGTTTGACTTCTTTGACTGCCAGGATCCTTGATGACCATTTTCAATGGATGGATAGGTGTAGATGTACTTCTCTGAAGGTCAGCACTGTGATCACTGTGGTATTGGAATAGGATATTCCGTCACCAGATTTCCATCTTCCACTTTCCCAGCAATACTACTAAGTGATGAATGATCCTTGTCATACTCATGTATTCTCCAATCTAATTGATTCACTGTACATTCAGTATGAGTGAGTCCACCCACCCCCACCGCCCCCCCACCCCCTGCCCCCCCACCGCTCCTCCACCCACCCCCCCACCACTAACCCCCCGCCCCCCACTGCTCCCCCAACCCACCCCACCCCACCTCGCCCCCCTGCCCATCCCCCCCCACCCAACCCCACCCCCACCGGCCACACCCCCACCTCCCTGCTGGACCATATAGCTTCTGATAAGATCAGTACACTTGCTCTGTTTCCAGTATACAGTTGGAGAAACATTCATTGACGTGTATATCTGCATTCCGGAATGCATGACTGGGGTCATTGATCTCACCCAGGAAATATTTTTGATCTTCTTCTGGTTGAAATTCCTCAGCTTCATTAATAGCCTTATGTGTGAAACTATTTCCTTAACACCTGTGAAGTTAGACGATTTACTTCGGCACATCTTCCCGAAACTCCCAACTCTTCTGCAGAGAAAGGATTCTGCAAGGACACTATTCATGCCTGTGTGTCTTTGTGGCACTGCAGCACTGGCAGAGATTTCTGGCATCTTGTACTTTCCATCCCAATTGTACTTCTTTCCTGAAACTTCTTTTACATTAGTGGACTTAAGAAACTGCATGCTCTCTGGAGATTTCCTGAGTCAAGGCTTTTCTTCATCTCTCCGTATTGCCCTGCTCTGTTTACAGGCCTCTGTTTGGCTCACCAGTTGCACCAGCTTCCTCTAAGGTGAGGTCTTCCTTAGATCCAAGTATGTCTGTTAGGGATTCACCAGTAACACTGACTACAATGCGGCCTCGTATTAATTCTGTTTTCAAGTCTCCATACTCGCATCCCTCAGCCAGCCTGTAAAAGTCATTAATAAAAGCATCTACTGGTTCACCTGGTTTTGGTGAATTTGAGCCTTCCCAGAATCTTATTGCTCATGTTGAAATTGTAATCAAAGGTTTTTAAGACTTCCTCAAATTTATCAGAGATCTCATTGATGCCTCGTCTTGCAATAACATAATCTGCTATTGTTCCTATGGGGTATAGTAATGTATTGACTTGTTCAACTTCTGACTTATTGTCCAACCCTGAAGCAATTCAGAACCTCAAGAATATTTTTCTCCAATGTGCCCAGTTTTGGGTTTGATTTGGTCCTTCCATATATTCAGACCTCTCAAGCAGCATCAATTTAGAATTCATGCTTCTCTAAGATTTAGGTGGTTTGCCCAAAGTTTTAAACTTTCCTTCCAGTAACTGCAGCTTTCCCATGCTGATCAATCTCTCACTGGGACCCGCTGTGGTCACTATCTCCTTTGAGAATTTATTTCTTAGATTCTAAAAAGCCATTAAACTCTTTGCTTGAAGTTATTGCAATAATTTCTTCACACCCTTTCTCTGGAGCATCAAGTATTTGCGGCCTAATTTTTTCATTTGCTACTTTGCAGTCACCATGAGTAATGGTGCCGACCTCTGACATGGACTGCAGGATTTATTGAAACCTGCGCTTGCTAAGGATGGGTTTGCCTAGTGCACCATTAAAAGCAACATCCTGGTGAATCTCCTCTGCACCCCCTCCAATGCAATCATATCCTTACTATAATGTGGCGACCAGAACTGCACACAGTACTCCAGTTGTGGCCTCACCAAGGTTCTATACAACTCTAACATGACTTCCCTACTTTTGTAATCTATGCCTCGATTGATAAAGACAAGTGTCCCAGATGCCTTTTTCACCACCCCACTAACATGCCCCTCTGCCTTCAGAGATCTATGGACACACACGCCAAGGTCCCTTTGTTCCTCAGAACTTCCTAATGTCATGCCGTTCATTGAATACTTTCTTGTCAAATTACTCCTTCCAAAGTGTATCACCTCACACTTCTCAGGGTTAAATTCCATCTGCCACTTATCTGCCCATTTGACCATCCCGTCTAAATCTTCCTGTAGCCCAAGACACAACCTCACTGTTAACCACCCAGCCAATCTTTGTGTCATCCGCAAACTTACTAACCCTACCCCCACATAGTCATCTATGTTATTTATATAAATGACAAATAATAGGGGACCGAGCACAGATCCCTGTGGTACGCCACTGGACACTGGCTTCTAGTCACTAAAGCATCCTTCTATCATCACCCTCTGTTTCCTACAACTAAGCCAATTTTGAATCCACCTTATCAAATTACCCTGTATCCCATGTGCATTTGCCTTCTTTATAAGTCTCCCATGTGGGATCTTGTCAAAGGTTTTGCTGAAATCCATATAAACTACATCAACTGCACTACACTCACCTACACACCTGGTCACCTCCTGAAAAAATTCAATCAAATTTGTTAGGCATGATCTCCCTCTGACGAAGCCATGCTGACTATCCCTGATCAAACCTTCCCTCTCCAAGTGGAGATAGATTCTCTCCTTCAGAATGTTCTCCAATAGTTTCCCGACCATGAGACTCACTGGCCTGTAGTTCCTTGGCTTATCTCTACAACCCTTCTTAAATAGCGGAACCACATTAGCTGCTCTCCAGTCCTCTGGCACCTCCCCCATGGCCAGAGAGGAATTAAAAATTTTGGTCAAAGCCCCTGTGATCTTTTCCATTGCATCCCTCAGCAGTCTGGGACACAAATCATCCGGACCTGGAGATTTGTCCACCTCCAGTAGCTTGTCTCTTCCTATATCAATTTGCGCAAGTACCTCTCAGACTCTCTCCCCAAGTTCCATACCTTCATCCTCATTCTCTTGGGTGAGGACAGATGTGAAGTATTCATTCAACACTCTAGTGATGTCCTCTGGCTCCACCCATAGATTGCCCCCTTGGTCCTTAATGGGCCCTACTCTTTCCCTGGTTATCCTTTTCCCATTGATATACTTATAGAATATCTTGGGATTTTCCCTGCTTTTATCAGCCAGAGTTTTCTCATATCTGCTCTTTGCTCTCCTAATTGCTTTCTTAAGCTCCACCCTGCACTTTCTGTACTCCACTAATGTCTCTGCTGATTTGCTCCTCTTGTACCTGCTTAAAAGCCTCTCTTTTCCTTCTCATCGTAACCTGAATATCTCTGGTTATCCATGGTTCTCTGGGCTTGTTACTCTTTCCTATCACCCTAGAGGGAACATGTTGTGCCTGTACCCTCCCCATTTCCTTTTTGAACTGCTCTTCTGTAGATTTCCCCACAAGTAACTGTTCCCAGTCTACCCTGGCCAGATCCTGCCTTATTTTACTAAAATCCACTCTCCCCCAATCCAAAACATTTTTTTGCAACTTGTCTATTTCTTTGTCCATAGCAAGCTTAAACTGTACCATGTTGTGATTGCTATCACTAAAATGCTTCCCCACCACCACCTCAGCCGCCTGTCCGGCTTCATTCCCCCAGAATTAGGTCCAGTAATGCACCATCCCTTGTTGGACCCTCTATATATTGACCTAAAAAGTTCTCCTGTACGCATTTCCAGAAATCCACTCCATTCAAGCCCTGAACACTATGTCTATCCCAATTAATGTTGGGAAAGTTGAAAGTTGAAAACCTCATATAATTAACCTATTGTTATTGCTTTTACACACCTCCGCAAATTGTGCACATATATGACCCTCAATTTCCCACTGACTATCTGGGGGTCTATAATAAACATCTAACAATATGGCTGCCCCTTTTTTAATCTAAGCTCTACCCACAAAGCTTCATTCGATGTCCCCTCCAAGATATCATCTCTCCTTACTGCAGTAACTGACACCTTAAATAATAATGCAATGCCTCCACCTCTCTTACCCCCTCCCCTGTCTCACTTGAAGATTCTATATCCCAGAATGTTGAGCTGCCAATCCTGCCCTTCCCTCAGCCACGTCTCAGTGATGGCTACTATATCACAATTTCACGTGTCAACCCTCACCCTTAACTCATCCATTTTACCTGTAATACTCCTGGCATTAAAGTAGAGGCCATCCAGCTGTGCCTTACTTCCTTGAAACATAATGCAGCTGTACTCCCTCTGACTTGATTGTTTTTCTGTATTATGATGTGTTCCTATTCTGCTAACATTCTGTGTCCCGTCCCCTGCTGAATTAGTTTAAACTCCTCCCAACAGCACTAGCAAACCCGCCCGCAAGGATGTTAGTCCGCTGTGGTTCAGATGTAGACCATCCTGCTTGTACAGATCCCACCTTCCCCAGAAACGGTCCCAGTGATCCAGGAATCTAAAACCCTCCCTCCTGCACCAACTCTTAAGTCACATATTCAGCTGCGCTATTCTCCTATTTCTCAGCTCGCTAGCACTTGGCACTGGGAGTAATCCAGAGATTACAACCTGAGTGGTCTTGCTTTTTAGTCTACTGCCTAACTCCCTGAATTCTTGATGTAAGACCTCATCCCTCTTTTTACCTATGTCATTGGTACAAACATGAACCATGACCTCTGCCTTCTCACCCTTCCCCTTCAGGATGCCCTGCAGCTGTTCAGTGGCATCCCGGACCCTGGCACCAGAGAGGCAACACACCATCCTGGAGTTACGGTGACGGTCACAGTAGCGCCTATCTGTTCCCCTGACTATAGAATCCCCTATTTCTATTGCTCTTCCTCCCCTCCTGTACAGACAGGCTGCTTGTGGTGCCAGAAGCTTGGCTCTGTCTGCACTCCCTGGAGGAACCAGTGCCCTCATCAGCCTCCACAATGGAATACCGATTTGCGAGCTGGACCCCAGGGGACTCCTGAACTACCTGCCTGTTTCTCTTGGACTGCCTGGTGGTTACCCATTCCCTTCCTTCCTCAAGTCCCTTCAGCTGCGGTTTGACCACCTCTCTCAACATGCTATTCAGATGTTGGTCTGTCTAAACAATAACTAGTTTATTAGATAAAGCTGAACTCTATACAGATATACATGACAAGGTGTGACTCTGCTGAAGTTAGGAACATTCTCCCTCTCGATTCTCGGTCTTGTGTGTCATCATTATGGGCAGTGCTGTTTACACAGTCCCACACATTAACCCTTTCAATGCTAATACTACATGAATCAGCCTAGTGAACTTTCTCTGATCAGCTTCCATAGCAAGAATATCCCTCCTTTAGTAAGGAGACCAAAACTGTACACAATACTCTCGATGTGGTCTCACCAATGTCCTGTACAGTTATCGCAAAACTTCCCGACTTTTATACCCCATTCACTTTGCAATAAAGGCCAGCATTCCATCTGTCTTCCTAATCACTTGCTGTACCTGATTGCTGACTTTTTGTGATTCATGTATAAGGACATCCAGATCCCTCTGTACCGCCACATTTTGTGTTCCTTCTCCATTTAAAAAATATTCTGCTTTTCTAATCTTCCTGCCAAACAAGGCTGCTGGACAAGCTCAAATTTTCTTATATTTGCTCCATTTGCCAGTTTTTGCCCACTGAACCTATCTTTCGCTTTGCAGACTCTTTGTATCTTCCTCACAACTTACTTTCCTATCTAGCTTTATATCGTCAGCAAATTTGGCTGTGATACACTCAGTCCCTTCATCCAAGTCATTAATGTGGATCATAAATAGTTGAGGCACCAGCACTGATTCCTGTGGCACTCCAGGAATAAGAGTTGGCCAATCTGAAAGTGACACATTGATCCTGACTCTCTGCTTCCTTTCATTAGCCAATCCCCAATCCATGCTAAAATATCACCCAAAACACCATGAGCTCTTATTTTGTGCAGTAATCTTTTATGTGGAGCATCTCATTGAATATCTTTTGGAAATCCAAATACACTATGTTTACTGGTTCCCCTTTATCCAGCCTGCTTGTTACATCCTCAAAGACTTTGAATAAATTTGTCATATACGATTTCTCTTTCACAAAACCAGGTTGACTGTGCCAGATTTCCTCTTGATTTTCTACTACACTTGGAATGTTTTTCGTGTATTCCACAGTGAAGACAGATACAAAATATTTTTCAAAGTCTCTGCCATTTCCTTTTTACCTATTATTAATTCCTCACTCTCACTCTCTAAGAGGCCAATGTTCACTCTCACTGCTCCTTTATTTGTTACATACTTGTGGAAGTTTTTACTGTCTGTTTTTATTTTTCTTGCTAGTTTTCTCTCATTTTCCAATTTCTGTCTCTTCATTATTTCTTTCGTCATCCTAAAGTTTTCCCAATCTTCTGGCCTACCCACTAACCCTTGCATTTTTGTACATCCTTATCTTTCTTGCCAGAATTTAATGCATTTATCTATGTTGAAATTCATTTGTCAATCACATGCCCACCCTGTAAGTTTGTTAATGTCTTGTAACTTGTTGAAATCCTTCCTAGTTTGACCCCCAATTTGATGTCATCCATAAGTTTACAAATTATGTTACTGATTCCAAAGTTGTTAATATAAATTGTGACAATCCGTTTGGGATCCTGCTTTTCACCTTCTGCAAATCCAGCTTTCTTCACATTTCCTTTCTACCTTTCAGACAGTTAGTTCCATTCCGCTAGTTGTCTCCTGACACTACAAACCTGCCTTATTCATTACTCTGTTTTGTGGTACTTTATTCAAGCTCTTTTGGAAACTTGATGTATTACAGCATGACCTGTGTCTACTCTCTCAGTTACATCCTCAAAGAATTTAATCTGGTTGGCCAACCTAGATGTTCCCTTCTAAAATATATATTGAATATTTGGTATATTTTTGATTTCTATCATATTTTTATGTCCTCCTTTCATAGGAATTCCATAGATATTGTTGAAAATGAGACATGCTGTTGAAGCATTTTATCTTGCACTCATCAGGACAGATTCACAAGAATACCAAATCTCAAAGTGAGCAACAATTTATACTGCATCTGTTTTGTGTTGCTCTGTTGTGTCTTTTCTAAAATGCAATCTGTCCAGACCAGGTTTTATCCTCATTGAGTTTTGATTGTTCGGAAATAGAGATAGTTTAAGATAAAAACAAAAAACTGCGGATGCTGGAAATCCAAAACAAAAACAGAATTACCTGGAAAAACTCAGCAGGTCTGGCAGCATCGGCGGAGAAGAAAAGAGTTGACGTTTCGAGTCCTCTTGACCCTTCAACAGAACCATTCTGTGTTCAGTTCTGTTGAAGAGTCATGAGGACTCGAAACATCAACTCTTTTCTTCTCCGCCGATGTTGCCAGACCTGCTGAGTTTTTCCAGGTAATTCTGTTTTTGTTTTGTGATAGTTTAAGACAGTTATGTGCATTTGGATGTGTTAAGAATAAGGTATATCTCTAAGTTTAATTTTGATTTGTATTTCTGTATTTATGCGTTAAGAAAAAGGAGGAGTTGACTTATATTCACTTTAAAAGATGCCTGCATTTTAATGAAGATTTTATGACTCTTGAAGGGAGTTAAGACAAACAGACTATAAAAAAATTGTGCTATTGCCTAGCAACAGGAGGCCCCACAGAGACAGAAAAGTAGTTGTGGTTTAGCTGAAAGCAGGTTGAGTTCAGTTGCTAGCAGAAACAGCCTAGAAGGGACAGGTAGCAAGTCCCAAACTAAAGTTGAAGCCAGCTGCCAAGAGAGGCTGGACAGTATAGGAAACTGCAGAAGCTGGTTCTAGAAACTAAAGAAGTTCCCAAATTGGGAACAGGGAAGATCCAAGAGGACAGTCTAGTCAAAAGACAAGGACAGGAATCTAGAGAAGGTCCTGTTCTGTGGAAGTGAAAGTAAGGAGCGGAGAGGAAGGCTTCAAGCTTAAAGGGAAGAAAGCTGCAGGATGCAAATTTAAAGCGATATAGGCATACAAAAAGCCATTAGTTCCAAGGAGACAACTGAAAGTCTGAAACTCTTTACTATGAATATGTGAAGCAGTGGCGTACTGTTAGCATGGCTGAGTCAGAGAGAGTGTGTGTGGAACAAAGCTTGAATGCATGTGGCAATCTAAGGGAGAGGAACACTGGAAGGAGAGTTCGAAACCCTGGAGGTGGACCCTTGTGGAAGGCATTTGAGAGACAATTCCAAAGTGAGTTCTTCAAGTGTGGAGATTGGAAACCCTCGTGTGAAAGACAGAATTCACTGAGACCGGTTGGCTTGTGTTGTGACAAGTGGGGAAGTTGATGACAGATCCGTAGCATCTGTTTGGGGTGCGATCTGTCACTTGGTTTCAGTGTGTGGTCTGTCTGACCACAGGTCACCTATTGGTTTACATGAACCGTGTACTTATTGTGAACATTAGAGTATTAGACAGTTTTTGTAATTTGTGTTATCCTTACAAATCTGTATAATCTGTAAAGGTATAATTGTGGGTGAAGGGGTATTGTAATATAGTTAATCTTTTCTTGTTTAATAAATGTTTTATTCTTATTTGTTAAAAGCTCATCAGCAGACTCCTATGACTCTGTTCAGTAGCCACCCTCCACATGTCTAAACAAAAAGTAAAAGTCATGACCTATCAAGCCAGGTTCCACCCTGGGATCAGGCTTGTTCAGAAGTAACATCAGCTGGGATTATAAAACTTTTATGAGTTTATTTATCTTCCTCATTTTAAATGTATTTATATAATTTCTGATCTCATCTTCCAATGTCATTATCCTGACCTGTTACCCTGGTAAATTCTGAAGTTAAAATAATTCACTAACGTCACTGTTTCATTCTCTCTCACTCTGTTTCTGATTTTTTTCTGATCCTCCCTTTATGGCCCAATCCCCATCCTGCTTTTCCTGTTTATTATTGCTGGGCTGCGTGCGTACTGGTTTAGAAAGAAGCCCTGTCCACAGTGGAGGAGCCCTTACCCCCTTCAGCTGCCACGTGTCCATTTGAAATCAGGGACCTGCAATTTCCTAATTCGAACTTTGTTACTCATTGCATACATTTGTTTGCATATTTCTTCCTTCATCTCCCTATCTGTAGGCTGAGGCTTGAATCTGATTCTAAAAAGGTGTGTGTGTGTGTGTCTGTGGGTGTCCGTGTATGAGTATGTGTATCTGTGTGCATGTGTATCTGTGTATATGTTTGTGTCCGTGCATTTGAGAGTGTCCATGCATGCGTGTGAATGTCCGTGCGTCAGTGTCCATAGACTTGAGAGTGTCTGTGTGTCTGTGAACGTCCGTGCGTCTGTGAATGTCCATGCGTGTGAGAGCGTCCATGCATCTGTGAATGTCCGTACATCTGTGAATGTCCATGTGTATGAGAGTGTCCGTCCGTGTGTGAATGTCCGTCCGTGTGTAAATGTCCGTGCGTCTGTGAATGTCCGTACGTGTGAGTGTCCGTCCGTGTGTGAATGTCCGTGCGTGTGTGAATGTCCGTGCGTGTGTGAATGTCCGTGCGTGTGTGAATGTCCGTGCGTCTGTGAATGTCCGTGCGTGTGAGTGTCCATCCGTGTGTGAATGTCCGTGCGTCTGTGAATGTCCGTCAGTGTGTGTGTGATGGTCCGTGTGTGTGTGAATGTTCGTGCGTGTGAGAGTGTCCATGCGTGTGGGAATGTCCGTGCGTGTGGGAATGTCCGTGCGTGTGGGAATGTCCTTGCGTGTGGGAATGTCCTTGCGTGTGGGAATGTCCGTGCGTGTGGGAGTGTCCGTGCGTGTGTGAGTGTCCGTGCGTGTGTAAGTGTCCGTGCGTGTGTGAATGTCCGTGCGTGTGAGAGTGTCCGTGCGTGTGTGAGTGTCTGTGCATGTGTGAGTGTCCGTGCGTGTGAGAGTGTCCGTGCGTGTGTGAATGTCCGTGCGTGTGTGAGTGTCCGTGTGTGTGTGAGTGTTCGAGCATGAGAGTGTCCGTGCATGTGAGAGTGTCCGCGCGTGTGAGAGTGTCTGTGCGTGTGTGAATGTCCGTGCATGTGTGAGAGTGTCCGTGCGTGTGTGAGAGTGTCCGTGCATGTGTGAGAGTGTCCGTGTGTGTGAATATCTGTGTGTGTGAGAGTGTCTGTACGTGTGAGAGTGTCCGTGTGTGTGAAAGTGTCCGTGTGTGTGAAATTGTCCGTGTGTGTGAAAGTGTACGTGTGTTAATGTCCGTGTGTGTGAGAGAGTGTCCGTGTGTGAGAGTGTCCGTGCGTGTGAGAGTGTCTGTGTGTGTGAAAGTGTCCGTGTGTGTGAAAGTGTCCGTGTGTGTGAGTGTTCGAGCGTGAGAGTGTCCGTGCGTGTGAGAGTGTCCGTGTGTGTGAAAGTGACCGTGTGTGTGAGTGTTCGAGCGTGAGAGTGTCTGTGCGAGTGAGAGTGTCCGTGTTTGTGAAATTGTCCGTGTGTGTGAAAGTGTCCGTGTGTGTGAATGTCCGTGTGTGTGAGAGAGTGTCCATGTGTGAGAGTGTCCGTGTGTGTGAAATTGTCCGTGTGTGTGAAACTGTCCGTGTGTGTGAGAGTTCGAGCGTGAGAGCGTCCGTGTGTGTGAGGTTGTCCGTGCGTGTGAGAGTGTCCGTGCGTGTGTGAGAGTCTCCGTGCGTGCGTGAGAGTGTCCGTGTGTGTGAGAGTGTCCGTGTGTCTGAGAGTGTTCATGCGTGTGAGAGTGTCCATGTATGAGAGAGTGTCCGTGCGTGTGAGATTGTCCGTGTGTGTGAGAGTGTCCGTGTGTGTGAGAGTGTCACTGAATGTGTGAGAGTGTCCCTGCATGTGAAAGTGTCCGTGTGTGTGAGAGTGTCCGTGTGTGTGAGAGTGTCCGTGTGTGTGAGAGTGTCCGTGTGTGTGAGTGTGTCCGTGCGTGTGACAGTGTCCGTGCGCGTGAGAGTGTCCGTGCGTGTGTGAGTGTCCGTGCGTATGAGAGTGTCCGTGCTTGTGAAGTGTCACTGCGTGTGAGAGTGTCCATGTGTGTGAGAGTGTCCGTGCGTGTGAGAATGTCCGTGCGTGTGAGAGTGTCCGTGCGTGTGAGAGTGTCCGTGCGTGTGAGAGTGTCCGTGCGTGTGAGAGTGTCCGTGTGTGTGAGTGTCCGCGCGTGAGAGTGTCCGCGCGTGTGAGAGTGTCCACGCGTTTGAGAATGTCACTGAATGTGTGAGATTGTCCTTGTGTGTGAGAGTGTCCGTGCGTGTGAGAGTGTCCGTGCGTGTGACAGTGTCCATGTGTGTGAGAATGTCCGTGCGTTTTTGAATGTCTGTGCACGTGTGAGAGTGTCCGTGCGTGTGTGATAGTGTCCGTGCGTGTGTGAGAGTGTCCGTGCATGTGTGAGAGTGTCCGTGTGTGTGAATATCCGTGTGTGTGAGAGTGTCTGTACGTGTGAGAGTGTCCGTGTGTGTGAAATTGTCCATGTGTGTGTGTTCGAGCGTGAGATTGTCTGTGCGTGTGAGAGTGTCCGTGCGTGTGAGAGTGTCCGTACGAGTGAGTGTTCGTGTGTGTGAAATTGTCCGTGTGTGTGAGAGAGTGTCCGTGCGTGTGAGAGTGTCCGTGCGTGTGAGAGTGTCCGTGCGTGTGAGAGTGTCCGTGCGTGTGTGAGAGTGTCTGTGTGTGTGAATGTCCATGTGTGTTAGAGTGTCGGTATGTGAGAGTGTCCGTGTGTGTGAATGTAACTGTGTGTGTCAGAGTTCGAGCGTGAGAGTGCCCGTGTGTGTGAGAGTGACCGTGCGTGTGAGAATGTCCGTGCGTGTGTGAGAGTATCCCTGTGTGTGTGTGTGTCCGTGTGTGTGAGAGTGTCCCTGCGTGTGTGTGTCCGTGCGTGTGAGAGTGTCAGTGTGTGTGTGTGAACGTCCGTGTGTGTGAGAGTGACTGTATGTGTGAGAGTGTCCGTGCGTGTGAGAGTGTCTGTGTGTGTGAAAGTGTCCGTGTATGTGAAAGTGTCCTTGTGTGTGTGTCCGTGCGTGAGAGAGTGTCCGTGCGTGTGAGAGTGTCCGTGTGTGAGTGTCCGCGCGTGAGAGTGTCCGCGCGTGTGAGAGAGTCCACGCGTGTGAGTGTGTCACTGAATGTGTGAGATTGTCTGTGTGTGTGAGAGTGTCCGTGCGTGTGAGAGTGTCCGTGTGTGTGAGAGTTTCCGTGCATGTGTGAGTGTTCGTGCGTGTGTGAATGTCCATGCGTGTGTGTATATTCGTGCGTATGAGAGCATCCATGCGTGTTAGAGTGTCCGTCCATGTGTGAGTGTCCATGCGTCGGAGAGACAGTTCATGCACGTGTGTTTCCAATGCTGGATGAGTGTTCGTGCGTCTGAGAGTGTTCGTGCGTGTGAGAGTGTTCGTGCGTGTGAGAGTGTCAAAGTGTGTGAGAGCGTCACTGATTGTGAGATTGTCCGTGCGTGTGAGAATGTCACTTCGTGTGAGAGTGTCCATGCGTGTGAGAGTGTCCGTGCGTGTGAGAGCGTCCGTGTGTGTGAGACTGTCCGCGCGTGTGAGAGTGTCACTGAATGTTTGAGAGTGTCCGTGCGTCTGAGAGTGTCCGTGTGTGAGAGAGTGTCCGCGTGTGTGAGAGTGTCCCTGCGTGTGTGTGTCCGTGCGTGTGAGAGTGTCAGTGTGTGTGTGAACGTCCGTGTGTGTGAGAGTGACTGTATGTGTGAGAGTGTCCGTGCGTGTGAGAGTGTCCGTGTGTGTGAGAGTGTCCGTGTGTGAGAGAGTGTCCGCGTGTGTGAGAGTGTCCGTGTGTGAGAGAGTGTCCGCGTGTGTGAGAGTGTCCATGCGTGTGTGAGTGTTCGAGCGTGTGTGAATGTCCATGCGTGTGTGAGTATTCGTGCGTATGAGAGCATCCATGCGTGTTAGAGTGTCTGTCCATGTGTGAGTGTCCATGCGTCGGAGAGAATATTCATGTACGTGTGTTTCCCATGCTGGGTGAGTGTTCGTGCGTCTGAGAGTGTTCGTGCGTCTGAGAGTCTCACTGTGTGTGAGAGTGTCACTGCGTGTGAGATTGTCCGTGCGTGTGAGAATGTCACTTCGTGTGAGAGTGTCCATGCGTGTGAGAGTGTGCGTGTGTGTGAGAGTGTCCGTGCGTGTGAGAGTGTCCATGCGTGTGAGAATGTCCGTGCGTGTGAGAGTGTCCGTGCGTCTGTGTGTCCGTGCGTGTGTGTCCGTGCGTGTGAGAATGTCCGTGCGTGTGGGAGTGTCCGAGCGTGTGAGAGTGTCCGTTTGTGTGAGAATGTCCATGCGTGTGTGAATATTCGTGCATGTGTGAGAGTGTCCGTGCATGTATGAGAGTGTCCGTGCGTGTGTGAGAGTGTCCGTGCATGTGTGAGAGTGTCCGTGTGTATGAATATCCGTTTGTGTGAGAGTGTCTGTACGTGTTAGAGTGTCCGTGTGTGTGAAAGTGTGTGTGTGTGTGAGTGTTCGAGCGTGAGAGTGTCTGTGCGAATGAGAGTGTCTGTACGTGTGAGAGTGTCAGTGTGTGTGAAAGTGTCCGTGTGTGTGAGTGTTCGAGCGTGAGAGTGTCCGTGCGTGTGAGAATTTCTGTACGTGTGAGAGTGTCCGTGTGTGTGAAAGTGTCAGTGTGTGTGAGTGTTCGAGAGTAAGAGTGTCCGTGCATGTGAGAGTGTCTGTGCGTGTGAGAGTGTCTGTGCATGTGAGAGTGTCCGTGCGTGTGAGAGTGTCCGTATGAGTGAGTGTCCGTGTGTGTGAAATTGTCCGTGTGTGTGAAAGTTTTCGTGCATGTGAGAGTGTCACTGCATGTGAGAGTGTCCGTGTGTGTGAGGGTGTCCGTGCGTGTGAGAGTGTCCGTGTGTGTGAGAATGTTCGTGCGTGTGTGAGAGTGTCCCTGCGTGTGAGTGTGTCCGTGTGTGTGAGAGAGTCGGTGTGTGTGAGAGTGTCCGTGTGTGTGAGAGTGTCCGTGCATGTGTGAGTGTTCGAGAGTGTGTGAATGTCCATGCGTGTGTGAGTATTCATGCTTATGAGAGCATCCATGCATGTTAGAGTGTCTGTCCATGTGTGAGTGTCCATGCGTCGGAGAGAATGTTCATGTACGTGTGTGTCCCATGCTGGGTGAGTGTTCGTGCGTCTGAGAGTGTTCGTACGTCTGAGAGTCTCACTGTGTGTGAGAGTGTCACTGCGTGTGAGATTGTCCGTGCGTGTGAGAATGTCACTTCTTGTGAGAGTGTCCGTGTGTGTGAGAGTGTCCGTGCGTGTGTGAGTGTCCGTGTGTGTGAGTGTCCGTGCGTGTGTGAGTGTTCGAGCGTGTGTGAATGTCCATGCGTGTGTGAGTATTCGTGCGTATGAGAGCATCCATGCATGTTAGAGTGTCTGTCCATGTGTGAGTGTCCATGCGTCGGAGAGAATGTTCATGTACGTGTGTGTCCCATGCTGGGTGAGTGTTTGTGCGTCTGAGAGTGTTCGTACGTCTGAGAGTCTCACTGTGTGTGAGAGTGTCACTGCGTGTGAGATTGTCCGTGCGTGTGAGAATGTCACTTCTTGTGAGAGTGTCCGTGTGTGTGAGAGTGTCCGTGTGTGTGAGAGTGTCCGTGCGTGTGAGAGTGTCCGTGCGTGTGTGAGTGTCCGTGCGTGTGTGTCCGTGCGTGTGAGAATGTCCGTGTGTGTGAGAATGTCCGTGCGTGTTTGAATGTCTGTGCATGTGTGAGAGTGTCCGTGCGTGTGTGATAGTGTCCGAGCGTGTGTGCGAGTGTCCGTGCATGTGTGAGAGTGTCCGTGTGTGTGAATATCCGTGTGTGTGAGAGTGTCTGTACGTGTGAGAGTGACCGTGTGTGTGAAATTGCCCGTATGTGTGTGTTCGAGCGTGAGAGTGTCTGTGCGTGTGAGAGTGTCCGTGCGTGTGAGAGTGTCCGTACGAGTGAGTGTTCGTGTGTGTGAAATTGTCCGTGTGTGTGAGAGAGTGTCCGTGCGTGTGAGAGTGTCCGTGCATGTGAGAGTGTCCGTGCGTGTGAGAGTGTCCGTGCGTGTGTGAGAGTGTCCGTGTGTGTGAATGTCCGAGTGTGTTAGAGTGTCGGTATGTGAGAGTGTCCGTGTGTGTGAATGTAACTGTGTGTGTCAGAGTTCGAGCGTGAGAGTGCCCGTGTGTGTGAGAGTGACCGTGCGTGTGAGAATGTCCGTGCGTGTGTGAGAGTATCCCTGTGTGTGTGTGTGTGTCCGTGTGTGTGAGAGTGTCCCTGCGTGTGTGTGTCCGTGCGTGTGAGATTGTCAGTGCGTGTGTGTGAATGTCTGTGTGTGTGAGTGACTGTATGTGTGAGAGTGTCCGTGCGTGTGAGAGTGTCCGTGCGTGTGAGAGTGTCTGTGCGTGTGTGAGTGTCCGTGAGTGTGAGAGTGTCCGTGCGTGTGAGAGTGTCCGTGCGTGTGAGAGTGTCCGTGCGTGTGAGAGTGTCCGTGCGTATGGGTGTGTCCGTGTGTGTGAGAATGTCCGTGCATGTGTGAATGTCCGTGCATGTGTGAGAATGTCCGTGCGTGTGTGAGAGTGTCCGTGCGTGTGTGAGAGTGTCCGTGTGTGTGAGATTGTCCGCGCATGTGAGAGTGTCACTGAATGTGTGAGAGTGTCCCTGCGTGTGAAAGTGTCCATTTGTGTGAGAGTGTCCGTGTTTGTGAAAGTGTCCGTGTGAGTGAGTGTTCGAGCGTGAGATTGTCCGTGCGTGTGAGAGTTTCTGTACGTGTGAGAGTGTCCGTGTGTGAGATTTGGAGAGTGAGAGTTTCCATGCATTTGAGTGTGTCTGTGCTTGTGAGAGTGTCCGTGTGTGTGAAATTATCCGTGTGTGTGAAAGTGTCCGTGTGTGTGAATGTCCGTAAGTGTGAGAGAGTGTCCACACATGTGAGAGTGTCCGTGCATTTGAAAGTGTCTGTGCGTGTGTGAGAGTGTCCGTGTGTGTGTGAATGTCCGTGCGTGTGAGAGTGACTGTATGTGTGAGAGTGTCCGTGCGTGTGAGAGTGTCTGTGCGTGTGAAAGTGTCCATGTGTGTGAGTGTCCGTGCGTGTGAGAGTGTCCATGCGTGTGAGAGTGTGCGTGCGTGTGAGAGTGTCCATGCCTGTGAGAGTGTCTGTGCGTGTGTGAGTGTCCGTGCGTGTGAGAGTGTCCGTGCGTGTGAGAGTGTCCGTGCGTGTGAGAGTGTCCATGCGTGTGTGAGTGTCCGTGCGTGTGTGAGTGTCCGTGCGTGTGTGAGTGTCCGTGCGTGTGAGAGTGTCTGTGCGTGTGAGAGTGTCTGTGCGTGTGAGAGTGTCCGTGCGTGTGAGAGTGTCCGTGCGTGTGACAGTGTCCATGTGTGTGAGAATGTCCGTGCGTTTTTGAATGTCTGTGCACGTGTGAGAGTGTCCGTGCGTGTGTGATAGTGTCCGTGCGTGTGTGAGAGTGTCCGTGCATGTGTGAGAGTGTCCGTGTGTGTGAATATCCGTGTGTGTGAGAGTGTCTGTACGTGTGAGAGTGTCCGTGTGTGTGAAATTGTCCATGTGTGTGTGTTCGAGCGTGAGAGTGTCTGTGCGTGTGAGAGTGTCCGTGCGTGTGAGAGTGTCCGTACGAGTGAGTGTTCGTGTGTGTGAAATTGTCCGTGTGTGTGAGAGAGTGTCCGTGCGTGTGAGAGTGTCCGTGCGTGTGAGAGTGTCCGTGCGTGTGAGAGTGTCCGTGCGTGTGTGAGAGTGTCTGTGTGTGTGAATGTCCATGTGTGTTAGAGTGTCGGTATGTGAGAGTGTCCGTGTGTGTGAATGTAACTGTGTGTGTCAGAGTTCGAGCGTGAGAGTGCCCGTGTGTGTGAGAGTGACCGTGCGTGTGAGAATGTCCGTGCGTGTGTGAGAGTATCCCTGTGTGTGTGTGTGTCCGTGTGTGTGAGAGTGTCCCTGCGTGTGTGTGTCCGTGCGTGTGAGAGTGTCAGTGTGTGTGTGTGAACGTCCATGTGTGTGAGATTGACTGTATGTGTGAGAGTGTCCGTGCGTGTGAGAGTGTCTGTGTGTGTGAAAGTGTCCGTGTATGTGAAAGTGTCCTTGTGTGTGTGTCCGTGCGTGAGAGTGTCCGTGCGTGTGAGAGTGTCCGTGTGTGAGTGTCCGCGCGTGAGAGTGTCCGCGCGTGTGAGAGAGTCCACGCGTGTGAGTGTGTCACTGAATGTGTGAGATTGTCTGTGTGTGTGAGAGTGTCCGTGCGTGTGAGAGTGTCCGTGTGTGTGAAGTTTCCGTGCGTGTGTGAGTGTTCGTGCGTGTGTGAATGTCCATGCGTGTGTGTTTATTCGTGCGTATGAGAGCATCCATGCGTGTTAGAGTGTCCGTCCATGTGTGAGTGTCCATGCGTCGGAGAGACAGTTCATGCACGTGTGTTTCCCATGCTGGATGAGTGTTCGTGCGTCTGAGAGTGTTCGTGCGTGTGAGAGTGTTCGTGCGTGTGAGAGTGTCAAAGTGTGTGAGAGCGTCACTGATTGTGAGATTATCCGTTCGTGTGAGAATGTCACTTCGTGTGAGAGTGTCTATGCGTGTGAGAGTGTCCGTGCGTGTGAGAGCGTCCGTGTGTGTGAGACTGTCCGCGCGTGTGAGAGTGTCACTGAATGGTTGAGAGTGTCCGTGCGTCTGAGAGTGTCCGTGTGTGAGAGAGTGTCCGCGTGTGTGAGAGTGTCCCTGCGTGTGTGTGTCCGTGCGTGTGAGAGTGTCAGTGTGTGTGTGTGAACGTCCGTGTGTGTGAGAGTGACTGTATGTGTGAGAGTGTCCGTGCATGTGAGAGTGTCCGTGTGTGTGAGAGTGTCCGTGTGTGAGAGAGTGTCCGCGTGTGTGAGAGTGTCCGTGTGTGAGAGAGTGTCCGCGTGTGTGAGAGTGTCCGTGCGTGTGTGAGTGTTTGAGCGTGTGTGAATGTCCATGCGTGTGTGAGTATTCGTGCGTATGAGAGCATCCATGCGTGTTAGAGTGTCTGTCCATGTGTGAGTGTCCATGCGTCGGAGAGAATATTCATGTACGTGTGTTTCCCATGCTGGGTGAGTGTTCGTGCGTCCGAGAGTGTTCGTGCGTCTGAGAGTCTCACTGTGTGTGAGAGTGTCACTGCGTGTGAGATTGTCCGTGCGTGTGAGAATGTCACTTCGTGTGAGAGTGTCCATGCGTGTGAGAGTGTGCGTGTGTGTGAGAGTGTCCGTGCGTGTGAGAGTGTCCGTGCGTGTGAGAGTGTCCGTGCGTGTGAGAATGTCCGTGCGTGTGAGAGTGTCCGTGCGTCTGTGTGTCCGTGCGTGTGTGTCCGTGCGTGTGAGAATGTCCGTGCGTGTGGGAGTGTCCGAGCGTGTGAGAGTGTCCGTTTGTGTGAGAATGTCCATGCGTGTGTGAATATTCGTGCATGTGTGAGAGTGTCCGTGCATGTATGAGAGTGTCCGTGCGTGTGTGAGAGTGTCCGTGCATCTGTGAGAGTGTCCGTGTGTATGAATATCCGTTTGTGTGAGAGTGTCTGTACGTGTTAGAGTGTCCGTGTGTGTGAAAGTGTCCGTGTGTGTGAGTGTTCGAGCGTGAGAGTGTCTGTGCGAATGAGAGTGTCTGTACGTGTGAGAGTGTCAGTGTGTGTGAAAGTGTCCGTGTGTGTGAGTGTTCGAGCGTGAGAGTGTCCGTGCGTGTGAGAATTTCTGTACGTGTGAGAGTGTCCGTGTGTGTGAAAGTGTCAGTGTGTGTGAGTGTTCGAGAGTAAGAGTGTCCGTGCATGTGAGAGTGTCTGTGCGTGTGAGAGTGTCTGTGCGTGTGAGAGTGTCCGTGCGTGTGAGAGTGTCCGTATGAGTGAGTGTCCGTGTGTGTGAAATTGTCCGTGTGTGTGAAAGTTTTCGTGCATGTGAGAGTGTCACTGCATGTGAGAGTGTCCGTGTGTGTGAGGGTGTCCGTGCGTGTGAGAGTGTCCGTGTGTGTGAGAATGTTCGTGCGTGTGTGAGAGTGTCCCTGCGTGTGAAAGTGTCCGTGTGTGTGAGAGTGTCGGTGTGTGTGAGAGTGTCCGTGTGTGTGAGAGTGTCCGTGCGTGTGTGAGTGTTCGAGAGTGTGTGAATGTCCATGCGTGTGTGAGTATTCGTGCATATGAGAGCATCCATGCATGTTAGAGTGTCTGTCCATGTGTGAGTGTCCATGCGTCGGAGAGAATGTTCATGTACGTGTGTGTCCCATGCTGGGTGAGTGTTTGTGCGTCTGAGAGTGTTCGTACGTCTGAGAGTCTCACTGTGTGTGAGAGTGTCACTGCGTGTGAGATTGTCCGTGCGTGTGAGAATGTCACTTCTTGTGAGAGTGTCCGTGTGTGTGAGAGTGTCCGTGCGTGTGAGAGTGTCCGTGCGTGTGAGAGTGTCCGTGCGTGTGTGAGTGTACGTGCGTCTGTGTGTCCGTGCGTGTGTGTCCGTGCGTGTGAGAATGTCCGTGCGTGTGGGAGTGTCCGAGCGTGTGAGAGTGTCCGTTTGTGTGAGAATGTCCATGCGTGTGTGAATATTCGTGCATGTGTGAGAGTGTCCGTGCATGTATGAGAGTGTCCGTGCGTGTGTGAGAGTGTCCGTGCATGTGTGAGAGTGTCCGTGTGTATGAATATCCGTTTGTGTGAGAGTGTCTGTACGTGTTAGAGTGTCCGTGTGTGTGAAAGTGTGTGTGTGTGTGAGTGTTCGAGCGTGAGAGTGTCTGTGCGAATGAGAGTGTCTGTACGTGTGAGAGTGTCAGTGTGTGTGAAAGTGTCCGTGTGTGTGAGTGTTCGAGCGTGAGAGTGTCCGTGCGTGTGAGAATTTCTGTACGTGTGAGAGTGTCCGTGTGTGTGAAAGTGTCAGTGTGTGTGAGTATTCGAGAGTAAGAGTGTCCGTGCATGTGAGAGTGTCTGTGCGTGTGAGAGTGTCTGTGCGTGTGAGAGTGTCCGTGCGTGTGAGAGTGTCCGTATGAGTGAGTGTCCGTGTGTGTGAAATTGTCCGTGTGTGTGAAAGTTTTCGTGCATGTGAGAGTGTCACTGCATGTGAGAGTGTCCGTGTGTGTGAGGGTGTCCGTGCGTGTGAGAATGTCCGAGTGTGTGAGAATGTTCGTGCGTGTGTGAGTGTGTCCCTGCGTGTGAAAGTGTCCGTGTGTGTGAGAGTGTCGGTGTGTGTGAGAGTGTCCGTGTGTGTGAGAGTGTCCGTGCGTGTGTGAGTGTTCGAGAGTGTGTGAATGTCCATGCGTGTGTGAGTATTCGTGCATATGAGAGCATCCATGCATGTTAGAGTGTCTGTCCATGTGTGAGTGTCCATGCGTCGGAGAGAATGTTCATGTACGTGTGTGTCCCATGCTGGGTGAGTGTTCGTGCGTCTGAGAGTGTTCGTACGTCTGAGAGTCTCACTGTGTGTGAGAGTGTCACTGCGTGTGAGATTGTCCGTGCGTGTGAGAATGTCACTTCTTGTGAGAGTGTCCGTGTGTGTGAGAGTGTCCGTGCGCGTGAGAGTGTCCGTGTGTGTGAGAGTGTCCGTGCGTGTGTGAGTGTTCGAGCGTTTGTGAATGTCCATGCGTGTGTGAGTATTCGTGCGTATGAGAGCATCCATGCATGTTAGAGTGTCTGTCCATGTGTGAGTGTCCATGCGTCGGAGAGAATGTTCATGTACGTGTGTGTCCCATGCTGGGTGAGTGTTTGTGCGTCTGAGAGTGTTCGTACGTCTGAGAGTCTCACTGTGTGTGAGAGTGTCACTGCGTGTGAGATTGTCCGTGCGTGTGAGAATGTCACTTCTTGTGAGAGTGTCCGTGTGTGTGAGAGTGTCCGTGCGTGTGAGAGTGTCCGTGCGTGTGAGAGTGTCCGTGCGTGTGTGAGTGTCCGTGCGTGTGTGTGTCCGTGCGTATGAGAGTGTCCGTGCTTGTGAGAGTGTCACTGCGTGTGAGAGTGTCCATGTGTGTGAGAGTGTCCGTGCGTGTGAGAGTGTCCGTGCATGTGAGATTGTCCGTGCGTGTGAGAATGTCACTTCTTTTGAGAGTGTCCGTGTGTGTGAGAGTGTGCGTGCATGTGAGAGTATCCGTGCGTGTGAGAGTGTCCGTGCGTGTGTGAGTGTCCGTGCGTATGAGCGTGTCCGTGCTTGTGAGAGTGTCACTGCGTGTGAGAGTGTCCATGTGTGTGAGAGTGTCCGTGCGTGTGAGAGTGTCCGTGCGTGTGAGAATGTCCGTGCGTGTGAGAGTGTCCGTGCGTGTGAGAGTGTCTTTGCGTGTGAGAGTGTCCGTGCGTGTGAGAGTGTCCGTGTGTGTGATTGTCCGCGCGTGAGAGTGTCCGCGCGTGTGAGAGTGTCCACGCGTGTGAGAATGTCACTGTATGTGTGAGAGTGTCCGTGCGTGTGAGAGTGTCCGTGCGCGTGAAAGTGTCCGTGTGTGTGAGATTTTCCGTGCGTGTGAGTGTTCGAGCGTGTGTGAATGTCCATGCGTGTGTGAGTATTCGTGCGTATGAGAGCATCCATGCGTGTTAGAGTGTCCGTCCATGTGTGAGTGTCCATGCGTCGGAGAGACTGTTCATGCACGTGTGTTTCCCATGCTGGGTGAGTGTTCGTGCGTCTGAGAGTTTTCGTGCGTGTGAGAGTGTCAAAGTGTTTGAGAGCGTCACTGAGTGTGAGATTGTCCGAGCGTGTGAGAATGTCACTTCGTGTGAGAGTGTCCGTGTGTGTGAGAGTGTGCGTGTGTGTGAGAGTGTCCGTGCGTGTGAGAGTGTCCGTGCGTGTGAGAGTGTCTGTGCGTGTGAGTGTCCGTGAGTGTGAGAGTGTCCGTGCATGTGAGAGTGTCCGAGCATGTGAGAGTGTCCGTGCGTGTGAGAGTGTCCGTGCGTATGGGAGTGTCCGTGTGTGTGAGAATGTCCGTGCATGTGTGAATGTCCGTGCATGTGTGAGAGTGTCCGTGCGTGTGTGAGAGTGTCCGTGCGTGTGTGAGAGTGTCCGTGTGTGTTAGAGTGTCCGCGCATTTGAGAGTGTCACTGAATGTGTGAGAGCGTGCCTGCGTATGAAAGTGCCCGTGAGTGTGAGAGTGTCCGTGTGTGTGAAAGTGTCTCTGTGTGTGTGTTCGAGCGTGAGAGTGTCCGTGTGTGTGAGAGTGTCCGTGCGTGTGAGAGTGTCCGTGTGTGTGAGATTTTCCGTGCGTGTGAGTGTTCGAGCGTGTGTGAATGTCCATGCGTGTGTGAGTATTCGTGCGTATGAGAGCATCCATGCGTGTTAGAGTCTCCGTCCATGTGTGAGTGTCCATGCGTCGGAGAGACTGTTCATGCACGTGTGTTTCCCATGCTGGGTGAGTGTTCGTGCGTCTGAGAGTGTTCGTGCGTGTGAGAGTGTCAAAGTGTGTGAGAGTGTCACTGAGTGTGAGATTGTCCGTGCGTGTGAGAATGTCACTTCGTGTGAGAGTATCCGTGTGTGTGAGAGTGTGCGTTTGTGTGAGAGTGTCCGTGCGTGTGAGAGTGTCCGTGCGTGTGAGAGTGTCTGTGCGTGTGTGAGTGTCCGTGAGTGTGAGAGTGTCCGTGCATGTGGGACTGTCCGTGCGTGTGAGAATGTCCGTGCGTGTGAGAGTGTCCGTGCGTGTGAGAGTGTCCGTGTGTGTGAGAATGTCCGTGCATGTGTGAATGTCCGTGCATGTGTGAAACTGTTCGTGCATGTGAAAGTGTCACTGCATGTGAGAGTGTCCGTGTGTGTGAGGTTGTCCGTGCGTGTGAGAGTGTCCGTGCGTGTGTGAGAGTCTCCGTGCGTGCGTGAGAGTGTCCGTGTGTGTGAGAGTGTCCGTGTGTCTGAGAGTGTTCATGCGTGTGTGAGTGTCCATGTATGAGAGAGTGTCCGTGCGTGTGAGATTGTCCGTGTGTGTGAGAGTGTCCGTGTGTGTGAGAGTGTCACTGAATGTGTGAGAGTGTCCCTGATTGTGAAAGTGTCCGTGTGTGTGAGAGTGTCCGTGTGTATGAGAGTGTCCGTGTGTGTGAGTGTGTCCGTGCGTGTGACAGTGTCCGTGCGTGTGAGAGTGTCCGTGCGTGTGTGAGTGTCCGTGCGTGTGAGAATGTCCGTGCGTGTGAGAGTGTCCGTGCGTGTGAGAGTGTCCGTGCGCGTGAGAGTGTCCGCGCGTGTGAGAGTGTCCACGCGTGTGAGAATGTCACTGAATGTGTGAGATTGTCCTTGTGTGTGAGAGTGTCCGTGCGTGTGAGAGTGTCCGTGCGTGTGACAGTGTCCATGTGTGTGAGAATGTCCGTGCGTTTTTGAATGTCTGTGCACGTGTGAGAGTGTCCGTGCGTGTGTGATAGTGTCCGTGCGTGTGTGAGAGTGTCCGTGCATGTGTGAGAGTGTCCGTGTGTGTGAATATCCGTGTGTGTGAGAGTGTCTGTACGTGTGAGAGTGTCCGTGTGTGTGAAATTGTCCATGTGTGTGTGTTCGAGCATGAGAGTGTCTGTGCGTGTGAGAGTGTCCGTGCTTGTGAGAGTGTCCGTACGAGTGAGTGTTCGTGTGTGTGAAATTGTCCGTGTGTGTGAGGGAGTGTCCGTGCGTGTGAGAGTGTCCGTGCTTGTGAGAGTGTCCGTGCGTGTGAGAGTGTCCGTGCGTGTGTGAGAGTGTCTGTGTGTGTGAATGTCCATGTGTGTTAGAGTGTCGGTATGTGAGAGTGTCCGTGTGTGTGAATGTAACTGTGTGTGTCAGAGTTCGAGCGTGAGAGTGCCCGTGTGTGTGAGAGTGACCGTGCGTGTGAGAATGTCCGTGCGTGTGTGAGAGTATCCCTGTGTGTGTGTGTGTCCGTGTGTGTGAGAGTGTCCCTGCGTGTGTGTGTCCATGCGTGTGAGAATGTCAGTGTGTGCGTGTGAACGTCCATGTGTGTGAGAGTGACTGTATGTGTGAGAGTGTCCGTGCGTGTGAGAGTGTCTGTGTGTGTGAAAGTGTCCGTGTATGTGAAAGTGTCCTTGTGTGTGTGTCCGTGCGTGAGAGAGTGTCCGTGCGTGTGAGAGTGTCCGTGTGTGAGTGTCCGCGCGTGAGAGTGTCCGCGCGTGTGAGAGAGTCCACGCGTGTGAGTGTGTCACTGAATGTGTGAGATTGTCTGTGTGTGTGAGAGTGTCCGTGCGTGTGAGAGTGTCCGTGTGTGTGAAGTTTCCGTGCGTGTGTGAGTGTTCGTGCGTGTGTGAATGTCCATGCGTGTGTGTTTATTCGTGCGTATGAGAGCATCCATGCGTGTTAGAGTGTCCGTCCATGTGTGAGTGTCCATGCGTCGGAGAGACAGTTCATGCACGTGTGTTTCCCATGCTGGATGAGTGTTCGTGCGTCTGAGAGTGTTCGTGCGTGTGAGAGTGTTCGTGCGTGTGAGAGTGTCAAAGTGTGTGAGAGCGTCACTGATTGTGAGATTGTCCGTGCGTGTGAGAATGTCACTTCGTGTGAGAGTGTCCATGCGTGTGAGAGTGTCCGTGCGTGTGAGAGCGTCCGTGTGTGTGAGACTGTCCGCGCGTGTGAGAGTGTCACTGAATGTTTGAGAGTGTCCGTGCGTCTGAGAGTGTCCGTGTGTGAGAGAGTGTCCGCGTGTGTGAGAGTGTCCCTGCGTGTGTGTGTCCGTGCGTGTGAGAGTGTCAGTGTGTGTGTGTGAACGTCCGTGTGTGTGAGAGTGACTGTATGTGTGAGAGTGTCCGTGCGTGTGAGAGTGTCCGTGTGTGTGAAAGTTTTCGTGCATGTGAGAGTGTCACTGCATGTGAGAGTGTCCGTGTGTGTGAGGGTGTCCGTGCGTGTGAGAGTGTCCGAGTGTGTGAGAATGTTCGTGCGTGTGTGAGTGTGTCCCTGCGTGTGAAAGTGTCCGTGTGTGTGAGAGTGTCGGTGTGTGTGAGAGTGTCCGTGTGTGTGAGAGTGTCCGTGCGTGTGTGAGTGTTCGAGAGTGTGTGAATGTCCATGCGTGTGTGAGTATTCGTGCATATGAGAGCATCCATGCATGTTAGAGTGTCTGTCCATGTGTGAGTGTCCATGCGTCGGAGAGAATGTTCATGTACGTGTGTGTCCCATGCTGGGTGAGTGTTCGTGCGTCTGAGAGTGTTCGTACGTCTGAGAGTCTCACTGTGTGTGAGAGTGTCACTGCGTGTGAGATTGTCCGTGCGTGTGAGAATGTCACTTCTTGTGAGAGTGTCCGTGTGTGTGAGAGTGTCCGTGCGCGTGAGAGTGTCCGTGTGTGTGAGAGTGTCCGTGCGTGTGTGAGTGTTCGAGCGTGTGTGAATGTCCATGCGTGTGTGAGTATTCGTGCGTATGAGAGCATCCATGCATGTTAGAGTGTCTGTCCATGTGTGAGTGTCCATGCGTCGGAGAGAATGTTCATGTACGTGTGTGTCCCATGCTGGGTGAGTGTTTGTGCGTCTGAGAGTGTTCGTACGTCTGAGAGTCTCACTGTGTGTGAGAGTGTCACTGCGTGTGAGATTGTCCGTGCGTGTGAGAATGTCACTTCTTGTGAGAGTGTCCGTGTGTGTGAGAGTGTCCGTGCGTGTGAGAGTGTCCGTGCGTGTGAGAGTGTCCGTGCGTGTGTGAGTGTCCGTGCGTGTGTGTGTCCGTGCGTATGAGAGTGTCCGTGCTTGTGAGAGTGTCACTGCGTGTGAGAGTGTCCATGTGTGTGAGAGTGTCCGTGCGTGTGAGAGTGTCCGTGCATGTGAGATTGTCCGTGCGTGTGAGAATGTCACTTCTTTTGAGAGTGTCCGTGTGTGTGAGAGTGTGCGTGCATGTGAGAGTATCCGTGCGTGTGAGAGTGTCCGTGCGTGTGTGAGTGTCCGTGCGTATGAGCGTGTCCGTGCTTGTGAGAGTGTCACTGCGTGTGAGAGTGTCCATGTGTGTGAGAGTGTCCGTGCGTGTGAGAGTGTCCGTGCGTGTGAGAATGTCCGTGCGTGTGAGAGTGTCCGTGCGTGTGAGAGTGTCTTTGCGTGTGAGAGTGTCCGTGCGTGTGAGAGTGTCCGTGTGTGTGATTGTCCGCGCGTGAGAGTGTCCGCGCGTGTGAGAGTGTCCACGCGTGTGAGAATGTCACTGTATGTGTGAGAGTGTCCGTGCGTGTGAGAGTGTCCGTGCGCGTGAAAGTGTCCGTGTGTGTGAGATTTTCCGTGCGTGTGAGTGTTCGAGCGTGTGTGAATGTCCATGCGTGTGTGAGTATTCGTGCGTATGAGAGCATCCATGCGTGTTAGAGTGTCCGTCCATGTGTGAGTGTCCATGCGTCGGAGAGACTGTTCATGCACGTGTGTTTCCCATGCTGGGTGAGTGTTCGTGCGTCTGAGAGTTTTCGTGCGTGTGAGAGTGTCAAAGTGTTTGAGAGCGTCACTGAGTGTGAGATTGTCCGAGCGTGTGAGAATGTCACTTCGTGTGAGAGTGTCCGTGTGTGTGAGAGTGTGCGTGTGT
Source organism: Isurus oxyrinchus (assembly GCA_026770705.1). Lineage (NCBI taxonomy): Eukaryota > Metazoa > Chordata > Chondrichthyes > Lamniformes > Lamnidae > Isurus > Isurus oxyrinchus. The sequence continues at coordinate 1,613,473 of JANJGN010000080.1, forward strand.
GTGAGAGTGTCCGTGCGTGTGAGAGTGTCCGTGCGTGTGAGAGTGTCTGTGCGTGTGAGTGTCCGTGAGTGTGAGAGTGTCCGTGCATGTGAGAGTGTCCGAGCATGTGAGAGTGTCCGTGCGTGTGAGAGTGTCCGTGCGTATGGGAGTGTCCGTGTGTGTGAGAATGTCCGTGCATGTGTGAATGTCCGTGCATGTGTGAGAGTGTCCGTGCGTGTGTGAGAGTGTCCGTGCGTGTGTGAGAGTGTCCGTGTGTGTTAGAGTGTCCGCGCATTTGAGAGTGTCACTGAATGTGTGAGAGCGTGCCTGCGTATGAAAGTGCCCGTGAGTGTGAGAGTGTCCGTGTGTGTGAAAGTGTCTGTGTGTGTGTGTTCGAGCGTGAGAGTGTCCGTGTGTGTGAGAGTGTCCGTGCGTGTGAGAGTGTCCGTGTGTGTGAGATTTTCCGTGCGTGTGAGTGTTCGAGCGTGTGTGAATGTCCATGCGTGTGTGAGTATTCGTTTGTATGAGAGCATCCATGCGTGTTAGAGTCTCCGTCCATGTGTGAGTGTCCATGCGTCGGAGAGACTGTTCATGCACGTGTGTTTCCCATGCTGGGTGAGTGTTCGTGCGTCTGAGAGTGTTCGTGCGTGTGAGAGTGTCAAAGTGTGTGAGAGTGTCACTGAGTGTGAGATTGTCCGTGCGTGTGAGAATGTCACTTCGTGTGAGAGTATCCGTGTGTGTGAGAGTGTGCGTTTGTGTGAGAGTGTCCGTGCGTGTGAGAGTGTCCGTGCGTGTGAGAGTGTCTGTGCGTGTGTGAGTGTCCGTGAGTGTGAGAGTGTCCGTGCATGTGGGACTGTCCGTGCGTGTGAGAGTGTCCGTGCGTGTGAGAGTGTCCGTGCGTGTGAGAGTGTCCGTGTGTGTGAGAATGTCCGTGCATGTGTGAATGTCCGTGCATGTGTGAAACTGTTCGTGCATGTGAAAGTGTCACTGCATGTGAGAGTGTCCGTGTGTGTGAGGTTGTCCGTGCGTGTGAGAGTGTCCGTGCGTGTGTGAGAGTCTCCGTGCGTGCGTGAGAGTGTCCGTGTGTGTGAGAGTGTCCGTGTGTCTGAGAGTGTTCATGCGTGTGTGAGTGTCCATGTATGAGAGAGTGTCCGTGCGTGTGAGATTGTCCGTGTGTGTGAGAGTGTCCGTGTGTGTGAGAGTGTCACTGAATGTGTGAGAGTGTCCCTGCATGTGAAAGTGTCCGTGTGTGTGAGAGTGTCCGTGTGTATGAGAGTGTCCGTGTGTGTGAGTGTGTCCGTGCGTGTGACAGTGTCCGTGCGTGTGAGAGTGTCCGTGCGTGTGTGAGTGTCCGTGCGTGTGAGAATGTCCGTGCGTGTGAGAGTGTCCGTGCGTGTGAGAGTGTCCGTGCGCGTGAGAGTGTCCGCGCGTGTGAGAGTGTCCACGCGTGTGAGAATGTCACTGAATGTGTGAGATTGTCCTTGTGTGTGAGAGTGTCCGTGCGTGTGAGAGTGTCCGTGCGTGTGACAGTGTCCATGTGTGTGAGAATGTCCGTGCGTTTTTGAATGTCTGTGCACGTGTGAGAGTGTCCGTGCGTGTGTGATAGTGTCCGTGCGTGTGTGAGAGTGTCCGTGCATGTGTGAGAGTGTCCGTGTGTGTGAATATCCGTGTGTGTGAGAGTGTCTGTACGTGTGAGAGTGTCCGTGTGTGTGAAATTGTCCATGTGTGTGTGTTCGAGCATGAGAGTGTCTGTGCGTGTGAGAGTGTCCGTGCTTGTGAGAGTGTCCGTACGAGTGAGTGTTCGTGTGTGTGAAATTGTCCGTGTGTGTGAGGGAGTGTCTGTGCGTGTGAGAGTGTCCGTGCTTGTGAGAGTGTCCGTGCGTGTGAGAGTGTCCGTGCGTGTGTGAGAGTGTCTGTGTGTGTGAATGTCCATGTGTGTTAGAGTGTCGGTATGTGAGAGTGTCCGTGTGTGTGAATGTAACTGTGTGTGTCAGAGTTCGAGCGTGAGAGTGCCCGTGTGTGTGAGAGTGACCGTGCGTGTGAGAATGTCCGTGCGTGTGTGAGAGTATCCCTGTGTGTGTGTGTGTCCGTGTGTGTGAGAGTGTCCCTGCGTGTGTGTGTCCATGCGTGTGAGAATGTCAGTGTGTGCGTGTGAACGTCCATGTGTGTGAGAGTGACTGTATGTGTGAGAGTGTCCGTGCGTGTGAGAGTGTCCTTGTGTGTGTGTCCGTGCGTGAGAGAGTGTCCGTGCGTGTGAGAGTGTCCGTGTGTGAGTGTCCGCGCGTGAGAGTGTCCGCGCGTGTGAGAGAGTCCACGCGTGTGAGTGTGTCACTGAATGTGTGAGATTGTCTGTGTGTGTGAGAGTGTCCGTGCGTGTGAGAGTGTCCGTGTGTGTGAAGTTTCCGTGCGTGTGTGAGTGTTCGTGCGTGTGTGAATGTCCATGCGTGTGTGTTTATTCGTGCGTATGAGAGCATCCATGCGTGTTAGAGTGTCCGTCCATGTGTGAGTGTCCATGCGTCGGAGAGACAGTTCATGCACGTGTGTTTCCCATGCTGGATGAGTGTTCGTGCGTCTGAGAGTGTTCGTGCGTGTGAGAGTGTTCGTGCGTGTGAGAGTGTCAAAGTGTGTGAGAGCGTCACTGATTGTGAGATTGTCCGTGCGTGTGAGAATGTCACTTCGTGTGAGAGTGTCCATGCGTGTGAGAGTGTCCGTGCGTGTGAGAGCGTCCGTGTGTGTGAGACTGTCCGCGCGTGTGAGAGTGTCACTGAATGTTTGAGAGTGTCCGTGCGTCTGAGAGTGTCCGTGTGTGAGAGAGTGTCCGCGTGTGTGAGAGTGTCCCTGCGTGTGTGTGTCCGTGCGTGTGAGAGTGTCAGTGTGTGTGTGTGAACGTCCGTGTGTGTGAGAGTGACTGTATGTGTGAGAGTGTCCGTGCGTGTGAGAGTGTCCGTGTGTGTGAGAGTGTCCGTGTGTGAGAGAGTGTCCGCGTGTGTGAGAGTGTCCGTGTGTGAGAGAGTGTCCGCGTGTGTGAGAGTGTCCGTGCGTGTGTGAGTGTTCGAGCGTGTGTGAATGTCCATGCGTGTGTGAGTATTCGTGCGTATGAGAGCATCCAAGCGTGTTAGAGTGTCTGTCCATGTGTGAGTGTCCATGCGTCGGAGAGAATATTCATGTACGTGTGTTTCCCATGCTGGGTGAGTGTTCGTGCGTCTGAGAGTGTTCGTGCGTCTGAGAGTCTCACTGTGTGTGAGAGTGTCACTGCGTGTGAGATTTTCCGTGCGTGTGAGAATGTCACTTCGTGTGAGAGTGTCCATGCGTGTGAGAGTGTGCGTGTGTGTGAGAGTGTCCGTGCGTGTGAGAGTGTCCGTGCGTGTGAGAGTGTCCGTGCGTGTGAGAATGTCCGTGCGTGTGAGAGTGTCCGTGCGTCTGTGTGTCCGTGCGTGTGTGTCCGTGCGTGTGAGAATGTCCGAGCGTGTGAGAGTGTCCGTTTGTGTGAGAATGTCCATGCGTGTGTGAATATTCGTGCATGTGTGAGAGTGTCCGTGCATGTATGAGAGTGTCCGTGCGTGTGTGAGAGTGTCCGTGCATGTGTGAGAGTGTCCGTGTGTATGAATATCCGTTTGTGTGAGAGTGTCTGTACGTGTTAGAGTGTCCGTGTGTGTGAAAGTGTCCGTGTGTGTGAGTGTTCGAGCGTGAGAGTGTCTGTGCGAATGAGAGTGTCTGTACGTGTGAGAGTGTCAGTGTGTGTGAAAGTGTCCGTGTGTGTGAGTGTTCGAGCGTGAGAGTGTCCGTGCGTGTGAGAATTTCTGTACGTGTGAGAGTGTCCGTGTGTGTGAAAGTGTCAGTGTGTGTGGGTGTTCAAGAGTAAGAGTGTCCGTGCATGTGAGAGTGTCTGTGCGTGTGAGAGTGTCTGTGCGTGTGAGAGTGTCCGTGCGTGTGAGAGCGTCCGTATGAGTGAGTGTCCGTGTGTGTGAGAGTGTCTGTGCGTGTGTGAGTGTCCGTGAGTGTGAGAGTGTCACTGCATGTGAGAGTGTCCGTGCGTGTGAGAGTGTCCGTGCGTGTGAGAGTGTCCGTGCGTGTGTGTGTCCGTGAGTGTGAGAGTGTCCGTGCGTGTGAGAGTATCCGTGCGTGTGAGAGTGTCCGTGCGTGTGAAAGTGTCCTTGTGTGTGTGTCCGTGCGTGTGAGAGTGTCCGTGCGTGTGAGCGTGTCTGTGCGTGTGTGAGTGTCCGTGAGTGTGAGAGTGTCCGTGCGTGTGAGAGTGTCCGTGCGTGTGAGAGTGTCCGTGCGTGTGAGAGTGTCCGTGCGTATGGGTGTGTCCGTGTGTGTGAGAATGTCCGTGCATGTGTGAATGTCCGTGCATGTGTGAGAATGTCCGTGCGTGTGTGAGAGTGTCCGTGCGTGTGTGAGAGTGTCCGTGTGTGTGAGAGTGTCCGCGCATGTGAGAGTGTCACTGAATGTGTGAGAGTGTCCCTGCGTGTGAAAGTGTCCGTTTGTGTGAGAGTGTCCGTGTTTGTGAAAGTGTCCGTGTGAGTGAGTGTTCGAGCGTGAGATTGTCCGTGCGTGTGAGAGTTTCTGTACGTGTGAGAGTGTCCGTGTGTGAGATTTGGAGAGTGAGAGTTTCCATGCATTTGAGTGTGTCTGTGCTTGTGAGAGTGTCCGTGTGTGTGAAATTATCCGTGTGTGTGAAAGTGTCCGTGTGTGTGAATGTCCGTAAGTGTGAGAGAGTGTCCACACATGTGAGAGTGTCCGTGCGTTTGAAAGTGTCTGTGCGTGTGTGAGAGTGTCCGTGTGTGTGTGAATGTCCGTGCGTGTGAGAGTGACTGTATGTGTGAGAGTGTCCATGCGTGTGAGAGTGTCTGTGCGTGTGAAAGTGTCCATGTGTGTGAGTGTCCGTGCGTGTGAGAGTGTCTATGCGTGTGAGAGTGTGTGTGCGTGTGAGAGTGTCCATGCCTGTGAGAGTGTCTGTGCGTGTGTGAGTGTCCGTGCGTGTGTGAGTGTCCGTGCGTGTGAGACTGTCCGTGCGTGTGAGAGTGTCTGTGCGTGTGAGAGTGTCCGTGCGTGTGAGAGTGTCCGTGCGTGTGACAGTGTCCATGTGTGTGAGAATGTCCGTGCGTTTTTGAATGTCTGTGCACGTGTGAGAGTGTCCGTGCGTGTGTGATAGTGTCCGTGCGTGTGTGAGAGTGTCCGTGCATGTGTGAGAGTGTCCGTGTGTGTGAATATCCGTGTGTGTGAGAGTGTCTGTACGTGTGAGAGTGTCCGTGTGTGTGAAATTGTCCATGTGTGTGTGTTCGAGCGTGAGAGTGTCTGTGCGTGTGAGAGTGTCCGTGCGTGTGAGAGTGTCCGTACGAGTGAGTGTTCGTGTGTGTGAAATTGTCCGTGTGTGTGAGAGAGTGTCCATGCGTGTGAGAGTGTCCGTGCGTGTGAGAGTGTCCGTGCTTGTGAGAGTGTCCGTGCGTGTGTGAGAGTGTCTGTGTGTGTGAATGACCATGTGTGTTAGAGTGTCGGTATGTGAGAGTGTCCGTGTGTGTGAATGTAACTGTGTGTGTCAGAGTTCGAGCGTGAGAGTGCCCGTGTGTGTGAGAGTGACCGTGCGTGTGAGAATGTCCGTGCGTGTGTGAGAGTATCCCTGTGTCTGTGTGTGTCCGTGTGTGTGAGAGTGTCCCTGCGTGTGTGTGTCCGTGCGTGTGAGAGTGTCAGTGTGTGTGTGTGAACGTCCATGTGTGTGAGAGTGACTGTATGTGTGAGAGTGTCCGTGCGTGTGAGAGTGTCTGTGTGTGTGAAAGTGTCCGTGTATGTGAAAGTGTCCTTGTGTGTGTGTCCGTGCGTGAGAGAGTGTCCGTGTGTGTGAGAGTGTCCGTGTGTGAGTGTCCGCGCGTGAGAGTGTCCGCGCGTGTGAGAGAGTCCACGCGTGTGAGTGTGTCACTGAATGTGTGAGATTGTCTGTGTGTGTGAGAGTGTCCGTGCGTGTGAGAGTGTCCGTGTGTGTGAAGTTTCCGTGCGTGTGTGAGTGTTCGTGCGTGTGTGAATGTCCATGCGTGTGTGTTTATTCGTGCGTATGAGAGCATCCATGCGTGTTAGAGTGTCCGTCCATGTGTGAGTGTCCATGCGTCGGAGAGACAGTTCATACACGTGTGTTTCCCATGCTGGATGAGTGTTCGTGCGTCTGAGAGTGTTCGTGCGTGTGAGAGTGTTCGTGCGTGTGAGAGTGTCAAAGTGTGTGAGAGCGTCACTGATTGTGAGATTGTCCGTGCGTGTGAGAATGTCACTTCGTGTGAGAGTGTCCATGCGTGTGAGAGTGTCCGTGCGTGTGAGAGCGTCCGTGTGTGTGAGACTGTCCGCGCGTGTGAGAGTGTCACTGAATGTTTGAGAGTGTCCGTGCGTCTGAGAGTGTCCGTGTGTGAGAGAGTGTCCGCGTGTGTGAGAGTGTCCCTGCGTGTGTGTGTCCGTGCGTGTGAGAGTGTCAGTGTGTGTGTGTGAACGTCCGTGTGTGTGAGAGTGACTGTATGTGTGAGAGTGTCCGTGCGTGTGAGAGTGTCCGTGTGTGTGAGAGTGTCCGTGTGTGAGAGAGTGTCCGCGTGTGTGAGAGTGTCCGTGTGTGAGAGAGTGTCCGCGTGTGTGAGAGTGTCCGTGCGTGTGTGAGTGTTTGAGCGTGTGTGAATGTCCATGCGTGTGTGAGTATTCGTGCGTATGAGAGCATCCATGCGTGTTAGAGTGTCTGTCCATGTGTGAGTGTCCATGCGTCGGAGAGAATATTCATGTACGTGTGTTTCCCATGCTGGGTGAGTGTTCGTGCGTCTGAGAGTGTTCGTGCGTCTGAGAGTCTCACTGTGTGTGAGAGTGTCACTGCGTGTGAGATTGTGGGTGCGTGTGAGAATGTCACTTCGTGTGAGAGTGTCCATGCGTGTGAGAGTGTGCGTGTGTGTGAGAGTGTCCGTGCGTGTGAGAGTGTCCGTGCGTGTGAGAGCGTCCGTGCGTGTGAGAATGTCCGTGCGTGTGAGAGTGTCCGTGCGTCTGTGTGTCCGTGCGTGTGTGTCCGTGCGTGTGAGAATGTCCGTGCGTGTGGGAGTGTCCGAGCGTGTGAGAGTGTCCGTTTGTGTGAGAATGTCCATGCGTGTGTGAATATTCGTGCATGTGTGAGAGTGTCCGTGCATGTATGAGAGTGTCCGTGCGTGTGTGAGAGTGTCCGTGCATGTGTGAGAGTGTCCGTGTGTATGAATATCCGTTTGTGTGAGAGTGTCTGTACGTGTTAGAGTGTCCGTGTGTGTGAAAGTGTGTGTGTGTGTGAGTGTTCGAGCGTGAGAGTGTCTGTGCGAATGAGAGTGTCTGTACGTGTGAGAGTGTCAGTGTGTGTGAAAGTGTCCGTGTGTGTGAGTGTTCGAGCGTGAGAGTGTCCGTGCGTGTGAGAATTTCTGTACGTGTGAGAGTGTCCGTGTGTGTGAAAGTGTCAGTGTGTGTGAGTGTTCGAGAGTAAGAGTGTCCGTGCATGTGAGAGTGTCTGTGCGTGTGAGAGTGTCTGTGCGTGTGAGAGTGTCCGTGCGTGTGAGAGTGTCCGTATGAGTGAGTGTCCGTGTGTGTGAGAGTTTCTGTGCGTGTGTGAGTGTCCGTGAGTGTGAGAGTGTCCGTGCGTGTGAGAGTGTCCGTGCGTGTGAGAGTGTCCGTGCGTGTGAGAGTGTCCGTGCGTGTGTGAGATTGTCTGTGTGTGTGAATGTCCATGTGTGTTAGAGTGTCGGTATGTGAGAGTGTCCGTGTGTGTGAATGTAACTGTGTGTGTCAGAGTTCGAGCGTGAGAGTGCCCGTGTGTGTGAGAGTGACCGTGCGTGTGAGAATGTCCGTGCGTGTGTGAGAGTATCCCTGTGTCTGTGTGTGTCCGTGTGTGTGAGAGTGTCCCTGCGTGTGTGTGTCCGTGCGTGTGAGAGTGTCAGTGTGTGTGTGTGAACGTCCATGTGTGTGAGAGTGACTGTATGTGTGAGAGTGTCCGTGCGTGTGAGAGTGTCTGTGTGTGTGAAAGTGTCCGTGTATGTGAAAGTGTCCTTGTGTGTGTGTCCGTGCGTGAGAGAGTGTCCATGCGTGTGAGAGTGTCCGTGTGTGAGTGTCCACGCGTGAGAGTGTCCGCGCGTGTGAGAGAGTCCACGCGTGTGAGTGTGTCACTGAATGTGTGAGATTGTCTGTGTGTGTGAGAGTGTCCGTGCGTGTGAGAGTGTCCGTGTGTGTGAAGTTTCCGTGCGTGTGTGAGTGTTCGTGCGTGTGTGAATGTCCATGCGTGTGTGTTTATTCGTGCGTATGAGAGCATCCATGCGTGTTAGAGTGTCCGTCCATGTGTGAGTGTCCATGCGTCGGAGAGACAGTTCATACACGTGTGTTTCCCATGCTGGATGAGTGTTCGTGCGTCTGAGAGTGTTCGTGCGTGTGAGAGTGTTCGTGCGTGTGAGAGTGTCAAAGTGTGTGAGAGCGTCACTGATTGTGAGATTGTCCGTGCGTGTGAGAATGTCACTTCGTGTGAGAGTGTCCATGCGTGTGAGAGTGTCCGTGCGTGTGAGAGCGTCCGTGTGTGTGAGACTGTCCGCGCGTGTGAGAGTGTCACTGAATGTTTGAGAGTGTCCGTGCGTCTGAGAGTGTCCGTGTGTGAGAGAGTGCCCGCGTGTGTGAGAGTGTCCCTGCGTGTGTGTGTCCGTGCGTGTGAGAGTGTCAGTGTGTGTTTGTGAACGTCCGTGTGTGTGAGAGTGACTGTATGTGTGAGAGTGTCCGTGCGTGTGAGAGTGTCCGTGTGTGTGAGAGTGTCCGTGTGTGAGAGAGTGTCCGCGTGTGTGAGAGTGTCCGTGTGTGAGAGAGTGTCCGCGTGTGTGAGAGTGTCCGTGCGTGTGTGAGTGTTTGAGCGTGTGTGAATGTCCATGCGTGTGTGAGTATTCGTGCGTATGAGAGCATCCATGCGTGTTAGAGTGTCTGTCCATGTGTGAGTGTCCATGCGTCGGAGAGAATATTCATGTACGTGTGTTTCCCATGCTGGGTGAGTGTTCGTGCGTCTGAGAGTGTTCGTGCGTCTGAGAGTCTCACTGTGTGTGAGAGTGTCACTGCGTGTGAGATTGTCCGTGCGTGTGAGAATGTCACTTCGTGTGAGAGTGTCCATGCGTGTGAGAGTGTGCGTGTGTGTGAGAGTGTCCGTGCGTGTGAGAGTGTCCGTGCGTGTGAGAGTGTCCGTGCGTGTGAGAATGTCCGTGCGTGTGAGAGTGTCCGTGCGTCTGTGTGTCCGTGCGTGTGTGTCCGTGCGTGTGAGAATGTCCGTGCGTGTGGGAGTGTCCGAGCGTGTGAGAGTGTCCGTTTGTGTGAGAATGTCCATGCGTGTGTGAATATTCGTGCATGTGTGAGAGTGTCCGTGCATGTATGAGAGTGTCCGTGCGTGTGTGAGAGTGTCCGTGCATGTGTGAGAGTGTCCGTGTGTATGAATATCCGTTTGTGTGAGAGTGTCTGTACGTGTTAGAGTGTCCGTGTGTGTGAAAGTGTCCGTGTGTGTGAGTGTTCGAGCGTGAGAGTGTCTGTGCGAATGAGAGTGTCTGTACGTGTGAGAGTGTCAGTGTGTGTGAAAGTGTCCGTGTGTGTGAGTGTTCGAGCGTGAGAGTGTCCGTGCGTGTGAGAATTTCTGTACGTGTGAGAGTGTCCGTGTGTGTGAAAGTGTCAGTGTGTGTGAGTGTTCGAGAGTAAGAGTGTCCGTGCATGTGAGAGTGTCTGTGCGTGTGAGAGTGTCTGTGCGTGTGAGAGTGTCCGTGCGTGTGAGAGTGTCCGTATGAGTGAGTGTCCGTGTGTGTGAGAGTTTCTGTGCGTGTGTGAGTGTCCGTGAGTGTGAGAGTGTCCGTGCGTGTGAGAGTGTCCGTGCGTGTGAGAGTGTCCGTGCGTGTGAGAGTGTCCGTGCGTGTGTGAGTGTCCGTGAGTGTGAGAGTGTCCGTGCGTGTGAGAGTGTCCGTGCGTGTGAGAGTGTCCGTGCGTGTGAAAGTGTCCTTGTGTGTGTGTCCGTGCGTGTGAGAGTGTCCGTGCGTGTGAGAATGTCTGTGCGTGTGTGAGTGTTTGTGAGTGTGAGAGTGTCCGTGCGTGTGAGAGTGTCCGTGCGTGTGAGAGTGTCCGTGCGTGTGAGAGTGTCCGTGCGTATGGGTGTGTCCGTGTGTGTGAGAATGTCCGTGCATGTGTGAATGTCCGTGCATGTGTGAGAATGTCCGTGCGTGTGTGAGAGTGTCCGTGCGTGTGTGAGAGTGTCCGTGTGTGTGAGAGTGTCCGCGCATGTGAGAGTGTCACTGAATGTGTGAGAGTGTCCCTGCGTGTGAAAGTGTCCGTTTGTGTGAGAGTGTCCGTGTTTGTGAAAGTGTCCGTGTGAGTGAGTGTTCGAGCGTGAGATTGTCCGTGCGTGTGAGAGTTTCTGTACGTGTGAGAGTGTCCGTGTGTGAGATTTGGAGAGTGAGAGTTTCCATGCATTTGAGTGTGTCTGTGCTTGTGAGAGTGTCCGTGTGTGTGAAATTATCCGTGTGTGTGAAAGTGTCCGTGTGTGTGAATGTCCGTAAGTGTGAGAGAGTGTCCACACATGTGAGAGTGTCCGTGCGTTTGAAAGTGTCTGTGCGTGTGTGAGAGTGTCCGTGTGTGTGTGAATGTCCGTGCGTGTGAGAGTGACTGTATGTGTGAGAGTGTCCGTGCGTGTGAGAGTGTCTGTGCGTGTGAAAGTGTCCATGTGTGTGAGTGTCCGTGCGTGTGAGAGTGTCCATGCGTGTGAGAGTGTGCGTGCGTGTGAGAGTGTCCATGCCTGTGAGAGTGTCTGTGCGTGTGAGAGTGTCCGTGCGTGTGACAGTGTCCATGTGTGTGAGAATGTCCGTGCGTTTTTGAATGTCTGTGCACGTGTGAGAGTGTCCGTGCGTGTGTGATAGTGTCCGTGCGTGTGTGAGAGTGTCCGTGCATGTGTGAGAGTGTCCGTGTGTGTGAATATCCGTGTGTGTGAGAGTGTCTGTACGTGTGAGAGTGTCCGTGTGTGTGAAATTGTCCATGTGTGTGTGTTCGAGCGTGAGAGTGTCTGTGCGTGTGAGAGTGTCCGTGCGTGTGAGAATGTCCGTACGAGTGAGTGTTCGTGTGTGTGAAATTGTCCGTGTGTGTGAGAGAGTGTCCGTGCGTGTGAGAGTGTCCGTGCGTGTGAGAGTGTCCGTGCGTGTGAGAGTGTCCGTGCGTGTGTGAGAGTGTCTGTGTGTGTGAATGTCCATGTGTGTTAGAGTGTCGGTATGTGAGAGTGTCCGTGTGTGTGAATGTAACTGTGTGTGTCAGAGTTCGAGCGTGAGAGTATCCCTGTGTGTGTGTGTGTCCGTGTGTGTGAGAGTGTCCCTGCGTGTGTGTGTCCGTGCGTGTGAGAGTGTCAGTGTGTGTGTGTGAACGTCCATGTGTGTGAGAGTGACTGTATGTGTGAGAGTGTCCGTGCGTTTGAGAGTGTCTGTGTGTGTGAAAGTGTCCGTGTATGTGAAAGTGTCCTTGTGTGTGTGTCCGTGCGTGAGAGAGTGTCCGTGCGTGTGAGAGTGTCCGTGTGTGAGTGTCCGCGCGTGAGAGTGTCCGCACGTGTGAGAGAGTCCACGCGTGTGAGTGTGTCACTGAATGTGTGAGATTGTCTGTGTGTGTGAGAGTGTCCGTGCGTGTGAGAGTGTCCGTGTGTGTGAAGTTTCCGTGCGTGTGTGAGTGTTCGTGCGTGTGTGAATGTCCATGCGTGTGTGTTTATTCGTGCGTATGAGAGCATCCATGCGTGTTAGAGTGTCCGTCCATGTGTGAGTGTCCATGCGTCGGAGAGACAGTTCATGCACGTGTGTTTCCCATGCTGGATGAGTGTTCGTGCGTCTGAGAGTGTTCGTGCGTGTGAGAGTGTTCGTGCGTGTGAGAGTGTCAAAGTGTGTGAGAGCGTCACTGATTGTGAGATTGTCCGTGCGTGTGAGAATGTCACTTCGTGTGAGAGTGTCCATGCGTGTGAGAGTGTCCGTGCGTGTGAGAGCGTCCGTGTGTGTGAGACTGTCCGCGCGTGTGAGAGTGTCACTGAATGTTTGAGAGTGTCCGTGCGTCTGAGAGTGTCCGTGTGTGAGAGAGTGTCCGTACGAGTGAGTGTTCGTGTGTGTGAAATTGTCCGTGTGTGTGAGAGAGTGTCCGTGCGTGTGAGAGTGTCCGTGCGTGTGAGAGTGTCCGTGCGTGTGAGAGTGTCCGTGCGTGTGTGAGAGTGTCTGTGTGTGTGAATGTCCATGTGTGTTAGAGTGTCGGTATGTGAGTGTGTCCGTGTGTGTGAATGTAAATGTGTGTGTCAGAGTTCGAGCGTGAGAGTATCCCTGTGTGTGTGTGTGTCCGTGTGTGTGAGAGTGTCCCTGCGTGTGTGTGTCCGTGCGTGTGAGAGTGTCAGTGTGTGTGTGTGAACGTCCATGTGTGTGAGAGTGACTGTATGTGTGAGAGTGTCCGTGCGTTTGAGAGTGTCTGTGTGTGTGAAAGTGTCCGTGTATGTGAAAGTGTCCTTGTGTGTGTGTCCGTGCGTGAGAGAGTGTCCGTGCGTGTGAGAGTGTCCGTGTGTGAGTGTCCGCGCGTGAGAGTGTCCGCGCGTGTGAGAGAGTCCACGCGTGTGAGTGTGTCACTGAATGTGTGAGATTGTCTGTGTGTGTGAGAGTGTCCGTGCGTGTGAGAGTGTCCGTGTGTGTGAAGTTTCCGTGCGTGTGTGAGTGTTCGTGCGTGTGTGAATGTCCATGCGTGTGTGTTTATTCGTGCGTATGAGAGCATCCATGCGTGTTAGAGTGTCCGTCCATGTGTGAGTGTCCATGCGTCGGAGAGACAGTTCATGCACGTGTGTTTCCCATGCTGGATGAGTGTTCGTGCGTCTGAGAGTGTTCGTGCGTGTGAGAGTGTTCGTGCGTGTGAGAGTGTCAAAGTGTGTGAGAGCGTCACTGATTGTGAAATTGTCCGTGCGTGTGAGAATGTCACTTCGTGTGAGAGTGTCCATGCGTGTGAGAGTGTCCGTGCGTGTGAGAGCGTCCGTGTGTGTGAGACTGTCCGCGCGTGTGAGAGTGTCACTGAATGTTTGAGAGTGTCCGTGCGTCTGAGAGTGTCCGTGTGTGAGAGAGTGTCCGCGTGTGTGAGAGTGTCCCTGCGTGTGTGTGTCCGTGCGTGTGAGAGTGTCAGTGTGTGTGTGTGAACGTCCGTGTGTGTGAGAGTGACTGTATGTGTGAGAGTGTCCGTGCGTGTGAGAGTGTCCATGTGTGTGAGAGTGTCCGTGTGTGAGAGAGTGTCCGCGTGTGTGAGAGTGTCCGTGTGTGAGAGAGTGTCCGCGTGTGTGAGAGTGTCCGTGCGTGTGTGAGTGTTCGAGCGTGTGTGAATGTCCATGCGTGTGTGAGTATTCGTGCGTATGAGAGCATCCATGCGTGTTAGAGTGTCTGTCCATGTGTGAGTGTCCATGCGTCGGAGAGAATATTCATGTACGTGTGTTTCCCATGCTGGGTGAGTGTTCGTGCGTCTGAGAGTGTTCGTGCGTCTGAGAGTCTCACTGTGTGTGAGAGTGTCACTGCGTGTGAGATTGTCCGTGCGTGTGAGAATGTCACTTCGTGTGAGAGTGTCCATGCGTGTGAGAGTGTGCGTGTGTGTGAGAGTGTCCGTGCGTGTGAGAGTGTCCGTGCGTGTGAGAGTGTCCGTGCGTGTGAGAATGTCCGTGCGTGTGAGAGTGTCCGTGCGTCTGTGTGTCCGTGCGTGTGTGTCCGTGCGTGTGAGAATGTCCGTGCGTGTGGGAGTGTCCGAGCGTGTGAGAGTGTCCGTTTGTGTGAGAATGTCCATGCGTGTGTGAATATTCGTGCATGTGTGAGAGTGTCCGTGCATGTATGAGAGTGTCCGTGCGTGTGTGAGAGTGTCCGTGCATGTGTGAGAGTGTCCGTGTGTATGAATATCCGTTTGTGTGAGAGTGTCTGTACGTGTTAGATTGTCCGTGTGTGTGAAAGTGTCCGTGTGTGTGAGTGTTCGAGCGTGAGAGTGTCTGTGCGAATGAGAGTGTCTGTACGTGTGAGAGTGTCAGTGTGTGTGAAAGTGTCCGTGTGTGTGAGTGTTCGAGCGTGAGAGTGTCCGTGCGTGTGAGAATTTCTGTACGTGTGAGAGTGTCCGTGTGTGTGAAAGTGTCAGTGTGTGTGAGTGTTCAAGAGTAAGAGTGTCGGTGCATGTGAGAGTGTCTGTGCGTGTGAGAGTGTCTGTGCGTGTGAGAGTGTCCGTGCGTGTGAGAGTGTCCGTATGAGTGAGTGTCCGTGTGTGTGAGTGTCTGTGCGTGTGTGAGTGTCCATGAGTGTGAGAGTGTCCGTGCGTGTGAGAGTGTCCGTGCGTGTGAGTGTCCGTGCGTGTGAGAGTGTCCGTGCGTGTGTGAGTGTCCGTGAGTGTGAGAGTGTCCGTGCGTGTGAGAGTGTCCGTGCGTGTGAGAGTGTCCGTGCGTGTGAAAGTGTCCTTGTGTGTGTGTCCGTGCGTGTGAGAGTGTCCGTGCGTGTGGGAGTGTCCGAGCGTGTAAGAGTGTCCGTTTGTGTGAGAATGTCCATGCGTGTGTGAATATTCGTGCATGTGTGAGAGTGTCCGTGCATGTATGAGAGTGTCCGTGCGTGTGTGAGAGTGTCCGTGCATGTGTGAGAGTGTCCGTGTGTATGAATATCCGTTTGTGTGAGAGTGTCTGTACGTGTTAGAGTGTACGTGTGTGTGAAAGTGTCCGTGTGTGTGAGTGTTCGAGCGTGAGAGTGTCTGTGCGAATGAGAGTGTCTGTACGTGTGAGATTGTCAGTGTGTGTGAAAGTGTCCGTGTGTGTGAGTGTTCGAGCGTGAGAGTGTCCGTGCGTGTGAGAATTTCTGTACGTGTGAGAGTGTCCGTGTGTGTGAAAGTGTCAGTGTGTGTGAGTGTTCAAGAGTAAGAGTGTCCGTGCATGTGAGAGTGTCTGTGCGTGTGAGAGTTTCTGTGCGTGTGAGAGTGTCCGTGCGTGTGAGAGTGTCCGTATGAGTGAGTGTCCGTGTGTGTGAGAGTGTCTGTGCGTGTGTGAGTGTCCGTGAGTGAGAGAGTGTCACTGCATGTGAGAGTGTCCGTGCGTGTGAGAGTGTCCGTGCATGTGAGAGTGTCCGTGTGTGAGTGTCCGCGCGTGAGAGTGTCCGCGCGTGTGAGAGAGTCCACGCGTGTGAGTGTGTCACTGATTGTGTGAGATTGTCTGTGTGTGTGAGAGTGTCCGTGCGTGTGAGAGTGTCCGTGTGTGTGAAGTTTCCGTGCGTGTGTGAGTGTTCGTGCGTGTGTGAATGTCCATGCGTGTGTGTTTATTCGTGCGTATGAGAGCATCCATGCGTGTTAGAGTGTCCGTCCATGTGTGAGTGTCCATGCGTCGGAGAGACAGTTCATGCACGTGTGTTTCCCATGCTGGATGAGTGTTCGTGCGTCTGAGAGTGTTCGTGCGTGTGAGAGTGTTCGTGCGTGTGAGAGTGTCAAAGTGTGTGAGAGCGTCACTGATTGTGAGATTGTCCGTGCGTGTGAGAATGTCACTTCGTGTGAGAGTGTCCATGCGTGTGAGAGTGCCCGTGCGTGTGAGAGCGTCCGTGTGTGTGAGACTGTCCGCGCGTGAGAGTGTAACTGAATGTTTGAGAGTGTCCGTGCGTCTGAGAGTGTCCGTGTGTGAGAGAGTGTCCGCGTGTGTGAGAGTGTCCCTGCGTGTGTGTGTCCGTGCGTGTGAGAGTGTCAGTGTGTGTGTGTGAACGTCCATGTGTGTGAGAGTGACTGTATGTGTGAGAGTGTCCGTGCGTGTGAGAGTGTCCGTGTGTGTGAGAGTGTCCGTGTGTGAGAGAGTGTCCGCGTGTGTGAGAGTGTCCGTGTGTGAGAGAGTGTCCGCGTGTGTGAGAGTGTCCGTGCGTGTGTGAGTGTTTGAGCGTGTGTGAATGTCCATGCGTGTGTGAGTATTCGTGCGTATGAGAGCATCCATGCGTGTTAGAGTGTCTGTCCATGTGTGAGTGTCCATGCGTCGGAGAGAATATTCATGTACGTGTGTTTCCCATGCTGGGTGAGTGTTCGTGCGTCTGAGAGTGTTCGTGCGTCTGAGAGTCTCACTGTGTGTGAGAGTGTCACTGCGTGTGAGATTGTCCGTGCGTGTGAGAATGTCACTTCGTGTGAGAGTGTCCATGCGTGTGAGAGTGTGCGTGTGTGTGAGAGTGTCCGTGCGTGTGAGAGTGTCCGTGCGTGTGAGAGTGTCCGTGCATGTGAGAATGTCCGTGCGTGTGAGAGTGTCCGTGCGTCTGTGTGTCCGTGCGTGTGTGTCCGTGCGTGTGAGAATGTCCGTGCGTGTGGGAGTGTCCGAGCGTGTGAGAGTGTCCGTTTGTGTGAGAATGTCCATGCGTGTGTGAATATTCGTGCATGTGTGAGAGTGTCCGTGCATGTATGAGAGTGTCCGTGCGTGTGTGAGAGTGTCCGTGCATGTGTGAGAGTGTCCGTGTGTATGAATATCCGTTTGTGTGAGAGTGTCTGTACGTGTTAGATTGTCCGTGTGTGTGAAAGTGTCCGTGTGTGTGAGTGTTCGAGCGTGAGAGTGTCTGTGCGAATGAGAGTGTCTGTACGTGTGAGAGTGTCAGTGTGTGTGAAAGTGTCCGTGTGTGTGAGTGTTCGAGCGTGAGAGTGTCCGTGCGTGTGAGAATTTCTGTACGTGTGAGAGTGTCCGTGTGTGTGAAAGTGTCAGTGTGTGTGAGTGTTCAAGAGTAAGAGTGTCCGTGCATGTGAGAGTGTCTGTGCGTGTGAGAGTGTCTGTGCGTGTGAGAGTGTCCGTGCGTGTGAGAGTGTCCGTATGAGTGAGTGTCCGTGTGTGTGAGAGTGTCTGTGCGTGTGTGAGTGTCCATGAGTGTGAGAGTGTCCGTGCGTGTGAGAGTGTCCGTGCGTGTGAGTGTCCGTGCGTGTGAGAGTGTCCGTGCGTGTGTGAGTGTCCGTGAGTGTGAGAGTGTCCGTGCGTGTGAGAGTGTCCGTGCGTGTGAGAGTGTCCGTGCGTGTGAAAGTGTCCTTGTGTGTGTGTCCGTGCGTGTGAGAGTGTCCGTGCGTGTGGGAGTGTCCGAGCGTGTGAGAGTGTCCGTTTGTGTGAGAATGTCCATGCGTGTGTGAATATTCGTGCATGTGTGAGAGTGTCCGTGCATGTATGAGAGTGTCCGTGCGTGTGTGAGAGTGTCCGTGCATGTGTGAGAGTGTCCGTGTGTATGAATATCCGTTTGTGTGAGAGTGTCTGTACGTGTTAGAGTGTCCGTGTGCGTGAAAGTGTCCGTGTGTGTGAGTGTTCGAGCGTGAGAGTGTCTGTGCGAATGAGAGTGTCTGTACGTGTGAGATTGTCAGTGTGTGTGAAAGTGTCCGTGTGTGTGAGTGTTCGAGCGTGAGAGTGTCCGTGCGTGTGAGAATTTCTGTACGTGAGAGAGTGTCCGTGTGTGTGAAAGTGTCAGTGTGTGTGAGTGTTCAAGAGTAAGAGTGTCCGTGCATGTGAGAGTGTCTGTGCGTGTGAGAGTGTCTGTGCGTGTGAGAGTGTCCGTGCGTGTGAGAGTGTCCGTATGAGTGAGTGTCCGTGTGTGTGAGAGTGTCTGTGCGTGTGTGAGTGTCCGTGAGTGTGAGAGTGTCACTGCATGTGAGAGTGTCCGTGCGTGTGAGAGTGTCCGTGCGTGTGAGAGTGTCCGTGCGTGTGTGAATGTCCGTGAGTGTGAGAGTGTCCGTGCGTGTGAGAGTGTCCGTGCGTGTGAGAGTGTCCGTGCGTGTGAAAGTGTCCTTGTGTGTGTGTCCGTGCGTGTGAGAGTGTCCGTGCGTGTGAGCGTGTCTGTGCGTGTGTGAGTGTCCGTGAGTGTGAGAGTGTCCGTGCGTGTGAGAGTGTCCGTGCGTGTGAGAGTGTCCGTGCGTGTGAGAGTGTCCGTGCGTATGGGTGTGTCCGTGTGTGTGAGAATGTCCGTGCATGTGTGAATGTCCGTGCATGTGTGAGAATGTCCGTGCGTGTGTGAGAGTGTCCGTGCGTGTGTGAGAGTGTCCGTGTGTGTGAGAGTGTCCGCGCATGTGAGAGTGTCACTGAATGTGTGAGAGTGTCCCTGCGTGTGAAAGTGTCCGTTTGTGTGAGAGTGTCCGTGTTTGTGAAAGTGTCCGTGTGAGTGAGTGTTCGAGCGTGAGATTGTCCGTGCGTGTGAGAGTTTCTGTACGTGTGAGAGTGTCCGTGTGTGAGATTTGGAGAGTGAGAGTTTCCATGCATTTGAGTGTGTCTGTGCTTGTGAGAGTGTCCGTGTGTGTGAAATTATCCGTGTGTGTGAAAGTGTCCGTGTGTGTGAATGTCCGTAAGTGTGAGAGAGTGTCCACACATGTGAGAGTGTCCGTGCGTTTGAAAGTGTCTGTGCGTGTGTGAGAGTGTCCGTGTGTGTGTGAATGTCCGTGCGTGTGAGAGTGACTGTATGTGTGAGAGTGTCCGTGCGTGTGAGAGTGTCTGTGCGTGTGAAAGTTTCCATGTGTGTGAGTGTCCGTGCGTGTGAGAGTGTCCATGCATGTGAGAGTGTGCGTGCGTGTGAGAGTGTCCATGCCTGTGAGAGTGTCTGTGCGTGTGTGAGTGTCCGTGCGTGTGTGAGTGTCCGTGCGTGTGAGACTGTCCGTGCGTGTGAGAGTGTCTGTGCGTGTGAGAGTGTCCGTGCGTGTGAGAGTGTCCGTGCGTGTGACAGTGTCCATGTGTGTGAGAATGTCCGTGCGTTTTTGAATGTCTGTGCACGTGTGAGAGTGTCCGTGCGTGTGTGATAGTGTCCGTGCGTGTGTGAGAGTGTCCGTGCATGTGTGAGAGTGTCCGTGTGTGTGAGAGTGTCTGTACGTGTGAGAGTGTCCGTGTGTGTGAAATTGTCCATGTGTGTGTGTTCGAGCGTGAGAGTGTCTGTGCGTGTGAGAGTGTCCGTGCGTGTGAGAGTGTCCGTACGAGTGAGTGTTCGTGTGTGTGAAATTGTCCGTGTGTGTGAGAGAGTGTCCGTGCGTGTGAGAGTGTCCGTGCGTGTGAGAGTGTCCGTGCGTGTGAGAGTGTCCGTGCGTGTGTGAGAGTGTCTGTGTGTGTGAATGTCCATGTGTGTTAGAGTGTCGGTATGTGAGAGTGTCCGTGTGTGTGAATGTAACTGTGTGTGTCAGAGTTCGAGCGTGAGAGTGCCCGTGTGTGTGAGAGTGACCGTGCGTGTGAGAATGTCCGTGCGTGTGTGAGAGTATCCCTGTGTGTGTGTGTGTCCGTGTGTGTGAGAGTGTCCCTGCGTGTGTGTGTCCGTGCGTGTGAGAGTGTCAGTGTGTGTGTGTGAACGTCCATGTGTGTGAGAGTGACTGTATGTGTGAGAGTGTCCGTGCGTTTGAGAGTGTCTGTGTGTGTGAAAGTGTCCGTGTATGTGAAAGTGTCCTTGTGTGTGTGTCCGTGCGTGAGAGAGTGTCCGTGCGTGTGAGAGTGTCCGTGTGTGTGTCCGCGCGTGTGAGAGAGTCCACGCGTGTGAGTGTGTCACTGAATGTGTGAGATTGTCTGTGTGTGTGAGAGTGTCCGTGCGTGTGAGAGTGTCCGTGTGTGTGAAGTTTCCGTGCGTGTGTGAGTGTTCGTGCGTGTGTGAATGTCCATGCGTGTGTGTTTATTCGTGCGTATGAGAGCATCCATGCGTGTTAGAGTGTCCGTCCATGTGTGAGTGTCCATGCGTCGGAGAGACAGTTCATGCACGTGTGTTTCCCATGCTGGATGAGTGTTCGTGCGTCTGAGAGTGTTCGTGCGTGTGAGAGTGTCAAAGTGTGTGAGAGCGTCACTGATTGTGAGATTGTCCGTGCGTGTGAGAATGTCACTTCGTGTGAGAGTGTCCATGCGTGTGAGAGTGTCCGTGCGTGTGAGAGCGTGCGTGTGTGTGAGACTGTCCGCGCGTGTGAGAGTGTCACTGAATGTTTGAGAGTGTCCGTGCGTCTGAGAGTGTCCGTGTGTGAGAGAGTGTCCGCGTGTGTGAGAGTGTCCCTGCGTGTGTGTGTCCGTGCGTGTGAGAGTGTCAGTGTGTGTGTGTGAACGTCCGTGTGTGTGAGAGTGACTGTATGTGTGAGAGTGTCCGTGCGTGTGAGAGTGTCCGTGTGTGTGAGAGTGTCCGTGTGTGAGAGAGTGTCCGCGTGTGTGAGAGTGTCCGTGTGTGAGAGAGTGTCCGCGTGTGTGAGAGTGTCCGTGCGTGTGTGAGTGTTTGAGCGTGTGTGAATGTCCATGCGTGTGTGAGTATTCGTGCGTATGAGAGCATCCATGCGTGTTAGAGTGTCTGTCCATGTGTGAGTGTCCATGCGTCGGAGAGAATATTCATGTACGTGTGTTTCCCATGCTGGGTGAGTGTTCGTGCGTCTGAGAGTATTCGTGCGTCTGAGAGTCTCACTGTGTGTGAGAGTGTCACTGCGTGTGAGATTGTCCGTGCGTGTGAGAATGTCACTTCGTGTGAGAGTGTCCATGCGTGTGAGAGTGTGCGTGTGTGTGAGAGTGTCCGTGCGTGTGAGAGTGTCCGTGCGTGTGAGAGTGTCCGTGCCTGTGAGAATGTCCGTGCGTGTGAGAGTGTCCGTGCGTCTGTGTGTCCGTGCGTGTGTGTCCGTGCGTGTGAGAATGTCCGTGCGTGTGGGAGTGTCCGAGCGTGTGAGAGTGTCCGTTTGTGTGAGAATGTCCATGCGTGTGTGAATATTCGTGCATGTGTGAGAGTGTCCGTGCATGTATGAGAGTGTCCGTGCGTGTGTGAGAGTCTCCGTGCATGTGTGAGAGTGTCCGTGTGTATGAATATCCGTTTGTGTGAGAGTGTCTGTACGTGTTAGATTGTCCGTGTGTGTGAAAGTGTCCGTGTGTGTGAGTGTTCGAGCGTGAGAGTGTCTGTGCGAATGAGAGTGTCTGTACGTGTGAGAGTGTCAGTGTGTGTGAAAGTGTCCGTGTGTGTGAGTGTTCGAGCGTGAGAGTGTCCGTGCGTGTGAGAATTTCTGTACGTGTGAGAGTGTCCGTGTGTGTGAAAGTGTCAGTGTGTGTGAGTGTTCAAGAGTAAGAGTGTCCGTGCATGTGAGAGTGTCTGTGCGTGTGAGAGTGTCCATGAGTGTGAGAGTGTCCGTGCGTGTGAGAGTGTCCGTGCGTGTGAGTGTCCGTGCATGTGAGAGTGTCCGTGCGTGTGTGAGTGTCCGTGAGTGTGAGAGTGTCCGTGCGTGTGAGAGTGTCCGTGCGTGTGAGTGTCCGTGCATGTGAGAGTGTCCGTGCGTGTGTGAGTGTCCGTGAGTGTGAGAGTGTCCGTGCGTGTGAGAGTGTCCGTGCGTGTGAGAGTGTCCGTGCGTGTGAAAGTGTCCTTGTGTGTGTGTCCGTGCGTGTGAGAGTGTCCGTGCGTGTGGGAGTGTCCGAGCGTGTGAGAGTGTCCGTTTGTGTGAGAATGTCCATGCGTTTGTGAATATTCGTGCATGTGTGAGAGTGTCCGTGCATGTATGAGAGTGTCCGTGCGTGTGTGAGAGTGTCCGTGCATGTGTGAGAGTGTCCGTGTGTATGAATATCCGTTTGTGTGAGAGTGTCTGTACGTGTTAGAGTGTCCGTGTGTGTGAAAGTGTCCGTGTGTGTGAGTGTTCGAGCGTGAGAGTGTCTGTGCGAATGAGAGTGTCTGTACGTGTGAGATTGTCAGTGTGTGTGAAAGTGTCCGTGTGTGTGAGTGTTCGAGCGTGAGAGTGTCCGTGCGTGTGAGAATTTCTGTACGTGTGAGAGTGTCCGTGTGTGTGAAAGTGTCAGTGTGTGTGAGTGTTCAAGAGTAAGAGTGTCCGTGCATGTGAGAGTGTCTGTGCGTGTGAGAGTGTCTGTGCGTGTGAGAGTGTCCGTGCGTGTGAGAGTGTCCGTATGAGTGAGTGTCCGTGTGTGTGAGAGTGTCTGTGCGTGTGTGAGTGTCCGTGAGTGTGAGAGTGTCACTGCATGTGAGAGTGTCCGTGCGTGTGAGAGTGTCCGTGCGTGTGAGAGTGTCCGTGCGTGTGTGAGTGTCCGTGAGTGTGAGAGTGTCCGTGCGTGTGAGAGTGTCCGTGCGTGTGAAAGTGTCCTTGTGTGTGTGTCCGTGCGTGTGAGAGTGTCCGTGCGTGTGAGCGTGTCTGTGCGTGTGTGAGTGTCCGTGAGTGTGAGAGTGTCCGTGCGTGTGAGAGTGTCCGTGCGTGTGAGAGTGTCCGTGCGTGTGAGAGTGTCCGTGCGTATGGGTGTGTCCGTGTGTGTGAGAATGTCCGTGCATGTGTGAATGTCCGTGCATGTGTGAGAATGTCCGTGCGTGTGTGAGAGTGTCCGTGCGTGTGTGAGAGTGTCCGTGTGTGTGAGAGTGTCCGCGCATGTGAGAGTGTCACTGAATGTGTGAGACTGTCCCTGCGTGTGAAAGTGTCCGTTTGTGTGAGAGTGTCCGTGTTTGTGAAAGTGTCCGTGTGAGTGAGTGTTCGAGCGTGAGATTGTCCGTGCGTGTGAGAGTTTCTGTACGTGTGAGAGTGTCCGTGTGTGAGATTTGGAGAGTGAGAGTTTCCATGCATTTGAGTGTGTCTGTGCTTGTGAGAGTGTCCGTGTGTGTGAAATTATCCGTGTGTGTGAAAGTGTCCGTGTGTGTGAATGTCCGTAAGTGTGAGAGAGTGTCCACACATGTGAGAGTGTCCGTGCGTTTGAAAGTGTCTGTGCGTGTGTGAGAGTGTCCGTGTGTGTGTGAATGTCCGTGCGTGTGAGAGTGACTGTATGTGTGAGAGTGTCCGTGCGTGTGAGAGTGTCTGTGCGTGTGAAAGTGTCCATGTGTGTGAGTGTCCGTGCGTGTGAGAGTGTCCATGCGTGTGAGAGTGTGCGTGCGTGTGAGAGTGTCCATGCCTGTGAGAGTGTCTGTGCGTGTGTGAGTGTCCGTGCGTGTGTGAGTGTCCGTGCGTGTGAGACTGTCCGTGCGTGTGAGAGTGTCTGTGCGTGTGAGAGTGTCCGTGCGTGTGAGAGTGTCCGTGCGTGTGACAGTGTCCATGTGTGTGAGAATGTCCGTGCGTTTTTGAATGTCTGTGCACGTGTGAGAGTGTCCGTGCGTGTGTGATAGTGTCCGTGCGTGTGTGAGAGTGTCCGTGCATGTGTGAGAGTGTCCGTGTGTGTGAATATCCGTGTGTGTGAGAGTGTCTGTACGTGTGAGAGTGTCCGTGTGTGTGAAATTGTCCATGTGTGTGTGTTCGAGCGTGAGAGTGTCTGTGCGTGTGAGAGTGTCCGTGCGTGTGAGAGTGTCCGTACGAGTGAGTGTTCGTGTGTGTGAAATTGTCCGTGTGTGTGAGAGAGTGTCCGTGCGTGTGAGAGTGTCCGTGCGTGTGAGAGTGTCCGTGCGTGTGAGAGTGTCCGTGCGTGTGTGAGAGTATCTGTGTGTGTGAATGTCCATGTGTGTTAGAGTGTCGGTATGTGAGAGTGTCCGTGTGTGTGAATGTAACTGTGTGTGTCAGAGTTCGAGCGTGAGAGTGTCCGTGCGTGTGAGAATTTCTGTACGTGTGAGAGTGTCCGTGTGTGTGAAAGTGTCAGTGTGTGTGAGTGTTCAAGAGTAAGAGTGTCCGTGCATGTGAGAGTGTCTGTGCGTGTGAGAGTGTCTGTGCGTGTGAGAGTGTCCGTGCGTGTGAGAGTGTCCGTATGAGTGAGTGTCCGTGTGTGTGAGAGTGTCTGTGCATGTGTGAGTGTCCATGAGTGTGAGAGTGTCCGTGCGTGTGAGAGTGTCCGTGAGTGTGAGAGTGTCCGTGCGTGTGAGAGTGTCCGTGCGTGTGAGAGTGTCCGTGCGTGTGAAAGTGTCCTTGTGTGTGTGTCCGTGCGTGTGAGAGTGTCCGTGCGTGTGGGAGTGTCCGAGCGTGTGAGAGTGTCCGTTTGTGTGAGAATGTCCATGCGTGTGTGAATATTCGTGCATGTGTGAGAGTGTCCGTGCATGTATGAGAGTGTCCGTGCGTGTGTGAGAGTGTCCGTGCATGTGTGAGAGTGTCCGTGTGTATGAATATCCGTTTGTGTGAGAGTGTCTGTACGTGTTAGAGTGTCCGTGTGTGTGAAAGTGTCCGTGTGTGTGAGTGTTCGAGCGTGAGAGTGTCTGTGCGAATGAGAGTGTCTGTACGTGTGAGATTGTCAGTGTGTGTGAAAGTGTCCGTGTGTGTGAGTGTTCGAGCGTGAGAGTGTCCGTGCGTGTGAGAATTTCTGTACGTGAGAGAGTGTCCGTGTGTGTGAAAGTGTCAGTGTGTGTGAGTGTTCAAGAGTAAGAGTGTCCGTGCATGTGAGAGTGTCTGTGCGTGTGAGAGTGTCTGTGCGTGTGAGAGTGTCCGTGCGTGTGAGAGTGTCCGTATGAGTGAGTGTCCGTGTGTGTGAGAGTGTCTGTGCGTGTGTGAGTGTCCGTGAGTGTGAGAGTGTCACTGCATGTGAGAGTGTCCGTGCGTGTGAGAGTGTCCGTGCGTGTGAGAGTGTCCGTGCGTGTGTGAATGTCCGTGAGTGTGAGAGTGTCCGTGCGTGTGAGAGTGTCCGTGCGTGTGAGAGTGTCCGTGCGTGTGAAAGTGTCCTTGTGTGTGTGTCCGTGCGTGTGAGAGTGTCCGTGCGTGTGAGCGTGTCTTTGCGTGTGTGAGTGTCCGTGAGTGTGAGAGTGTCCGTGCGTGTGAGAGTGTCCGTGCGTGTGAGAGTGTCCGTGCGTGTGAGAGTGTCCGTGCGTATGGGTGTGTCCGTGTGTGTGAGAATGTCCGTGCATGTGTGAATGTCCGTGCATGTGTGAGAATGTCCGTGCGTGTGTGAGAGTGTCCGTGCGTGTGTGAGAGTGTCCGTGTGTGTGAGAGTGTCCGCGCATGTGAGAGTGTCACTGAATGTGTGAGAGTGTCCCTGCGTGTGAAAGTGTCCGTTTGTGTGAGAGTGTCCGTGTTTGTGAAAGTGTCCGTGTGAGTGAGTGTTCGAGCGTGAGATTGTCCGTGCGTGTGAGAGTTTCTGTACGTGTGAGAGTGTCCGTGTGTGAGATTTGGAGAGTGAGAGTTTCCATGCATTTGAGTGTGTCTGTGCTTGTGAGAGTGTCCGTGTGTGTGAAATTATCCGTGTGTGTGAAAGTGTCCGTGTGTGTGAATGTCCGTAAGTGTGAGAGAGTGTCCACACATGTGAGAGTGTCCGTGCGTTTGAAAGTGTCTGTGCGTGTGTGAGAGTGTCCGTGTGTGTGTGAATGTCCGTGCGTGTGAGAGTGACTGTATGTGTGAGAGTGTCCGTGCGTGTGAGAGTGTCTGTGCGTGTGAAAGTTTCCATGTGTGTGAGTGTCCGTGCGTGTGAGAGTGTCCATGCGTGTGAGAGTGTGCGTGCGTGTGAGAGTGTCCATGCCTGTGAGAGTGTCTGTGCGTGTGTGAGTGTCCGTGCGTGTGTGAGTGTCCGTGCGTGTGAGACTGTCCGTGCGTGTGAGAGTGTCTGTGCGTGTGAGAGTGTCCGTGCGTGTGAGAGTGTCCGTGCGTGTGACAGTGTCCATGTGTGTGAGAATGTCCGTGCGTTTTTGAATGTCTGTGCACGTGTGAGAGTGTCCGTGCGTGTGTGATAGTGTCCGTGCGTGTGTGAGAGTGTCCGTGCATGTGTGAGAGTGTCCGTGTGTGTGAATATCCGTGTGTGTGAGAGTGTCTGTACGTGTGAGAGTGTCCGTGTGTGTGAAATTGTCCATGTGTGTGTGTTCGAGCGTGAGAGTGTCTGTGCGTGTGAGAGTGTCCGTGCGTGTGAGAGTGTCCGTACGAGTGAGTGTTCGTGTGTGTGAAATTGTCCGTGTGTGTGAGAGAGTGTCCGTGCGTGTGAGAGTGTCCGTGCGTGTGAGAGTGTCCGTGCGTGTGAGAGTGTCCGTGCGTGTGTGAGAGTGTCTGTGTGTGTGAATGTCCATGTGTGTTAGAGTGTCGGTATGTGAGAGTGTCCGTGTGTGTGAATGTAACTGTGTGTGTCAGAGTTCGAGCGTGAGAGTGCCCGTGTGTGTGAGAGTGACCGTGCGTGTGAGAATGTCCGTGCGTGTGTGAGAGTATCCCTGTGTGTGTTTGTGTCCGTGTGTGTGAGAGTGTCCCTGCGTGTGTGTGTCCGTGCGTGTGAGAGTGTCAGTGTGTGTGTGTGAACGTCCATGTGTGTGAGAGTGACTGTATGTGTGAGAGTGTCCGTGCGTTTGAGAGTGTCTGTGTGTGTGAAAGTGTCCGTGTATGTGAAAGTGTCCTTGTGTGTGTGTCCGTGCGTGAGAGAGTGTCCGTGCGTGTGAGAGTGTCCGTGTGTGTGTCCGCGCGTGTGAGAGAGTCCACGCGTGTGAGTGTGTCACTGAATGTGTGAGATTGTCTGTGTGTGTGAGAGTGTCCGTGCGTGTGAGAGTGTCCGTGTGTGTGAAGTTTCCGTGCGTGTGTGAGTGTTCGTGCGTGTGTGAATGTCCATGCGTGTGTGTTTATTCGTGCGTATGAGAGCATCCATGCGTGTTAGAGTGTCCGTCCATGTGTGAGTGTCCATGCGTCGGAGAGACAGTTCATGCACGTGTGTTTCCCATGCTGGATGAGTGTTCGTGCGTCTGAGAGTGTTCGTGCGTGTGAGAGTGTCAAAGTGTGTGAGAGCGTCACTGATTGTGAGATTGTCCGTGCGTGTGAGAATGTCACTTCGTGTGAGAGTGTCCATGCGTGTGAGAGTGTCCGTGTGTGAGATTTGGAGAGTGAGAGTTTCCATGCATTTGAGTGTGTCTGTGCTTGTGAGAGTGTCCGTGTGTGTGAAATTATCCGTGTGTGTGAAAGTGTCCGTGTGTGTGAATGTCCGTAAGTGTGAGAGAGTGTCCACACATGTGAGAGTGTCCGTGCGTTTGAAAGTGTCTGTGCGTGTGTGAGAGTGTCCGTGTGTGTGTGAATGTCCGTGCGTGTGAGAGTGACTGTATGTGTGAGAGTGTCCGTGCGTGTGAGAGTGTCTGTGCGTGTGAAAGTGTCCATGTGTGTGAGTGTCCGTGCGTGTGAGAGTGTCCATGCGTGTGAGAGTGTGCGTGCGTGTGAGAGTGTCCATGCCTGTGAGAGTGTCTGTGCGTGTGAGAGTGTCCGTGCGTGTGACAGTGTCCATGTGTGTGAGAATGTCCGTGCGTTTTTGAATGTCTGTGCACGTGTGAGAGTGTCCGTGCGTGTGTGATAGTGTCCGTGCGTGTGTGAGAGTGTCCGTGCATGTGTGAGAGTGTCCGTGTGTGTGAATATCCGTGTGTGTGAGAGTGTCTGTACGTGTGAGAGTGTCCGTGTGTGTGAAATTGTCCATGTGTGTGTGTTCGAGCGTGAGAGTGTCTGTGCGTGTGAGAGTGTCCGTGCGTGTGAGAGTGTCCGTACGAGTGAGTGTTCGTGTGTGTGAAATTGTCCGTGTGTTTGAGAGAGTGTCCGTGCGTGTGAGAGTGTCCGTGCGTGTGAGAGTGTCCGTGCGTGTGAGAGTGTCCGTGCGTGTGTGAGAGTGTCTGTGTGTGTGAATGTCCATGTGTGTTAGAGTGTCGGTATGTGAGAGTGTCCGTGTGTGTGAATGTAACTGTGTGTGTCAGAGTTCGAGCGTGAGAGTGCCCGTGTGTGTGAGAGTGACCGTGCATGTGAGAATGTCCGTGCGTGTGTGAGAGTATCCCTGTGTGTGTGTGTGTCCGTGTGTGTGAGAGTGTCCCTGCGTGTGTGTGTCCGTGCGTGTGAGAGTGTCAGTGTGTGTGTGTGAACGTCCATGTGTGTGAGAGTGACTGTATGTGTGAGAGTGTCCGAGCGTTTGAGAGTGTCTGTGTGTGTGAAAGTGTCCGTGTATGTGAAAGTGTCCTTGTGTGTGTGTCCGTGCGTGAGAGAGTGTCCGTGCGTGTGAGAGTGTCCGTGTGTGAGTGTCCGCGCGTGAGAGTGTCCGCGCGTGTGAGAGAGTCCACGCGTGTGAGTGTGTCACTGAATGTGTGAGATTGTCTGTGTGTGTGAGAGTGTCCGTGCGTGTGAGAGTGTCCGTGTGTGTGAAGTTTCCGTGCGTGTGTGAGTGTTCGTGCGTGTGTGAATGTCCATGCGTGTGTGTTTATTCGTGCGTATGAGAGCATCCATGCGTGTTAGAGTGTCCGTCCATGTGTGAGTGTCCATGCGTCGGAGAGACAGTTCATGCACGTGTGTTTCCCATGCTGGATGAGTGTTCGTGCGTCTGAGAGTGTTCGTGCGTGTGAGAGTGTTCGTGCGTGTGAGAGTGTCAAAGTGTGTGAGAGCGTCACTGATTGTGAGATTGTCCGTGCGTGTGAGAATGTCACTTCGTGTGAGAGTGTCCATGCGTGTGAGAGTGTCCGTGCGTGTGAGAGCGTCCGTGTGTGTGAGACTGTCCGCGCGTGTGAGAGTGTCACTGAATGTTTGAGAGTGTCCGTGCGTCTGAGAGTGTCCGTGTGTGAGAGAGTGTCCGCGTGTGTGAGAGTGTCCCTGCGTGTGTGTGTCCGTGCGTGTGAGAGTGTCAGTGTGTGTGTGTGAACGTCCGTGTGTGTGAGAGTGACTGTATGTGTGAGAGTGTCCGTGCGTGTGAGAGTGTCCGTGTGTGTGAGAGTGTCCGTGTGTGAGAGAGTGTCCGCGTGTGTGAGAGTGTCCGTGTGTGAGAGAGTGTCCGCGTTTGTGAGAGTGTCCGTGCGTGTGTGAGTGTCCGTGTGTGTGAAAGTGTCCGTGTGTGTGAGTGTTCGAGCGTGAGAGTGTCCGTGCGTGTGAGAATTTCTGTACGTGTGAGAGTGTCCGTGTGTGTGAAAGTGTCAGTGTGTGTGAGTGTTCGAGAGTAAGAGTGTCCGTGCATGTGAGAGTGTCTGTGCGTGTGAGAGTGTCTGTGCGTGTGAGAGTGTCCGTGCGTGTGAGAGTGTCCGTATGAGTGAGTGTCCGTGTGTGTGAGAGTGTCTGTGCGTGTGTGAGTGTCCGTGAGTGTGAGAGTGTCCGTGCGTGTGAGAGTGTCCGTGCGTGTGAGAGTGTCCGTGCGTGTGAGAGTGTCCGTGCGTGTGTGAGTGTCCGTGAGTGTGAGAGTGTCCGTGCGTGTGAGAGTGTCCGTGCGTGTGAGAGTGTCCGTGCGTGTGAAAGTGTCCTTGTGTGTGTGTCCGTGCGTGTGAGAGTGTCCGTGCGTGTGAGAGTGTCTGTGCGTGTGTGAGTGTCGGTGAGTGTGAGAGTGTCCGTGCGTGTGAGAGTGTCCGTGCGTGTGAGAGTGTCCGTGCGTGTGAGAGTGTCCGTGCGTATGGGTGTGTCCGTGTGTGTGAGAATGTCCGTGCATGTGTGAATGTCCGTGCATGTGTGAGAATGTCCATGCGTGTGTGAGAGTGTCCGTGCGTGTGTGAGAGTGTCCGTGTGTGTGAGAGTGTCCGCGCATGTGAGAGTGTCACTGAATGTGTGAGAGTGTCCCTGCGTGTGAAAGTGTCCGTTTGTGTGAGAGTGTCCGTGTTTGTGAACGTGTCCGTGTGAGTGAGTGTTCGAGCGTGAGATTGTCCGTGCGTGTGAGAGTTTCTGTACGTGTGAGAGTGTCCGTGTGTGAGATTTGGAGAGTGAGAGTTTCCATGCATTTGAGTGTGTCTGTGCTTGTGAGAGTGTCCGTGTGTGTGAAATTATCCGTGTGTGTGAAAGTGTCCGTGTGTGTGAATGTCCGTAAGTGTGAGAGAGTGTCCACACATGTGAGAGTGTCCGTGCGTTTGAAAGTGTCTGTGCGTGTGTGAGAGTGTCCGTGTGTGTGTGAATGTCCGTGCGTGTGAGAGTGACTGTATGTGTGAGAGTGTCCGTGCGTGTGAGAGTGTCTGTGCGTGTGAAAGTGTCCATGTGTGTGAGTGTCCGTGCGTGTGAGAGTGTCCATGCGTGTGAGAGTGTGCGTGCGTGTGAGAGTGTCCATGCCTGTGAGAGTGTCTGTGCGTGTGTGAGTGTCCGTGCGTGTGTGAGTGTCCGTGCGTGTGAGACTGTCCGTGCGTGTGAGAGTGTCTGTGCGTGTGAGAGTGTCCGTGCGTGTGAGAGTGTCCGTGCGTGTGACAGTGTCCATGTGTGTGAGAATGTCCGTGCGTTTTTGAATGTCTGTGCACGTGTGAGAGTGTCCGTGCGTGTGTGATAGTGTCCGTGCGTGTGTGAGAGTGTCCGTGCATGTGTGAGAGTGTCCGTGTGTGTGAATATCCGTGTGTGTGAGAGTGTCTGTACGTGTGAGAGTGTCCGTGTGTGTGAAATTGTCCATGTGTGTGTGTTCGAGCGTGAGAGTGTCTGTGCGTGTGAGAGTGTCCGTGCGTGTGAGAGTGTCCGTACGAGTGAGTGTTCGTGTGTGTGAAATTGTCCGTGTGTGTGAGAGAGTGTCTGTGCGTGTGAGAGTGTCCGTGCGTGTGAGAGTGTCTGTGCGTGTGAGAGTGTCCGTGCGTGTGTGAGAGTGTCTGTGTGTGTGAATGTCCATGTGTGTTAGAGTGTCGGTATGTGAGAGTGTCCGTGTGTGTGAATGTAACTGTGTGTGTCAGAGTTCGAGCGTGAGAGTGCCCGTGTGTGTGAGAGTGACCGTGCGTGTGAGAATGTCCGTGCGTGTGTGAGAGTATCCCTGTGTGTGTGTGTGTCCGTGTGTGTGAGAGTGTCCCTGCGTGTGTGTGTCCGTGCGTGTGAGAGTGTCAGTGTGTGTGTGTGAACGTCCATGTGTGTGAGAGTGACTGTATGTGTGAGAGTGTCCGTGCGTGTGAGAGTGTCTGTGTGTGTGAAAGTGTCCGTGTATGTGAAAGTGTCCTTGTGTGTGTGTCCGTGCGTGAGAGAGTGTCCGTGCATGTGAGTGTCCGTGTGTGAGTGTCCGCGCGTGAGAGTGTCCGCGCGTGTGAGAGAGTCCACGCGTGTGAGTGTGTCACTGAATGTGTGAGATTGTCTGTGTGTGTGAGAGTGTCTGTGCGTGTGAGAGTGTCCGTGTGTGTGAAGTTTCCGTGCGTGTGTGAGTGTTCGTGCGTGTGTGAATGTCCATGCGTGTGTGTTTATTCGTGCGTATGAGAGCATCCATGCGTGTTAGAGTGTCCGTCCATGTGTGAGTGTCCATGCGTTGGAGAGACAGTTCATGCACGTGTGTTTCCCATGCTGGATGAGTGTTCGTGCGTCTGAGAGTTTTCGTGCGTGTGAGAGTGTTCGTGCGTGTGAGAGTGTCAAAGTGTGTGAGAGCGTCACTGATTGTGAGATTGTCCGTGCGTGTGAGAATGTCACTTCGTGTGAGAGTGTCCATGCGTGTAAGAGTGTCCGTGCGTGTGAGAGCGTCCGTGTGTGTGAGACTGTCCGCGCGTGTGAGAGTGTCACTGAATGTTTGAGAGTGTCCGTGCGTCTGAGAGTGTCCGTGTGTGAGAGAGTGTCCGCGTGTGTGAGAGTGTCCCTGCGTGTGTGTGCCCGTGCGTGTGAGAGTGTCAGTGTGTGTGTGTGAACGTCCGTGTGTGTGAGAGTGACTGTATGTGTGAGAGTGTCCGTGCGTGTGAGAGTGTCCGTGTGTGTGAGAGTGTCCGTGTGTGAGAGAGTGTCCGCGTGTGTGAGAGTGTCCGTGTGTGAGAGAGTGTCCACGTGTGTGAGAGTGTCCGTGCGTGTGTGAGTGTTCGAGCGTGTGTGAATGTCCATGCGTGTGTGAGTATTCGTGCGTATGAGAGCATCCATGCGTGTTAGAGTGTCTGTCCATGTGTGAGTGTCCATGCGTCGGAGAGAATATTCATGTACGTGTGTTTCCCATGCTGGGTGAGTGTTCGTGCGTCTGAGAGTGTTCGTGCGTCTGAGAGTCTCACTGTGTGTGAGAGTGTCACTGCGTGTGAGATTGTCCGTGCGTGTGAGAATGTCACTTCGTGTGAGAGTGTCCATGCGTGTGAGAGTGTGCGTGTGTGTGAGAGTGTCCGTGCGTGTGAGAGTGTCCGTGCGTGTGAGAGTGTCCGTGCGTGTGAGAATGTCCGTGCGTGTGAGAGTGTCCGTGCGTCTGTGTGTCCGTGCGTGTGTGTCCGTGCGTGTGAGAATGTCCGTGCGTGTGGGAGTGTCCGAGCGTGTGAGAGTGTCCGTTTGTGTGAGAATGTCCATGCGTGTGTGAATATTCGTGCATGTGTGAGAGTGTCCGTGCATGTATGAGAGTGTCCGTGCGTGTGTGAGAGTGTCCGTGCATGTGTGAGAGTGTCCGTGTGTATGAATATCCGTTTGTGTGAGAGTGTCTGTACGTGTTAGAGTGTCCGTGTGTGTGAAAGTGTCCGTGTGTGTGAGTGTTCGAGCGTGAGAGTGTCTGTGCGAATGAGAGTGTCTGTACGTGTGAGAGTGTCAGTGTGTGTGAAAGTGTCCGTGTGTGTGAGTGTTCGAGCGTGAGAGTGTCCGTGCGTGTGAGAATTTCTGTACGTGTGAGAGTGTCCGTGTGTGTGAAAGTGTCAGTGTGTGTGAGTGTTCGAGAGTAAGAGTGTCCGTGCATGTGAGAGTGTCTGTGCGTGTGAGAGTGTCTGTGCGTGTGAGAGTGTCCGTGCGTGTGAGAGTGTCCGTATGAGTGAGTGTCCGTGTGTGTGAAATTGTCCGTGTGTGTGAACGTTTTCGTGCATGTGAGAGTGTCACTGCATGTGAGAGTGTCCGTGTGTGTGAGGGTGTCCGTGCGTGTGAGAGTGTCCGTGTGTGTGAGAATGTTCGTGCGTGTGTGAGAGTGTCCCTGCGTGTGAAAGTGTCCGTGTGTGTGAGAGTGTCCGTGTGTGTGAGAGTGTCCGTGTGTGTGAGAGTGTCCGTGCGTGTGTGAGTGTTCGAGAGTGTGTGAATGTCCATGCGTGTGTGAGTATTCGTGCGTATGAGAGCATCCATGCATGTTAGAGTGTCTGTCCATGTGTGAGTGTCCATGCATCGGAGAGAATGTTCATGTACGTGTGTGTCCCATGCTGGGTGAGTGTTCGTGCGTCTGAGAGTGTTTGTACGTCTGAGAGTCTCACTGTGTGTGAGAGTGTCACTGCGTGTGAGATTGTCCGTGCGTGTGAGAATGTCACTTCTTGTGAGAGTGTCCGTGTGTGTGAGAGTGTCCGTGCGTGTGAGAGTGTCCGTGTGTGTGAGAGTGTCCTTGCGTGTGTGAGTGTTCGAGCGTGTGTGAATGTCCATGCGTGTGTGAGTATTCGTGCGTATGAGAGCATCCATGCATGTTAGAGTGTCTGTCCATGTGTGAGTGTCCATGCGTTGGAGAGAATGTTCATGTACGTGTGTCCCATGCTGGGTGAGTGTTCGTGCGTCTGAGAGTGTTCGTACGTCTGAGAGTCTCACTGTGTGTGAGAGTGTCACTGCGTGTGAGATTGTCCGTGCGTGTGAGAATGTCACTTCTTGTGAGAGTGTCCGTGTGTGTGAGAGTGTCCGTGCGTGTGAGAGTGTCCGTGCGTGTGAGAGTGTCAGTGCGTGTGTGAGTGTCCGTGCGTCTGTGTGTCCGTGCGTGTGTGTCCGTGCGTGTGAGAATGTCCGTGCGTGTGGGAGTGTCCTAGCGTGTGAGAATGTCCGTTTGTGTGAGAATGTCCATGCGTGTGTGAATATTCGTGCATGTGTGAGAGTGTCCGTGCATGTATGAAAGTGTCCGTGCGTGTGTGAGAGTGTCCGTGCATGTGTGAGAGTGTCCGTGTGTATGAATATCCGTTTGTGTGAGAGTGTCTGTACGTGTTAGAGTGTCCGTGTGTGTGAAAGTGTCCGTGTGTGTGAGTGTTCGAGCGTGAGAGTGTCTGTGCGAATGAGAGTGTCTGTACGTGTGAGAGTGTCAGTGTGTGTGAAAGTGTCCGTGTGTGTGAGTGTTCGAGCGTGAGAGTGTCCGTGCGTGTGAGAATTTCTGTACGTGTGAGAGTGTCCGTGTGTGTGAAAGTGTCAGTGTGTGTGAGTGTTCGAGAGTAAGAGTGTCCGTGCATGTGAGAGTGTCTGTGCGTGTGAGAGTGTCTGTGCGTGTGAGAGTGTCCGTGCGTGTGAGAGTGTCCGTATGAGTGAGTGTCCGTGTGTGTGAAATTGTCCGTGTGTGTGAAAGTTTTCGTGCATGTGAGAGTGTCACTGCATGTGAGAGTGTCCGTGTGTGTGAGGGTGTCCGTGCGTGTGAGAGTGTCCGAGTGTGTGAGAATGTTCGTGCGTGTGTGAGAGTGTCCCTGCGTGTGAAAGTGTCCGTGTGTGTGAGAGTGTCGGTGTGTGTGAGAGTGTCCGTGTGTGTGAGAGTGTCCGTGCGTGTGTGAGTGTTCGAGAGTGTGTGAATGTCCATGCGTGTGTGAGTATTCGTGCGTATGAGAGCATCCATGCATGTTAGAGTGTCTGTCCATGTGTGAGTGTCCATGCGTCGGAGAGAATGTTCATGTACGTGTGTGTCCCATGCTGGGTGAGTGTTCGTGCGTCTGAGAGTGTTCGTACGTCTGAGAGTCTCACTGTGTGTGAGAGTGTCACTGCGTGTGAGATTGTCCGTGCGTGTGAGAATGTCACTTCTTGTGAGAGTGTCCGTGTGTGTGAGAGTGTCCGTGCGCGTGAGAGTGTCCGTGTGTGTGAGAGTGTCCGTGCGTGTGTGAGTGTTCGAGCGTGTGTGAATGTCCATGCGTGTGTGAGTATTCGTGCGTATGAGAGCATCCATGCATGTTAGAGTGTCTGTCCATGTGTGAGTGTCCATGCGTCGGAGAGAATGTTCATGTACGTGTGTGTCCCATGCTGGGTGAGTGTTCGTGCGTCTGAGAGTGTTCGTACGTCTGAGAGTCTCACTGTGTGTGAGAGTGTCACTGCGTGTGAGATTGTCCGTGCGTGTGAGAATGTCACTTCTTGTGAGAGTGTCCGTGTGTGTGAGAGTGTCCGTGCGTGTGAGAGTGTCCGTGCGTGTGAGAGTGTCAGTGCGTGTGTGAGTGTCCGTGCGTCTGTGTGTCCGTGCGTGTGTGTCCGTGCGTGTGAGAATGTCCGTGCGTGTGGGAGTGTCCGAGCGTGTGAGAGTGTCCGTTTGTGTGAGAATGTCCATGCGTGTGTGAATATTCGTGCATGTGTGAGAGTGTCCGTGCATGTATGAGAGTGTCCGTGCGTGTGTGAGAGTGTCCGTGCATGTGTGAGAGTGTCCGTGTGTATGAATATCCGTTTGTGTGAGAGTGTCTGTACGTGTTAGAGTGTCCGTGTGTGTGAAAGTGTCCGTGTGTGTGAGTGTTCGAGCGTGAGAGTGTCTGTGCGAATGAGAGTGTCTGTACGTGTGAGATTGTCAGTGTGTGTGAAAGTGTCCGTGTGTGTGAGTGTTCGAGCGTGAGAGTGTCCGTGCGTGTGAGAATTTCTGTACGTGTGAGAGTGTCCGTGTGTGTGAAAGTGTCAGTGTGTGTGAGTGTTCGAGAGTAAGAGTGTCCGTGCATGTGAGAGTGTCTGTGCGTGTGAGAGTGTCTGTGCGTGTGAGAGTGTCCGTGCGTGTGAGAGTGTCCGTATGAGTGAGTGTCCGTGTGTGTGAAATTGTCCGTGTGTGTGAAAGTTTTCGTGCATGTGAGAGTGTCACTGCATGTGAGAGTGTCCGTGTGTGTGAGGGTGTCCGTGCGTGTGAGAGTGTCCAAGTGTGTGAGAATGTTCGTGCGTGTGTGAGAGTGTCCCTGCGTGTGAAAGTGTCCGTGTGTGTGAGAGTGTCGGTGTGTGTGAGAGTGTCCGTGTGTGTGAGAGTGTCCGTGCGTGTGTGAGTGTTCGAGAGTGTGTGAATGTCCATGCGTGTGTGAGTATTCGTGCGTATGAGAGCATCCATGCATGTTAGAGTGTCTGTCCATGTGTGAGTGTCCATGCGTCGGAGAGAATGTTCATGTACGTGTGTGTCCCATGCTGGGTGAGTGTTCGTGCGTCTGAGAGTGTTCGTACGTCTGAGAGTCTCACTGTGTGTGAGAGTGTCACTGCGTGTGAGATTGTCCGTGCGTGTGAGAATGTCACTTCTTGTGAGAGTGTCCGTGTGTGTGAGAGTGTCCGTGCGCGTGAGAGTGTCCGTGTGTGTGAGAGTGTCCGTGCGTGTGTGAGTGTTCGAGCGTGTGTGAATGTCCATGCGTGTGTGAGTATTCGTGCGTATGAGAGCATCCATGCATGTTAGAGTGTCTGTCCATGTGTGAGTGTCCATGCGTCGGAGAGAATGTTCATGTACGTGTGTGTCCCATGCTGGGTGAGTGTTTGTGCATCTGAGAGTGTTCGTACGTCTGAGAGTCTCACTGTGTGTGAGAGTGTCACTGCGTGTGAGATTGTCCGTGCGTGTGAGAATGTCACTTCTTGTGAGAGTGTCCGTGTGTGTGAGAGTGTCCGTGCGTGTGAGAGTGTCCGTGCGTGTGAGAGTGTCCGTGCGTGTGTGAGAGTGTCCGTGCGTGTGTGAGTGTCCGTGCGTATGAGAGTGTCCGTGCTTGTGAGAGTGTCACTGCGTGTGAGAGTGTCCATGTGTGTGAGAGTGTCCGTGCGTGTGAGAGTGTCCGTGCATGTGAGATTGTCCGTGCGTGTGAGAATGTCACTTCTTTTGAGAGTGTCCGTGTGTGTGAGAGTGTGCGTGCATGTGAGAGTATCCGTGCGTGTGAGAGTGTCCGTGCGTGTGTGAGTGTCCGTGCGTATGAGAGTGTCCGTGCTTGTGAGAGTGTCACTGCGTGTGAGAGTGTCCATGTGTGTGAGAGTGTCCGTGCGTGTGAGAGTGTCCGTGCGTGTGAGAATGTCCGTGCGTGTGAGAGTGTCCGTGCGTGTGAGAGTGTCTTTGCGTGTGAGAGTGTCCGTGCGTCTGAGAGTGTCCGTGCGTGTGAGAGTGTCCGTGTGTGTGAGTGTCCGCGCGTGAGAGTGTCCGCGCATGTGAGAGTGTCCACGCGTGTGAGAATGTCACTGTATGTGTGAGAGTGTCCGTGCGTGTGAGAGTGTCCGTGCGCGTGAAAGTGTCCGTGTGTGTGAGATTTTCCGTGCGTGTGAGTGTTCGAGCGTGTGTGAATGTCCATGCGTGTGTGAGTATTCGTGCGTATGAGAGCATCCATGTGTGTTAGAGTGTCCGTCCATGTGTGAGTGTCCATGCGTCGGAGAGACTGTTCATGCACGTGTGTTTCCCATGCTGGGTGAGTGTTCGTGCGTCTGAGAGTTTTCGTGCGTGTGAGAGTGTCAAAGTGTTTGAGAGCGTCACTGAGTGTGAGATTGTCCGAGCGTGTGAGAATGTCACTTCGTGTGAGAGTGTCCGTGTGTGTGAGAGTGTGCGTGTGTGTGAGAGTGTCCGTGCGTGTGAGAGTGTCCGTGCGTGTGAGAGTGTCTGTGCGTGTGAGTGTCCATGAGTGTGAGAGTGTCCGTGCATGTGAGAGTGTCCGAGCATGTGAGAGTGTCCGTGCGTGTGAGAGTGTCCGTGCGTATGGGAGTGTCCGTGTGTGTGAGAATGTCCGTGCATGTGTGAATGTCCGTGCATGTGTGAGAGTGTCCGTGCGTGTGTGAGAGTGTCCGTGCGTGTGTGAGAGTGTCCGTGTGTGTTAGAGTGTCCGCGCATGTGAGAGTGTCACTGAATGTGTGAGAACGTGCCTGCGTATGAAAGTGCCCGTGAGTGTGAGAGTGTCCGTGTGTGTGAAAGTGTCTGTGTGTGTGTGTTCGAGCGTGAGAGTGTCCGTGTGTGTGAGAGTGTCCGTGCGTGTGAGAGTGTCCGTGTGTGTGAGATTTTCCGTGCGTGTGAGTGTTCGAGCGTGTGTGAATGTCCATGCGTGTGTGAGTATTCGTGCGTATGAGAGCATCCATGCGTGTTAGAGTGTCCGTCCATGTGTGAGTGTCCATGCGTCGGAGAGACTGTTCATGCACGTGTGTTTCCCATGCTGGGTGAGTGTTCGTGCGTCTGAGAGTGTTCGTGCGTGTGAGAGTGTCAAAGTGTGTGAGAGTGTCACTGAGTGTGAGATTGTCCGTGCGTGTGAGAATGTCACTTCGTGTGAGAGTATCCGTGTGTGTGAGAGTGTGCGTGTGTGTGAGAGTGTCCGTGCGTGTGAGAGTGTCTGTGCGTGTGAGAGTGTCTGTGCGTGTGTGAGTGTCCGTGAGTGTGAGAGTGTCCGTGCATGTGGGACTGTCCGTGCGTGTGAGAGTGTCCGTGCGTGTGAGAGTGTCCGTGCGTGTGAGAGTGTCCGTGTGTGTGAGAATGTCCGTGCATGTGTGAATGTCCGTGCATGTGTGAAACTGTTCGTGCATGTGAAAGTGTCACTGCATGTGAGAGTGTCCGTGTGTGTGAGGTTGTCCGTGCGTGTGAGAGTGTCCGTGCGTGTGTGAGAGTCTCCGTGCGTGCGTGAGAGTGTCCGTGTGTGTGAGAGTGTCCGTGTGTCTGAGAGTGTTCATGCGTGTGTGAGTGTCCATGTATGAGAGAGTGTCCGTGCGTGTGAGATTGTCCGTGTGTGTGAGAGTGTCCGTGTGTGTGAGAGTGTCACTGAATGTGTGAGAGTGTCCCTGATTGTGAAAGTGTCCGTGTGTGTGAGAGTGTCCGTGTGTATGAGAGTGTCCGTGTGTGTGAGTGTGTCCGTGCGTGTGACAGTGTCCGTGCGTGTGAGAGTGTCCGTGCGTGTGTGAGTGTCCGTGCGTATGAGAGTGTCCGTGCTTGTGAAGTGTCACTGCGTGTGAGAGTGTCCATGTGTGTGAGAGTGTCCGTGCGTGTGAGAATGTCCGTGCGTGTGAGAGTGTCCGTGCGTGTGAGAGTGTCCGTGCGTGTGAGAGTGTCCGTGCGTGTGAGAGTGTCCGTGCGTGTGAGAGTGTCCGTGTGTGTGAGTGTCCGTGCGTGAGAGTGTCCGCGCGTGTGAGAGTGTCCACGCGTGTGAGAATGTCACTGAATGTATGAGATTGTCCTTGTGTGTGAGAGTGTCCGTGCGTGTGAGAGTGTCCGTGTGTTTGAGATTATCCATGCATGTGAGTGTTCGAGCGTGTGTGAATGTCCATGCGTGTGTGAGTATTCGTGCGTATGAGAGCATCCATGCGTTTTAGAGTGTCCGTCCATGTGTGAGTGTCCATGCGTCGGAGAGACTGTTCATGCACGTGTGTTTCCCATGCTGGGTGAGTGTTCGTGCGTCTGAGAGTGTCCGTGCGTATGAGAGTGTCCGTGCTTGTGAGAGTGTCACTGCGTGTGAGAGTGTCCATGTGTGTGAGAGTGTCCGTGCATGTGAGAGTGTCTGTGCGTGTGAGAATGTCCGTGCGTGTGAGAGTGTCCGTGCGTGTGAGAGTGTCCGTGCGTGTGAGAGTGTCCGTGCGTGTGAGAGTGTCCGTGCGTGTGAGAGTGTCCGTGTGTGTGAGTGTCCGCGCGTGAGAGTGTCCGCGCG
Source organism: Isurus oxyrinchus (assembly GCA_026770705.1). NCBI lineage: Eukaryota > Metazoa > Chordata > Chondrichthyes > Lamniformes > Lamnidae > Isurus > Isurus oxyrinchus. The sequence goes on from JANJGN010000080.1 coordinate 1,652,559, forward strand.
TGTGAGAGTGTCCACGCGTGTGAGAATGTCACTGAATGTGTGAGATTGTCCGTGTGTGTGAGAGTGTCCGTGCGTGTGAGAGTGTCCGTGTGTGTGAGATTTTCCGTGCGTGAGAGTGTTCGAGCGTGCATGAATGTCCATGCGTGTGTGAGTATTCGTGCGTATGAGAGCATCCATGCGTGTTAGAGTGTCCGTCCATGTGTGAGTGTCCATGCATCAGAGAGACTGTTCATGCACGTGTGTTTCCCATGCTGGGTGAGTGTTCGTGCGTCTGAGAGTGTTCGTGCGTGTGAGAGTGTCAAAGTGTGTGAGAGTGTCACTGAGTGTGAGATTTTCCGTGCGTGTGAGAATGTCACTTCGTGTGAGAGTCTGTGTGTGTGAGAGTGTCCGTGCGTGTGAGAGTGTCCGTGTGTGTGAGAGTGTCCGTGCGTCTATGAGAGTGTCCGTGCGTGTGTGAGAGTGTCCGTGTGTGTGAGTGTCCGTGTGTGTGAGAGTGTACATGAGTGTGAGAGTGTCCATGCGTGTGAGAGTGTCCATGCGTGTGAGAGTGTCCGTGCGTGTGAAAGCGTCCGTGCGTGTGAGAGTGTCCGTGTGTGTGAAAGCGTTCGTGCGTCTGAGAGTGTCCGTGCGTGTGAGTGTTCGAGCGTGTGTTAATGTCCATGCGTGTGTGAGTATTCATGCGTATGAGAGCATCCATGCGTTTTAGAGTGTCCGTCCATGTGTGACTGTCCATGAGTCGGAGAGAATGTTCATGCACGTGTGTGTCCCATGCTGGGTGAGTGTTCGTGCGTCTGAGAGTGCTCGTGCGTGTTAGAGTGTCACTGTGTGTGAGAGTGTCACTGTGTGTGAGAGTGTTACTGAGTGTGAGATTGTCCGTGCGTGTGAGAATGTCACTTCGTGTGAGAGTGTCCATGCGTGTGAGAGTGTGCGTGTGTGTGAGAGTGTCCGTGCGTGTGAGAGTGTCCATGCGTGTGAGAATGTCCGTGCATGTGAGAGTGTCCGTGCGTGTGTGTCCGTGCGTGTGTGTGTCCGTGCGTGTCAGAGTGTCCGTGCGTGTGAGAGTGTCCGAGCGTGTGAGAGTGTCCATGTGTGTGAGAATGTCCATGCGTGTGTGAATGTCCGTGCATGTGTGAGAGTGTCCGTGCGTGTGTGAGAGTGTCCGTGCGTGTGTGAGAGTGTCGTGCGTGTGTGAGAGTGTCCGTGCATGTGTGAGAGTGTCCGTGTGTGTGAATATCCGTGTGTGTGAGAGTGTCTGTACGTGTTAGAGTGTCCGTGTGTTTGAAAGTGTCCGTGTGTGTGTGTTCGAGCGTGAGAGTGTCCGTGCAAATGAGAGTGTCTGTACGTGTGAGAGTGTCAGTGTGTGTGAAAGTGTCCGTGTGTGTGAGTGTTCGAGCATGAGAGTGTCCGTGCGTGTGAGAATGTCAGTACGTGTGAGAGTGTCAGTGTGTGTGAAAGTGTCCGTGTGTATGAGTGTTCGAGCATGAGAGTGTCTGTACGTGTGAGAGTGTCCGTGTATGTGAAAGTGTCAGTGTCTGTGAGTGTTCGAGAGTGAGAGTGTCCGTGCATGTGAGAGTGTCTGTGTGTGTGAGAGTGTCCGTGTGTGTGAAAGTGTTCGTGCATGTGAGAGTGTCACTGCATGTGAGAGTGTCCGTGTGTGTGAGAGTGTCCGTGCGTGTGAGAGTGTCCGTGTGTGTGAGAGTGTCTGTGCGTGTGTGAGTGTCCGTGAGTGTGAGAGTGTCCGTGCGTGTGAGAGTGTCCGTGCGTGTGAGCGTGTCCGTGCGTATGGGAGTGTCCGTGTGTGTGAGAATGTCCGTGCATGTGTGAATGTCCGTGCATGTGTGAGAGTGTCCGTGCGTGTGTGAGAGTGTCCGTGCGTGTGTGAGAGTGTCCGTGTGTGTGAGAGTGTCCGTGCATGTGAGAGTGTCACTGAATCTGTGAGAGTGTCCCTGCGTGTGAAAGTGTCCGTGTGTGTGAGAGTGTCCGTGTGTGTGAAAGTGTCCGTGTGTGTGAGTGTTCGAGCGTGAGAGTGTCCGTGCGTGTGAGAGTTTCTGTACGTGTGAGAGTGTCCGTGTGTGAGATTTGGAGAGTGAGAGTGTCCATGCATTTGAGTGTGTCTGTGCTTGTGAGAGTGTCCGTGTGTGTGAAATTATCCGTGTGTGTGAAAGTGTCCGTGTGTGTGAATGTCCGTATGTGTGAGAGAGTGTCCACGCATGTGAGGGTGTCCGTGCGTTTGAAAGTGTCTGTGTGTGTGTGAGAGTGTCCGTGTGTGTGTGAATGTCCGTGTGTGTGAGAGTGACTGTATGTGTGAGAGTGTCCGTGCGTGTGAGAGTGTCCGTGCGTGTGAGAGTGTCCGTGTGTGTGAGAAGTCCATGCGTGTGTGAGTGTCTGTGCGTGTGTGAGTGTCCGTGCGTGTGTGAGTGTCCGTGCGTGTGAGAGTGTCTGTGCGTGTGAGAGTGTCCGTGCGTGTGAGAGTGTCCGTGCGTTTGACAGTGTCCACATGTGTGTGTTCGAGCGTGAAAGTGTCTGTGCGTGTGAGAGTGTCCGTGCGTGTCAGAGTGTCTGTATGAGTGACTGATCGTGTGTGTGAAATTGTCCGTGTGTGTGAGAGAGTGTCTGTGCGTATGAGAGTGTCCGTGCGTGTGAGAGTGTCCGTGCGTGTGAGAGTGTCCGTGCGTGTGTGAGAGTGTCCGTGTGTGTGAATGTCCGTGTGTGTTAGAGTGTCGGTATGTGAGAGTGTCCGTGTGTGTGAATGTAACTGTGTGTGTCAGAGTTCGAGCGTGAGAGTGCCCGTGTGTGTGAGAGTGACCGTGCGTGTGAGAATGTCCGTGCGTGTGTGAGAGTATCCCTGTGTGTGTGTGTCCGTGTGTGTGAGAGTGTCCCTGTGTGTGTGTGTCCGTGCGTGTGAGAGTGTCAGTGTGTGTGTGTGAATGTCTGTGTGTGTGAGAGTGACTGTATGTGTGAGAGTGTCCGTGCGTGTGAGAGTGTCTGTGTGTGTGAAAGTGTCCGTGTGTGTGAAAGTGTCCTTGTGTGTGTGTCCGTGCGTGTGAGAGTGTCCGTGCGTGTGAGAGTGTCCGTGTGTGTGAGTGTCCGCGCGTGAAAGTGTCCGTGCGTGAGAGAGAGTCCACGCGTGTGAGTGTGTCACTGAATGTGTGAGATTGTCTGTGTGTGTGAGAGTATCCGTGCGTGTGAGAGTGTCCGTGTGTGTGAAAGTTTGCGTGTGTGTGAGAGTGTCCGTGTATGTGAGAGTGTCCGTGCGTGTGAGAGTGTCCGTGTGTGTGAAAGTGTCCGTGTGTGTGAGAGTGTCCGTGCGTGTGAGAGTGTCCGTGTGTGTGTGTGAGTGTCCGTGCGTGTGAGAGTGTCCGTGCGTGTGTGTGAGAGTGTCCGTGCGAGTGAGAGTGTCCGTTCGTGTGAGAGTGTCCATGCGCGTGAGAGTGTTCATGCGTGTGAGAGTGTCACTGCATGTGAGAGTGTCTGTGTGTGTGAAAGTGTCCGTGTGTGTGATAGTGTCCGTGTGTGTGAGACTGTCCGTGCGTGTGAGAGTGTCACTGAATGTGTGAGAGTGTCCGTGCGTCTGAGAGTGTCCTTGTGTGTGAGAGTGTCCATGTGTGAGAGAGTGTCCGTATGTCTGAGAGTGTCCGTGCGTGTGCGAGTGTTCAAGCGTGTGTGAATGTCCATGCGTGTGTGAGTATTCAATCGTATGATAGCATCCATGCGTGTTAGAGTGTCTGTCCATGTGTGAGTGTCCATGCGTCGGAGAGAATGTTCATGCACGTGTGTGTCCCGTGCTGGGTGAGTGTTCGTGCGTCTGAGAGTGTTCGTGCGTGTGAGAGTGTCACTGTGTGTGAGAGTGTCTGTGCGTGTGAGAATGTCACTTCGTGTGAGAGTGTCCATGCGTGTGAGAGTGTGCGTGTGTGTGAGAGTGTCCGTGCGTGTGAGAATGTCCGTGCGTGTGAGAATGTCCGTGCGTGTGTGTGTCCGTGCGTGTGTGTGTCCGTGCGTGTGAGAGTGTCCGTGCGTGTGAGAGTGTCCGAGCGTGTGAGAGTGTCCGTGTGTGTGAGAATGTCCATGCGTGTGTGAATGTCCGTGCATGTGTGAGAGTGTCCGTGCGTGTGTGAGAGTGTCCGTGCGGGTGTGAGAGTGTCCGTGCCTGTGTGAGAGTGTCCGTGTGTGTGAATATCCGTGTGTGTGAGAGTGTCTGTATGTGTTAGAGTGTCCGTGTGTGTGAAAGTGTCCGTGTGTGTGAGTGCTCGAGCGTCAGAGTGTACATGCATGTGAGAGTGTCCGTGTGTGTGAGAGTGTCCGTGTGTGTGAGAGTGTCCGCACGTGTGAGAGTGTCACTGAATGTGTGAGAGTGTCCGTGCGTGTGAAAGTGTCCGTGTGTGTGAGAGTTTCCGTGTGTGTGAGAGTGTCACTGAATGTGTGAGAGTGTCCGTGCGTGTGAAAGTGTCCGTGTGTGTGAGAGTGTCCGTGTGTGTGAGAGTGTGCGTGTGTGAGTGTTCGAGCGTGTGTGAATGTCCATGTGTGTGTGAGTATTCGTGCGTATGAGAGCATCCATGCGTGTTAGAGTGTCTGTCCATGTGTGAGTGTCCATGCGTCGGAGAGAATGTTCATGTACGTGTGTGTCCCATGCTGGGTGAGTGTTCGTGCGTCTGAGAGTGTTCGTGCATCTGAGATTCTCACTGTGTGTGAGAGTGTCACTGCGTGTGAGATTGTCCGTGCGTGTGAGAATGTCACTTCGTGTGAGTGTCTGTGTGTGTGAGAGTGTCCGTGCGTCTGTTGAGAGTGTCCGTGCGTGCGTGAGAGTGTCCGTGTGTGTGAGTGTCCGTGTGTGTGAGAGTGTACATGACTGAGAGTGTCCATGCGTGTGAGAGTGTCCATGCGTGTGAGAGTGTCCGTGCGTGTGAGAGTGTCACTGAATGTGTGAGAGTGTCCATGCGTCTGAGAGTGTCCGTATGTCTGAGAGTGTCCGTGCGTGTGCGAGTGTTCAAGCGTGTGTGAATGTCCATGCGTGTGTGAGTATTCGTGCGTATGAGAGCATCCATGCGTGTTAGAGTGTCTGTCCATGTGTGAGTGTCCATGCTTCGGAGAGACTGTTCATGCACGTGTGTGTCCCATGCTGGGTGAGTGTTCATGCATCTGAGAGTGTTCGTGCGTGTGATAGTGTCACTGTGTGTGAGAGCGTCACTGAGTGTGAGATTGTCCGTGCGTGTGAGAATGTCACTTCGTGTGAGAGTGTCCGTGCGTGTGTGTGTCCGTGCGTGTGAGAGTGTCCGTGCGTGTGTGTGTCCGTGCGTGAGAGTGTCCGTGTGTGTGAGAATGTCCATTCGTGTGTGAATGTCCGTGCATGTGTGAGAGTGTCCGTGCGTGTGTGAGAGTGTCCGTGCGTGTGTGAGAGTGTCCGTGCCTGTGTGAGAGTGTCCGTGTGTGTGAATATCCGTGTGTGTGAGAGTGTCTGTACGTGTTAGAGTGTCCGTGTGTGTGAAAGTGTCCGTGTGTGTGAGTGCTCGAGCGTGAGAGTGTCCGTGCATTTGAGAATGTCTGTACGTGTGAGAGTGTCCGTGTGTGTGAAAGTGTCAGTGTGTGTGAGTGTTCGAGAGTGAGAGTGTCCGTGCATGTGAGAGTGTCTGTGCATGTGAGAGTGTCCGTGCATGTGAGAGTGTCCGTGCGTGTGAGAGTGTCCGTGCGTGAGAGAGTGTCCGTGCGAGTGAGTGTCCGTGTGTGTGAAATTGTCCGTGTGTTTGAAAGTGTTCGTGCATGTTAGAGTGTCACTGCATGTGAGAGTGTCCGTGTGTGTTAGAGTGTCCGTGTGTGTGAGAGTGTCCGTGTGTGTGAGAATGTTCGTGCGTGTGTGAGAGTGTCCGTGCGTGCGTGAGAGTGTCCGTGTGTGTGAGAGTGTACGCGCGTGTGAGAGTATCACTGAATGTGTGAGAGTGTCCGTGCGTGTGAAAGTGTCCGTGTGTGTGAGAGTTTCCGTGTGTGTGAGAGTGTCACTGAATGTGTGAGAGTGTCCCTGCGTGTGAAAGTGTCCGTGTGTGTGAGAGTGTCCGTGTGTGTGAGAGTGTCCGTGTGTGTGAGAGTGTCCGTGCGTGTGTGAGTGTTCGAGCGTGTGTGAATGTCCATGTGTGTGTGAGTATTCGTGCGTATGAGAGCATCCATGCGTGTTAGAGTGTCTGTCCATGTGTGAGTGTCCATGCGTCGGAGAGAATGTTCATGTACGTGTGTGTCCCATGCTGGGTGAGTGTTCGTGCGTCTGAGAGTCTCACTGTGTGTGAGAGTGTCACTGCGTGTGAGAGTGTCCGTGCGTGTGAGAGTGTCCGTGCGTGTGAGAGTGTCCGTGCGTGTGAGATTGTCCGTGCGTGTGAGAATGTCACTTCGTGTGAGAGTGTCCATGCGTGTGAGAGTGTCCGTGCGTGTGAGAGTGTCCGTGCGTGTGAGAGTGTCCGTGCGTGTGAGATTGTCCGTGCGTGTGTGAGTGTCCGTGCGTGTGAGAATGTCACTTCTTGTGAGAGTGTCCGTGTGTGTGAGAGTGTGCGTGTGTGTGAGAGTGTCCTTGCGTGTGAGAGTGTCCGTGCGTGTGAGAGTGTCCGTGCGTGTGTGAGTGTCCGTGCGTGTGTGAGTGTCCGTGCGTGTGAGAGTGTCCGTGCTTGTGATAGTGTCACTGCGTGTGAGAGTGTCCATGTGGGTGAGAGTGTCCGTGCGTGTGAGAGTGTCCGTGCGTGCGAGAATGTCCGTGCATGTGAGAATGTCCGTGTGTGTGAGAGTGTCTTTGCGTGTGAGAGTGTCCGTGCGTTTGAGAGTGTCCATGCGTGTGAGTGTGTCTGCGTGTGTGAAAGTGTCCATGTGTGTGAAAGTGTCCTTGTGTGTGTGTCCGTGCGTGTGAGAGTGTCCGTGCGTGTCAGAGTGTCCGTGTGTGTGAGTGTACGCGCATGAGAGTGCCCGCGCGTGTGAGACTGTACACACGTGTGAGAGTGTCACTGAATGTGTGAGAATGTCCATGTGTGTGAGAGTGTCCGTGCGTGTGAGAGTGTCCGTGTGTTTGAGAGTGTCCGTGCGTGTGTGAGTGTTCGAGCGTGTGTGAATGTCCATGCGTGTGTGAGTATTCGTGCGTATGAGAGCATCCATGCGTGTTAGAGTGTCCGTCCATGTGTGAGTGTCAATGCGTCGGAGAGACTGTTTATGCACGTGTGTTTCCCATGCTGGGTGAGTGTTCGTGCGTCTGAGAGTGTTCGTGCGTGTGAGAGTGTCCGTGCGTGTGAGAGTGTCCGTGCCTGTGAGAGTGTCCGTGCGTGTGAGAGTGTCCATGCGTGTGAGAGTGTCCGTGCATGTGAGAGTGTCCGTGCGTGTGAGAGTGTCCGTGCGTGTGAGAGTGTCCGTGCGTGTGAGAGTGTCCGTGCGTGTGAGAGTGTCCGTGCGTGTGAGAGTGCCCGTGCATATTGGAGTGTCCGTGTGTGTGAGAATGTCCGTGTGTGTGAGAATGTCCGTGCATGTGTGAATGTCCGTGCATGTGTGAAAGTGTCCGTGCATGTGGGAGAGTGTCCGTGTGTGTGAGAGTGTCCGTGCTGTGAGAGTGTCCATGCGTGTGATAGTGTCCGTGAGTGTGAGAATATGCTGATGTGAGAGTGTCCGTGCGTGTGAGCGTGTCCGTGCGTGTAAGTATGTCCGTGCGTAAGAGAGTGTCCGTGCGTGTGAGTGTGCCCGTGCGTGTGAGAGTGTCCGAGCGTCTGAGAGTATTCGTGCGTGTGCGAGTGTCACTGTGTGTGAGAGTGTCTGTGCGTGTGAGAATGTCACTTCGTGTGAGAGTGTCCATGCGTGTGAGAGTGTGCGTGTGTGTGAGAGTGTCCGTGCGTGTGAGAATGTCCGTGCGTGTGAGAATGTCCGTGCGTGTGTGTGTCCGTGCGTGTGTGTGTCCGTGCGTGTGAGAGTGTCCGTGCGTGTGAGAGTGTCCGAGCGTGTGAGAGTGTCCGTGTGTGTGAGAATGTCCATGCGTGTGTGAATGTCCGTGCATGTGTGAGAGTGTCCGTGCGTGTGTGAGAGTGTCCGTGCGGGTGTGAGAGTGTCCGTGCCTGTGTGAGAGTGTCCGTGTGTGTGAATATCCGTGTGTGTGAGAGTGTCTGTATGTGTTAGAGTGTCCGTGTGTGTGAAAGTGTCCGTGTGTGTGAGTGCTCGAGCGTCAGAGTGTACATGCATGTGAGAGTGTCCGTGTGTGTGAGAGTGTCCGTGTGTGTGAGAGTGTCCGCGCGTGTGAGAGTGTCACTGAATGTGTGAGAGTGTCCGTGCGTGTGAAAGTGTCCGTGTGTGTGAGAGTTTCCGTGTGTGTGAGAGTGTCACTGAATGTGTGAGAGTGTCCGTGCGTGTGAAAGTGTCCGTGTGTGTGAGAGTGTCCGTGTGTGTGAGAGTGTGCGTGTGTGAGTGTTCGAGCGTGTGTGAATGTCCATGTGTGTGTGAGTATTCGTGCGTATGAGAGCATCCATGCGTGTTAGAGTGTCTGTCCATGTGTGAGTGTCCATGCGTCGGAGAGAATGTTCATGTACGTGTGTGTCCCATGCTGGGTGAGTGTTCGTGCGTCTGAGAGTGTTCGTGCATCTGAGATTCTCACTGTGTGTGAGAGTGTCACTGCGTGTGAGATTGTCCGTGCGTGTGAGAATGTCACTTCGTGTGAGTGTCTGTGTGTGTGAGAGTGTCCGTGCGTCTGTTGAGAGTGTCCGTGCGTGCGTGAGAGTGTCCGTGTGTGTGAGTGTCCGTGTGTGTGAGAGTGTACATGACTGAGAGTGTCCATGCGTGTGAGAGTGTCCATGCGTGTGAGAGTGTCCGTGCGTGTGAGAGTGTCACTGAATGTGTGAGAGTGTCCATGCGTCTGAGAGTGTCCGTATGTCTGAGAGTGTCCGTGCGTGTGCGAGTGTTCAAGCGTGTGTGAATGTCCATGCGTGTGTGAGTATTCGTGCGTATGAGAGCATCCATGCGTGTTAGAGTGTCTGTCCATGTGTGAGTGTCCATGCTTCGGAGAGACTGTTCATGCACGTGTGTGTCCCATGCTGGGTGAGTGTTCATGCATCTGAGAGTGTTCGTGCGTGTGATAGTGTCACTGTGTGTGAGAGCGTCACTGAGTGTGAGATTGTCCGTGCGTGTGAGAATGTCACTTCGTGTGAGAGTGTCCGTGCGTGTGTGTGTCCGTGCGTGTGTGTGTCCGTGCGTGTGTGTGTCCGTGCGTGAGAGTGTCCGTGTGTGTGAGAATGTCCATTCGTGTGTGAATGTCCGTGCATGTGTGAGAGTGTCCGTGCGTGTGTGAGAGTGTCCGTGCGTGTGTGAGAGTGTCCGTGCCTGTGTGAGAGTGTCCGTGTGTGTGAATATCCGTGTGTGTGAGAGTGTCTGTACGTGTTAGAGTGTCCGTGTGTGTGAAAGTGTCCGTGTGTGTGAGTGCTCGAGCGTGAGAGTGTCCGTGCATTTGAGAATGTCTGTACGTGTGAGAGTGTCCGTGTGTGTGAAAGTGTCAGTGTGTGTGAGTGTTCGAGAGTGAGAGTGTCCGTGCATGTGAGAGTGTCTGTGCATGTGAGAGTGTCCGTGCATGTGAGAGTGTCCGTGCGTGTGAGAGTGTCCGTGCGTGAGAGAGTGTCCGTGCGAGTGAGTGTCCGTGTGTGTGAAATTGTCCGTGTGTTTGAAAGTGTTCGTGCATGTTAGAGTGTCACTGCATGTGAGAGTGTCCGTGTGTGTTAGAGTGTCCGTGTGTGTGAGAGTGTCCGTGTGTGTGAGAATGTTCGTGCGTGTGTGAGAGTGTCCGTGCGTGCGTGAGAGTGTCCGTGTGTGTGAGAGTGTACGCGCGTGTGAGAGTATCACTGAATGTGTGAGAGTGTCCGTGCGTGTGAAAGTGTCCGTGTGTGTGAGAGTTTCCGTGTGTGTGAGAGTGTCACTGAATGTGTGAGAGTGTCCCTGCGTGTGAAAGTGTCCGTGTGTGTGAGAGTGTCCGTGTGTGTGAGAGTGTCCGTGTGTGTGAGAGTGTCCGTGCGTGTGTGAGTGTTCGAGCGTGTGTGAATGTCCATGTGTGTGTGAGTATTCGTGCGTATGAGAGCATCCATGCGTGTTAGAGTGTCTGTCCATGTGTGAGTGTCCATGCGTCGGAGAGAATGTTCATGTACGTGTGTGTCCCATGCTGGGTGAGTGTTCGTGCGTCTGAGAGTCTCACTGTGTGTGAGAGTGTCACTGCGTGTGAGAGTGTCCGTGCGTGTGAGAGTGTCCGTGCGTGTGAGAGTGTCCGTGCGTGTGAGATTGTCCGTGCGTGTGAGAATGTCACTTCGTGTGAGAGTGTCCATGCGTGTGAGAGTGTCCGTGCGTGTGAGAGTGTCCGTGCGTGTGAGAGTGTCCGTGCGTGTGAGATTGTCCGTGCGTGTGTGAGTGTCCGTGCGTGTGAGAATGTCACTTCTTGTGAGAGTGTCCGTGTGTGTGAGAGTGTGCGTGTGTGTGAGAGTGTCCTTGCGTGTGAGAGTGTCCGTGCGTGTGAGAGTGTCCGTGCGTGTGTGAGTGTCCGTGCGTGTGTGAGTGTCCGTGCGTGTGAGAGTGTCCGTGCTTGTGATAGTGTCACTGCGTGTGAGAGTGTCCATGTGGGTGAGAGTGTCCGTGCGTGTGAGAGTGTCCGTGCGTGCGAGAATGTCCGTGCATGTGAGAATGTCCGTGTGTGTGAGAGTGTCTTTGCGTGTGAGAGTGTCCGTGCGTTTGAGAGTGTCCATGCGTGTGAGTGTGTCTGCGTGTGTGAAAGTGTCCATGTGTGTGAAAGTGTCCTTGTGTGTGTGTCCGTGCGTGTGAGAGTGTCCGTGCGTGTGAGAGTGTCACTGAATGTGTGAGAGTGTCCATGCGTCTGAGAGTGTCCGTATGTCTGAGAGTGTCCGTGCGTGTGCGAGTGTTCAAGCGTGTGTGAATGTCCATGCGTGTGTGAGTATTCGTGCGTATGAGAGCATCCATGCGTGTTAGAGTGTCTGTCCATGTGTGAGTGTCCATGCTTCGGAGAGACTGTTCATGCACGTGTGTGTCCCATGCTGGGTGAGTGTTCATGCATCTGAGAGTGTTCGTGCGTGTGATAGTGTCACTGTGTGTGAGAGCGTCACTGAGTGTGAGATTGTCCGTGCGTGTGAGAATGTCACTTCGTGTGAGAGTGTCCGTGCGTGTGTGTGTCCGTGCGTGTGTGTGTCCGTGCGTGTGTGTGTCCGTGCGTGAGAGTGTCCATGTGTGTGAGAATGTCCATTCGTGTGTGAATGTCCGTGCATGTGTGAGAGTGTCCGTGCGTGTGTGAGAGTGTCCGTGCGTGTGTGAGAGTGTCCGTGCCTGTGTGAGAGTGTCCGTGTGTGTGAATATCCGTGTGTGTGAGAGTGTCTGTACGTGTTAGAGTGTCCGTGTGTGTGAAAGTGTCCGTGTGTGTGAGTGCTCGAGCGTGAGAGTGTCCGTGCATTTGAGAATGTCTGTACGTGTGAGAGTGTCCGTGTGTGTGAAAGTGTCAGTGTGTGTGAGTGTTCGAGAGTGAGAGTGTCCGTGCATGTGAGAGTGTCTGTGCATGTGAGAGTGTCCGTGCATGTGAGAGTGTCCGTGCGTGTGAGAGTGTCCGTGCGTGAGAGAGTGTCCGTGCGAGTGAGTGTCCGTGTGTGTGAAATTGTCCGTGTGTTTGAAAGTGTTCGTGCATGTTAGAGTGTCACTGCATGTGAGAGTGTCCGTGTGTGTTAGAGTGTCCGTGTGTGTGAGAGTGTCCGTGTGTGTGAGAATGTTCGTGCGTGTGTGAGAGTGTCCGTGCGTGCGTGAGAGTGTCCGTGTGTGTGAGAGTGTACGCGCGTGTGAGAGTATCACTGAATGTGTGAGAGTGTCCGTGCGTGTGAAAGTGTCCGTGTGTGTGAGAGTTTCCGTGTGTGTGAGAGTGTCACTGAATGTGTGAGAGTGTCCCTGCGTGTGAAAGTGTCCGTGTGTGTGAGAGTGTCCGTGTGTGTGAGAGTGTCCGTGTGTGTGAGAGTGTCCGTGCGTGTGTGAGTGTTCGAGCGTGTGTGAATGTCCATGTGTGTGTGAGTATTCGTGCGTATGAGAGCATCCATGCGTGTTAGAGTGTCTGTCCATGTGTGAGTGTCCATGCGTCGGAGAGAATGTTCATGTACGTGTGTGTCCCATGCTGGGTGAGTGTTCGTGCGTCTGAGAGTCTCACTGTGTGTGAGAGTGTCACTGCGTGTGAGAGTGTCCGTGCGTGTGAGAGTGTCCGTGCGTGTGAGAGTGTCCGTGCGTGTGAGATTGTCCGTGCGTGTGAGAATGTCACTTCGTGTGAGAGTGTCCATGCGTGTGAGAGTGTCCGTGCGTGTGAGAGTGTCCGTGCGTGTGAGAGTGTCCGTGCGTGTGAGATTGTCCGTGCGTGTGTGAGTGTCCGTGCGTGTGAGAATGTCACTTCTTGTGAGAGTGTCCGTGTGTGTGAGAGTGTGCGTGTGTGTGAGAGTGTCCTTGCGTGTGAGAGTGTCCGTGCGTGTGAGAGTGTCCGTGCGTGTGTGAGTGTCCGTGCGTGTGTGAGTGTCCGTGCGTGTGAGAGTGTCCGTGCTTGTGATAGTGTCACTGCGTGTGAGAGTGTCCATGTGGGTGAGAGTGTCCGTGCGTGTGAGAGTGTCCGTGCGTGCGAGAATGTCCGTGCATGTGAGAATGTCCGTGTGTGTGAGAGTGTCTTTGCGTGTGAGAGTGTCCGTGCGTTTGAGAGTGTCCATGCGTGTGAGTGTGTCTGCGTGTGTGAAAGTGTCCATGTGTGTGAAAGTGTCCTTGTGTGTGTGTCCGTGCGTGTGAGAGTGTCCGTGCGTGTCAGAGTGTCCGTGTGTGTGAGTGTACGCGCATGAGAGTGCCCGCGCGTGTGAGACTGTACACACGTGTGAGAGTGTCACTGAATGTGTGAGAATGTCCATGTGTGTGAGAGTGTCCGTGCGTGTGAGAGTGTCCGTGTGTTTGAGAGTGTCCGTGCGTGTGTGAGTGTTCGAGCGTGTGTGAATGTCCATGCGTGTGTGAGTATTCGTGCGTATGAGAGCATCCATGCGTGTTAGAGTGTCCGTCCATGTGTGAGTGTCAATGCGTCGGAGAGACTGTTTATGCACGTGTGTTTCCCATGCTGGGTGAGTGTTCGTGCGTCTGAGAGTGTTCGTGCGTGTGAGAGTGTCCGTGCGTGTGAGAGTGTCCGTGCCTGTGAGAGTGTCCGTGCGTGTGAGAGTGTCCATGCGTGTGAGAGTGTCCGTGCATGTGAGAGTGTCCGTGCGTGTGAGAGTGTCCGTGCGTGTGAGAGTGTCCGTGCGTGTGAGAGTGTCCGTGCGTGTGAGAGTGTCCGTGCGTGTGAGAGTGCCCGTGCATATTGGAGTGTCCGTGTGTGTGAGAATGTCCGTGTGTGTGAGAATGTCCGTGCATGTGTGAATGTCCGTGCATGTGTGAAAGTGTCCGTGCATGTGGGAGAGTGTCCGTGTGTGTGAGAGTGTCCGTGCTGTGAGAGTGTCCATGCGTGTGATAGTGTCCGTGAGTGTGAGAATATGCTGATGTGAGAGTGTCCGTGCGTGTGAGCGTGTCCGTGCGTGTAAGTATGTCCGTGCGTAAGAGAGTGTCCGTGCGTGTGAGTGTGCCCGTGCGTGTGAGAGTGTCCGAGCGTCTGAGAGTATTCGTGCGTGTGCGAGTGTCCGTGTGTGTGACAGTGTCCGTGTGTGTGAGAGTGTCCGTGCGTGTGAGAGTGTCATTGCGTGTGTGAGTGTCCGTGCGTGTGAGAGTGTCCGTGCGTGTGAGAGTGTCCGTATGTGTGAGAGTGTCCGTGTGTGAGAGTGTCTGCGCGTGTGAGAGTGTCACTGAATGTGTGAGAGTGTCCCTGCGTGTGAAAGTGTCCGTGTGTGTGAGAGTGTCCGTGCGTGTGTGAGTGTTCGAGCGTGTGTGAATGTCCATGCGTGTGTGAGAATTCGTGCGTATGAGAGCATCCATGCGTGTTAGAGTGTCTGTCCATGTGTGAGTGTCCATGCGTCGGAGAGAATGTTCATGAACGTGTGTTTCCCATGCTGGGTGAGTGTTCATGCGTCTGAGAGTGTTCGTGCGTGTGAGAATGCTCGTGCGTGTGAGAGTGTCACTGAGTGTGAGATTGTCCGTGCGTGTGAGATTGTCCGTGCTTGTGAGAATGTCACTTCGTGTGAGAGTGTCCGTGCGTGCGAGAGTGTGTGTGTGTGTGAGAGTGTCCGCGCGTGTTAGAGTGTCCGTGCGTGTGTGAGTGTCCGTGCGTGTGTGAGTGTCCGTGCGTGTGAGAGTGTCCGTGCGTGTGAGAGTGTCCGTGCATGTGAGAGTGTCAGTGCATGTTTGAGAGATTCCGTGCGTGTGTGAGAGTGTCTGTGCATGTGTGAGAGTGTCCGTGTGTGTGAAATTGTCCGTGTGTGTGAGTGTTCGAGCGTGGGAGTGTCCGTGCGTGTGAGATTGTCCATGCATGTGAGAGTGTCCGTGTGTGTGAGAGTGCCCGTGCGTGTGAGAGTGTCCGTGCATGTGAGAGTGTCCGTGTGTGTGTGTGAGAGTGTCCGTGCATGTGTGTGAGAGTGTCCGTGCGTGTGAGAGTGTCCATGCATGTGAGAGTGTTCGTGCGTGTGAGAGTGTCTATGCATGTGAGAGTGTCCGTGTGTGTGAGAGTGTCCGTGCGTGTGAGAGTGTCCGTGCGTGTGAGAGTGTCCGTGTGTGTGTGTGAGAGTGTCCGTGCGTGTGTGTGAGAGTGTCCGTGCGTGTGAGAGTGTCCATGCGTGTGAGAGTGTTCGTGCGTGTGAGAGTGTCACTGCATGTGAGAGTGTCTGTGCGTGTGAGATTGTCCGTGCGTGTGTGAGTGTCCGTGCGTGTGAGAATGTCACTTCTTGTGAGAGTGTCCGTGCGTGTGTGTGTCCGTGCGTGTGTGTGTCCGTGCGTGTGAGAGTGTCCGTGCGTGTGAGAGTGCCCGAGCGTGTGAGAGTGTCCGTGTGTGTGAGAGTGTCACTGCATGTGAGAGTGTCTGTGCGTGTGAGATTGTCCGTGCGTGTGTGAGTGTCCGTGCGTGTGAGAATGTCACTTCTTGTGAGAGTGTCCATGCATGTGAGAGTGTCCGTGTGTGTGAGAGTGCCCGTGCGTGTGAGAGTGTCCGTGCATGTGAGAGTGTCCGTGTGTGTGTGTGAGAGTGTCCGTGCATGTGTGTGAGAGTGTCCGTGTGTGTGAGAGTGTCCATGCATGTGAGAGTGTTCGTGCGTGTGAGAGTGTCCATGCATGTGAGAGTGTCCGTGTGTGTGAGACTGTCCGTGCGTGTGAGAGTGTCCGTGCGTGTGAGAGTGTCCGTGTGTGTGTGTGAGAGTGTCCGTGCGTGTGTGTGAGGGTGTCCGTGCGTGTGAGAGTGTCCATGCGTGTGAGAGTGTTCGTGCGTGTGAGAGTGTCACTGCATGTGAGAGTGTCTGTGCGTGTGAGATTGTCCGTGCGTGTGTGAGTGTCCGTGCGTGTGAGAATGTCACTTCTTGTGAGAGTGTCCATGCATGTGAGAGTGTCCGTGTGTGTGAGAGTGCCCGTGCGTGTGAGAGTGTCCGTGCATGTGAGAGTGTCCGTGTGTGTGTGTGAGAGTGTCCGTGCATGTGTGTGAGAGTGTCCGTGTGTGTGAGAGTGTCCATGCATGTGAGAGTGTTCGTGCGTGTGAGAGTGTCCATGCATGTGAGAGTGTCCGTGTGTGTGAGAGTGTCCGTGCGTGTGAGAGTGTCCGTGCGTGTGAGAGTGTCCGTGTGTGTGTGTGAGAGTGTCTGTGCGTGTGTGTGAGAGTGTCCGTGCGTGTGAGAGTGTCCATGCGTGTGAGAGTGTTCGTGCGTGTGAGAGTGTCACTGCATGTGAGAGTGTCTGTGCGTGTGAGATTGTCCGTGCGTGTGAGAGTGTCCGTGCATGTGAGAGTGTCCGTGCATGTGAGAGTGTCCGTGCGTGTGAGAGTGTCCGTGCGAGTGAGTGTCCGTGTGTGTGAAATTGTCCGTGTGTTTGAAAGTGTTCGTGCATGTGAGAGTGTCACTGCATGTGAGAGTGTCCGTGTGTGTTAGAGTGTCCGTGTGTGTGAGAGTGTCCGTGTGTGTGAGAATGTTCGTGCGTGCGTGAGAGTGTCCGTGTGTGTGAGAGTGTCCGCGCGTGTGAGAGTATCACTGAATGTGTGAGAGTGTCCGTGCGTGTGAAAGTGTCCGTGTGTGTGAGAGTTTCCGTGTGTGTGAGAGTGTCACTGAATGTGTGAGAGTGTCCCTGCGTGTGAAAGTGTCCGTGTGTGTGAGAGTGTCTGTGTGTGTGAGAGTGTCCGTGTGTGTGAGAGTGTCCGTGCGTGTGTGAGTGTTCGAGCGTGTGTGAATGTCCATGTGTGTGTGAGTATTCGTGCGTATGAGAGCATCCATGCGTGTTAGAGTGTCTGTCCATGTGTGAGTGTCCATGCGTCGGAGAGAATGTTCATGTACGTGTGTGTCCCATGCTGGGTGAGTGTTCGTGCGTCTGAGAGTGTTCGTGCGTCTGAGAGTCTCACTGTGTGTGAGAGTGTCACTGCGTGTGAGATTGTCCATGCGTGTGAGAATGTCACTTCGTGTGAGAGTGTCCATGCGTGTGAGAGTGTCCGTGCGTGTGAGAGTGTCCGTGCGTGTGAGAGTGTCCGTGCGTGTGAGAGTGTCCGTGCGTGTGAGATTGTCCGTGCGTGTATGAGTGTCCGTGCGTGTGAGAATGTCACTTCTTGTGAGAGTGTCCGTGTGTGTGAGAGTGTGCGTGTGTGTGAGAGTGTCCTTGCGTGTGAGAGTGTCCATGCGTGTGAGAGTGTCTGTGCGTGTGTGAGTGTCCGTGCGTGTGTGATTGTCCGTGCGTGTGAGAGTGTCCGTGCTTGTGAGAGTGTCACTGCGTGTGAGAGTGTCCATGTGGGTGAGAGTGTCGGTGCGTGTGAGAGTGTCCGTGCGTGCGAGATTGTCCGTGCGTGTGAGAATGTCCGTGTGTGTGAGAGTGTCTTTGCGTGTGAGAGTGTCCGTGCGTTTGAGAGTGTCCATGCGTGTGAGTGTGTCTGCGTGTGTGAAAGTGTCCGTGTGTGTGAAAGTTTCCTTGTGTGTGTGTCCGTGCGTGTGAGAGTGTCCGTGCATGTCAGAGTTTCCGTGTGTGTGAGTGTACGCGCGTGTGAGAGTGCCCGTGCGTGTGAAGGTGTCCACACGTGTGAGAGTGTCACTGAATGTGTGAGAATGTCCATGTGTGTGAGAGTGTCCGTGCGTGTGAGAGTGTCCGTGTGTTTGAGAGTGTCCGTGCGTGTGTGAGTGTTCGAGCGTGTGTGAATGTCCATGCGTGTGTGAGTATTCGTGCGTATGAGAGCATCCATGCGTGTTTGAGTGTCCGTCCATGTGTGAGTGTCCATGCGTCGGAGAGACTGTTCATGCACGTGTGTTTCCCATGCTGGGTGAGTGTTCGTGCGTCTGAGAGTGTTCGTGCGTGTGAGAGTGTCCGTGCGTGTGAGAGTGTCCGTGCCTGTGAGAGTGTCCGTGCGTGTGAGAGTGTCCGTGCGTGTGAGAGTGTCCGTGCATGTGAGAGTGTCTGTGCGAGTGTGAGTGTCCGTGTGTGTGAGAGTGTCCGTGCGTGTGAGAGTGTCCGTGCGTGTGAGAGTGTCCGTGCGTGTGAGAGTGCCCGTGCATACTGGAGTGTCCGTGTGTGTGAGAATGTCCGTGTGTGTGAGAATGTCCGTGCATGTGTGAATGTCCGTGCATGTGTGAAAGTGTCCGTGCATGTGTGAGAGTGTCCGTGTGTGTGAGAGTGTCCGTGCTGTGAGAGTATCCATGCGTGTGATAGTGTCCGTGAGTGTGAGAATATGCTGAGTGTGAGAGTGTCTGTGCGTGTGAGCGTGTCCGTGCGTGTAAGTGTGTCCGTGCGTAAGAGAGTGTCCGTGCGTGTGAGTGTGCCCGTGCGTGTGAGAGTGTCCGAGCGTCTGAGAGCATTCGTGCGTGTGCGAGTGTCCGTGTGTGTGACAGTGTCCGTGTGTGTGAAATTATCCGTGTGTGTGAGAGTGTCATTGCGTGTGTGAGTGTCCTTGTGTGTGAGAGTGTCCTTGCGTGTGAGAGTGTCCGTATGTGTGAGAGTGTCCGTGTGTGGGAGTGTCTGCGCGTGTGAGAGTGTCACTGAATGTGTGAGAGTGTCCCTGCGTGTGAAAGTGTCCGTGTGTGTGAGAGTGTCCGTGTGTGTGAGAGTGTCCGTGTGTGTGAGAGTGTCCGTGCGTGTGTGAGTGTTCGAGCGTGTGTGAATTTCCATGCGTGTGAGAGTGTCCGTGCTTGTGAGAGTGTCACTGCGTGTGAGAGTGTCCATGTGGGTGAGAGTTTCCGTGCGTGTGAGAGTGTCACTGCATGTGAGAGTGTCTGTGCGTGTGAGTTTGTCACTGAATGTGTGAGAGTGTCCCTGCGTGATAAAGTGTCCGTGTGTGTGAGAGTGTCCGTGTGTGTGAGAGTGTCCGTGCGTGTGAGAGTGTCCGTGTGTGTGAGAGTGTCTGCGCGTGTGAGAGTGTCACTGAATGTGTGAGAGTGTCCCTGCGTGATAAAGTGTCCGTGTGTGTGAGAGTGTCCGTGCGTGTGAGAGTGTCCGTGCGTGTGAGAGTGTCCGTGCATGTGAGAGTGTCAGTGCATGTTTGAGAGATTCCGTGCATGTGTGAGAGTGTCTGTGCGTGTGTGAGAGTGTCCGTGTGTGTGAAATTGTCCGTGTGTGTGAGTGTTCGAGCGTGAGAGTGTCCGTGCGTGTGAAAGTGTCCATGCATGTGAGAGTGTCCGTGTGTGTGAGAGTGTCCGTGCGTGTGAGAGTGTCCGTGCATGTGAGAGTGTCCGTGTGTGTGTGTGAGAGTGTCCGTGCGTGTGTGTGAGAGTGTCCGTGCGAGTGAGAGTGTCCGTGCGTGTGAGAGTGTCCATGCGTGTGAGAGTGTTCGTGCGTGTGAGAGTGTCACTGCATGTGAGAGTGTCTGTGTGTGTGAGATTGTCCGTGCGTGTGTGAGTGTCCGTGCGTGTGATAATGTCAATTCTTGTGAGAGTGTCCGTGCGTGTGTTTGTCCGTGCGTGTGTGTGTCCGTGCGTGTGAGAGTGTCCGTGCGTGTGAGAGTGCCCGAGCGTGTGAGAGTGTCCGTGTGTGTGAGAATGTCCATTCGTGTGTGAATGTCCGTGCATGTGTGAGAGTGTCTGTGCGTGTGTGAGAGTGTCCGTGCCTGTGTGAGAGTGTCCGTGCCTGTGTGAGAGTGTCCGTGTGTGTGAATATCCGTGTGTGTGAGAGTGTCTGTACGTGTTAGAGTGTCCGTGTATGTGAAAGTGTCCGTGTGTGTGAGTGCTCGAGCGTGAGAGTGTCCGTGCATTTGAGAATGTCTGTACGTGTGAGAGTGTCCGTGTGTGTGAAAGTGTCAGTGTGTGTGAGTGTTCGAGAGTGAGAGTGTCCATGCATGTGAGAGTGTCTGTGCGTGTGAGATTGTCCGTGCATGTGAGAGTGTCCGTGCGTGTGAGAGTGTCCGTGCGTGTGAGAGTGTCCGTGCGAGTGAGTGTCCGTGTGTGTGAAATTGTCCGTGTGTTTGAAAGTGTTCGTGCATGTGAGAGTGTCACTGCATGTGAGAGTGTCCGTGTGTGTTAGAGTGTCTGTGTGTGTGAGAGTGTCCGTGTGTGTGAGAATGTTCGTGCGTGTGTGAGAGTGTCCGTGCGTGCATGAGAGTGTCCGTGTGTGTGAGAGTGTCCGCGCGTGTGAGAGTATCACTGAATGTGTGAGAGTGTCCGTGCGTGTGAAAGTGTCCGTGTGTGTGAGAGTTTCCGTGTGTGTGAGAGTGTCACTGAATGTGTGAGAGTGTCCCTGCGTGTGAAAGTGTCCGTGTGTGTGAGAGTGTCCGTGTGTGTGAGAGTGTCCGTGTGTGTGAGAGTGTCCGTGCGTGTGTGAGTGTTCGAGAGTGTGTGAATGTCCATGTGTGTGTGAGTATTCGTGCGTATGAGAGCATCCATGCGTGTTAGAGTGTCTGTCCATGTGTGAGTGTCCATGCGTCGGAGAGAATATTCATGTACGTGTGTGTCCCATGCTGGGTGAGTGTTCGTGCGTCTGAGAGTGTTCGTGCGTCTGAGAGTCTCACTGTGTGTGAGAGTGTCACTGCGTGTGAGATTGTCCGTGCGTGTGAGAATGTCACTACGTGTGAGAGTGTCCATGCGTGTGAGAGTGTCCGTGCGTGTGAGAGTGTCCGTGCGTGTGAGAGTGTCCGTGCGTGTGAGATTGTCCGTGCGTGAGTGTCCGTGCGTGTGAGAATGTCACTTCTTGTGAGAGTGTCCGTGTGTGTGAGAGTGTGCGTGTGTGTGAGAGTGTCCTTGCGTGTGAGAGTGTCCATGCGTGTGAGAGTGTCCGTGCGTGTGTGAGTGTCCGTGCGTGTGTGAGTGTCCGTGCGTGTGAGAGTGTCCGTGCTTGTGAGAGTGTCCGTGCGTGCGAGATTGTCCGTGCGTGTGAGAATGTCCGTGTGTGTGAGAGTGTCTTTGCGTGTGAGAGTGTCCGTGCGTTTGAGAGTGTCCATGCGTGTGAGTGTGTCTGCGTGTGTGAAAGTGTCCGTGTGTGTGAAAGTGTCCTTGTGTGTGTGTCCGTGCGTGTGAGATTGTCCGTGCGTGTCAGAGTGTCCGTGTGTGTGAGTGTACGCATGTGTGAGAGTGCCCGCGCGTGTGAGAGTGTCCACACTTGTGAGAGTGTCACTGAATGTGTGAGAATGTCCATGTGTGTGAGAGTGTCCGTGCGTGTGAGAGTTTCCGTGTGTTTGAGAGTGTCCGTGCGTGTGTGAGTGTTCGAGCGTGTGTGAATGTCCATGCGTGTGTGAGTATTCGTGCGTATGAGAGCATCCATGCGTGTTAGAGTGTCCGTCCATGTGTGAGTGTCCATGCGTCGGAGAGACTGTTCATGCACGTGTGTTTCCCATGCTGGGTGAGTGTTCGTGCGTCTGAGAGTGTTCGTGCGTGTGAGAGTGACCGTGCGTGTGAGAGTGTCCGTGCCTGTGAGAGTGTCCATGCGTGTGAGAGTGTCCGTGCGTGTGAGAGTGTCCGTGCATGTGAGAGTGTCTGTGCGTGTGTGAGTGTCCGTGTGTGTGAGAGTGTCCGTGCGTGTGAGAGTGTCCGTGCGTGTGAGAGTGCCCGTGCATATTGGAATGTCCGTGTGTGTGAGAATGTCCGTGTGTGTGAGAATGTCCGTGCATGTGTGAATGTCCGTGCATGTGTGAAAGTGTCCGTGCATGTGTGAGAGTGTCCGTGTGTGTGAGAGTGTCCGTGCTGTGAGAGTGTCCATGCGTGTGATAGTGTCCGTGAGTGTGAGAATATGCTGAGTGTGAGAGTGTCCGTGCGTGTGAGCGTGTCCGTGCGTGTAAGTGTGTCCGTGCGTAAGAGAGTGTCCGTGCGTGTGAGTGTGCCCGTGCGTGTGAGAGTGTCCGAGCGTCTGAGAGTATTCGTACGTGTGCGAGTGTCCGTGTGTGTGACAGTGTCCGTGTGTGTGAGAGTGTCCGTGCGTGTGAGAGTGTCATTGCGTGTGTGAGTGTCCGTGCGTGTGAGAGTGTCCTTGCGTGTGAGAGTGTCCGTATGTGTGAGAGTGTCCGTGTGTGTGAGAGTGTCTGCACGTGTGAGAGTGTCACTGAATGTGTGAGAGTGTCCCTGCGTGTGAAAGTGTCCGTGTGTGTGAGAGTGTCCGTGTGTGTGAGAGTGTCCGTGTGTGTGAGAGTGTCCGTGCGTGTGTGAGTGTTCGAGCGTGTGTGAATGTCCATGCGTGTGTGAGAATTCGTGCGTATGAGAGCATCCATGCGTGTTAGAGTGTCTGTCCATGTGTGAGTGTCCATGCGTCGGAGAGAATGTTCATGCACGTGTGTTTCCCATGCTGGGTGAGTGTTCATGCGTCTGAGTGTGTTCGTGCGTGTGAGAGTGCTCGTGCGTGTGAGAGTGTCACTGAGTGTGAGAGTGTCCGTGCGTGCGAGAGTGTGTGTTTGTGTGAGAGTGTCCGCGTGTGTGAGAGTGTCCGTGTGTGTGAAATTGTCCGTGTGTGTGAGTGTTCGAGCGTGAGAGTGTCCGTGCGTGTGAGAGTGTCCATGCATGTGAGAGTGTCCGTGTGTGTGAGAGTGTCCGTGCGTGTGAGAGTGTCCGTGCATGTGAGAGTGTCCGTGTGTGTGTGTGAGAGTGTCCGTGCGTGTGTGTGAGAGTGTCCGTGCGTGTGAGAGTGTCCATGCGTGTCAGAGTGTTCGTGCGTGTGAGAGTGTCACTGCATGTGAGAGTGTCTGTGTGTGTGAGAGTGTCCGTGCGTGTGAGAGTGTCCGTGTGTGTGAGAGTGTCCGTGCGTCTGTGAGAGTGTCCGTGCGTTTGTGAGAGTGTCCGTGTGTGTGAGTGTCCGTGTGTGTGAGAGTGTACATGAGTGTGAGAGTGTCCATGCGTGTGAGAGTGTCCATGCGTGTGAGAGTGTCCGTGCGTGTGACAGCGTCCGTGTGTGTGAGACTGTCCGCGCGTGTGAGATTGTCACTGAATGTGTGAGAGTGTCCGTGCGTGTGAAAGTGTTCGTGTGTGTGAGAGTTTCCGTGTGTGTGAGAGTGTCACTGAATGTGTGAGAGTGTCCCTGCGTGTGAAAGTGTCCGTGTGTGTGAGAGTGTCCGTGTGTGTGAGAGTGTCCGTCTGTGTGAGAGTGTCTGTGCGTGTGTGAGTGTTCGAGCGTGTGTGAATGTCCATGTGTGTGTGAGTATTCGTGCGTATGAGAGCATCCATGCATGTTAGAGTGTCTGTCCATGTGTGAGTGTCCATGCGTCGGAGAGAATGTTCATGTACGTGTGTTTCCCATGCTGGGTGAGTGTTCGTGCGTCTGAGAGTGTTCGTGCATCTGAGAGTCTCACTGTGTGTGAGAGTGTCACTGCGTGTGAGATTGTCTGTGCGTGTGAGAATGTCACTTCGTGTGAGTGTCCATGTGTGTGAGAGTGTCCATGCATGTGAGAGTGTCCGTGTGTGTGAGAGTGTCCGTGCGTGTGAGAGTTTCCGTGCGTGTGAGAGTGTCCGTGCGTGTGAGAGTGTCCGTGCGTGTGAGAGTGTCCGTGCATGTGAGAGTGTGCGTGTGTGTGAGAGTGTCCGTGCGTCTGTGAGAGTGTCCGTGCGTTTGTGAGAGTGTCCGTGTGTGTGAGTGTCCGTGTGTGTGAGAGTGTACATGACTGTGAGAGTGTCCATGCGTGTGAGAGTGTCCATGCGTGTGAGAGTGTCCGTGCGTGTGAGAGTGTCACTGAATGTGTGAGAGTTTCCGTGCGTCTGAGAGTGTCCGTGTGTGTGAGAGTGTCCATGTGTGAGAGAGTGTCCGTATGTCTGAGAGTGTCCGTGCGTGTGCGAGTGTTCAAGCGTGTGTGAATGTCCATGTGTGTGTGAGTATTCGTGCGTATGAGAGCATCCATGCGTGTTAGAGTGTCCGTCCATGTGTGAGTGTCCATGCTTCGGAGAGAATGTTCATGCACGTGTGTGTCCCATGCTGGATGAGTGTTCGTGCGTCTGAGAGTGTTCATGCGTGTGATAGTGTCACTGTGTGTGAGACTGTCACTGCGTGTGAGATTGTCTGTGCGTGTGAGAATGTCACTTCGTGTGAGAGTGTTCATGCGTGTGAGAGTGTGCGTGCGTGTGAGAGTGTCCGAGCGTGTGAGAGTGTCACTGTGTGTGAGAGTGTCACTGAGTGAGATTGTCCGTGCGTGTGAGAATGTCACTTCGTGTGAGAGTGTCCATGCGTGTGAGAGTGTGCGTGCGTGTGAGAGTATCCGTGCGTGTGAGAGTGTCCGTGTGTCTGAGAATGTCCGTGCGTGTGAGAGTGACCGTGCGTGTGTGTGTCCGTGCGTGTGTGTGTCCGTGCGTGTGTGTGTCCGTGCATGTGAGAGTGTCCGTGTGTGTGAGAGTGTCCGTGTGTGTGAGAGTGTCCGCGCATGTGAGAGTGTCACTGAATGTGTGAGAGTGTCCGTGCGTGTGAAAGTGTCCGTGTGTGTGAGAGTTTCCGTGTGTGTGAGAGTGTCACTGAATGTGTGAGAGTGTCCCTGCGTGTGAAAGTGTCCGTGTGTGTGAGAGTGTCCGTGTGTGTGAGTGTCCGTGTGTGTGAGAGTGTCCGTGTGTGTGAGAGTGTCCGTGCGTGTGTGAGTGTTCGAGCGTGTGTGAATGTCCATGTGTGTGTGAGTATTCGTGCGTATGAGAGCATCCATGCGTGTTAGAGTGTCTGTCCATGTGTGAGTGTCCATGCGTCGGAGAGAATGTTCATGTACGTGTGTGTCCCATGCTGGGTGAGTGTTCGTGCGTCTGAGAGTGTTCGTGCGTCTGAGAGTCTCACTGTGTGTGAGAGTGTCACTGCGTGTGAGATTGTCCGTGCGTGTGAGAATGTCACTTCGTGTGAGAGTGTCCATGCGTGTGAGAGTGTCCGTGCGTGTGAGAGTGTCCGTGCGTGTGAGAGTGTCCGTGCGTGTGAGATTGTCCATGCGTGTGTGTGTCCGTGCATGTGAGAATGTCACTTCTTGTGAGAGTGTCCGTGTGTGTGAGAGTGTGCGTGTGTGTGAGAGTGTCCTTGCGTGTGAGAGTGTCAGTGCGTGTGAGAGTGTCCGTGCGTGTGTGAGTTTCCGTGCGTGTGTGAGTGTCCGTGCGTGTGAGAGTGTCCGTGCTTGTGAGAGTGTCACTGCGTGTGAGAGTGTCCATGTGGGAGAGAGTGTCCGTGCGTGTGAGAGTGTCCGTGCGTGCGAGAATGTCCGTGCGTGTGAGAATGTCCGTGTGTGTGAGAGTGTCTTTGCGTGTGAGAGTGTCCGTGCGTTTGAGAGTGTCCATGCGTGTGAGAGTGTCTGCGTGTGTGAAAGTGTCCGTGTGTGTGAAAGTGTCCTTGTGTGTGTGTCTGTGCGTGTGAGAGTGTCCGTGCGTGTCAGAGTGTCCGTGTGTGTGAGTGTAAGCGCATGAGAGTGCCCGCGCGCGTGAGAGTGTCCACACGTGTGAGAGTGTCACTGAATGTGTGAGAATGTCCATGTGTGTGAGAGTGTCCGTGCGTGTGAGAGTGTCCGTGTGTTTGAGAGTGTCAGTGCGTGTGTGAGTGTTCGAGCGTGTGTGAATGTCCATGCGTGTGTGAGTATTCGTGCGTATGAGAGCATCCATGCGTTTTAGAGTGTCCGTCCATGTGTGAGTGTCCATGCGTCGGAGAGTCTGTTCATGCACGTGTGTTTCCCATGCTGGGTGAGTGTTCGTGCGTCTGAGAGTGTTCGTGCGTGTGAGAGTGTCCGTGCGTGTGAGAGTGTCCGTGCCTGTGAGAGTGTCCGTGCGTGTGAGAGTGTCCGTGCATGTGAGAGTGTCTGTGCGTGTGTGAGTGTCCGTGTGTGTGAGAGTGTACGTGCGTGTGAGAGTGTCCGTGCGTGTGAGAGTGTCCGTGCGTTTGAGAGTGCCCGTGCATATTGGAGTGTCCGTGTGTGTGAGAATGTCCGTGTGTGTGAGAATGTCCGTGCATGTGTGAATGTCCGTGCATGTGTGAAAGTGTCCGTGCATGTGTGAGAGTGTCCGTGTGTGTGAAAGTGTCCGTGTGTGTGAGAGTGTCCGTGTGTGTGAGAGTGTCCGCGCATGTGAGAGTGTCACTGAATGTGTGAGAGTGTCCCTGCGTGTGAAAGTTTCCGTGTTTGTGAGATTGTCCGTGTGCGTGAGAGTGTCCGTGTGTGTGAGAGTGTCCGTGTGTGTGAGTGTTCGAGCGTGAGAGTGTCCGTGCGTGTGAGAGTTTCTGTAAGTGTGAGAGTGTCCGTGTGTGTGAGATTTGGAGAGTGAGAGTGTCCATGCATGTGAGAGTGTCTGTGCTTGTGAGAGTGTCCGTGTGTGTGAGAGTGTCCGAGCGAGTGAGTGTCCGTTTGTGTGAAATTATCCATGTGTGTGAAAGTGTCCGTGTGAGTGAATGTCCGTATGTGTGAGAGAGTGTCCACGCATGTGAGAGTGTCCGTGCGTTTGAGAGTGTCTGTGCGTGTGTGAGAGTGTCCGTGTGTGTGTCAATGTCCGTGTGTGTGAGAGTGACTGTATGTGTGAGAGTGTCCGTGCGTGTGAGAGTGTCTGTGCGTGTGAAAGTGTCCGTGTGTGTGAGCGTCCGTGCGTGTGAGAGTGTGCGTACGTGTGAGATTGTCCGTGCTGTGAGAGTGTCCATGCGTGTGATAGTGTCCGTGAGTGTGAGAATATGCTGAGTGTGAGAGTGTCCGTGCGTGTGAGCGTGACCGTGCGTGTAAGTGTGTCCGTGCGTAAGAGAGTGTCCGTGCGTGTGAGTGTGCCCGTGCGTGTGAGAGTGTCCGAGCGTCTGAGAGTATTCGTGCGTGTGCGAGTGTCCGTGTGTGTGACAGTGTCCGTGTGTGTGAGAGTGTCCGTGCGTGTGAGAGTGTCATTGCGTGTGTGAGTGTCCGTGCGTGTGAGAGTGTCGTTGCGTGTGTGAGTGTCCGTATGTGTGAGAGTGTCCGTGTGTGTGAGAGTGTCTGCGCGTGTGAGAGTGTCACTGAATGTGTGAGAGTGTCCCTGCGTGTGAAAGTGTCCGTGTGTGTGAGAGTGTCCGTGTGTGTGAGAGTGTCCGTGCGTGTGTGAGTGTTCGAGCGTGTGTGAATGTCCATGCATGTGTGAGAATTCGTGCGTATGAGAGCATCCATGCGTGTTAGAGTGTCTGTCCATGTATGAGTGTCCATGCGTCGGAGAGAATGTTCATGCACGTGTGTTTCCCATGCTGGGTGAGTGTTCATGCATCTGAGAGTGTTCGTGCGTGTGAGAGTGCTCGTGCGTGTGAGAGTGTCACTCAGTGTGAGATTGTCCGTGCTTTTGAGATGGTCCGTGCTTGTGAGAATGTCACTTCGTGTGAGAGTGTCCGTGCGTGTGAGAGTGTGTGTGTGTGTGAGAGTGTCCGTGCATGTGAGAGTGTCCGTGCGTGTGTGAGTGTCCGTGCGTGTGTGAGTGTCCGTGCGTGTTAGAGTGTCCGTGCGTGTGAGAGTGTCCGTGCATGTGTGAGTGTCAGTGCATGTTTGAGAGATTCCGTGCGTGTGTGAGAGTGTCTGTGCGTGTGTGAGAGTGTCCGTGTGTGTGAAATTGTCCGTGTGTGTGAGTGTTCGAGCGTGAGAGTGTCCGTGCGTGTGAGAGTGTCCATGCATGTGAGAGTGTCCGTGTGTGTGAGAGTGTCCGTGCGTGTGAGAGTGTCCATGCGTGTGAGAGTGTCCGTGTGTGTGTGTGAGAGTGTCCGTGCGTGTGTGTGAGAGTGTCCCTGCGAGTGAGAGTGTCCGTGCATGTGAGAGTGTCCATGTGTGTGAGAGTGTTCGTGCGTGTGAGAGTGTCACTGCATGTGAGAGTGTCTGTGTGTGTGAGAGTGTCCGTGCGTATGAGCGTGTCCGTGCGTGTGAGAGTGTCCGTGCGTGTGAGAGTGTCCGTGTGTGTGAGAGTGTCCGTGCGTCTATGAGAGTGTCCGTGCGTGTGTGAGAGTGTCCGTGTGTGTGAGTGTCCGTGTGTGTGAGAGTGTACATGAGTGTGAGAGTGTCCATGCGTGTGAGAGTGTCCATGCGTGTGAGAGTGTCCGTGCGTGTGAAAGCGTCCGTGTGTGTGAGACTGTCCGCGCGTGTGAGAGTGTCACTGAATGTTTGAGAGTGTCCATGCGTCTGAGAGTGTCCGTGTGTGTGAGAGTGTCCATGTGTGAGAGAGTGTCCGTGCGTGTGTGAGAGTGTCCGCGCGTGTGAGAGTGTCACTGAATGTGTGAGAGTGTCCGTGCGTCTGAGAGTGTCCTTGCATGTGCGAGTGTTCGAGCGTGTGTGAATGTCCATGCGTGTGTGAGTATTCATGCGTATGAGAGCATCCATGCGTGTTAGAGTGTCTGTCCATGTGTGAGTGTCCATGCTTCGGAGAGTCTGTTCATGTACGTGTGTTTCCCATGCTGGGTGAGTGTTCATGCGTCTGAGAGTGTTCGTGCGTGAGAGAGTTTCACCGTGTGTGAGAGCATCACTGAGTGTGAGATTGTCCGTGCGTGTGAGAATGTCACTTCGTGTGAGAGTGTCCATGCGTGTGAGAGTGTGCGTCTTTGTGAGAGTGTCCGTGCGTGTGAGAGTGTCCGTGCGTGTGAGAATGTCCGTGCGTGTGAGAGTGTCTGAGCGTGTGAGAGTGTCCGTGTGTGTGAGAGTGTCCGTGCGTTTGAGAATGTCCATGCATGTGTGAATGTCCGTGCATGTGTGAGAGTGTCCGTGCGTGTGTGAGAGTGTCCGTGCGTGTGTGAGAGTGTCCGTGCATGTGTGAGAGTGTCCGTGTGTGTGATTATCCGTGTGTGTGAGAGTGTCTGTACGTGTTAGAGTGTCCGTGTGTGTGAAAGTGTCCGTGTGTGTGAGTGTTCGAACGTGAGAGTGTCCGTGCGAATGAGAGTGTTTGTACGTGTGGGAGTGTCAGTGTGTGTGAAAGTGTCCGCGTGTGTGAGTGTTCGAGTGTGAGAGTGTCCGTGCGTGTGAGAATGTCTGTACGTGTGAGATTGTCCGTGTGTGTGAAAGTGTCAGTGTGTGTGAGTGTTCGAGAGTGAGAGTGTCAGTGCATGTGACAGTGTCTGTGCGTGTGCGAGTGTCCGTGCGTGTGAGAGTGTCCGTGCGTATGTGCGTCCATGCGTGTGAAATTGTCCGTGTGTGTGAAAGTGTTCGTGCATGTTAGAGTGTCACTGCATGTGAGAGTGTCCGTGTGTGTGAGAGTGTCCCTGCGTGTGAGAGTGTCCGTGTGTGTGAGAATGTTCGTGCATGTGTGAGTGTCCGTGCGTGCGTGAGAGTGTCCGTGTGTGTGAGAGTGTCCGTGTGTCTGAGATTGTACATGCGTGTGAGAGTGTCCATGCATGTGAGAGTGTCCGTGCGTGTGAGATTGTCCGTGTGTGTGAGAGTGTCCGTGTGTGTGAGAGTGTCCGCGCGTGTGAGAGTATCACTGAATGTGTGAGAGTTTCCCTGCGTGTGAAAGTGTCCGTGTGTGTGAGAGTTTCCGTGTGTGTGAGAGTGTCACTGAATGTGTGAGAGTGTCCCTGCGTGTGAAAGTGTCCGTGTGTGTGAGAGTGTCCGTGTGTGTGATAGTGTCCGTGCGTGTGAGAGTGTCCGTGCGTGTGTGAGTGTTCGAGCGTGTGTGAATGTCCATGTGTGTGTGAGTATTCGTGCGTATGAGAGCATCCATGCGTGTTAGAGTGTTCGTCCATGTGTGAGTGTCCATGTGTCGGACAGAATGTTCATGTACGTGTGTGTCCCATGCTGGGTGAGTGTTCGTGCGTTGAGAGCGTTCGTGCGTCTGAGAGTCTCACTGTGTGTGAGAGTGTCACTGCATCTGAGATTGTCCGTGCGTGTGAGAATGTCACTTCTTGTGAGAGTGTCCGTGTGTGTGAGAGTGTGCGTGTGTGTGAGAGTGTCCGTGCGTGTGTGAGTGTCCGTGCGTGTGTGAGTGTCCGTGCGTGTGAGAGTGTCCGTGCCTGTGAGAGTGTCCGTGCGTGTGAGAGTGTCCGTGCATGTGAGAGTGTCCATGCGTGTGAGACTGTCTGTGTGTGTGAAAGTGTCCGTGTGTGTGAAAGTGTCCTTGTGTGTGTGTCCGTGCATGTGAGAGTGTCCGTGTGTGTGTGTCCGCGCGTGAGAATGTCCGCACGTGTGAGAGTGTCCACGCGTGTGAGAGTGTCACTGACTGTTTGAGATTGTCCGTGCGTGTGAGAGTGTCCGTGCGTGTGAGAGTGTCCATGCGTGTGAGACTGTCTGTGTGTGTGAAAGTGTCCATGTGTGTGAAAGTGTCCTTGTGTGTGTGTCCTTGCGTGTGAGAGTGTCCATGTGTGTGTGTCCACGCGTGAGAATGTCCGCGCGTGTGAGATTGTCCACGCGTGTGAGAGTGTCACTGAATGTTTGAGATTGTCCTTGTGTGTGAGAGTGTCCATGCGTGTGAGAGTGTCCGTGTGTGTGAGAGTTTCCGTGCATGTGTGAGTGTTTGAGCGTGTGTGAATGTCCATGCGTGTGTGAGTATTCATGCATATGAGAGCATCCATGCGTGTTAGAGTGTCCGTCCATGTGTTAGTGTCCATGCGTCCGAGAGACTGTTCAGCCACGTGTGTTTCCCATGCTGGGTGAGTGTTCGTGCGTCTGAGAGTGTTCGTGCGTGTGAGAGTGTTCGTGCGTGTGAGAGTGTCAAAGTGTGTGAGAGCATCACTGAGTGTGAGATTGTCCGTGCGTGTGAGAATGTCACTTCGTGTGAGAGTGTCCGTGAGTGTGAGAGTGTGCGTGTGTGTGAGAGTGTCCGTGCGTGTGAGAGTGTCCGTGCGTGTGAGAGTGTCCTTGCGTGTGAGAGTGTCCATGCGTGTGAGAGTGTCCGTGCGTGTTAGAGTGTCCGTGTATGTGTGAGAGTGTCCGTGCATGTGTGAGAGTGTCCGTGTGTGTGAAAGTGTCCGTGCATGTGTGAGAGTGTCCGTGCGTGTGTGAGAGTGTCCGTGCATGTGTGAGAGTGTCCGTGCATGTGTGAGAGTGTCCGTGTGTGTGAAAGTGTCCGTGTGTTAGAGTGTCCGTGTGTGTGAGAGTGTCCGCGCATGTGAGAGAGTGTCCGTGCGTGTGTGAGAGTGTCCGTGCATGTGTGAGAGTGTCCGTGCATGTGTGAAAGTGTCCGTGTTTGTGAGCGTTCGTGTGTGTGAGAGTGTGCATGTGTGTGAGAGTGTCCGTGCATGTGAGAGTGTCAATGCGTGTGATAGTGACTGTGAGTGTGAGAACATCCTGAGTGTGAGAGTGCCCGTGCGTGTGAGAGTGTCCGTGCGTAAGAGAGTTTCCGTGCGTGTGAGAGTGCCCGTGCGTGTGAGAGTGTTCGAGCATCTGAGAGTATTCGTGCGTGTGAGAGTGTCCGTGCATTTGACAGTGTCCGTGTGTGTGAGAATGTCCGTGCGTGTGTGAATGCCCGTGTGTGTGAGAGTGTCTGTATGTGTGAGAGTGTCCGTGCGTGTGTGAGTGTCCGTGCGTGTGAGAGTGTCCATGCGTGTGAGAGTGTCTGTGCGTGTGAGAGTGTTCGTGCGTGTGAGAGTGTCATTGCGTGTGTGAGTGTCCGTGCCTGTGAGAGTGTCCGTATGTGTGAGAGTGTCTGTGTGTGTGAGAGTGTCCGTGCGTGTGTGAGTGTTCAAGCGTGCGTGAATGTCCATGCGTGTGTGAGTATTCGTGCGTATGAGAGCATCCATGCGTGTTAGAGTGTCTGTCCATGTGTGAGTGTCCATGCGTCGGAGAGAATGTTCATGCACGAGTGTGTCCCATGCTGGGTGAGTGTTCGTGCGTCTGAGAGTGTTCGTGCGTGTGAGAGTGTCACTGTGTGTGAGACTCACTGCGTGTGAGATTGTCCGTGCTTGTGAGAATGTCACTTCGTGTGAGAGTGTCCGTGCGGGTGAGAGTGTGTGTGTGTTTGAGAGTGTCCGTGCGTGTGAGAGTGTCCGTGTGTGTGTGAGTCTCCGTGCGTGTGTGAGTGTCCGTGCGTGTGAGAGTGTCCGTGCGTGTGAGAGTGTCCGTGCATGTGAGAGTGTCAGTGCATGTTTGAGAGTGTCCGTGCGTGTGTGAGAGTGTACGTGTGTGTGAAATTGTCCGTGTGTGTGAGTGTTCGAGCGTGAGAGTGTCCGTGCGTGTGAGAGTGTCCATGCATGTGAGAGTGTCCGTGTGTGTGAGACTGTCCGTGCGTGTGATAGTGTCCGTGTGTGTGTGTGAGAGTGTCCGTGCGTGTGTGTGAGTGTCCGTGCGAGTGAGAGTGTCCGTGCATGTGAGAGTGTCCGTGCGTGTGAGAGTGTTCGTCCGTGTGTGAGTGTCACTGCATGTGAGAGTGTCTGTGGGTGTGAGAGTGTCCGTGCGTATGAGAGTGTCAGTGCGTGTGAGAGTGTCCGTGCGTGTGAGAGTGTCCGTGTGTGTGAGAGTGTCCGTGCATCTGTGAGAGTGTCCGTGCGTGTGTGAGAGTGTCCGTGTGTGTGAGTGTCCATGTGTGTGAGAGTGTACATGAGTGTGAGAGTGTCCATGCGTGTGAGAGTGTCCATGCGTGTGAGAGTGTCCATGCGTGTGAGAGTGTCCGTGCGTATGGGAGTGTCCGTGTGTGTGAGAGTGTCTGTGCGTGTGTGAGTGTCCGTTTGTGTGAGAGTGTCCGTGTGTGTGAGAGTGTCCGTGCGTGTGAGAGTGTCCGTGCGTGTGTGAATGTCCGTGCATGTGTGAGAGTGTCCGTGCGTGTGTGAGAGTGTCTGTGCGTGTGAGAGTGTCTGTGTGTGTGTGAGTGTCCGTGTGTGTGAGAGTGTCCGTTTGTGTGAGAGTGTCCGTGCGTGTGAGAGTGTCCGTGCGTGTGAGAATGTCCGTGCATGTGTGAATGTCCGTGCATGTGTGAGAGTGTCCGTGCGTGTGTGAGAGTGTCCGTGCCTGTGTGAGAGTGTCCGTGCATGTGTGAGAGTGTCCGTGTGTGTGAAAGTGTCCGTGTGTGTGAGAGTGTCCGTGTGTGTGAGAGTGTCCGCGCATGTGAGAGTGTCACTGAATGTGTGAGAGTGTCCCTGCGTGTGAAAGTGTCCGTGTGTGTGAGAGAGTCCGTGTGTGTGAGAGTGTCCGTGTGTGTGAAAGTGTCCGTGTGTGTGAGTGTTCGAGCGTGAGAGTTTCCGTGCGTGTGAGAGTTTCTGTTCATGTGAGAGTGTCCGTATGTGTGAGATTTGGAGAGTGAGAGTGTCCATGCATGTGAGAGTGTCTGTGCTTGTGAGAGTGTCCGTGTGTGTGAGAGTGTCCGTGCGCGTGAGTGTCCGTCTGTGTGAAATTATCCGTGTGTGTGAAAATGTCCGTGTGTGTGAATGTCCGTATGTGTGAGAGAGTGTCCACGCATGTGAGAGTGTCCCTGCGTTTGAGAGTGTCTGTGCGTGTGTGAGAGTGTCTGTGTGTGTGTGAATGTCCGTGTGTGTGAGAGTGACTGTATGTGTGAGAGTGTCCGTGCGTGTGAGTGTCCGTGCGTGTGAGAGTCTCCGTGTGTGTGAGAGTGTCCGTGCATCTGTGAGAGTGTCCGTGCGTGTGTGAGAGTGTCCGTGTGTGTGTGTCCGTGTGTGTGAGAGTGTACATGAGTGTGAGAGTGTCCATGCGTGTGAGAGTGTCCACGCGTGTGAGAGTGTCTGTGCGTGTGAGAGCGTCCGTGTGTGTGAGACTGTCCGCGCGTGTGAGAGTGTCACTGAATGTGTGAGTGTGTCCGTGCGTGTGAGAGTGTCCGTGTGTGTGAGAGTGTCCGTGTGTGAGAGAGTGTCCGTGTGTTTGAATGTAACCGTGTGTGTGAGAGTTCGAGTGTGAGAGTTTCCGTGTGTGTGAGAGTGTCCGTGTGTGAGTGAGTGTCCGTGCGTGTGTGAGAATGTCCCTGTGTGTGTGTGTGTCCGTGTGTGTGTGTGAGTGTCTGTGCGCATGAGCGTGTCCGTGCGTGTGTGAGAGTGTCAGTGTGTGTGTGTGAATGTCCGTGTGTGTGACAGTGACTGTATGTGTGAGAGTGTCCGTGCGTGTGAGAGTGTCTGTGTGTGTGAAAGTGTCCGTGTGTGTGTGCCCGTGCGTGTGAGAGTGTCCGTGTGTGTGAGAGTGTCCGTGCTTGTGAGAGTGTCCCTGCGTGTGAGAGTGTCCGTGCGTGTGAGAGTGTCAGTGTGTGTGTGTGAAAGTCCGTGTATGTGAGAGTGACTGTATGTGTGAGAGTGTCCGTGCGTGTGAGAGTGTCTGTGTGTGTGAAAGTGTCCGTGTGTGTGTGTCCGTGCGTGTGAGAGTGTCCGTGCGTGTGAGAGTGTCCGTGTGTGTGAGAGTGTCCGCGCGTGTGAGAGTGTCCGCGCGTGTGAGAGTGTCCACGCGTGTGAGAGTTTCCGCGCGTGTGAGAGTGTCACTGAATGTGTGAGATTGTCCATGTGTGTGAGAGTGTCCGTGCGTGTGAGAGTTTCCGTGCGTGTGTGAGTGTTCGAGCGTGTGTGAATGTCCATGCGTGTGTGAGTATTCGTGCATATGAGAGTATCCATGCGTGTTAGAGTGTCCGTCCATGTGTGAGTGTCCATGCGTCGGAGAGAATGTTCATGCACGTGTGTGTCCCATGCTGGGTGAGTGTTCGTGCGTCTGAGCGTGTTCGTGCGTGTGAGAGTGTTCGTGCTAGTGAGAGTGTCACTGTGTGTGAGAGCGTCATTGAGTGTGAGATTGTCCGTGCGTGTGAGATTGTCACTTCGTGTGAGAGTGTCCGTGTGTGTGAGAGTGTGCGTGTGTGTGAGAGTGTCCATTGGGTGACAGTGTCACTTCGTGTGAGAGTGTCCGTGCATGTGAGAGTGTGCGTGTGTGTGAGAGTGTCCGTGCGTGTGAGAGTGTCCGTGTGTGTGAGAGTGTCTGTGCGTGTGAGAGTGTCCGTGCGTGTGAGAGTGTCCGTGCATGTGTGTGTCCGTGCGTGTGTGAATGTCACTTCGTTTGAGAGTGTCCGTGCGTTTGAGAGTGTGTGTGTGTGTGTGTGAGTGTCCGTGCGTGTGAGAACGTGCGTGCGTGTGAGAGTGTCCGTGCGTGTGTGAGTGTCCGTGCGTGTGAGAGTGTCCGTGCATGTGAGAATGTCCGTGCGTGTGTGAATATCCATGCATGTGTGAGAGTGTCCGTGCGTGTGTGAGAGTGTCCGTGCGTGTGTGAGAGTGTCCGTGCATGTGTGAGAGTGTCCGTCTGTGTGAATATCCTTGTGTGTGAGAGCGTCTGTATGTGTGAGAGTGACAGTGTGTGTGAAAGTGTCCGTGTGTGTGAGTGTTCGAGCGTGAGAGTGTCCGTGCGTGTGAGAGTGTCGGTACTTGTGAGAGTGTCCGTGCGTGTGAAAGTGTCCGTGTGTGTGAGAATGTCCGTGCGTGTGTGAATGTCCGTGCATGTGTGAGAGTGTCCGTGTGTGTGTGAGAGTGTCCGTGCATGTGTGAGAGTGTCCGTGTGTGTGAATATCCGTGTGTGTGAGAGTGTCTGTACGTGTGAGAGTGTCCGTGCGTGTGAAAGTGTCCGTGTGTGTGACTGTTCGAGCGTGAGAGTGTCCGTGCGAATGAGAGTGTCTGTACGTGTCAGAGTGTCCGTGTATGTGAAAGTGTCCGTGTGTGTGAGTGTTCGAGAGTGAGAGTGTCCGTGTGTGTGAGAGTGTCCATGAGTGTGAGAGTGTCCGTGCGTGTGAGAATGTCCGTGCGTGTGAGAGTGACCGTGTGTGTGAGTGTGTCCGTGTGTGTGAGAGTGTCCATGCTTGTGAGTGTGTCCGTGCGTGTGTGTGTGTCCGTGTGTGTGTGTGTCCCTGTGTGTGTGTGTCCGTGAGTCTGAGAGGTTCCGTGCATGTGTGAGAGTGTCCGTGTGTGAGAGTGTCCGTGAGTGTGAGAGTGTCCGTGCATGTGTGAGTGTCTGTGCGTGTGAGAGTGTCTGTGTGTGTGTGTCCTTGCGCGTGAGAGTGTCCATGAGTGTGAGAGTGTCCGTGCGTGTGAGAGTGTCTGTGTGTGTGAGTGTCCTTGCGCGTGATAGTGTCCGTGAGCGTGAGCATGTCCGCGCATTTGAGAGTGTCCGTGTGTGTGAGATTGTCCGTGAGTGTGAGAGTGTCCTTGCGTGTGAGACTGTCCGTGCGTGTGTGAGAGTGTCCGTGCGTGTGAGCGTGTCCGTGTGTGTGAAAGTGTCCGTGTGTGTGAGAGTGTCCGTGTGTGTGAGTGTCCGTGCATGTGAGAGTGTCCGTGCGTGTGAGAGTGTCCGTGCGTGTGAGTGTCCTTGCGAGTGAGTGTCCGTGTGTGTGAAATTGTCCGTGTGTGAGAGAGTGTCCGTTCCTGTGAGAGTGTCCGTGTGTGTGTGAGAGTGTCCGTGCATGTAAGAGTGTCCGTGAGTGTGAGAGTGTCCGTGCGTGTGAGAGTGTCCGTGCGTGTGAGAGTGTCCGTGCGTGTGAGAGTGTCCGTGCGTGTGAGTATTCGTGTGTGTGTGAGTGTCCGTGCGTGTGAGAGAGTCCGTGAGTGTGACAGTGTCCATGCATGTGAGAGTGTCCGTGCTTGTAAGATTGTCCGTGTGTGTGAGAGTGTCCGTGTGTGTGAGACTGTCCGCTTGTGTGAGAGTGTCCCTGTGTGTGAGAGTGTCCATGCGTGTGAGAGTGTCCGTGCGTGTGAGAGTGTCTGTGCGTGTGAGAGCGTCACTGAATGTATGAGAGTGTCCGTGCGTGTGAGAGTGTCCGTGTGTGTGAGTGTCCATGCATGTGAGAGTGTCCGTGCGTGTGAGAGTGTCCGTGCGTGTGAGAGTGTTCGTGCGTGTGAGAGTGTCCGTGCGTGTGTGAGTGTCCGTGCGTGTGAGAGTGTCCGTGCATGTGAGAATGTCCGTGCGTGTGTGAATATCCATGCATGTGTGAGAGTGTCCGTGCGTGTGTGAGAGTGTCCGTGCGTGTGTGAGAGTGTCCGTGCATGTGTGAGAGTGTCCGTCTGTGTGAATATCCTTGTGTGTGAGAGCGTCTGTATGTGTGAGAGTGACAGTGTGTGTGAAAGTGTCCGTGTGTGTGAGTGTTCGAGCGTGAGAGTGTCCGTGCGTGTGAGAGTGTCGGTACTTGTGAGAGTGTCCGTGCGTGTGAAAGTGTCCGTGTGTGTGAGAATGTCCGTGCGTGTGTGAATGTCCGTGCATGTGTGAGAGTGTCCGTGTGTGTGTGAGAGTGTCCGTGCATGTGTGAGAGTGTCCGTGTGTGTGAATATCCGTGTGTGTGAGAGTGTCTGTACGTGTGAGAGTGTCCGTGCGTGTGAAAGTGTCCGTGTGTGTGACTGTTCGAGCGTGAGAGTGTCCGTGCGAATGAGAGTGTCTGTACGTGTCAGAGTGTCCGTGTATGTGAAAGTGTCCGTGTGTGTGAGTGTTCGAGAGTGAGAGTGTCCGTGTGTGTGAGAGTGTCCATGAGTGTGAGAGTGTCCGTGCGTGTGAGAATGTCCGTGCGTGTGAGAGTGACCGTGTGTGTGAGTGTGTCCATGTGTGTGAGAGTGTCCATGCTTTTGAGTGTGTCCGTGCGTGTGTGTGTGTCCGTGTGTGTGTGTGTCCCTGTGTGTGTGTGTCCGTGAGTCTGAGAGGTTCCGTGCATGTGTGAGAGTGTCCGTGTGTGAGAGTGTCCGTGAGTGTGAGAGTGTCCGTGCATGTGTGAGTGTCTGTGCGTGTGAGAGTGTCTGTGTGTGTGTGTCCTTGCGCGTGAGAGTGTCCATGAGTGTGAGAGTGTCCGTGCGTGTGAGAGTGTCTGTGTGTGTGAGTGTCCTTGCGCGTGATAGTGTCCGTGAGCGTGAGCATGTCCGCGCATTTGAGAGTGTCCGTGTGTGTGAGATTGTCCGTGAGTGTGAGAGTGTCCTTGCGTGTGAGACTGTCCGTGCGTGTGTGAGAGTGTCCGTGCGTGTGAGCGTATCCGTGTGTGTGAAAGTGTCCGTGTGTGTGAGAGTGTCCGTGTGTGTGAGTGTCCGTGCATGTGAGAGTGTCCATGCGTGTGAGAGTGTCCGTGCGTGTGAGTGTCCTTGCGAGTGAGTGTCCGTGTGTGTGAAATTGTCCGTGTGTGAGAGAGTGTCCGTTCCTGTGAGAGTGTCCGTGTGTGTGTGAGAGTGTCCGTGCATGTAAGAGTGTCCGTGAGTGTGAGAGTATCCGTGCGTGTGAGAGTGTCCGTGCGTGTGAGAGTGTCCGTGCGTGTGAGAGTGTCCGTGCGTGTGAGTATTCGTGTGTGTGTGAGTGTCCGTGCGTGTGAGAGAGTCCGTGAGTGTGACAGTGTCCATGCATGTGAGAGTGTCCGTGCTTGTAAGATTGTCCGTGTGTGTGAGAGTGTCCGTGTGTGTGAGACTGTCCGCTTGTGTGAGAGTGTCCCTGTGTGTGAGAGTGTCCATGCGTGTGAGAGTGTCCGTGCGTGTGAGAGTGTCTGTGCGTGTGAGAGCGTCACTGAATGTATGAGAGTGTCCGTGCGTGTGAGAGTGTCCGTGTGTGTGAGTGTCCATG
This sequence comes from Isurus oxyrinchus, assembly GCA_026770705.1. Taxonomy (NCBI): domain Eukaryota; kingdom Metazoa; phylum Chordata; class Chondrichthyes; order Lamniformes; family Lamnidae; genus Isurus; species Isurus oxyrinchus. The sequence continues at coordinate 1,690,438 of JANJGN010000080.1, forward strand.
CATGTGAGAGTGTCCGTGCGTGTGAGAGTGTCCGTGCGTGTGAGAGTGTTCGTGCGTGTGAGAGTGTCCGTGTGTGTGAGAGTGTCCATGTGTTTGAGAGTGTCCGTCTGTGTGAGAGTTTCCGTGCGTGTGTGAGTTTTCGAGCATGTGTGAATGTCCATGCGTGTGTGAGTATTCGTGCGTATGAGAGCATCCATGCATGTTAGAGTGTCCGTCCATGTGTGAGTGTCCATGCGTCGGAGAGAATGTTCATGCACGTGTGTGTCCCATGCTGGGTGAGTGTTCGTGCGTCTGAGAGTGTTCGTGCGTGTGAGTGTGTCACTGTGTATGAGAGTGTCACTGAGTGTGAGATTGTCCGTGCGTGTGAGAATGTCACTTGCTGTGAGAGTGTCCGTGCGTGTGAGAGTGTCCGAGCGTCTGAGAGTATTCGTGCATGTGTGAATGTCCGTGCATGTGTGAGAGTGTCCGTGTGTGTGAATATCCGTGTGTGTGAGAGTGTCTGTACGTGTGAGAGTTTCCGTGCGTGAGAGAGTGTCCGTGCGTGTGAGAGTGTCCCTGCGTGTGAGAGTGTCCGTGCATATGTGAGAGTGTCCATGCATGTGTGAGAGTGTTCGTGCATGCGTGAGAGTGTCCGTGTGTGTGAATATCCGTTTGTTTGAGAGTGTCTGTACGTGTGAGAGTGTCCGTGTGTGTGAAAGTGTCCGTGTGTGTGAGTGTTCGAGCGTGAGAGTGTCCGTGCGAATGAGAGTGTCTGTACGTGTGAGAGTGTCCGTGTCTGTGAAAGTGTCCGTGTGTGTGAGTGTTCGAGAGTGAGAGGGTCCGTGCATGTGAGAGTGTCCGTGTGAGTGAGTGTCCGTGTGTGTGAAATTTTCCATGTGTGTGAAAGTGTCCATGTGTGTGAATGTCCGTATGTGTGAGAGAATGTCCGTGCGTGTGAGAGTGTCCGTGCCTGTGAGAGTGACCGTGCATGTGTGAGAGTGTCCGTGTGTGTGAATGTCCGTGTGTGTGAGAGTCTGTATGTGACAGTGTCCGTGTGTGAATGTAACCGTGTGTGTGAGAGTTGGAGCGTGAGAGTGTCCGTGTGTGTGAGAGTGTGCGTGTGTGAGTGTCCGTGCGTGTGAGAGTGTCCGTGTGTGTGAGAGTGTCCGTGCGTGTGAGAGTGTCCGTGCGTGTGTGTGAGTGTCCGTGTTTGTGTGTCCGTGTGTGTGTGTGTCCGTGCACATGAGCGTGTCCGTGCATGTGTGAGAGTGTCCGTGTGTGTGTGAATGTCCATGAGTGTGAGAGTGACTGTATGTGTGCCACTGTCCGTACGTGTGAGAGTGTCTGTGTGTGTGAAAGTGTCCGTGTGTGTGTGTCCGTGCGTGTGAGAGTGTCCGTGTGTGTGAGAGTGTCACTTTATGTGTGAGCGTGTCCGTGCGTGTGAGAGTGTCCGTGTGTGTGAAAGTGTCCGTGTGTGTGAAAGTGTCCGTGTGTGTGAGAGTGTCCGTGCGTGTGAGAGTGTCCGTGCGTGTGTGAGTGTTCGAGCTTTTGTGAATGTCCATGTGTGTGTGAGCATTCGTGCGTATGAGAGTATCCATGCGTGTTAGAGTGTCCGTACATGTCTGAGTGTCCATGCGTCGGAGAGAATTTTCATGCACGTGTGTGTCCCATGCAGGGTGAGTGTTCGTGCGTCTGAGACTGTTCGTGCATGTGAGAGTGTTACTGTGTGTGAGAGTGTCACTGAGTGTGAGATTGTCCGTGCGTGTGAGAATGTCACTTCGTTTGAGAGTGTCCGTGCGTGTGAGAGTGTGTGTGTGTGTGAGAGTGTCCGTGCGTGTGAGAATGTGCGTGCGTGTGAGAGTGTCCGTGCGTGTGTGAGTGTCCGTGCGTGTGAGAGTGTCCGTGCATGTGAGAATGTCCGTGCGTGTGTGAATATCCATGCATGTGTGAGAGTTTCCGTGCGTGTGTGAGAGTGTCCGTGTGTGTGTGAGAATGTCCGTGCATGTGTGAGAGTGTCCGTCTGTGTGAATATCCTTGTGTGTGAGAGTGTCTGTATGTGTGAGAGTGTCCGTGTGTGTGAAAGTGTCCGTGTGTGTGACTGTTCGAGCGTGAGAGTGTCCGTGCGAATGAGAGTGTCTGTACGTGTGAGAGTGTCCGTGTCTGTGAAAGTGTCCGTGTGTGTGAGTGTTCGAGAGTGTGAGTGTCCGTGCATGTGAGAATGTCCGTGCGAGTGAGTGTCCGTGTGTGTGAAATTTTCCATGTGTGTGAAAGTGTCCGTGGGTGTGAATGTCCGTATGTGTGAGAGAATGTCCATGCGTGTGAGATTGTCCGTGCCTGTGAGAGTGACCGTGCGTGTATGAGAGTGTCCGTGTGTGTGAATGTCTGTGTGTGTGAGTCTGTATGTGACAGTGTCCGTGTGTGTGAATGTAACCGTGTGTGCGAGAGTTGGAGCGTGAGAGTGTCCGTGTGTGTGAGAGTGTCCGTGTGTGTGAGAGTGTCCATGCGTGTGAGAGTGTCCGTGCGTGTGAGAGTGTCCGTGTGTGTGAGAGTGTCCGTGTGTGTGAGAGTGTCCGTGCGTGTGAGAGTGTCCGTGCATGTGTGTGTGTCCGTGTGTGTGTGTGTCCGTGTGTGTGTGTGTCCGTGCGCATGAGCGTGTCCGTGCATGTGTGAGAGTGTCCATGTGTGTGCGAATGTCCATGAGTGTGAGAGTGACTGTATGAGTGCGACTGTCCGTACGTGTGAGAGTGTCTGTGTGTGTGAAAGTGTCCGTGTGTGTGTGTCCGTGCGTGTGAGAGTGTCCGTGTGTGTGTGTCCGCGCGTGTGAGAGTGTCACTTTATGTGTGAGCGTGTCCGTGTTTGTGAAAGTGTCTGTGTGTGTGAGAGTGTCCATGTGTGTGAGTGTCCGTGCATGTGAGAGTGTCTGTGCATGTGAGAGTGTCCGTGCGTGTGAGTGTCCTTGCGAGTGAGTGTCCGTGTGTGTGAAATTGTCCGTGTGTGAGAGAGTGTCCATTCCTGTGAGAGTGTCCGTGTGTGTGTGAGAGTGTCCGTGCATGTAAGAGTGTCCGTGCGTGTGAGAGTGTCCGTGTGTGTGAGTGTCCATGCATGTGAGAGTGTCCGTGTGTGTGAGAGTGTCCGTGTGTGTGAGAGTATCTGTGCGTGTGAGACTGTCCGTGCGTGTGAGAGTGTCCGTGCGTGTGAGAGTGTCCGTGGTCTGAGAGTGTCCGTGAATGTGAGAGTGTCCATGAGTGTGAGAATGTCCGTGTGTGTGAGAGTGTCCATGCGTGTGTGATAGTGTCCGTGTGTGTGAGAGTGTCCATGCGTGTGAGAGTGTCCGTGGTCTGAGAGTGTCCGTGAATGTGAGAGTGTCCATGAGTGTGAGAATGTCCGTGTGTGTGAGAGTGTCCATGCGTGTGTGAGAGTGTCCGTGTGTGTGAGAGTGTCCGTGTGTGTGAGAGTGTACATGCGTGTGAGAGTGTCCGTGCGTGTGAGAGTGTTCGTGTGTGTGGGAGTGTTCGTGTGTGTGAGAGTGTCCCTGTGTTTGAGAGTGTCCGTGTGTGTGTGAGTGTCCGTGCGTATGAGAGAGTCCGTGAGTGTGACAGTGTCCATGCATGTGAGAGTGTCCGTGCTTGTACGATTGTCCGTGTGTGAGAGGGTGTCCGTGTGTGTGAGTGTCCCTGTGTGTGAGAGTGTCCATACGTGTGAGAGTGTCCGTGCGTGTGAGAGTGTCCGTGCGTGTGAGAGTGTCTGTGCGTGTGAGAGCGTCACTGAATGTATGAGAGTGTCCGTGCGTGTGAGAGTGTCCTTGTGTGTGAGTGTCCATGCGTGTGAGAGTGTCCGTGTGTGTGAGAGTGTCCGTGTGTGTGAGAGTATCTGTGCGTGTGAGAGTGTCCGTGCGTGTGAGAGTGTCCGTGCGTGTGAGAGTGTCCATGCGTGTGATAGTGTCCGTGTGTGTGAGAGTGTCCATGCGTGTGAGATTGTCCGTGGTCTGAGAGTGTCCGTGAATGTGAGAGTGTCCATGAGTGTGAGAATGTCCGTGTGTGTGAGAGTGTCCGTGCGTGTGTGAGAGTGTCCGTGTGTGTGAGAGTGTCCGTGTGTGTGAGAGTGTACATGCGTGTGAGAGTGTCCATGCGTGTGAGAGTGTTCGTGTGTGTGGGAGTGTTCGTGTGTGTGAGAGTGTCCCTGTGTTTGAGAGTGTCCGTGTGTGTGAGAGTGTCCGTGCGTGTGAGAATTTTCGTGCGTGTGAGAGTGTCCGTGTGTGTGAGAGTGTCCATGCGTGTGAGAGTGTCCGTGCATGTGAGAGTGTCCGTGCGTGTGAGAGTGTCCATGCGTGTGATAGTGTCCGTGTGTGTGAGAGTGTCCATGCGTGTGAGAGTGTCCGTGGTCTGAGAGTGTCCGTGAATGTGAGAGTGTCCATGAGTGTGGGAATGTCCGTGTGTGTGAGAGTGTCCGTGCGTGTGTGAGAGTGTCCGTGTGTGTGAGAGTGTCCGTGTGTGTGAGAGTGTACATGCGTGTGAGACTGTCCGTGCGTGTGAGAGTGTTCGTGTGTGTGAGAGTGTTCGTGTGTGTGAGAGTGTCCCTGTGTTTGAGAGTGTCCGTGTGTGTGTGAGTGTCCGTGCGTATGAGAGAGTCCGTGAGTGTGACAGTGTCCATGCATGTGAGAGTGTCCGTGCTTGTAAGATTGTCCGTGTGTGAGAGGGTGTCCGTGTGTGTGAGTGTCCCTGTGTGTGAGAGTGTCCATGCATGTGAGAGTGTCCGTGCGTGTGAGAGTGTCCGTGCGTGTGAGAGTGTCTGTGCGTGTGAGAGCGTCACTGAATGTATGAGAGTGTCCGTGCGTGTGAGAGTGTCCGTGTGTGTGAGTGTCCATGCGTGTGAGAGTGTCCGTGTGTGTGAGAGTGTCCGTGTGTGTGAGAGTATCTGTGCGTGTGAGAGTGTCCGTGCGTGTGAGAGTGTCCGTGCGTGTGAGAGTGTCCATGCGTGTGATAGTGTCCGAGTGTGTGAGAGTGTCCATGCGTGTGAGAGTGTCCGTGGTCTGAGAGTGTCCGTGAATGTGAGAGTGTACATGAGTGTGAGAATGTCCGTGTGTGTGAGAGTGTCCGCGCGTGTGTGAGAGTGTCCGTGTGTGTGAGAGTGTCCGTGTGTGTGAGAGTGTACATGCGTGTGAGAGTGTCCGTGCGTGTGAGAGTGTTCGTGTGTGTGGGAGTGTTCGTGTGTGTGAGAGTGTCCCTGTGTTTGAGAGTGTCCGTGTGTGTGTGAGTGTCCGTGCGTATGAGAGAGTCCGTGAGTGTGACAGTGTCCATGCATGTGAGAGTGTCCGTGCTTGTAAGATTGTCCGTGTGTGAGAGGGTGTCCGTGTGTGTGAGAGTGTCCGTGTGTGTGAGAGTATCTGTGCGTGTGAGAGTGTCCGTGCGTGTGAGAGTGTCCGTGCGTGTGAGAGTGTCCATGCGTGTGATAGTGTCCGTGTGTGTGAGAGTGTCCATGCGTGTGAGATTGTCCGTGGTCTGAGAGTGTCCGTGAATGTGAGAGTGTCCATGAGTGTGAGAATGTCTGTGTGTGTGAGAGTGTCCGTGCGTGTGTGAGAGTGTCCGTGTGTGTGAGAGTGTCCGTGTGTGTGAGAGTGTACATGCGTGTGAGAGTGTCCATGCGTGTGAGAGTGTTCGTGTGTGTGGGAGTGTTCGTGTGTGTGAGAGTGTCCCTGTGTTTGAGAGTGTCCGTGTGTGTGAGAGTGTCCGTGCGTGTGAGAATTTTCGTGCGTGTGAGAGTGTCCGTGTGTGTGAGAGTGTCCATGCGTGTGAGAGTGTCCGTGCATGTGAGAGTGTCCGTGCGTGTGAGAGTGTCCATGCGTGTGATAGTGTCCGTGTGTGTGAGAGTGTCCATGCGTGTGAGAGTGTCCGTGGTCTGAGAGTGTCCGTGAATGTGAGAGTGTCCATGAGTGTGGGAATGTCCGTGTGTGTGAGAGTGTCCGTGCGTGTGTGAGAGTGTCCGTGTGTGTGAGAGTGTCCGTGTGTGTGAGAGTGTACATGCGTGTGAGAATGTCCGTGTGTGTGAGAGTGTCCGCGCGTGTGTGAGAGTGTCCGTGTGTGTGAGAGTGTCCGTGTGTGTGAGAGTGTACATGCGTGTGAGAGTGTCCGTGCGTGTGAGAGTGTTCGTGTGTGTGGGAGTGTTCGTGTGTGTGAGAGTGTCCCTGTGTTTGAGAGTGTCCGTGTGTGTGTGAGTGTCCGTGCGTATGAGAGAGTCCGTGAGTGTGACAGTGTCCATGCATGTGAGAGTGTCCGTGCTTGTAAGATTGTCCGTGTGTGAGAGGGTGTCCGTGTGTGTGAGTGTCCCTGTGTGTGAGAGTGTCCATGCGTGTGAGAGTGTCCGTGCGTGTGAGAGTGTCCGTGCGTGTGAGAGTGTCTGTGCGTGTGAGAGCGTCACTGAATGTATGAGAGTGTCCGTGCGTGTGAGAGTGTCCGTGTGTGTGAGTGTCCATGCATGTGAGAGTGTCCGTGCGTGTGAGAGTGTCCGTGCGTGTGAGAGTGTCCGTGCGTGTGAGAGTGTCCATGCGTGTGATAGTGTCCGTGTGTGTGAGAGTGTCCATGCGTGTGAGAGTGTCCGTGGTCTGAGAGTGTCCGTGAATGTGAGAGTGTCCATGAGTGTGAGAATGTCCGTGTGTGTGAGAGTGTCCGTGCGTGTGTGAGAGTGTCCGTGTGTGTGAGAGTGTCCGTGTGTGTGAGAGTGTACATGCGTGTGAGAGTGTCCATGCGAATGAGAGTGTTCGTGTGTGTGGGAGTGTTCGTGTGTGTGAGAGTGTCCCTGTGTTTGAGAGTGTCCGTGCGTGTGAGAATGTTCGTGCGTGTGAGAGTGTCCGTGTGTGTGAGAGTGTCCGTGCGTGTGAGAGTGTCCGTGCATGTGAGAGTGTCCGTGCGTGTGAGAGTGTCCATGCGTGTGATAGTGTCCGTGTGTGTGAGAGTGTCCATGCGTGTGAGAGTGTCCGTGGTCTGAGAGTGTCCGTGAATGTGAGAGTGTCCATGAGTGTGAGAATGTCCGTGTGTGTGAGAGTGTCCGTGCGTGTGTGAGAGTGTCCGTGTGTGTGAGAGTGTCCGTGTGTGTGAGAGTGTACATGCGTGTGAGAGTGTCCGTGCGTGTGAGAGTGTTCGTGTGTGTGGGAGTGTTCGTGTGTGTGAGAGTGTCCCTGTGTTTGAGAGTGTCCGTGTGTGTGTGAGTGTCCGTGCGTATGAGAGAGTCCGTGAGTGTGACAGTGTCCGTGCATGTGAGAGTGTCCGTGCTTGTAAGATTGTCCGTGTGTGAGAGGGTGTCCGTGTGTGTGAGTGTCCCTGTGTGTGAGAGTGTCCATGCGTGTGAGAGTGTCCGTGCGTGTGAGAGTGTCCGTGCGTGTGAGAGTGTCTGTGCGTGTGAGAGCGTCACTGAATGTATGAGAGTGTCCGTGCGTGTGAGAGTGTCGTGTGTGTGAGTGTCCATGCGTGTGAGAGTGTCCGTGTGTGTGAGAGTGTCCGTGTGTGTGAGAGTATCTGTGCGTGTGAGAGTGTCCGTGCGTGTGAGAGTGTCCGTGCGTGTGAGAGTGTCCATGCGTGTGATAGTGTCCGTGTGTGTGAGAGTGTCCATGCGTGTGAGAGTGTCCGTGGTCTGAGAGTGTCCGTGAATGTGAGAGTGTCCATGAGTGTGAGAATGTCCGTGTGTGTGAGAGTGTCCGTGCGTGTGTGAGAGTGTCCGTGTGTGTGAGAGTGTCCGTGTGTGTGAGAGTGTACATGCGTGTGAGAGTGTCCGTGCGTGTGAGAGTGTTCGTGTGTGTGGGAGTGTTCGTGTGTGTGAGAGTGTCCCTGTGTTTGAGAGTGTCCGTGTGTGTGAGAGTGTCCGTGCGTGTGAGAATGTTCGTGCATGTGAGAGTGTCCGTGTGTGTGAGAGTGTCCGTGCGTGTGAGAGTGTCCATGCGTGTGAGAGTGTCCATGCGTGTGAGAGTGTCCATGCGTGTTAGAGTATCCGTACATGTGTGAGTGTCCATGCGTCGGAGAGAATTTTCATGCACGTGTGTGTCCCATGCAGGGTGAGTGTTCGTGCATCTGAGACTGTTCGTGCATGTGAGAGTGTTACTGTGTGTGAGAGTGTCACTGAGTGTGAGATTGTCCGTGCGTGTGAGAATGTCACTTCGTTTGAGAGTGTCCGTGCATGTGAGAGTGTGTGTGTGTGTGAGAGTGTCCGTGCATTTGAGAATGTGCGTGCGTGTGAGAGTGTCAGTGCGTGTGTGTGTCCGTGCGTGTGAGAGTGTCCGTGCATGTGAGAATGTCCGTGTGTGTGAGTATCCATGCATGTGTGAGAGTGTCCGTGCATGTGTGAGAGTGTCCATGTGTGTGTGAGAGTGTCCGTGCATGTGTGAGAGTATCCGTCTGTGTGAATATCCTTGTGTGTGAGAGTTTCTGTATGTGTGAGAGTGTCCGTGTGTGTGAAAGTGTCTGTGTGTGTGAGAGTGTCCGTGTGTGTGAGAGTGTCCGTGCGTGTGAGAGTGTCCGTGCGTGTGAGTGTGCCCGTGTGTGTGTGTGTCCGTGTGTCTGAGTGTCCATGCATGTGAGAGTGTCCGTGTGTGTGAGAGTGTCCGTGTGTGTGAGAGTGTCTGTGCGTGTGAGAGTATCCGTGCGTGTGAGCGTGTCCGTGCGTGTGAGAGTGTCCATGCGTGTGATAGTGTCCGTGTGTGTGAGAGTGTCCGTGCGTGTGAGAGTGTCCGTGCATGTGAGAGTGCCCGTGTGTGTGTGTGTCCGTGTGTGTGAGTGTCCATGCGTGTGAGAGTGTCCGTGTGTGTGAGAGTGTCCGTGTGTGTGAGAGTGTCCGTGCGTGTGAGAGTATCCGTGCGTGTGAGAGTATCCGTGCGTGTGAGAGTGTCCGTGCGTGTGAGAGTGTCCGTGTGTGTGAGAGTGTCCATCAGTGTGAGAATGTCCGTGCGTGTGAGAGTGTCCGTGTGTGTGTGAGAGTGTCTGTGTGTGTGAGAGTGTCCGTGTGTGTGAGAGTGTCCGTGTGTGTGAGAGTGTCCATGAGTGTGAGAGTGTTCGTGTGTGTGAGAGTGTCCGTGCGTGTGAGAGTGTCCGTGCGTGTGTGAGAGTGTCCGTGTGTGTTAGAGTGTCCGTCCATGTGTGAGTGTCTGTGTGTGTGAGAGTGTCCATGTATGAGAGTGTCCGTGCGTGTGAGAGTGTCACTGAATGTGTGAGAGTGTCCGTGCGTGTGAGAGTGTCCATGCTTGTGAGAGTGTCCATGCATGTCAGAGTGTCCATGCGTGTCAGAGTGTCCATGCGTTTGAGAGTGTCCGTGCGTGTGAGAGTGTCAATGAATGTGTGAGTGTCCGTGCGTGTGAGAGTGTCCATGCGTGTGAGAGTGTCCGTGCGAGTGAGTGTCCGTGTGTGTGAAATTGTCCGTGTGTGAGAGAGTGTCCGTGCGTGTGAGAGTGTCCGTGCGTGTGAGAGTGTCCGTGCGTGTGTGAGAGTGTCCGTGCATGTGAGAGTGTCCGTGAGTGTGAGAGTGTCCGTGCATGTGAGAGTGTCCGTGCATGTGAGAGTGTCCGTGTGTGTGAGAATGTCCGTGCGTGTGTGAATGTCCGTGCATGTGTGAGAGTGTCCGTGCGTGTGTGAGAGTGTCCGTGCATGTGTGAGAGTGTTCGTGTGTGTGAATATCCGTGTGTTTGGGAGTGTCTGTACGTGTGAGAGTGTCCGTGTGTGTGATAGTGTCCGTGTGTGTGAGTGTTCGAGCGTGAGAGTGTCCGTGCGAATGAGAGTGTCTGTACGTGTGAGAGTGTCCGTGTCTGTGAAAGTGTCCGTGTGTGTGAGTGTTCGAGAGTGAGAGGGTCCGTGCATGTGAGAGTGTCCGTGCGAGTGCGTGTCCGTGTGTGTGAAATTTTCCATGTGTGCGAAAGTGTCCGTGTGTGTGAATGTCCGTATGTGTGAGAGAATGTCCGTGCGTGTGAGAGTGTCCGTGCCTGTGAGAGTGACCGTGCGTGTGTGACATTGTCCGTGTGTGTGAATGTCCGTGTGTGTGAGAGTCTGTATGTGACAGTGTTCGTGTGTGTGAATGTAACCGTGTGTGAGAGAGTTGGAGCGTGAGCGTGTCCGTGTGTGTGAGAGTGTCCGTGTGTGTGAGAGTGTCCGTGTGTGTGAGAGTGTCCGTGCGTGTGAGAGTGTCCATGCGTGTGAGAGCGTCCGTGTGTGTGAGAGTGTCCGTGTGTGTGAGAGTGTCCGTGTGTGTGAGAGTGTCCATGCGTGTGTGTGAGTGTCTGTGTTTTTGTGTGTCCGTGTGTGTGTGTGTCCGTGCGCATGAGCGTGTCCGTGCATGTGTGAGAGTGTCCGTGTGTGTGTGAATGTCCATGAGTGTGAGAGGGACTGTATGTGTGCGACTCTCCGTACGTGTGAGAGTGTCTGTGTGTGTGAAAGTGTCCGTGTGTGTGTGTCCGTGCATGTGAGAGTGTCCGTGTGTGTGTGTCCGCGCGTGTGAGAGTGTCACTTTATGTGTGAGCGTGTCCGTGCGTGTGAGAGTGTCCGTGTGTGTGAAAGTGTCCATGTGTGTGAGAGTGTCCGTGTGTGTGAGAGTGTCCGTGCGTTTGAGAGTGTCCTTGCGTGTGTGAGTGTTCGAGCGTGTGTGAATGTCCATGCGTGTGTGAGCATTCGTGCGTATGAGAGTATCCATGCGTGTTAGAGTGTCCGTACATGTGTGAGTGTCCATGCGTCGGAGAGAATTTTCATGCACGTGTGTGTCCCATGCAGGGTGAGTGTTCGTGCGTCTGAGACTGTTCGTGCATGTGAGAGTGTTACTGTGTGTGAGAGTGTCACTGAGTGTGAGATTGTCCGTGCGTGTGAGAATGTCACTTCGTTTGAGAGTGTCCGTGCATGTGAGAGTGTGTGTGTGTGTGAGAGTGTCCGTGCATTTGAGAATGTGCGTGCGTGTGAGAGTGTCAGTGCTTGTGTGAATGTCCGTGCGTGTGAGAGTGTCCGTGCATGTGAGAATGTCCGTGTGTGTGAGTATCCATGCATGTGTGAGAGTGTCCGTGCATGTGTGAGAGTGTCCGTGTGTGTGTGAGAGTGTCCGTGCATGTGTGAGAGTGTCCGTCTGTGTGAATATCCTTGTGTGTGAGAGTGTCTGTATGTGTGAGAGTGTCCGTGTGTATGAAAGTGTCCGTGTGTGTGACTGTTCGAGCGTGAGAGTGTCCGTGCGAATGCGAGTGTCAGTACGTGTGAGAGTGTCCGTGTGTGTGAAAGTGTCCGTGTGTGTGAGTGTTCTAGAGTGAGAGTGTCCATGCATGTGAGAATGTCCGTGCGGGTGAGTGTCCGTGTGTGTGAAATTTTCCATGTGTGTGAAAGTGTCCGTGCGTGTGAATGTCCGTATGTGTGAGAGTCTGTATGTGACAGTGTCCGTGTGTGTGAATGTAACCGTGTGTGCGAGAGTTGGAGCGTGAGAGTGTCCGTGTGTCTGAGAGTGTCCATGCGTGTGAGAGTGTCCGTGCGTGTGAGAGTGTCCATGTGTGTGAGAGTGTCCGTGTGTGTGAGAGTGTCCGTGCGTGTGAGAGTGTCCGTGCGTGTGTGAGAGTGTCCGTGTGTGTGTGTCCGTGCGTGTGTGTGTCCGTGCGCATGATCGTGACCGTGCATGTGTGAGAGTGTCCATGTGTGTGTGAATGTCAATGAGTGTGAGAGTGACTGTATGAGTGCGACTGTCCTTACGTGTGAGAGTGTCTGTGTGTGTGAAAGTGTCCGTGTGTGTGTGTCCGTGCGTGTGAGAGTCTCCGTGTGTGTGTCCGCGCGTGTGAGAGTGTCACTTTATGTGTGAGAGTGTCCGTGCGTGTGAGAGTGTCTGTGCGTGTGAGATCGTCACTGAATGTATGAGAGTGTCCGTGCGTGTGAGAGTGTCCGTGTGTGTGAGAGTGTCTGTGTGTGTGAGAGAATCTGTGCGTGTGAGAGTGTCCGTGCGTGTGAGAGTGTTCGTGTGTGTGGGAGTGTTCGTGTGTGTGAGAGTGTCCCTGTGTTTGAGAGTGTCCGTGTGTGTGAGAGTGTCCGTGCGTGTGAGAATGTCCGTGCGTGTGAGAGTGTCCGTGTGTGTGAGAGTGTCCGTGCGTGTGAGAGTGTCCATGCATGTGAGAGTGTCACTGAATGTGTGAAAGTGTCCGTGCGTGTGAGAGTGTCCATGCGTGTGAGAGTGTCACTGAATGTGTGAGAGTGTCCGTGCGTGTGAGAGTGTCCATGAGTGTGAGAGTGTCCATGCGTGTGAGAGTGTCCGTGCTTGTGAGAGTGTCCATGCGTGTGTGAGAGTGTGCGTGTGTGTGAGAGTGTCCGCGTGTGTGAGAGTTTCTGTGTGTGTGAATGTCCGTGTGTGTGAGAGTCTGTATGTGACAGTGTCCGTGTGTCTGAATGTAACCGTGTGTGTGAGAGTTGGAGCGTGAGAGTGTCCGTGCGTGTGAGAGTGTCCATGTGTGTGAGAGTGTCCGTGTGTGTGAGAGTGTCCGTGCGTGTGAGAGTGTCCGTGCGTGTGTGAGAGTGTCCGTGTGTGTGTGTCCGTGCGTGTGTGTTTCCGTGCGCATGATCGTGACCGTGCATGTGTGAGAGTGTCCATGTGTGTGTGAATGTCAATGAGTGTGAGAGTGACTGTATGAGTGCGACTGTCCTTACGTGTGAGAGTGTCTGTGTGTGTGAAAGTGTCCGTGCGTGTGAGAGTGTCCGTGCGTGTGAGAGTGTCCATGTGTGTGAGAGTGTCCGTGTGTGTGAGAGTGTCCGTGCGTGTGAGAGTGTCCGTGCGTGTGAGAGTGTCCATGTGTGTGAGAGTGTCCGTGTGTGTGAGAGTGTCCGTGCGTGTGAGAGTGTCCGTGCGTGTGTGAGAGTGTCCGTGTGTGTGTGTCCGTGCGTGTGTGTGTCCGTGCGCATGATCGTGACCGTGCATGTGTGAGAGTGTCCATGTGTGTGTGAATGTCAATGAGTGTGAGAGTGACTGTATGAGTGCGACTGTCCTTACGTGTGAGAGTGTCTGTGTGTGTGAAAGTGTCCGTGTGTGTGTGTCCGTGCGTGTGAGAGTCTCCGTGTGTGTGTCCGCGCGTGTGAGAGTGTCACTTTATGTGTGAGAGTGTCCGTGCGTGTGAGAGTGTCTGTGCGTGTGAGATCGTCACTGAATGTATGAGAGTGTCCGTGCGTGTGAGAGTGTCCGTGTGTGTGAGAGTGTCTGTGTGTGTGAGAGAATCTGTGCGTGTGAGAGTGTCCGTGCGTGTGAGAGTGTTCGTGTGTGTGGGAGTGTTCGTGTGTGTGAGAGTGTCCCTGTGTTTGAGAGTGTCCGTGTGTGTGAGAGTGTCCGTGCGTGTGAGAATGTCCGTGCGTGTGAGAGTGTCCGTGTGTGTGAGAGTGTCCGTGCGTGTGAGAGTGTCCATGCATGTGAGAGTGTCACTGAATGTGTGAAAGTGTCCGTGCGTGTGAGAGTGTCCATGCGTGTGAGAGTGTCACTGAATGTGTGAGAGTGTCCGTGCGTGTGAGAGTGTCCATGAGTGTGAGAGTGTCCATGCGTGTGAGAGTGTCCGTGCTTGTGAGAGTGTCCATGCGTGTGTAAGAGTGTGCGTGTGTGTGAGAGTGTCCGCGTGTGTGAGAGTTTCTGTGTGTGTGAATGTCCGTGTGTGTGAGAGTCTGTATGTGACAGTGTCCGTGTGTCTGAATGTAACCGTGTGTGTGAGAGTTGGAGAGTGAGAGTGTCCGTGCGTGTGAGAGTGTCCATGTGTGTGAGAGTGTCCGTGTGTGTGAGAGTGTCCGTGCGTGTGAGAGTGTCCGTGCGTGTGTGAGAGTGTCCGTGTGTGTGTGTCCGTGCGTGTGTGTGTCCGTGCGCATGATCGTGACCGTGCATGTGTGAGAGTGTCCATGTGTGTGTGAATGTCAATGAGTGTGAGAGTGACTGTATGAGTGCGACTGTCCTTACGTGTGAGAGTGTCTGTGTGTGTGAAAGTGTCCGTGTGTGTGTGTCCGTGCGTGTGAGAGTCTCCGTGTGTGTGTCCGCGCGTGTGAGAGTGTCACTTTATGTGTGAGAGTGTCCGTGCGTGTGAGAGTGTCTGTGCGTGTGAGATCGTCACTGAATGTATGAGAGTGTCCGTGCGTGTGAGAGTGTCCGTGTGTGTGAGAGTGTCCGTGTGTGTGAGAGAATCTGTGCGTGTGAGAGTGTCCGTGCGTGTGAGAGTGTCCGTGCATGTGAGAGTGTCCATGCGTGTGATAGAGTCCGTGTGTGTGAGAGTGTCCATGCGTGTGAGTGTGTCCGTGGTCTGAGAGTGTCCGTTAATGTGAGAGTGTCCATGAGTGTGAGAATGTCCGTGTGTGTGAGAGTGTCCGTGCGTGTGTGAGAGTGTCCGTGTGTGTGAGAGTGTCTGTGTGTGTGAGAGTGTACATGCGTGTGAGAGTGTCCGTGCGTGTGAGAGTGTTCGTGTGTGTGGGAGTGTTCGTGTGTGTGAGAGTGTCCCTGTGTTTGAGAGTGTCCGTGTGTGTGAGAGTGTCCGTGCGTGTGAGAATGTCCGTGCGTGTGAGAGTGTCCGTGTGTGTGAGAGTGTCCGTGCGTGTGAGAGTGTCCATGCATGTGAGAGTGTCACTGAATGTGTGAAAGTGTCCGTGCGTGTGAGAGTGTCCATGCGTGTGAGAGTGTCACTGAATGTGTGAGAGTGTCCGTGCGTGTGAGAGTGTCCATGCGTGTGAGAGTGTCCATGCGTGTGAGAGTGTCCGTGCTTGTGAGAGTGTCCGTGCGTGTGTGAGAGTGTGCGTGTGTGTGAGAGTGTCCGCGTGTGTGAGAGTTTCTGTGTGTGTGAATGTCCGTGTGTGTGAGAGTCTGTATGTGACAGTGTCCGTGTGTCTGAATGTAACCGTGTGTGTGAGAGTTGGAGCGTGAGAGTGTCCGTGTGTGTGAGAGTGTCCGTGTGTGTGAGAGTGTCCGTGCGTGTGAGAGTGTCCGTGCGTGTGAGAGTGTCCATGCGTGTGAGAGTGTCCGTGTGTGTGAGAGTGTCCGTGTGTGTGTGTGAGTGTCTGTGTTTTTGTGTGTCCGTGTGTGTGTGTGTCCGTGCGCATGAGCGTGTCTGTGCGTGTGTGACAGTGTCCGTGTGTGTATGAATGTCCATGACTGTGAGAGGGACTGTAGGTGTGCGACTGTCCGTACGTGTGAGAGTGTCTGTGTGTGTGAAAGTGTCCGTGTGTGTGTCCGTGCGTGTGAGAGTGTCCGTGTGTGTGTGTCCGCGCGTGTGAGAGTGTCACTTTATGTGTGAGCGTGTCCGTGCGTGTGAGAGTGTCCGTGTGTGTGAAAGTGTCCGTGTGTGTGAGAGTGTCCGTGTGTGTGAGAGTGTCCGTGCGTTTGAGATGTCCGTGCGTGTGTGAGTGTTCGAGCTTTTGTGAATGTCCATGCGTGTGTGAGCATTCGTGCGTATGAGAGCATCCATGCGTGTTAGAGTGTCCGTACATGTGTGAGTGTCCATGCGTCGGAGAGAATTTCCATGCACGTATGTGTCTCATGCAGGGTGAGTGTTCGTGCGTCTGAGACTGTTCGTGCATGTGACAGTGTTACTGTGTGTGAGAGTGTCACTGAGTGTGAGATTGTCCGTGCGTGTGAGAATGTCACTTCGTTTGAGAGTGTCCGTGCGTGTGAGAGTGTGTGTGTGTGTGAGTGTCCGTGCGTTTGAGAATGTGCGTGCGTGTGAGAGTGTCAGTGCGTGTGTGAGTGTCCGTGCGTGTGAGAGTGTCCGTGCATGTGAGAATGTCCGTGTGTGTGTGAATATCCATGCATGTGTCAGAGTGTCCGTGCATGTGTGAGAGTGTCCGTGTGTGTGTGAGAGTGTCCGTGCATGTGTGAGAGTTTCCGTCTGTGTGAATATCCTTGTGTGTGAGAGTGTCTGTATGTGTGAGAGTGTCCGTGTGTGTGAAAGTGTCCGTGTGTGTGACTGTTCGAGCGTGAGAGTGTCCGTGCGAATGCGAGTGTCTGTACGTGTGAGAGTGCACGTGTGTGTGAAAGTGTCCGTGTGTGTGAGTGTTCGAGAGTGAGAGTGTTCGTGCATGTGAGAATGTCCGTGCGAGTGAGTGTCCGTGTGTGTGAAATTTTCCATGTGTGTGAAAGTGTCCGTGCGTGTGAATGTCCGTATGTGTGAGAGAATGTCCGTGGGTGTGAGAGTGTCCATGCCTGTGAGAGTGACCGTGCGTGTGTGAGAGTTTCCGTGTGTGTGAATGTCCGTGTGTGCGAGAGTCTGTATGTGACCGTGTCCGTGTGTGTGAATGTAACCATGTGTGCGAGAGTTGGAGCGTGAGAGTGTCCGTGTGTGTGAGTGTGTCCGTGTGTTTGAGAGTGTCCGTGCGTGTGAGAGTGTCCGTGCGTGTGAGATTGTCCGTGCGTGTGAGAGTGTCCGTGTGTGTGAGAGTGTCCATGCGTGTGAGAGTGTCCATGCGTGTGAGAGTGTCACTGAATGTGTGAGTGTGTCCGTGAGTGTGAGAGTGTCCATGCGTGTGAGAGTGTCACTGAATGTGTGAGAGTGTCCGTGCGTGTGAGAGTGTCCATGCGTGTGAGAGTGTCCATGCGTGTGAGAGTGTCCGTGCGTGTGAGAGTGTCCGTGCGTGTGTGAGACTGTCCGTGCATGTGAGAGTGTCCGTGAGTGTGAGAGTGTCCGTGCGTGTGAGAGTGTCCGTGCGTGTGAGAGTGTCCGTGTGTGAGAGTGTCTGTGCGTGTGTGGGTGTCCGTGTGTGTGAGAGTGTCCGTGTGTGTGAGAGTGTCCGTGCGTGTGAGAGTGTCCGTGCGTGTGTGAGAGTGTCCGTGTGTGTGTGTCCGTGCGTGTGTGTGTCCGTGCGCATGAGCGTGACCGTGCATGTGTGAGAGTGTCCATGTGTGTGTGAATGTCAATGAGTGTGAGAGTGACTGTATGAGTGCGACTGTCCTTACGTGTGAGAGTGTCTGTGTGTGTGAAAGTGTCCGTGTGTGTGTGTCCGTGCGTGTGAGAGTCTCCGTGTGTGTGTGTCCGCGCGTGTGAGAGTGTCACTTTATGTGTGAGAGTGTCCATGCGTGTGAGAGTGTCTGTGCGTGTGAGATCGTCACTGAATGTATGAGAGTGTCTGTGCGTGTGAGAGTGTCCGTGTGTGTGAGAGTGTCCGTGTGTGTGAGAGTATCTGTGCGTGTGAGAGTGTCCGTGCGTGTGAGAGTGTCCGTGCGTGTGAGAGTGTCCATGCGTGTGAGAGTGTCCGTGTGTGTGAGAGTGTCCGTGTGTGTGAGAGTATCTGTGCGTGTGAGAGTGTCCATGCGTGTGAGAGTGTCCGTGCGTGTGAGTGTCCATGCGTGTGATAGTGTCCGTGTGTGTGAGAGTGTCCATGCGTGTGAGAGTGTCCGTGGTCTGAGAGTGTCCGTGAATGTTAGAGTGTCCATGAGTGTGAGAATGTCCGTGTGTGTGAGAGTCTCCGTGCGTGTGTGAGAGAGTCCGTGTGTGTGAGAGTGTCCGTGTGTGTGAGAGTGTACCTGCGTGTGAGAGTGTCCGTACGTGTGAGAGTGTTCGTGTGTGTGGGAGTGTTCGTGTGTGTGAGAGTGTCCCTGTGTTTGGGAGTGTCCGTGTGTGTGAGAGTGTCCGTGCGTGTGAGAATGTCCGTGCGTGTGAGCGTGTCCGTGTGTGTGAGAGTGTCCGTGCGTGTGAGAGTGTCCATGCTTGTGAGAGTGTCACTGAATGTGTGAGAGTGTCCATGCGTGTGAGAGTGTCCGTGCGTGTGAGAGTGTCACTGAATGTGTGAGAGTGTCCGTGCATGTGAGAGTGTCCGTGAGTGTGAGAGTGTCCGTGCGTTTGAGAGTGTCCGTGCGTGTGAGAGTGTCCATGTGTGTGAGAGTGTCCGTGCGTGTGTGGGTGTCCGTGTGTGTGAGAGTGTCCGTGTTTGTGAGAGTGTCATTGCGTGTGAGAGTGTCCGTGTGTGTGAGAGTGTCCGTGCGTGTGAGAGTGTCCGTGCGTGTGAGAGTGTCCGTGCGTGTGAGAGTGTCCGTGTGTCTCAGTGTCCGTGAGTGTGAGAGGGTCCGTGCATGTGAGAGTGTCCTTGCATATGAGAGTGTCCGTGTGTGTGACAGTGTCCTTGCGTGTGAGAGTGTCCATGCGTGTGACAGTGTCACTGTGTGTGATAGTGTCCGTGCGTGTGAGAGTGTCACTGAATGTGTGAGATTGTCCGTGCGTGTGTGAGTGTCACTGTGTGTGAGAGTGTCCGTGCGTGAAAGAGTGTCCGTGAGATTGAGAGTGTCCGTGAGTGTGAGAGTGTCCATGAGTGTGAGAGTGTCCGTGAGTGTGAAAGTGTCCATACGTGTGAGAGTGTCTGTGCGTGTGAGCGTGTCCATGCGTGTGAGAGTGTCCGTGCGTGTGAGAGTGTCCGTGCGTGTGAGAGTGTCCGTGCGTGTGAGAGTGTCCGTGCGTGTGAGAGTGTCACTGAATGTGTGAGAGTGACTGTGCATGTGAGAGTGTCAGTTTGTGTGAGAGTTTCCATGTGTGTGAGAGTGCCACTGAATGTGTGAGTGTGTCCGTGAGTGTGAGAGTGTCCATGCGTGTGAGAGTGTCACTGAATGTGTGAGAGTGTCCGTGCGTGTGAGAGTGTCCATGCGTGTGAGAGTGTCCATGCGTGTGAGAGTGTCCGTGCGTGTGAGAGTGTCCGTGCGTGTGTGAGACTGTCCGTGCATGTGAGAGTGTCCGTGAGTGTGAGAGTGTCCGTGCGTGTGAGAGTGTCCGTGCGTGTGAGAGTGTCCGTGTGTGAGAGTGTCTGTGCGTGTGTGGGTGTCCGTGTGTGTGAGAGTGTCCGTGTGTGTGAGAGTGTCCGTGCGTGTGAGAGTGTCCGTGCGTGTGTGAGAGTGTCCGTGTGTGTGTGTCCGTGCGTGTGTGTGTCCGTGCGCATGAGCGTGACCGTGCATGTGTGAGAGTGTCCATGTGTGTGTGAATGTCAATGAGTGTGAGAGTGACTGTATGAGTGCGACTGTCCTTACGTGTGAGAGTGTCTGTGTGTGTGAAAGTGTCCGTGTGTGTGTGTCCGTGCGTGTGAGAGTGTCCGTGTGTGTGTGTCCGCGCGTGTGAGAGTGTCACTTTATGTGTGAGAGTGTCCATGCGTGTGAGAGTGTCTGTGCGTGTGAGATCGTCACTGAATGTATGAGAGTGTCTGTGCGTGTGAGAGTGTCCGTGTGTGTGAGAGTGTCCGTGTGTGTGAGAGTATCTGTGCGTGTGAGAGTGTCCGTGCGTGTGAGAGTGTCCGTGCGTGTGAGAGTGTCCATGCGTGTGAGAGTGTCCGTGTGTGTGAGAGTGTCCGTGTGTGTGAGAGTATCTGTGCGTGTGAGAGTGTCCGTGCGTGTGAGAGTGTCCGTGCGTGTGAGTGTCCATGCGTGTGATAGTGTCCGTGTGTGTGAGAGTGTCCATGCATGTGAGAGTGTCCGTGGTCTGAGAGTGTCCGTGAATGTTAGAGTGTCCATGAGTGTGAGAATGTCCGTGTGTGTGAGAGTCTCCGTGCGTGTGTGAGAGAGTCCGTGTGTGTGAGAGTGTCCGTGTCTGTGAGAGTGTACCTGCGTGTGAGAGTGTCCGTATGTGTGAGAGTGTTCGTGTGTGTGGGAGTGTTCGTGTGTGTGAGAGTGTCCCTGTGTTTGGGAGTGTCCGTGTGTGTGAGAGTGTCCGTGCGTGTGAGAATGTCCGTGCGTGTGAGCGTGTCCGTGTGTGTGAGAGTGTCCGTGCGTGTGAGAGTGTCCATGCTTGTGAGAGTGTCACTGAATGTGTGAGAGTGTCCGTGCGTGTGAGAGTGTCCGTGCGTGTGAGAGTGTCACTGAATGTGTGAGAGTGTCCGTGCATGTGAGAGTGTCCGTGAGTGTGAGAGTGTCCGTGCGTTTGAGAGTGTCCGTGCGTGTGAGAGTGTCCATGTGTGTGAGAGTGTCCGTGCATGTGTGGGTGTCCGTGTGTGTGAGAGTGTCCGTGTTTGTGAGAGTGTCATTGCGTGTGAGAGTGTCCGTGTGTGTGAGTGTCCGTGCGTGTGAGAGTGTCCGTGCGTGTGAGAGTGTCCGTGCGTGTGAGAGTGTCCGTGTGTCTCAGTGTCCGTGAGTGTGAGAGGGTCCGTGCATGTGAGAGTGTCCTTGCATATGAGAGTGTCCGTGTGTGTGACAGTGTCCTTGCGTGTGAGAGTGTCCATGCGTGTGACAGTGTCACTGTGTGTGATAGTGTCCGTGCGTGTGAGAGTGTCACTGAATGTGTGAGATTGTCCGTGCGTGTGTGAGTGTCACTGTGTGTGAGAGTGTCCGTGCGTGAAAGAGTGTCCGTGAGATTGAGAGTGTCCGTGAGTGTGAGAGTGTCCATGAGTGTGAGAGTGTCCGTGAGTGTGAAAGTGTCCATACGTGTGAGAGTGTCTGTGCGTGTGAGCGTGTCCATGCGTGTGAGAGTGTCCGTGCGTGTGAGAGTGTCCGTGCGTGTGAGAGTGTCCGTGCGTGTGAGAGTTTCCATGTGTGTGAGAGTGCCACTGAATGTGTGAGATTGTCCGTGCGTGTGTGAGTGTCACTGTGTGTGAGAGTGTCCGTGCGTGAAAGAGTGTCCGTGAGATTGAGAGTGTCCGTGAGTGTGAGAGTGTCCATGAGTGTGAGAGTGTCCGTGAGTGTGAAAGTGTCCATACGTGTGTGAGTGTCTGTGCGTGTGAGCGTGTCCATGCGTGTGAGAGTGTCCGTGCGTGTGAGAGTGTCCGTGCGTGTGAGAGTGTCCGTGCGTGTGAGAGTGTCCGTGCGTGTGAGAGTGTCACTGAATGTGTGAGAGTGACTGTGCATGTGAGAGTGTCAGTTTGTGTGAGTTTCCATGTGTGTGAGAGTGCCACTGAATGTGTGAGATTGTCTGTGCGTGTGAGAGTGTCACTGAATGTATGAGAGTGTCCGTGCGTGTGAGAGTGTCCGTGTGTGTGAGTGTCCATGCGTGTGAGAGTGTCCGTGTGTGTGAGTATCCATGCATGTGAGAGTGTCCGTGTGTGTGAGAGTGTCCGTGTGTGTGAGAGTGTCCGTGTGAGTGTCTCCGTGTGTGTGAGAGTGTCCGTGTGTGTCAGTGTCCATGCATGTGAGAGTGTCCGTGTGTGTGAGAGTGTCCGTGTGTGTGAGTGTCTGTGTGTGTGAGAGTGTCCGTGTGTGTGAGAGTGTCCGTGCTTGTGAGAGTGTCCGTGCGTGTGAGAGTGTCCGTGTGTGTGAGTGTCCGTGTGTGTGTGTCCATGCGTGTGAGAGTGTCCGTGTGTGTGAGAGTGTCCGTGTGTGTGAGAGTGTCCGTGTGTGTGAGAGTGTCCGTGCGTGTGAGAGTATCCGTGCGTGTGAGCGGGTCCGTGCGTGTGAGATTGTCCATGCGTGTGATAGTGTCCGTGTGTGTGAGAGTGTCCGTGCGTGTGAGAGTGTTCGAGCTTTTGTGAATGTCCATGCGTGTGTGAGCATTCGTGCGTATGAGAGCATCCATGCGTGTTAGAGTGTCCGTACATGTGTGAGTGTCCATGCGTTGGAGAGAATTTTCATGCACGTATGTGTCTCATGCAGGGTGAGTGTTCGTGCGCCTGAGACTGTTCGTGCATGTGACAGTGTTACTGTGTGTGAGAGTGTCACTGAGTGTGAGATTGTCCGTGCGTGTGAGAATGTCACTTCGTTTGAGAGTGTCCGTGCGTGTGAGAGTGTGTGTGTGTGTGAGAGTGTCCGTGCGTTTGAGAATGTGCGTGCGTGTGAGAGTGTCAGTGCGTGTGTGAGTGTCCGTGCGTGTGAGAGTGTCCGTGCATGTGAGAATGTCCGTGTGTGTGTGAATATCCATGCATGTGTCAGAGTGTCCGTGCATGTGTGAGAGTGTCCGTGTGTGTGTGAGAGTGTCCGTGCATGTGTGAGAGTTTCCGTCTGTGTGAATATCCTTGTGTGTGAGAGTGTCTGTATGTGTGAGAGTGTCCGTGTGTGTGAAAGTGTCCGTGTGTGTGACTGTTCGAGCGTGAGAGTGTCCGTGCATGTGAGAATGTCCGTGCGAGTGAGTGTCCGTGTGTGTGAAATTTTCCATGTGTGTGAAAGTGTCCGTGTGTGTGAATGTCCGTATGTGTGAGAGAATGTCCGTGCGTGTGAGAGTGTCCATGCCTGTGAGAGTGACCGTGCGTGTGTGAGAGTTTCCGTGTGTGTGAATGTCCGTGTGTGCGAGAGTCTGTATGTGACCGTGTCCGTGTGTGTGAATGTAACCGTGTGTGCGAGAGTTGGAGCGTGAGAGTGTCCGTGTGTGTGAGAGTGTCCGTATGTTTGAGAGTGTCCATGCGTCTGAGAGTGTCCGTGCGTGTGAGAGTGTCCGTGTGTGTGAGAGTGTCCGTGTGTGTGAGAGTGTCCGTGCGTGTGAGAGTGTCCGTGCGTGTGTGAGAGTGTCCGTGTGTGTGTGTCCGTGCGTGTGTGTGTCCGTGCGCATGAGCGTGACCGTGCATGTGTGAGAGTGTCCATGTGTGTGTGAATGTCAATGAGTGTGAGAGTGACTGTATGAGTGCGACTGTCCTTACGTGTGAGAGTGTCTGTGTGTGTGAAAGTGTCCGTGTGTGTGTGTCCGTGCGTGTGAGAGTCTCCGTGTGTGTGTGTCCGCGCGTGTGAGAGTGTCACTTTATGTGTGAGAGTGTCCATGCGTGTGAGAGTGTCTGTGCGTGTGAGATCGTCACTGAATGTATGAGAGTGTCTGTGCGTGTGAGAGTGTCCGTGTGTGTGAGAGTGTCCGTGTGTGTGAGAGTATCTGTGCGTGTGAGAGTGTCCGTGCGTGTGAGAGTGTCCGTGCGTGTGAGAGTGTCCATGCGTGTGAGAGTGTCCGTGTGTGTGAGAGTGTCCGTGTGTGTGAGAGTATCTGTGCGTGTGAGAGTGTCCGTGCGTGTGAGAGTGTCCGTGCGTGTGAGTGTCCATGCGTGTGATAGTGTCCGTGTGTGTGAGAGTGTCCATGCGTGTGAGAGTGTCCGTGGTCTGAGAGTGTCCGTGAATGTTAGAGTGTCCATGAGTGTGAGAATGTCCGTGTGTGTGAGAGTCTCCGTGCGTGTGTGAGAGAGTCCGTGTGTGTGAGTGTCCGTGTCTGTGAGAGTGTACCTGCGTGTGAGAGTGTCCGTACGTGTGAGAGTGTTCGTGTGTGTGGGAGTGTTCGTGTGTGTGAGAGTGTCCCTGTGTTTGGGAGTGTCCGTGTGTGTGAGAGTGTCCGTGCGTGTGAGAATGTCCGTGCGTGTGAGCGTGTCCGTGTGTGTGAGAGTGTCCGTGCGTGTGAGAGTGTCCATGCTTGTGAGAGTGTCACTGAATGTGTGAGAGTGTCCGTGCGTGTGAGAGTGTCCGTGCGTGTGAGAGTGTCACTGAATGTGTGAGAGTGTCCGTGCATGTGAGAGTGTCCGTGAGTGTGAGAGTGTCCGTGCGTTTGAGAGTGTCCGTGCGTGTGAGAGTGTCCATGTGTGTGAGAGTGTCCGTGCATGTGTGGGTGTCTGTGTGTGTGAGAGTGTCCGTGTTTGTGAGAGTGTCATTGCGTGTGAGAGTGTCCGTGTGTGTGAGAGTGTCCGTGCGTGTGAGAGTGTCCGTGCGTGTGAGAGTGTCCGTGCGTGTGAGAGTGTCCGTGTGTCTCAGTGTCCGTGAGTGTGAGAGGGTCCGTGCATGTGAGAGTGTCCTTGCATATGAGAGTGTCCGTGTGTGTGACAGTGTCCTTGCGTGTGAGAGTGTCCATGCGTGTGACAGTGTCACTGTGTGTGATAGTGTCCGTGCGTGTGAGAGTGTCACTGAATGTGTGAGATTGTCCGTGCGTGTGTGAGTGTCACTGTGTGTGAGAGTGTCCGTGCGTGAAAGAGTGTCCGTGAGATTGAGAGTGTCCGTGAGTGTGAGAGTGTCCATGAGTGTGAGAGTGTCCGTGAGTGTGAAAGTGTCCATACGTGTGAGAGTGTCTGTGCGTGTGAGCGTGTCCATGCGTGTGAGAGTGTCCGTGCGTGTGAGAGTGTCCGTGCGTGTGAGAGTGTCCGTGCGTGTGAGAGTTTCCATGTGTGTGAGAGTGCCACTGAATGTGTGAGAGTGTCTGTGCGTGTGAGAGTGTCACTGAATGTATGAGAGTGTCCGTGCGTGTGAGAGTGTCCGTGTGTGTGAGTGTCCATGCGTGTGAGAGTGTCCGTGTGTGTGAGTATCCATGCATGTGAGAGTGTCCGTGTGTGTGAGAGTGTCCGTGTGTGTGAGAGTGTCCGTGTGAGTGTCTCCGTGTGTGTGAGAGTGTCCGTGTGTGTCAGTGTCCATGCATGTGAGAGTGTCCGTGTGTGTGAGAGTGTCCGTGTGTGTGAGTGTCTGTGTGTGTGAGAGTGTCCGTGTGTGTGAGAGTGTCCGTGCGTGTGAGAGTGTCCGTGCGTGTGAGAGTGTCCGTGTGTGTGAGTGTCCGTGTGTGTGTGTCCATGCGTGTGAGAGTGTCCGTGTGTGTGAGAGTGTCCGTGTGTGTGAGAGTGTCCGTGTGTGTGAGAGTGTCCGTGCGTGTGAGAGTATCCGTGCGTGTGAGCGGGTCCGTGCGTGTGAGATTGTCCATGCGTGTGATAGTGTCCGTGTGTGTGAGAGTGTCCGTGTGTGTGAGAGTGTCCGTGCTTGTGAGAGTGTCCGTGCTTGTGAGAGTGTCCGTGTGTGTGAGAGTGTCCATCAGTGTGAGAATGTCCGTGCGTGTGAGAGTGTCCGTGCGTGTGTGAGAGTGCCCGTGTGTGTGAGAGTGTCCGTGTGTGTGAGAGAGTGTCCGTGTGTGTGAGAGTGTCCATGAGTGTGAGAGTGTTCGTGTGTGTGAGAGTGTCCGTGCGTGTGAGAGTGTCCGTGCGTGTGTGAGAGTGTCCGTGTGTGTGAGAGTGTCCGCGTGTGTGAGAGTGTCTGTGTGTGTGAGAGTGTCCATGTGTGAGAGTGTCCGTGCGTGTGAGAGTGTCACTGAATGTGTGAGAGTGTCCGTGCGTGTGAGAGTGTCCATGCTTGTGAGAGTGTCCATGCATGTCAGAGTGTCCATGCGTTTGAGAGTGTCCGTGCGTGTGAGAGTGTCAATGAATGTGTGAGTGTCCGTGCATGTGACAGTGTCCATGCGTGTGAGAGTGTCCGTGCGAGTGAGTGTCCGTGTGTGTGAAATTGTCCGTGTGTGAGAGAGTGTCCGTGCGTGTGAGAGTGTCCGTGCGTGTGAGAGTGTCCGTGCGTGTGTGAGAGTGTCCGTGCATGTGAGAGTGTCCGTGAGTGTGAGAGTGTCATTGCGTGTGAGAGTGTCCGTGCATGTGAGAGTGTCCATGTGTGTGAGAATGTCCGTGCGTGTGAGAATGTCCGTGCGTGTGTGAATGTCCGTGCATGTGTGAGAGTGTCCGTGCGTGTGTGAGAGTGTCCGTGCATGTGTGAGAGTGTCCGTGTGTGTGAATATCCGTGTGTTTGAGAGTGTCTGTACGTGTGAGAGTGTCCGTGTGTGTGAAAGTGTCCGTGTGTGTGAGTGTTCGAGCGTGAGAGTGTCCGTGCGAATGAGAGTGTCTGTACGTGTGAGAGTGTCCGTGTCTGTGAAAGTGTCCGTGTGTGTGAGTGTTCGAGAGTGAGAGGGTCCATGCATGTGAGAGTGTCCGTGCGAGTGAGTGTCCGTGTGTGTGATATTTTCCATGTGTGCGAAAGTGTCCGTGTGTGTGAATGTCCGTATGTGTGAGAGAATGTCCGTGCGTGTGAGAGTGTCCTTGCCTGTGAGAGTGACCGTGCGTGTGTGAGAGTGTCCGTGTGTGTGAATGTCCGTGTGTGTGAGAGTCTGTATGTGACAGTGTCCGTGTGTGTGAATGTAACCGTGTGTGTGAGAGTTGGAGCGTGAGAGTGTCCGTGTGTGTGAGAGTGTCCGTGTGTGTGAGTGTCCGTGCGTGTGAGAGTGTCCATGCCTTGTGAGAGTGTCCGTGTGTGTGAGAGTGTCCGTGTGTGTGAGAGAGTGTCCGTGTGTGCGAGAGTGTCCGTGCGTGTGTGTGAGTGTCCGTGTTTTTGTGTGTCCGTGTGTGTGTGTGTCCGTGCGCATGAGCGTGTCCGTGCGTGTGTGAATGTCCATGAGTGTGAGAGGGACTGTATGTGTGCGACTGTCCGTACGTGTGAGAGTGTCTGTGTGTGTGAAAGTGTCCGTGTGTGTGTGTCCGTGCGTGTGAGAGTGTCCGTGTGTGTGTGTCCGCGCGTGTGAGAGTGTCACTTTATGTGTGAGCGTGTCCGTGCGTGTGAGAGTGTCCGTGTGTGTGAAAGTGTCCGTGTGTGTGAGAGTGTCCATGCGTTTGAGAGTGTCCTTGCGTGTGTGAGTGTTCGAGCTTTTGTGAATGTCCATGCATGTGTGAGCATTCGTGCGTATGAGAGTATCCATGCGTGTTAGAGTGTCCGTACATGTGTGAGTGTCCATGCGTCGGAGAAAATTTTCATGCACGTGTGTGTCCCATGCAGGGTGAGTGTTCGTGCGTCTGAGACTGTTCGTGCATGTGAGAGTGTTACTGTGTGTGAGAGTGTCACTGAGTGTGAGATTGTCCGTGCGTGTGAGAATGTCACTTCGTTTGAGAGTGTCCGTGCGTGTGAGAGTGTGTGCGAGTGTGAGAGTGTCCGTGCGTGTGAGAATGTGCGTACGTGTGAGAGTTTCAGTGCGTGTGTGTGTCCGTGCGTGTGAGAGTGTCCGTGTGTGTGTGAATATCCATGCATGTGTGAGAGTGTCCGTGCATGTGTGAGAGTGTCCGTGTGTGTGTGAGAGTGTCCGTGCATGTGTGAGAGTGTCCGTCTGTGTGAATATCCTTGTGTGTGAGAGTGTCTGTATGTGTGAGAGTGTCCGTGTGTGTGAAAGTGTCCGTTTGTGTGACTGTTCGAGCGTGAGAGTGTCCGTGCGAATGCGAGTGTCAGTACGTGTGAGAGTGTCCGTGTGTGTGAAAGTGTCCGTGTGTGTGAGTGTTCGAGAGTGAGAGTGTCCGTGCATGTGAGAATGTCCGTGCGAGTGAGTGTCCGTGTGTGTGAAATTTTCCATGTGTGGGAAAGTGTCCCTGCGTGTGAATGTCCGTATGTGTGAGAGAATGTCCGTGCGTGTGAGAGTGTCCATGCCTGTGAGAATGACCGTGCGTGTGTGAGAGTGTCCGTGTGTGTGAATGTCCGTGTGTGTGAGAGTCTGTATGTGACAGTGTCCATGTGTGTGAAAGTGTCCGTTTGTGTGACTGTTCGAGCGTGAGAGTGTCCGTGCGTGTGTGAATATCCATGCATGTGTGAGAGTGTCCGTGCATGTGTGAGAGTGTCCGTGTGTGTGTGAGAGTGTCCGTGCATGTGTGAGAGTGTCCGTCTGTGTGAATATCCTTGTGTGTGAGAGTGTCTATATGTGTGAGATTGTCCGTGTGTGTGAAAGTGTCCGTTTGTGTGACTGTTCGAGCGTGAGAGTGTCCGTGCGAATGCGAGTGTCAGTACGTGTGAGAGTGTCCGTGTGTGTGAAAGTGTCCGTGTGTGTGAGTGTTCGAGAGTGAGAGTGTCCGTGCATGTGAGAATGTCCGTGCGAGTGAGTGTCCGTGTGTGTGAAATTTTCCATGTGTGGGAAAGTGTCCCTGCGTGTGAATGTCCGTATGTGTGAGAGAATGTCCGTGCGTGTGAGAGTGTCCATGCCTGTGAGAATGACCGTGCGTGTGTGAGAGTGTCCGTGTGTGTGAATGTCCGTGTGTGTGAGAGTCTGTATGTGACAGTGTCCATGTGTGTGAATGTAACTGTATGTGCGAGAGTTGGAGCGTGAGAGTGTCCGTGTGTGTGAGAGTGTCCGTGTGTGTGAGAGTGTCCATGCGTGTGAGAGTGTCCGTGCGTGTGAGAGTGTTCGTGTGTGTGAGAGTATCCATGTGTGTGAGAGTGTCCGTGCGTGTGAGAGTGTCCGTGCGTGTGTGAGAGTGTCCGTGTGTGTGTGTCCGTGCGTGTGTGTGTCCGTGCGCATGAGCGTGACCGTGCATGTGTGAGAGTGTCCATGTGTGTGTGAATGTCAATGAGTGTGAGAGTGACTGTATGAGTGCGACTGTCCTTACGTGTGAGAGTGTCTGTGTGTGTGAAAGTGTCCGTGTGTGTGTGTCCGTGCGTGTGAGAGTGTCCGTGTGTGTGTGTCCTCGCGTGTGAGAGTGTCACTTTATGTGTGAGCGTGTCCGTGTGTGTGAAAGAGTCCGTGTGTGTGAGAGTGTCCGTGTGTGTGAGAGTGTCCGTGTGTATGAGTGTCCGTGCGTGTGAGAGTGTCCATGTGTGTGAGAGTTTCCGTGCATGTGTGAGTGTTCGAGCGTGTGTGAATGTCCATGCGTGTGTGAGTATTCGTGCGTATGAGAGCATCCATGCGTGTTAGAGTGTCCGTACATGTGTGAGTGTCCATGCGTCGGAGAGAATTTTCATGCACGTGTGTGTCCCTTGCAGGGTGAGTGTTCGTGCGTCTGAGACTGTTCGTGCATGTGAGAGTGTAACTGTGTGTGAGAGTGTCACTTAGTGTGAGATTGTCCATGCATGTGAGAATGTCACTTCGTTTGAGAGTGTCCGTGCGTGTGAGTGTGTGTGTGTGTGAGAGTGTCCGTGCGTGTGAGAATGTGCGTGCATGTGAGAGTGTACGTGCGTGTGTGACTGTCCATGCGTGTGAGAGTATCCGTGCATGTGAGAATGTCCGTGCGTGTGTGAATATCCATGCATGTGTGAGAGTGTCCATGCGTGTGTGAGACTGTCCGTGCATGTGTGAGAATGTCCGTGCATGTGTGAGAGTGTCCGTCTGTGTGAATATCCTTGTGTGTGAGAGTGTCTGCACGTGTGAGAGTGACAGTGTGTGTGAAAGTGTCCGTGTGTGTGAGTGTTCGAGCGTGAGAGTGTCCATGCGTGTGAGAGTGTCGGCACGTGTGAGAGTTTCCGTGCGTGTGAAAGTGTCCGTGTGTGTGAGTGTTCGAGAGTGAGAGTGTCCGTGCATGTGACAGTGTCTGTGCGTGTGAGAGTGTCCGTGCGTGTGAGTGTCCTTGCGAGTGAGTGTCTGTGTGTGTGAAATTGTCCGTGTGTGAGAGAGTGTCCGTGCGTGTGAGAGAGTCCGTGCGTGTGAGAGTGTCCGTGCGTGTGTAAGAGTGTCCGTGCGTGTGAGATTGTCCATGTGTGTGAATGTCCGTGCGCGTGAGGGTGTCGGTGTGTGCGAATGTCAGTGCGTGTGAGTGTCCGAACATGTGAGAGTGTCCGTGCGTGTGAGTATTCGTGTGTGTGAGAGTGTCCGTTCGTATGAGAGTCCGTGAGTGTGACAGTGTCCATGCATGTGAGAGTGTCCGTGCTTGTAAGATTGTCCATGTGTGTGAGAGTGTCCGTTTGTGTGAGTGTCCCTGTGTGTGAGAGTGTCCCTGTGTGTGAGAGTGTCCATGCGTGTGAGAGTGTCCGTGCGTGTGAGAGTGTCCATGCGTGTGAGAGTGTCCGTGCGAGTGACTGTCTGTGTGTGTGAAATTGTCCGTGTGTGAGAGAGTGTCCTTGCGTGTGAGAGTGTCCGTGTGTGTGAGAGTGTCCGTGCGTGTGTGAGACTGTCCGTGCATGTGAGAGTGTCCGTGAGTGTGAGAGTGTCCGTGCGTGTGAGAGTGTCCGTGTGTGTGAGAGTGTCCATGTGTGTGAGAGTGTCCGTGCGTGTGTGAGTGTCCGTGTGTGTGAGAGTGTCCGTGTGTGTGAGAGTGTCATTGCGTGTGAGAGTGTCCGTTTGTGTGAGAGTGTCCGTGTGTGTGAGAGTGTCCGTGCGTGTGAGAGTGAATGTGCGTGTGAGAGTGTCCGTGCGTGTGAGAGTGTCCGTGTGTCTGAGTGTCCGTGAGTGTGAGCGGGTCCATGCATGTGAGAGTGTCCGTGCGTGTGAGAGTGTCCGTGTGTGTGACAGTGTCCTTGCGTGTGAGAGTGTCCATGCGTGTGACAGTGTCACTGTGTGTGATAGTGTCCGTGCGTGTGAGAGTGTCACTGAATGTGTGAGATTGTCCGTGCGTGTGAGAGTGTCACTGTGTGTGAGAGCGTCCGTGCGTGTGAGAGTGTCACTGCGTGTGAGAGTGTCCGTGCGTGTGAGAGTCCGTGTGTGTGTGTCACTGCGTGAGTGTCCGTGCCTGTGAGAGTGTACATGCGTGAAAGAGTGTCCGTGAGTTTGAGAGTGTCCGTGAGTGTGAGAGTGTCCATGAGTGTGAGAGTGTCCGTGAGTGTGAAAGTGTCCATGCGTGTGAGATTGTCCGTGCGTGTGAGCGTGTCCGTGCGTGTGAGCGTGTCCGTGCGTGTGAGCGTGTCCGTGCGTGTGAGAGTGTCCGTGCGTGTGAGAGTGGTCATGCGTGTGAGAGTGTCCGTGAGTGTGAGAGTGCCCGTGCGTGTTAGAGTGTCCATGAATTTGAGAGTGTCCGTGCGTGTGAGAGTGTCCGTGCGTATGAGAGTGTCCATGCGTGTGAGAGAGTCCGTGCGTGTGTGAGAGTGTCCGTGCATGTGAGGGTGTCGGTGTGCGCGAATGTCAGTGCGTGTGAGTGTCCGAACGTGTGAGAGTGTCAGTGCGTGTGAGAGTGTCCATGCGTGTGAGAGAGTCCGTGAGTGTGACAGTGTCCATGCGTGTGAGAGTGTCCGTGCATGTACGATTGTCCGTGTGTGTGAGTGTCCGTGTGTGTGAGTGTCCCTGTGTGTGAGAGTGTCCCTGTGTGTGAGAGTGTCCGTGCGTGTGAGAGTGTCCGTGCGTGTGAGAGTGTCTGTGCGTGTGAGAGTGTCACTGAATGTGTGAGATTGACTGTGCGTGTGAGAGTGTCAGTTTGTGTGAGAGTTTCCATGTGTGTGAGAGTGTCACTGAATGTGTGAGAGTGTCTGTGCGTGTGAGAGTGTCACTGAATGTATGAGAGTGTCCGTGCGTGTGAGAGTGTCCGTGCGTGTGAGAGTGTCCGTGCGTGTATGAGAGTGTCCGTGCGTGTGAGATTGTCCATGTGTGTGAATGTCCGTGCGTGTGAGGGTGTCGGTGTGTGCGAATGTCAGTGCGTGTGAGTGTCCGAACGTGTGAGAGTGTCCGTGCGTGTGAGTATTCGTGTGTGTGAGAGTGTCCGTGCGTATGAGAGATTCCGTGAGTGTGACAGTGTCCATGCATGTGAGAGTGTCCGTGCTTGTAAGATTATCCGTGTGTGTGAGAGTGTCCGTGTGTGTGAGTGTCCCTGTGTGTGAGAGTGTCCATGCGTGTGAGAGTGTCCGTGCGTGTGAGAGTGTCTGTGCGTGTGAGAGCGTCACTGAATGTATGAGAGTGTCCGTGCGTGTGAGAGTGTCCATGTGCGTGAGTGTCCATGCGTGTGAGAGTGTCCGTGTGTGTGAGAGTATCCGTGCGTGTGAGAGTGTCCGTGCGTGTGAGAGTGTCCGTGCGTGTGAGAGTGTCCATGCGTGTGATAGTGTCCGTGTGTGCGAGAGTGTCCATGCGTGTGAAAGTGTCCGTGTGTCTGAGAGTGTCCATGTGTGTGAGAGTGTCCATGAGTGTGAGAATGTCCGTGCGTGTGAGAGTGTCCGTGCGTGTGTGAGAGTGTCCGTGTGTGTGAGAGTGTCCGTGTGTGTGAGAGTGTACATGCGTGTGAGAGTGTTCGTGTGTGTGGGAGTGTTCGTGTGTGTGAGAGTGTCCATTTGTGTGAGAGTGTCCGTGCGTGTGAGAGTGTCAGTGCGTGTGAGAGTGTCCGTGTGTGTGAGAGTGTCCGTGCGTGTGAGAGTGTCTTTGTGTGTGAGAGTGTCACTGAATGTGTGAGAGTGTCCGTGCGTGTGAGAGTGTCCATGCGTGTGAGAGTGTCACTGAATGTGTGAGAGTGTCCGTGCGTGTGAGAATGTTCATGCGTGTGAGAGTGTCCATGCGTGTGAGAGTGTCCATGCATGTGAGAGTGTCCGTGCGTGTGAGAGTGTCAATGAATGTGTGAGAGTGTCCGTGCGTGTGAGAGTGTCCATGCGTGTGAGAGTGTCCGTGCGAGTGACTGTCCGTGTGTGTGAAATTGTCCATGTGTGAGAGAGTGTCCGTGCGTGTGAGAGAGTCCGTGCGTGTGAGAGTGTCCGTGCGTGTGTGAGACTGTCCGTGCATGTGAGAGTGTCCGTGAGTGTGAGAGTGTCCGTGTGTGTGAGAGTGTCCGTGCGTGTGAGAGTGTCCGTGTGTCTGAGTGTCCATGAGTGTGAGCGGGTCCGTGCATGTGAGAGTGTCCGTGCGTGTGAGAGTGTCCGTGCGTGTGAGAGTGTCCGTGCGTGTGAGAGTGTCCGTGCGTGTTACAGTGTCCGTGTGTCTGAGTGTCCATGCGTGTGACAGTGTCACTGTGTGTGATAGTGTCCATGCGTGTGAGAGTGTCACTGAAAGTGTGAGATTGTCCGTACGTGTGTGAGTGTCACTGTGTGTGAGAGCGTCCGTGCATGTGAGAGTGTCACTGCGTGTGAGAGTGTCCGTGCATCTGAGAGTCCGTGTGTGTGTGGCACTGCGTGAGTGTCCGTGCCTGTGAGAGTGTCCATGCGTGAAAGAGTGTCCGTGAGTTTGAGAGTGTCCGTGAGTGTGTGAGTGTCCATGAGTGTGAGAGTGTCCGTGAGTGTGAAAGTGTCCATGCGTGTGAGAGTGTCCGTGCATGTGAGCGTGTCCGTGCATGTGAGCGTGTCCGTGCGTGTGAACGTGTCCGTGTGTGTGAGAGTGTCCGTGTGTGTGAGCGTGTTCATGCGTGTGAGAGTGTCCGTGTGTGTGAGCGTGTCCGTGCGTGTGAGAGTGTCCGTGCGTGTGAGAGTGTCCGTGCGTGTGAGAGTGTCCGTGCGTGTGAGAGTGTCCGTGCGTGTGAGAGTGTCCGTGCGTGTGAGAGTGTCCGTGCGTGTGAGAGTGTCCGTGCGTGTGAGAGTGTCCGTGTGTCTGAGTGTCCATGAGTGTGAGCGGGTCCGTGCATGTGAGAGTGTCCGTGTGTGTGAGAGTGTCCGTGTGTGTTACAGTGTCCTTGTGTGTGAGAGTGTCCATGCGTGTGACAGTGTCACTGTGTGTGATAGTGTCCATGCGTGTGAGAGTGTCACTGAAACTGTGAGATTGTCCGTACGTGTGTGAGTGTCACTGTGTGTGAGAGCGTCCGTGCATGTTGAGAGTGTCACTGCGTGTGAGAGTGTCCGTGCATGTGAGAGTCCGTGTGTGTGTGGCACTGCGTGAGTGTCCGTGCCTGTGAGAGTGTCCATGCGTGAAAGAGTGTCCGTGAGTTTGAGAGTGTCCGTGAGTGTGTGAGTGTCCATGAGTGTGAGAGTGTCCGTGAGTGTGAAAGTGTCCATGCGTGTGAGAGTGTCCGTGCGTGTGAGCGTGTCCGTGCATGTGAGCGTGTCCGTGCGTGTGAGCATGTCCGTGTGTGTGAGAGTGTCCGTGTGTGTGAGCGTGTTCATGCGTGTGAGAGTGTCCGTGAGTGTGAGAGTGCCCGTGCGTGTTAGAGTGTCCATGAGTTTGAGAGTGTCCGTGCGTGTGAGAGTGTCCGTGCGTATGAGAGTGTCCATGCGTGTGAGAGTGTCACTGAATGTGTGAGATTGACTGTGCGTGTGAGAGTGTCAGTTTGTGTGAGAGTTTCCATGTGTGTGAGAGTGTCACTGAATGTGTGAGAGTGTCTGTGCGTGTGAGAGTGTCACTGAATGTATGAGAGTGTCCGTGCGTGTGAGAGTGTCC
This sequence comes from Isurus oxyrinchus, assembly GCA_026770705.1. Classification (NCBI taxonomy): domain Eukaryota; kingdom Metazoa; phylum Chordata; class Chondrichthyes; order Lamniformes; family Lamnidae; genus Isurus; species Isurus oxyrinchus. The sequence continues at coordinate 1,723,961 of JANJGN010000080.1, forward strand.
GTGCGTGTGAGAGTGTCCGTGCGTGTGAGAGTGTCCGTGCGTGTGAGAGTGTCCATGCGTGTGAGAGTGTCCGTGCGTGTATGAGAGTGTCCGTGCGTGTGAGATTGTCCATGTGTGTGAATGTCCGTGCGTTTGAGGGTGTCGGTGTGTGCGAATGTGAGTGCGTGTGAGTGTCCGAACGTGTGAGAGTGTCCGTGCGTGTGAGTATTCGTGTGTGTTAGAGTGTCCTTGCGTATGAGAGAGTCCGTGAGTGTGACAGTGTCCATGCATGTGAGAGTGTCCGTGCTTGTAAGATTGTCTGTGTGTGTGAGAGTGTCCGTGTGTGTGAGTGTCCCTGTGTGTGAGAGTGTCCATGCGTGTGAGAGTGTCCGTGCGTGTGAGAGTGTCTGTGCGTGTGAGAGCGTCACTGAATGTATGAGAGTGTCCGTGCGTGTGAGAGTGTCCGTGTGCGTTAGTGTCCATGCGTGTGAGAGTGTCCGTGTGTGTGAGAGTATCCGTGCGTGTGAGAGTGTCCGTGCGTGTGAGAGTGTCCGTGCGTGTGAGAGTGTCCATGTGTGTGATAGTGTCCGTGTGTGTGAGAGTGTCCATGCGTGTGAGAGTGTCCGTGTGTCTGAGAGTGTCCATGTGTGTGAGAGTGTCCATGAGTGTGAGAATGTCCGTGCGTGTGAGAGTGTCCGTGCGTGTGTGAGAGTGTCCGTGTGTGTGAGAGTGTCCTTGTGAGTGAGAGTGTACATGCGTGTGAGAGTGTTCGTGTGTGTGGGAGTGTTCGTGTGTGTGAGAGTGTCCATGTGTGTGAGAGTGTCCGTGCGTGTGAGAGTGTCCGTGCGTGTGAGAGTGTCCGTGTGTGTGAGAGTGTCCGTGCGTGTGAGAGTGTCCTTGTGTGTGAGAGTGTCACTGAATGTGTGAGAGTGTCCGTGCGTGTGAGAGTGTCCATGCGTGTGAGAGTGTCACTGAATGTGTGAGAGTGTCCGTGCGTGTGAGAATGTCCATGCGTGTGAGAGTGTCCATGCGTGTGAGAGTGTCCATGCATGTGAGAGTGTCCGTGCGTGTGAGAGTGTCAATGAATGTGTGAGAGTGTCCGTGCGTGTGAGAGTGTCCATGCGTGTGAGAGTGTCCGTGCGAGTGACTGTCCGTGTGTGTGAAATTGTCCATGTGTGAGAGAGTGTCCGTGAGTGTGACAGTGTCCATGCGTGTGAGAGTGTCCGTGCATGTACGATTGTCCGTGTGTGTGAGTGTCCGTCTGTGTGAGTGTCCCTGTGTGTGAGAGTGTCCGTGTGTGTGAGAGTGTCCGTGCGTGTGAGAGTCCGTGCGTGTGAGAGTGTCCATGCATGTGAGAGTGTCAATGAATGTGTGAGATTGACTGTGCGTGTGAGAGTGTCAGTTTGTGTGAGAGTTTCCATGTGTGTGAGAGTGTCACTGAATGTGTGAGAGTGTCTGTGCGTGTGAGAGTGTCACTGAATGTATGAGAGTGTCCGTGCGTGTGAGAGTGTCCGTGCGTGTGAGAGTATCCGTGCGTGTGAGAGTGTCAGTGCATGTGAGAGTGTCCGTGCATGTATGAGAGTGTCCGTGCGTGTGAGATTGTCCATGTGTGTGAATGTCCGTGCATGTGAGGGTGTCGGTGTGTGCGAATGTCAGTGCGTGTGAGTGTCCGAACGTGTGAGAGTGTCCGTACGTGTGAGTATTCGTGTGTGTGAGAGTGTCCGTGCCTATGAGAGAGTCCGTGAGTGTGACAGTGTCCATGCATGTGAGAGTGTCCGTGCTTGTAAGATTGTCCGTGTGTGTGAAAATGTCCGTGTGTGTGAGTGTCCCTGTGTGTGAGACTGTCCATGCGTGTGAGAGTGTCCGTGCCTGTGAGAGTGTCTGTGTGTGTGAGAGCTTCACTGAATGTATGAGAGTGTCCGTGCGTGTGAGAGTGTCCGTGTGCGTGAGTGTCCATGCGTGTGAGAGTGTCCGTGTGTGTGAGAGTATCCGTGCGTGTGAGAGTGTCCGTGCATGTGAGAGTGTCCGTGCGTGTGAGAGTGTCCATGCGTGTGAGAGTGTCCGTGTGTCTGAGATTGTCCATGTGTGTGAGAGTGTCCATGAGTGTGAGAATGTCCGTGCGTGTGAGAGTGTCCGTGCGTGTGTGAGAGTGTCCGTGTGTGTGAGAGTGTCCGTGTGTGTGAGAGTGTACATGCGTGTGAGAGTGTTCGTGTGTGTGGGAGTGTTCGTGTGTGTGAGAGTGTCCATGTGTGTGAGAGTGTCCGTGCGTGTGAGAGTGTCCGTGCGTGTGAGAGTGTCCGTGTGTGTGAGAGTGTCCGTGCGTGTGAGAGTGTCCGTGTGTGTGAGAGTGTCACTGAATGTGTGAGAGTGTCCGTGCGTGTGAGAGTGTCCATGCGTGTGAGAGTGTCACTGAATGTGTGAGATTGACTGTGCGTGTGAGAGTGTCAGTTTGTGTGAGAGTTTCCTTGTGTGTGAGAGTGTCACTGAATGTGTGAGAGTGTCTGTGCGTGTGAGAGTGTCACTGAATGTATGAGAGTGTCCGTGCGTGTGAGAGTGTCCGTGCGTGTGAGAGTGTCCGTGCGTGTGAGAGTGTCAGTGCATGTGAGAGTGTCCGTGCATGTATGAGAGTGTCCGTGCGTGTGAGATTGTCCATGTGTGTGAATGTCCGTGCGTGTGAGGGTGTCGGTGTGTGCGAATGTCAGTGCGTGTGAGTGTCCGAACGTGTGAGAGTGTCCGTGCGTGTGAGTATTCGTGTGTGTGAGAGTGTCCGTGCCTATGAGAGAGTCCGTGAGTGTGACAGTGTCCATGCATGTGAGAGTGTCCGTGCTTGTAAGATTGTCCGTGTGTGTGAGAGTGTCCGTGTGTGTGAGTGTCCCTGTGTGTGAGAGTGTCCATGCGTGTGAGAGTGTCCGTGCGTGTGAGAGTGTCTGTGCGTGTGAGAGCTTCACTGAATGTATGAGAGTGTCCGTGCGTGTGAGAGTGTCCGTGTGCGTGAGTGTCCATGCGTGTGAGAGTGTCCGTGTGTGTGAGAGTATCCGTGCGTGTGAGAGTGTCCGTGCGTGTGAGAGTGTCTGTGCGTGTGAGAGTGTCCATGCGTGTGATAGTGTCCGTGTGTGTGAGAGTGTCCATGCGTGTGAGAGTGTCCGTGTGTCTGAGAGTGTCCATGTGTGTGAGAGTGTCCATGAGTGTGAGAATGTCCGTGCGTGTGAGAGTGTCCGTGCGTGTGTGAGAATGTCCGTGTGTGTGAGAGTGTCCTTGTGAGTGAGAGTGTACATGCGTGTGAGAGTGTTCGTGTGTGTGGGAGTGTTCGTGTTTGTGAGAGTGTCCATTTGTGTGAGAGTGTCCGTGCGTGTGAGAGTGTCCGTGCGTGTGAGAGTGTCCGTGTGTGTGAGAGTGTCCGTGCGTGTGAGAGTGTCCTTGTGTGTGAGAGTGTCACTGAATGTGTGAGAGTGTCCGTGCGTGTGAGAGTGTCCATGCGTGTGAGAGTGTCACTGAATGTGTGAGAGTGTCCGTGCGTGTGAGAATGTCCATGCGTGTGAGAGTGTCCATGCGTGTGAGAGTGTCCATGCATGTGAGAGTGTCCGTGCGTGTGAGAGTGTCAATGAATGTGTGAGAGTGTCCGTGCGTGTGAGAGTGTCCATGCGTGTGAGAGTGTCCGTGCGAGTGACTGTCCGTGTGTGTGAAATTGTCCATGTGTGAGAGAGTGTCCGTGAGTGTGACAGTGTCCATGCGTGTGAGAGTGTCCGTGCATGTACGATTGTCCATGTGTGTGAGTGTCCGTGTGTGTGAGTGTCCCTGTGTGTGAGAGTGTCCCTGTGTGTGAGAGTGTCCGTGCGTGTGAGAGTGTCCGTGCGTGTGAGAGTGTCCATGCGTGTGAGAGTGTCACTGAATGTGTGAGATTGACTGTGCGTGTGAGAGTGTCAGTTTGTGTGAGAGTTTCCATGTGTGTGAGAGTGTCACTGAATGTGTGAGAGTGTCTGTGCATGTGAGAGTGTCACTGAATGTATGAGAGTGTCCGTGCGTGTGAGAGTGTCCGTGCGTGTGAGAGTGTCCGTGCGTGTGAGAGTGTCAGTGCATGTGAGAGTGTCCGTGCATGTATGAGAGTGTCCGTGCGTGTGAGATTGTCCATGTGTGTGAATGTCCGTGCGTGTGAGGGTGTCGGTGTGTGCGAATGTCAGTGCGTGTGAGTGTCCGAACGTGTGAGAGTGTCCGTGCGTGTGAGTATTCGTGAGTGTGACAGTGTCCATGCATGTGAGAGTGTCCGTTGTTGTAAGATTGTCCGTGTGTGTGAGAGTGTCCGTGTGTGTGAGTGTCCCTGTGTGTGAGAGTGTCCATGCGTGTGAGAGTGTCCGTGCGTGTGAGAGTGTCTGTGCGTGTGAGAGCTTCACTGAATGTATGAGAGTGTCCGTGCGTGTGAGAGTGTCCGTGTGCGTGAGTGTCCATGCGTGTGAGAGTGTCCGTGTGTGTGAGAGTATCCGTGTGTGTGAGAGTGTCCGTGCGTGTGAGAGTGTCCGTGCGTGTGAGAGTGTCCATGCGTGTGATAGTGTCCGTGTGTGTGAGAGTGTCCATGCGTGTGAGAGTGTCCGTGTGCCTGAGAGTGTCCATGTGTGTGAGAGTGTCCATGAGTGTGAGAATGTCCGTGCGTGTGAGAGTGTCCGTGCGTGTGTGAGAGTGTCCGTGTGTGTGAGAGTGTCCGTGTGTGTGAGAGTGTACATGCGTGTGAGAGTGTTCGTGTGTGTGGGAGTGTTCGTGTGTGTGAGAGTGTCCATGTGTGTGAGAGTTTCCGTGCGTGTGAGAGTGTCCGTGCGTGTGAGAGTGTCCGTGTGTGTGAGAGTGTCCGTGCGTGTGAGAGTGTCCTTGTGTGTGAGAGTGTCACTGAATGTGTGAGAGTGTCCGTGCGTGTGAGAGTGTCCATGCATGTGAGAGTGTCACTGAATGTGTGAGATTGACTGTGCGTGTGAGAGTGTCAGTTTGTGTGAGAGTTTCCATGTGTGTGAGAGTGTCACTGAATGTGTGAGAGTGTCTGTGCGTGTGAGAGTGTCACTGAATGTATGAGAGTGTCCGTGCGTGTGAGAGTGTCCGTGCTTGTAAGATTGTCCGTGTGTGTGAGAGTGTCCCTGTGTGTGAGTGTCCCTGTGTGTGAGAGTGTCCATGCGTATGAGAGTGTCCGTGCGTGTGAGAGTGTCTGTGCGTGTGAGAGCTTCACTGAATGCATGAGAGTGTCCGAACGTGTGAGAGTGTCCGTGTGCGTGAGTGTCCATGCGTGTGAGAGTGTCCGTGTGTGTGAGAGTATCCGTGCGTGTGAGAGTGTCCGTGCGTGTGAGAGTGTCCGTGCGTGTGAGAATGTCCATGCGTGTGATAGTGTCCGTGTGTGTGAGAGTGTCCATGCGTGTGAGAGTGTCCGTGTGTCTGAGAGTGTCCATGTGTGTGAGAGTGTCCATGAGTGTGAGAATGTCCGTGCGTGTGAGAGTGTCCGTGCGTGTGTGAGAGTGTCCGTGTGTGTGAGAGTGTCCGTGTGTGTGAGAGTGTACATGCGTGTGAGAGTGTTCGTGTGTGTGGGAGTGTTCGTGTGTGTGAGAGTGTCCATGTGTGTGAGAGTGTCCGTGCGTGTGAGAGTGTCCGTGCGTGTGAGAGTGTCCGTGTGTGTGAGAGTGTCCGTGCGTGTGAGAGTGTCCTTGTGTGTGAGAATGTCACTGAATGTGTGAGAGTGTCCGTGCGTGTGAGAGTGTCCATGCGTGTGAGAGTGTCACTGAATGTGTGAGAGTGTCCGTGCGTGTGAGAATGTCCATGCGTGTGAGAGTGTCCATGCGTGTGAGAGTGTCCATGCATGTGAGAGTGTCCGTGCGTGTGAGAGTGTCAATGAATGTGTGAGAGTGTCCGTGCGTGTGAGAGTGTCCATGCGTGTGAGAGTGTCCGTGCGAGTGACTGTCCGTGTGTGTGAAATTGTCCATGTGTGAGAGAGTGTCTGTGTGTGTGAGAGTGTCCGTGCGTGTGAGAGTGTCCGTGCGTGTGAGAGTGTCCGTGCGTGTGTGAGACTGTCCGTGCATGTGAGAGTGTCCGTGAGTGTGAGAGTGTCCGTGCGTGTGAGAGTGTCCGTGCGTGTGAGAGTGTCCGTGCGTGTGTGAGTGTCCGTGTGTGTGAGAGTGTCCGTGTGTGTGAGAGTGTCATTGCGTGTGAGAGTGTCCGTGTGTGTGAGAGTGTCCGTGCGTGTGAGAGTATCCGTGCGTGTGAGAGTGTCCGTGCGTGTGAGAGTGTCCGTGCGTGTGAGAGTGTCCGTGCGTGTGAGAGTGTCCGTGCGTGTGAGAGTGTCCGTGTGTGTTACAGTGTCCTTGTGTGTGAGAGTGTCCATGCGTGTGACAGTGTCACTGTGTGTGATAGTGTCCATGCGTGTGAGAGTGTCACTGAATGTGTGAGATTGTCCGTACGTGTGTGAGTGTCACTGTGTGTGAGAGCGTCCGTGCATGTGAGAGTGTCACTGCGTGTGAGAGTGTCCGTGCATGTGAGAGTCCGTGTGTGTGTGGCACTGCGTGAGTGTCCGTGCCTGTGAGAGTGTCCATGCGTGAAAGAGTGTCCGTGAGTTTGAGACTGTCCGTGAGTGTGAAAGTGTCCATGCGTGTGAGAGTGTCCGTGCGTGTGAGCGTGTCCGTGCATGTGAGCGTGTCCGTGCATGTGAGCATGTCCGTGTGTGTGAGAGTGTCCGTGCGTGTGAGCGTGTTCATGCGTGTGAGAGTGTCCGTGAGTGTGAGAGTGCCCGTGCGTGTTAGAGTGTCCATGAGTTTGAGAGTGTCCATGAGTGCGAGAGTGTCCGTGTATGTCAAAGTGTCCGTGAGTGTGAAACTGTCTGTGCGTGTGATAGTGTCCGTGCATGTGAGAGAGTCTGTGTGTGAGTGTCGGTGCGTGTGTGAGTGTCCGTGCGTGTGAGAGCGTCCATGCGTGTGAGACTGTCCGTGCGTGTGTGAGAGTGTCCGTGCGTGTGTGAGAGTGTCCGTGCGTGTGAGATTCTCCATGTGTGTGAATGTCCGTGCGTGTGAGGGTGTCGGTGTGTGCGAATGTCAGTGCGTGTGTGTCCGTGCATGTGAGAGTGTCCGTGCGTGTGAGTATTCGTGTGTGTGTGAGTGTCCGTGCGTGTGAGAGAGTCCGTGAGTGTGACAGTGTCCATGCGTGTGAGAGTGTCCGTGCATGTAAGATTGTCCGTGTGTGTGTGAGTGTCCCTGTGTGTGAGAGTGCCCATGCGTGTGAGAGTGTCCGTGCATGTGAGAGTGTCCGTGCATGTGAGAGTGTCCGTGCGTGTGAGAGTATCACTGAATGTGTGAGAGTGACTGTGCGTGTGAGAGTGTCAGTTTGTGTGAGAGTTTCCATGTGTGTGAGAGTGTCACTGAATGTGTGAGAGTGTCTGTGCGTGGAGAGCGTCACTAAATGTATGAGAGTGTCCGTGCATGTGAGAGTGTCCATGCGTGTGAGAGTGTCCGTGTGTGTGAGAGTGTCCGTGTGTGTGAGAGTGTCCGTGAGTGTGAGAGTGTCCTTGCGTGTGAGAGTGTCCGAGCGTGTGAGACCGTCCGTGCGTGTGTGAGAGTGTCCGTGCATGTGAGATTGTCCGTGCGTGTGAGAGTGTCCTTGCGTGTGAGAGTGTCCGTGCGTATGAGAGTGTCCATGCGTGTGAGAGTGTCCGTGCGTATGAGAGTGTCCATGCGTGTGAGACCGTCCGTGCGTCTGTGAGAGTGTCCGTGCATGTGAGGGTGTCGGTGTGCGCGAATGTCAGTGCGTGTGAGTTTCCGAACATGTGAGAGTGTCCATGCGTGTGAGAGTGTCCGTGCGTGTGAGAGAGTCCGTGAGTGTGACCGTGTCCATGCGTGTGAGAATGTCCGTGCATGTAAGATTGTCCGTGTTTGTGAGAGTGTCCGTGTTTGTGAGTGTCCCTGTGTGTGAGAGTGTACATGCGTGTGAGAGTGTCCGTGCGTGTGAGAGTGTCCGTGCGTGTGAGAGTGTCACTGAATGAGTGAGAGTGACTGTGCGTGTGAGAGTGTCAGTTTGTGTGAGAGTTTCCATGTGTGTGTGAGTGTCACTGAATGTGTGAGAGTGTCCATACATGTGAGAGTGTCCATGCGTGTGAGAGTGTCCATGCGTGTGATAGTGTCCGTGTGTGTGAGAGGGTCCGTGCGTGTGAGAGTGTCCGTGCGTGTGAGAGTGTCCATGCGTGTGAGAGTGTCCGTGCGAGTGACTGTCCGTGTGTGTGAAATTGTCCATGTGTGAGAGAGTGTCCGTGCGTGTGAGAGTGTCCGTGCGTGTGAGAGTGTCCGTGCGTGTGTGAGACTGTCCGTGCATGTGAGAGTGTCCGTGAGTGTGAGAGTGTCCGTGCGTGTGAGAGTGTCCGTGCGTGTGAGAGTGTCCGTGCGTGTGTGAGTGTCCATGTGTGTGAGAGTGTCCGTGTGTGTGAGAGTGTCATTGCGTGTGAGAGTGTCCGTGTGTGTGAGAGTGTCCGTGCGTGTGAGAGTGTCCGTGCGTGTGAGAGTGTCCGTGTGTCTGAGTGTCCATGAGTGTGAGCGGGTCCGTGCATGTGAGAGTGTCCGTGCGTGTGAGAGTGTCCGTGTGTGTGACAGTGTCCTTGTGTGTGAGAGTGTCCATGCGTGTGACAGTGTCACTGTGTGTGATAGTGTCCATGCGTGTGAGAGTGTCACTGAATGTGTGAGATTGTCCGTACGTGTGTGAGTGTCACTGTGTGTGAGAGCGTCCGTGCATGTGAGAGTGTCACTGCGTGTGAGAGTGTCCGTGCGTGTGAGAGTCCTTGTGTGTGTGGCACTGCGTGAGTGTCCGTGCGTGTGAGAGTGTCCATGCGTGTGAGAGTGTCCGTGCGTGTGTGAGAGTGTCCGTGCGTGTGAGAATGTCCATGTGTGTGAATGTCCGTGCGTGTGAGGGTGTCGGTGTGTGCGAATGTCAGTGCGTGTGAGTGTCCGAACGTGTGAGAGTGTCCGTGCGTGTGAGTATTCGTGTGTGTGTGATTGTCCGTGCGTATGAGAGTCCGTGAGTGTGACAGTGTCCATGCATGTGAGAGTGTCCGTGCTTGTAAGATTGTCCATGTGTGTGAGAGTGTCCGTGTGTGTGAGTGTCCCTGTGTGTGAGTGTCCCTGTGTGTGAGAGTGTCCATGCGTGTGAGAGTGTCCATGCGTGTGAGAGTGTCCATGCGTGTGAGAGTGTCCGTGCGAGTGACTGTCCGTGTGTGTGAAATTGTCCGTGTGTGAGATAGTGTCCGTGTGTGAGAGAGTGTCCGTGCGTGTGAGAGTGTCCGTGCGTGTGAGAGTGTCCGTGCGTGTGTGAGACTGTCCGTGCATGTGAGAGTGTCCGTGAGTGTGACAGTGTCCATGCATGTGAGAGTGTCCGTGCTTGTAAGATTGTCCATGTGTGTGAGAGTGTCCGTGTGTGTGAGTGTCCCTGTGTGTGAGTGTCCCTGTGTGTGAGAGTGTCCATGCGTGTGAGAGTGTCCGTGCGTGTGAGAGTGTCCATGCGTGTGAGAGTGTCCGTGCGAGTGACTGTCCGTGTGTGTGAAATTGTCCGTGTGTGAGAGAGTGTCCGTGTGTGAGAGAGTGTCCGTGCGTGTGAGAGTGTCCGTGCGTGTGAGAGTGTCCGTGCGTGTGTGAGACTGTCCGTGCATGTGAGAGTGTCCGTGAGTGTGAGAGTGTCCGTGCGTGTGAGAGTGTCCGTGTGTGTGAGAGTGTCCATGTGTGTGAGAGCGTCCGTGCGTGTGTGAGTGTCCGTGTGTGTGAGAGTGTCCGTGTGTGTTAGAGTGTCATTGCGTGTGAGAGTGTCCGTGTGTGTGAGAGTGTCCGTGTGTGTGAGAGTGTCCGTGCGTGTGAGAGTGTCCGTGCGTGTGAGAGTGTCCGTGCGTGTGAGAGTGTCCGTGTGTCTGAGTGTCCATGAGTGTGAGCAGGTCCATGCATGTGAGAGTGTCCGTGCGTGTGAGAGTGTCCGTGTGTGTGACAGTGTCCTTGCGTGTGAGAGTGTCCATGCGTGTGACAGTGTCACTGTGTGTGATAGTGTCCGTGCGTGTGAGAGTGTCACTGAATGTGTGAGATTGTCCGTGCGTGTGTGAGTGTCACTGTGTGTGAGAGCGTCCGTGCGTGTGAGAGTGTCACTGCGTGTGAGAGTGTCCGTGCGTGTGAGAGTCCGTGTGTGTGTGTCACTGCATGAGTGTCCGTGCCTGTGAGAGTGTCCATGCGTGAAAGAGTGTCCGTGAGTTTGAGAGTGTCCGTGAGTGTGAGAGTGTCCATGAGTGTGAGAGTGTCCGTGAGTGTGAAAGTGTCCATGCGTGTGAGAGTGTCCGTGCGTGTGAGCGTGTCCGTGCGTGTGAGCGTGTCCGTGCGTGTGAGCGTGTCCGTGCGTGTGAGAGTGTCCGTGCGTGTGAGAGTGGTCATGCGTGTGAGAGTGTCCGTGAGTGTGAGAGTGCCCGTGCGTGTTAGAGTGTCCATGAGTTTGAGAGTGTCCGTGCCTGTGAGAGTTTCCGTGCGTATGAGAGTGTCCATGCATGTGAGAGAGTCCGTACGTGTGTGAGAGTGTCCGTGCATGTGAGGGTGTCGGTGTGCGCGAATGTCAGTGCGTGTGAGTGTCCGAACGTGTGAGAGTGTCCGTACGTGTGAGTATTCGTGTGTGTGACAGTGTCCTTGTGTGTGAGAGTGTCCATGCGTGTGACAGTGTCACTGTGTGTGATAGTGTCCATGCGTGTGACAGTGTCACTGAATGTGTGAGATTGTCCGTACGTGTGTGAGTGTCACTGTGTGTGAGAGCGTCCGTGCATGTGAGAGTGTCACTGCGTGTGAGAGTGTCCGTGCGTGTGAGAGTCCTTGTGTGTGTGGCACTGCGTGAGAGTCCGTGCGTGTGAGAGTGTCCATGCGTGTGAGAGTGTCCGTGCGTGTGTGAGAGTGTCCGTGCGTGTGAGAATGTCCATGTGTGTGAATGTCCGTGCGTGTGAGGGTGTCGGTGTGTGCGAATGTCAGTGCGTGTGAGTGTCCGAACGTGTGAGAGTGTCCGTGCGTGTGAGTATTCGTGTGTGTGTGATTGTCCGTGCGTATGAGAGTCCGTGAGTGTGACAGTGTCCATGCATGTGAGAGTGTCCGTGCTTGTAAGATTGTCCATGTGTGTGAGAGTGTCCGTGTGTGTGAGTGTCCCTGTGTGTGAGTGTCCCTGTGTGTGAGAGTGTCCATGCGTGTGAGAGTGTCCGTGCGTGTGAGAGTGTCCATGCGTGTGAGAGTGTCCGTGCGAGTGACTGTCCGTGTGTGTGAAATTGTCCGTGTGTGAGAGAGTGTCCGTGTGTGAGAGAGTGTCCGTGCGTGTGAGAGTGTCCGTGCGTGTGAGAGTGTCCGTGCGTGTGTGAGACTGTCCGTGCATGTGAGAGTGTCCATGAGTGTGAGAGTGTCCGTGCGTGTGAGAGTGTCCGTGTGTGTGAGAGTGTCCATGTGTGTGAGAGCGTCCGTGCGTGTGTGAGTGTCCGTGTGTGTGAGAGTGTCCGTGTGTGTTAGAGTGTCATTGCGTGTGAGAGTGTCCGTGTGTGTGAGAGTGTCCGTGTGTGTGAGAGTGTCCGTGCGTGTGAGAGTGTCCGTGCGTGTGAGAGTGTCCGTGCGTGTGAGAGTGTCCGTGTGTCTGAGTGTCCATGAGTGTGAGCGGGTCCATGCATGTGAGAGTGTCCGTGCGTGTGAGAGTGTTCGTGTGTGTGACAGTGTCCTTGCGTGTGAGAGTGTCCATGCGTGTGACAGTGTCACTGTGTGTGATAGTGTCCGTGCGTGTGAGAGTGTCACTGAATGTGTGAGATTGTCCGTGCGTGTGTGAGTGTCACTGTGTGTGAGAGCGTCCGTGCGTGTGAGAGTGTCACTGCGTGTGAGAGTGTCCGTGCGTGTGAGAGTCCGTGTGTGTGTGTCACTGCATGAGTGTCCGTGCCTGTGAGAGTGTCCATGCGTGAAAGAGTGTCCGTGAGTTTGAGAGTGTCCGTGAGTGTGAGAGTGTCCATGAGTGTGAGAGTGTCCGTGAGTGTGAAAGTGTCCATGCGTGTGAGAGTGTCCGTGCGTGTGAGCGTGTCCGTGCGTGTGAGCGTGTCCGTGCGTGTGAGCGTGTCCGTGCGTGTGAGAGTGTCCGTGCGTGTGAGAGTGGTCATGCGTGTGCGAGTGTCCGTGAGTGTGAGAGTGCCCGTGCGTGTTAGAGTCTCCATGAGTTTGAGAGTGTCCGTGCCTGTGAGAGTTTCCGTGCGTATGAGAGTGTCCATGCATGTGAGAGAGTCCGTGCGTGTGTGAGAGTGTCCGTGCATGTGAGGGTGTCGGTGTGCGCGAATGTCAGTGCGTGTGAGTGTCCGAACGTGTGAGAGTGTCAGTGCGTGTGAGAGTGTCCATGCGTGTGAGAGAGTCCGTGAGTGTGACAGTGTCCATGCGTGTGAGAGTGTCCGTGCATGTACGATTGTCCGTGTGTGTGAGTGTCCGTGTGTGTGAGTGTCCCTGTGTGTGAGAGTGTCCCTGTGTGCGAGAGTGTCCGTGCGTGTGAGAGTGTCCGTGCGTGTGAGAGTGTCCATGCGTGTGAGAGTGTCACTGAATGTGTGAGATTGACTGTGCGTGTGAGAGTGTCAGTTTGTGTGAGAGTTTCCATGTGTGTGAGAGTGTCACTGAATGTGTGAGAGTGTCTGTGCGTGTGAGAGTGTCACTGAATGTATGAGAGTGTCCGTGCGTGTGAGAGTGTCCGTGCGTGTGAGAGTGTCCGTGCGTGTGAGAGTGTCCGTGCGTGTGCGAGTGTCCGTGCATGTATGAGAGTGTCCGTGCGTGTGAGATTGTCCATGTGTGTGAATGTCCGTGCGTGTGAGGGTGTCGGTGTGTGCGAATGTGAGTGCGTGTGAGTGTCCGAACGTGTGAGAGTGTCCGTGCGTGTGAGTATTCGTGTGTGTGAGAGTGTCCGTGCGTATGAGAGAGTCCGTGAGTGTGACAGTGTCCATGCATGTGAGAGTGTCCGTGCTTGTAAGATTGTCCGTGTGTGTGAGAGTGTCCGTGTGTGTGAGTGTCCCTGTGTGTGAGAGTGTCCATGCGTGTGAGAGTGTCCGTGCGTGTGAGAGTGTCTGTGCGTGTGAGAGCTTCACTGAATGTATGAGAGTGTCCGTGCGTGTGAGAGTGTCCGTGCGTGTGAGAGTGTCCGTGCGTGTGAGAGTGTCCATGCGTGTGAGAGTGTCCGTGTGTCTGAGAGTGTCCATGTGTGTGAGAGTGTCCATGAGTGTGAGAATGACCGTGCGTGTGAGAGTGTCCGTGCGTGTGTGAGAGTGTCCGTGTGTGTGAGAGTGTCCGTGTGTGTGAGAGTGTCCGTGTGTGTGAGAGTGTACATGCGTGTGAGAGTGTTCGTGTGTGTGGGAGTGTTCGTGTGTGTGAGAGTGTCCATGTGTGTGAGAGTGTCCGTGCGTGTGAGATTGTCCGTGCATGTGAGAGTGTCCGTGTGTGTGAGAGTGTCCGTGCGTGTGAGAGTGTCCTTGTATTTGAGAGTGTCACTGAATGTGTGAGAGTGTCCGTGCGTGTGAGAGTGTCCATGCGTGTGAGAGTGTCACTGACTGTGTGAGAGTGTCCGTGCGTGTGAGTATGTCCATGCGTGTGAGAGTGTCCATGCATGTGAGAGTGTCCATGCATGTGAGAGTGTCCGTGCGTGTGAGAGTGTCAATGAATGTGTGAGAGTGTCCGTGCGTGTGAGAGTGTCCATGCGTGTGAGAGTGTCCGTGCGAGTGACTGTCCGTGTGTGTGAAATTGTCCATGTGTGAGAGAGTGTCCGTGCGTGTGAGAGTGTCCGTGCGTGTGAGAGTGTCCGTGCGTGTGTGAGACTGTCCGTGCATGTGAGAGTGTCCGTGAGTGTGAGAGTGTCCGTGCGTGTGAGAGTGTCCGTGCGTGTGAGAGTGTCCGTGCGTGTGTGAATGTCCGTGTGTGTGAGAGTGTCCGTGTGTGTGAGAGTGTCATTGCGTGTGAGAGTGTCCGTGTGTGTGAGAGTGTCCGTGCGTGTGAGAGTGTCCGTGCGTGTGAGAGTGTCCGTGCGTGTGAGAGTGTCCGTGTGTCTGAGTGTCCATGAGTGTGGGCGGGTCCGTGCATGTGAGAGTGTCCGTGTGTGTTACAGTGTCCTTGTGTGTGAGAGTGTCCATGCGTGTGACAGTGTCACTGTGTGTGATAGTGTCCATGCGTGTGACAGTGTCACTGTGTGTGATAGTGTCCATGCGTGTGAGAGTGTCACTGAAAGTGTGAGATTGTCCGTACGTGTGTGAGTGTCACTGTGTGTGAGAGCGTCCGTGCATGTGAGAGTGTCACTGCGTGTGAGAGTGTCCGTGCATGTGAGAGTCCGTGTGTGTGTGGCACTGCGTGAGTGTCCGTGCCTGTGAGAGTGTCCATGCGTGAAAGAGTGTCCGTGTGTGTTAGAGTGTCCGTGTGTGTGAGAGTGTCCGTGTGTGTGAGCGTGTCCATGAGTGAGAGTGTTCGTGTGTGTGAGAGTGTCCGTGCGTGTGAGAGTGTCCGTGCGTGTGTGAGAGTGTCCGTGTGTGTGAGAGTGTCCGCGTGTGTGAGAGTGTCCGTGTGTGTGAGAGTGTCCATGTGTGAGAGTGTCCGTGCGTGTGAGAGTGTCACTGACTGTGTGAGAGTGTCCGTGTGTGTGAGAGTGTCACTGAATGTGTGAGAGTGTCCGTGCATGTGAGAGTGTCCATGCTTGTGAGAGTGTCCATGCATGTCAGAGTGTCCATGCGTGTCAGAGAGTCCATGCGTGTGAGAGTGTCCGTGCGAGTGAGTGTCCGTGTGTGTGAAATTGTCCGTGTGTGAGAGAGTGTCCGTGCGTGTGAGAGAGTCCGTGCGTGTGAGAGTGTCCGTGCGTGTGTGAGAGTGTCCGTGCATGTGAGAGTGTCCGTGAGTGTGAGAGTGTCCGTGAGTGTGAGAGTGTCCGTGTGTGTGAGAGTGTCCATGCGTGTGAGAGTGTCCGTGTGTGTGAGAGTGTCCGTGCGTGTGTGAGTGTCCGTGTTTGTGAGAGTGTCCGTGTGTGTGAGAGTGTCCGTGCGTGTGTGAGTGTCCGTGTTTGTGAGAGTGTCCGTGTGTGTGAGAGTGTCCGTGTGTGTGAGAGTGTCCGTGTGTGTGAGAGTGTCCGTGTGTGTGAGAATGTCCGTGTGTGTGAGAGTGTCCGTGAGTGTGAGAGTGTCCTTGCGTGTGAGAGTGTCCATGCGTGTGAGACCGTCCGTGCGTGTGTGAGAGTGTCCGTGCATGTGAGATTGTCCGTGCGTGTGAGAGTGTCCGTGCGTTTGAGAGTGTCCGTGCGTATGAGAGTGTCCATGCGTGTGAGACCGTCCGTGCGTCTGTGAGAGTGTCCGTGCATGTGAGGGTGTCGGTGTGCGCGAATGTCAGTGCGTGTGAGTTTCCGAACATGTGAGAGTGTCCATGCGTGTGACAGTGTCCATGCGTGTGAGAGTGTCCGTGCTTGTAAGATTGTCCATGTGTGTGAGAGTGTACGTGTGTGCGAGTGTCCCTGTGTGTGAGAATGTCCATGTGTTTGAGAGTGTCCATGCGTGTGAGAGTGTCCATGCGTGTGAGAGTGTCCGTGCATGTGAGAGTGTCACTGAATGTGTGAGAGCGACTGTGCGTGTGAGAGTGTCAGTTTGCGTGAGAGTTTCCATGTGTGTCAGAGTGTCACTGAATGTGTGAGAGTGTCTGTGCGTTTCAGAGTGTCACTAAATGTATGAGAGTGTCCATGCATGTGAGTGTGTCCGTGTGTGTGAGTGTCCATGCGTGTGAGAGTGTCCGTGTGTGTGAGAGTGTCCGTGTGTGTGAGAGTGTCCGTGTGTGTGAGTGTCCGTGTGTGTGAGAGTGTCCGTGTGTGTCAGTGTCCATGCGTGTGAGAGTGTCCGTGTGTGTGAGAGTGTCCGTGTGTGTGAGTGTCCATGCGTGTGAGAGTGTCCGTGTGTGCGAGAGTGTCCGTGCGTGTGAGAGTATCCGGGCGTGTGAACGTGTCCGTGCGTGTGAGAGTGTCCATGCGTGTGATAGTGTCCGTGCGGGTGAGAGTGTCCGTGCGTGTGAGAGTGTCCGTGTGTGTGAGAGTGTCCAACAGTGTGAGAATGTCCGTGCGTGTGAGAGTGTCCGTGCGTGTGTGTGAGTGTCCGTGTGTGTGAGAGTGTCCGTGTGTGTGAGAGTGTCCGTGTGTGTGACAGTGTCCATGAGTGTGAGAGTGTTCGTGTGTGTGAGAGTGTCCGTGCGTGTGAGAGTGTCCGTGCGTGTGTGAGAGTGTCCGTGTGTGTGAGAGTGTCCGCAAGTGTTAGAGTGTCCGTGTGTGTGAGAGTGTCCATGTGTGAGAGTGTCCATGTGTGAGAGTGTCCGTGCGTGTGAGAGTGTCAATGAATGTGTGAGTGTCCGTGCGTGTGAGAGTGTCCATCCGTGTGAGAGTGTCCGTGCGAGTGAATGTCCGTGTGTGTGAAATTGTCCGTGTGTGAGAGAGTGTCCGTGCGTGAGAGTGTCCGTGCGTGTGAGAGTGTCCGTGCGTGTGTGAGAGTGTCCGTGCATGTGAGAGTGCCCGTGAGTGTGAGAGTGTCCGTGCGTGTGAGAGTTTCCGTGTGTGTGAGAGTGTCATTGCGTGTGAGAGTGTCCGTATGTGTGAGAGTGTCCGTGTGTGTGAGAGTGTCCGTGTGTGTGAGAGTGTCCGTGTGTGTGAGAGTGTCCGTGTGTGTGAGAGTGTCCGTGTGTGTGTGTGCCATGCGTGTGAGAATGTCCGTGTGTGTGAGAGTGTCCGTGTGCGTGAGAGTGTCCGTGCGTGTGAGAGTGTCCTGCATGTGAGAGTATCCGTGTGTGTGAGAGTGTCCGTGCGTGTGAGAGTGTCCGTGCGTGTGAGAGTGTCCGTGTGTGTGAGAGTGTCCATGAGTGTGAGAATGTCCGTGCGTGTGAGAGTGTCTGTGCGTGTGTGAGAGTATCCGTGTGTGTGAGAGTGTCCATGTGTGTGAGAGTGTCCGTGTGTGTGAGAGTGTCCATGAGTGTGAGAGTGTGCGTGTGTTTGAGAGTGTCCGTGTGTGTGAGAGTGTCCGTGTTTGTCAGAGTGTCCATGTGTGAGAGTGTCCGTGCGTGTGACAGTGTGCATGAGTGTGAGAGTGCTCGTGTGTTTGTGAGTGTCCGTGCGTTTGTGAGTGTCCTTGCGTGTATGAGAGTGTCCGTGTGTGTGAGAGTGTCCATGTGTGAGAGTGTCTGTGCATGTGAGAGTGTCACTGAATGTGTGAGATTGTCCGTGTGTGTGAGATTGTCCATGCTTGTGAGAGTGTCCATGCATGTCAGAGTGTCCATACGTGTCAGAGTGTCCATGCGTGTGAGAGTGTCCGTGCGTGAGAGTGTCAATGAATGTGTGAGTGTCCGTGCGTGTGAGAGTGTCCATGCGTGTGATAGTTTCCGTGCGAGTGAGTGTCCGTGTGTGTGAATTTGTCCGTGTGTGAGAGAGTGTCCGTGAGTGTGAGAGTGTCCGTGCGTGTGAGAGTGTCCGAACGTGTGAGAGTGTCCGTGCGTGTGAGAGTGTCCGTGCGTGTGAGAGAGTCCGTGAGTGTGACAGTGTCCATGCGTGTGAGAGTGTCCGTGCGTTTGTGAGTGTCCGTGTGTGTGAGAGTGTCCGTGTGTGTGAGAGTGTCATTGCGTGTGAGATTGTCCGTGAGTGTGAGAGTGTCTGTGTGTGTGAGAGTGTCCGTGTGTGTGAGAGTGTCCATGTGTGTGAGAGAGTCCGTGAGTGTGAGAGTGTCATTGCGTGTGAGAGTGTCCGTGCGTGTGAGAGTGTCTGTGTGTGTGAGAGTTTCCGTGTGTGTGAGAGCGTCCGTGTGTGTGAGAGTGTCCGTGCGTGTGAGAGTGTCCATGCGTGTGAGAGCGTCCGTGTGTGTGAGAGTGTCTGTGCGTGTGTGAGCGTCCGTGTTTGTGAGAGTGTCCATGTGTGTGAGAGTGTCCGTGTGTGTGAGAGTGTCCGTGTGTGTGAGAGTGTCCATGTGTGTGAGAGTGTCCGTGAGTGTGAGAGTTTCATTGCGTGTGAGAGTGTCCGTGCGTGTGAGAGTGTCTGTGTGTGTGAGAGTTTCCGTGTGTGTGAGAGCGTCCGTGTGTGTGAGAGTGTCCGTGCGTGTAAGATTGTCCATGTGTGTGAGAGTGTACGTGTGTGTGAGTGTCCCTGTGTGTGAGAGTGTCCATGCGTTTGAAAGTGTCCATGCGTGTGAGATTGTCCGTGCGTGTGAGAGTGTCCGTGCGTGTGAGAGTGTCACTGAATGTGTGAGAGTGACTGTGCGTGTGAGAGTGTCAGTTTGTGTGAGAGTTTCCATGTGTGTGAGAGTGTCACTGAATGTGTGAGAGTGTCTGTGCGTTTGAGAGTGTCACTGAATGTATGAGAGTGTCCATGCGTGTGAGAGTGTCCGTGTGTGTGAGTGTCCATGCGTGTGAGAGTGTCCGTGTGTGTGAGAGTGTCCGTGTGTGTGAGAGTGTCCGTGTGTGTGAGTGTCCGTGTGTGTGAGAGTGTCCGTGTGTGTCAGTGTCCATGTGTGTGAGAGTGTCCGTGTGTGTGAGAGTGTCCGTGTGTGTGAGTGTCCATGCGTGTGATAGTGTCCGTGCGTGTGAGAGTGTCCGTGCGTGTGAGAGTGTCCGTGCGTGTGAGAGTGTCCGTGTGTGTGAGAGTGTCCATGAGTGTGAGAATGTCCGTGCGTGTGAGAGTGTCCGTGCGTGTGTGAGAGTGTCCGTGTGTGTGAGAGTGTCCGTGTGTGTGAGAGTGTCCGTGTGTGTGACAGTGTCCATGAGTGTGAGAGTGTTCGTGTGTGTGAGAGTGTCCGTGCGTGTGAGAGTGTCCGTGCGTGTGTGAGAGTGTCCGTTTGTGTGAGATTGTCCGCGTGTGTTAGAGTGTCCGTGTGTGTGAGAGTGTCCATGTGTGAGAGTGTCCGTGCGTGTGAGAGTGTCACTGAATGTGTGAGAGTGTCCGTGCATGTGAGAGTGTCCATGCTTGTGAGAGTGCCCATGCATGTCAGAGTGTCCATGTGTGTCAGAGTGTACATGCGGGTGAGAGTGTCCATGCGTGTGAGAGTGTCCGTGTGTGTTAGAGTGTCCGTGTGTGTGAGAGTTTCCATGTGTGTGAGAGTGTCTGTGCGTTTGAGAGTGTCACTGAATGTATGAGAGTGTCCATGCGTGTGAGAGTGTCCGTGTGTGTGAGTGTCCATGCGTGTGAGAGTGTCCGTGTGTGTGAGAGTGTCCGTGTGTGTGAGAGTGTCCGTGTGTGTGAGTGTCCGTGTGTGTGAGAGTGTCCGTGTGTGTCAGTGTCCATGTGTGTGAGAGTGTCCGTGTGTGTGAGAGTGTCCGTGTGTGTGAGTGTCCATGCGTGTGATAGTGTCCGTGCGTGTGAGAGTGTCCGTGCGTGTGAGAGTGTCCGTGCATGTGAGAGTGTCCGTGTGTGTGAGAGTGTCCATGAGTGTGAGAATGTCCGTGCGTGTGAGAGTGTCCGTGCGTGTGTGAGAGTGTCCGTGTGTGTGAGAGTGTCCGTGTGTGTGAGAGTGTCCGTGTGTGTGACAGGGTCCATGAGTGTGAGAGTGTTCGTGTGTGTGAGAGTGTCCGTGCGTGTGAGAGTGTCCGTGCGTGTGTGAGAGTGTCCGTGTGTGTGAGATTGTCCGCGTGTGTTAGAGTGTCCGTGTGTGTGAGAGTGTCCATGTGTGAGAGTGTCCGTGCGTGTGAGAGTGTCACTGAATGTGTGAGAGTGTCCGTGCATGTGAGAGTGTCCATGCTTGTGAGAGTGCCCATGCATGTCAGAGTGTCCATGTGTGTCAGAGTGTACATGCGGGTGAGAGTGTCCATGCGTGTGAGAGTGTCCGTGTGTGTTAGAGTGTCCGTGTGTGTTACAGTGTCCGTGCGTGTGAGAGTGTCCGTGCGTCTGTGAGAGTGTCCGTGCATGTGAGAGTGTCCGTGAGTGTGAGAGTGTCCGTGAGTGTGAGAGTGTCCGTGTGTGTGAGAGTGTCCATGCGTGTGAGAGTGTCCGTGTGTGTGAGAGTGTCCGTGCGTGTGTGAGTGTCCGTGTTTGTGAGAGTGTCCGTGTGTGTGAGAGTGTCCGTGCGTGTGTGAGTGTCCGTGTTTGTGAGAGTGTCCGTGTGTGTGAGAGTGTCCGTGTGTGTGAGAGTGTCCGTGTGTGTGAGAGTGTCCGTGTGTGTGAGAGTGTCCATGTGTGTGAGAGTGTCCGTGAGTGTGAGAATGTCATTGCGTGTGAGAGTGTCCGTGCGTGTGAGAGTGTCCGTGTGTGTGAGAGCGTCCGTGTGTGTGAGAGTGTCCGTGCGTGTAAGATTGTCCATGTGTGTGAGAGTGTACGTGTGTGTGAGTGTCCCTGTGTGTGAGAGTGTCCATGCGTTTGAAAGTGTCCATGCGTGTGAGATTGTCCGTGCGTGTGAGAGTGTCCGTGCGTGTGAGAGTGTCACTGAATGTGTGAGAGTGACTGTGCGTGTGAGAGTGTCAGTTTGTGTGAGAGTTTCCATGTGTGTGAGAGTGTCACTGAATGTGTGAGAGTGTCTGTGCGTTTGAGAGTGTCACTGAATGTATGAGAGTGTCCATGCGTGTGAGAGTGTCCGTGTGTGTGAGTGTCCATGCGTGTGAGAGTGTCCGTGTGTGTGAGAGTGTCCGTGTGTGTGAGAGTGTCCGTGTGTGTGAGTGTCCGTGTGTGTGAGAGTGTCCGTGTGTGTCAGTGTCCATGTGTGTGAGAGTGTCCGTGTGTGTGAGAGTGTCCGTGTGTGTGAGTGTCCATGCGTGTGATAGTGTCCGTGCGTGTGAGAGTGTCCGTGCGTGTGAGAGTGTCCGTGCGTGTGAGAGTGTCCGTGTGTGTGAGAGTGTCCATGAGTGTGAGAATGTCCGTGCGTGTGAGAGTGTCCGTGCGTGTGTGAGAGTGTCCGTGTGTGTGAGAGTGTCCGTGTGTGTGAGAGTGTCCGTGTGTGTGACAGTGTCCATGAGTGTGAGAGTGTTCGTGTGTGTGAGAGTGTCCGTGCGTGTGAGAGTGTCCATGCGTGTGTGAGAGTGTCCGTGTGTGTGAGATTGTCCGCGTGTGTTAGAGTGTCCGTGTGTGTGAGAGTGTCCATGTGTGAGAGTGTCCGTGCGTGTGAGAGTGTCACTGAATGTGTGAGAGTGTCCGTGCATGTGAGAGTGTCCATGCTTGTGAGAGTGCCCATGCATGTCAGAGTGTCCATGTGTGTCAGAGTGTCCATGCGGGTTGAGAGTGTCCGTGCGTGTGAGAGTGTCCAAGCGTGTGAGAGTTTCCGTGCAAGTGAGTGTCCGTGTGTGTGAGTGTCCGTGTGTGTGAGAGTGTCCGTGCGTGTGTATGTCCGTGCGTTTGTGAGTGTCCGTGTGTGTGAGAGTGTCCGTGTGTGTGAGAGTGTCATTGCGTGTGAGAGTGTCCGTGAGTGTGAGAGTGTCTGTGCGTGTGAGAGTGTCCGTGTGTGTGAGAGTGTCCGTGTGTGTGAGAGTGTCCGTGAGTGTGAGAGTGTCATTGCGTGTGAGAGTGTCATTGCGTGTGAGAGTGTCCGTGCGTGTGAGAGTGTCTGTGTGTGTGAGAGTGTCTGTGTGTGTGAGAGTGTCCGTGTGTGTGAGAGTGTCCGTGTGTGTCAGTATCCATGCGTGTGAGAGTGTCCGTGTGTGTGAGACTGTCCGTGTGTGTGTGTGCCATGCGTCTGAGAGTGTCCGTGTGTGTGAGAGTGTCCGTGTGTGTGAGAGTGTCCGTGCGTGTGAGAGTGTCCTGCATGTGAGAGTATCCGTGTGTGTGAGAGTGTCCATGAGTGTGAGAGTGTCATTGCGTGTGAGAGTGTCCGTGTGTGTGAGAGTGTCCGTGTGTGTGAGAGTGTCCGTGTGTGTGAGAGTGTCCGTGTGTGTCAGTGTCCATGCGTGTGAGAGTGTCCGTGTGTGTGAGAGTGTCCGTGTGTGTGAGAGTGTCCGTGTGTGTGAGAGTGTCCATGCGTGTGAGAGTGTCCGTGTGTGTGAGAGTGTCCGTGCGTGTGTGAGTGTCCGTGAGTGTGAGAGTGTCCGTGTGTGTGAGAGTGTCCGTGTGTGTGAGAGTGTCCGTGTGTGTGAGAGTGTCCGTGTGTGTGAGAGTGTCCGTGCGTGTGTGTTTTTGTCCGTGCGTGTGAGAGTGTCCATGCGTGTGAGAGTGTCATTGCGTGTGAGAATGTCCATGAGTGTGAGAGTGTCCGTGTGTGTGAGAGTGTCCGTGTGTGTGAAAGTGTCCGTGTGTGTGAGAGTGTCCATGAGTGTGAGAGTGTCATTGCGTGTGAGAGTGTCCGTGTGTGTGAGAGTGTCCGTGTGTGTGAGAGTGTCCGTGTGTGTGAGAGTGTCCGTGTGTGTGAGAGTGTCCGTGTGTGTCAGTGTCCATGCGTGTGAGAGTGTCCGTGTGTGTGAGAGTGTACGTGTGTGTGAGTGTCCATGCATGTGAGAGTGTCCTTGTGTGTTAGAGTGTCCGTGTGTGTGAGAGTGTCCGTGTGTGTGAGCGTGTCCATGAGTGAGAGTGTTCGTGTGTGTGAGAGTGTCCGTGCGTGTGAGAGTGTCCGTGCGTGTGTGAGAGTGTCCGTGTGTGTGAGAGTGTCCGCGTGTGTGAGAGTGTCCGTGTGTGTGAGAGTGTCCATGTGTGAGAGTGTCCGTTCGTGTGAGAGTGTCACTGACTGTGTGAGAGTGTCCGTGCGTGTGAGAGTGTCCATGCTTGTGAGAGTGTCCATGCATGTCAGAGTGTCCATGCGTGTCAGAGAGTCCATGCGTGTCAGAGAGTCCGTGCGTGTGAGAGTGTCCGTGCGTGTGAGAGTGTCCGTGTGTGTGAGAGTGTCCATGAGTGTGAGAATGTCCGTGCGTGTGAGAGTGTCCGTGCGTGTGTGAGAGTGTCCGTGTGTGTGAGAGTGTCCGTGTGTGTGAGAGTGTCCGTGTGTGTGACAGTGTCCATGAGTGTGAGAGTGTTCGTGTGTGTGAGAGTGTCCGTGCGTGTGAGAGTGTCCGTGCGTGTGTGAGAGTGTCCGTTTGTGTGAGATTGTCCGCGTGTGTTAGAGTGTCCGTGTGTGTGAGAGTGTCCATGTGTGAGAGTGTCCGTGCGTGTGAGAGTGTCACTGAATGTGTGAGAGTGTCCGTGCATGTGAGAGTGTCCATGCTTGTGAGAGTGCCCATGCATGTCAGAGTGTCCATGTGTGTCAGAGTGTACATGCGGGTGAGAGTGTCCATGCGTGTGAGAGTGTCCGTGTGTTTTAGAGTGTCCGTGTGTGTTAGAGTGTCCGTGTCTGTGAGAGTGTCCGTGTGTGTGAGCGTGTCCATGAGTGAGAGTGTTCGTGTGTGTGAGAGTGTCCGTGCGTGTGAGAGTGTCCGTGCGTGTGTGAGAGTGTCCGTGTGTGTGAGTGTCCGCGTGTGTGAGAGTGTCCGTGTGTGTGAGAGTGTCCATGTGTGAGAGTGTCCGTGCGTGTGAGAGTGTCACTGACTGTGTGAGAGTGTCCGTGCATGTGAGAGTGTCCATGCTTGTGAGAGTGTCCATGCATGTCAGAGTGTCCATGCGTGTCAGAGAGTCCATGCGTGTGAGAGTGTCCGTGCGAGTGAGTGTCCGTGTGTGTGAAATTGTCCGTGTGTGAGAGAGTGTCCGTGCGTGTGAGAGAGTCCGTGCGTGTGAGAGTGTCCGTGCGTGTGTGAGAGTGTCCGTGCATGTGAGAGTGTCCGTGAGTGTGAGAGTGTCCGTGAGTGTGAGAGTGTCCGTGTGTGTGAGAGTGTCCACGCGTGTGAGAGTGTCCGTGTGTGTGAGAGTGTCCGTGCGTGTGTGAGTGTCCGTGTTTGTGAGAGTGTCCGTGTGTGTGAGAGTGTCCGTGCGTGTGTGAGTGTCCGTGTTTGTGAGAGTGTCCGTGTGTGTGAGAGTGTCCGTGTGTGTGAGAGTGTCCGTGTGTGTGAGAGTGTCCGTGCTTGTGTGAGTGTCCGTGAGTGTGAGAGTGTCCGTGTGTGTGAGAGTGTCCGTGTGTGTGAGAGTGTCCGTGTGTGTGAGAGTGTCCGTGTGTGTGAGAGTGTCCGTGCGTGTGTGTTTTTGTCCGTGCGTGTGAGAGTGTCCGTGCGTGTGAGAGTGTCATTGCGTGTGAGAATGTCCATGAGTGTGAGAGTGTCCGTGTGTGTGAGAGTGTCCGTGTGTGTGAAAGTGTCCATGTGTGTGAGTGTCCATGAGTGTGAGAGTGTCATTGCGTGTGAGAGTGTCCGTGTGTGTGAGAGTGTCCGTGTGTGTGAGAGTGTCCGTGTGTGTGAGAGTGTCCGTGTGTGTGAGAGTGTCCGTGTGTGTCAGTGTCGATGCGTGTGAGAGTGTCCGTGTGTGTGAGAGTGTACGTGTGTGTGAGTGTCCATGCGTGTGAGAGTGTCCGTGTTTGTTAGAGTGTCCGTGTGTGTGAGAGTGTCCGTGTGTGTGAGCGTGTCCATGAGTGAGAGTGTTCGTGTGTGTGAGAGTGTCCGTGCGTGTGAGAGTGTCCGTGCGTGTGTGAGAGTGTCCGTGTGTGTGAGAGTGTCCGCGTGTGTGAGAGTGTCCGTGTGTGTGAGAGTGTCCATGTGTGAGAGTGTCCGTTCGTGTGAGAGTGTCACTGACTGTGTGAGAGTGTCCGTGCGTGTGAGAGTGTCCATGCTTGTGAGAGTGTCCATGCATGTCCGAGTGTACATGCGTGTCAGAGAGTCCATGCGTGTGAGAGTGTCCGTGCGAGTGAGTGTCCGTGTGTGTGAAATTGTCCGTGTGTGAGAGAGTGTCCGTGCGTGTGAGTGTGTCCGTGCGTGTGAGAGTGTCCGTGCGTGTGTGAGAGTGTCCGTGCATGTGAGAGTGTCCGTGAGTGTGAGAGTGTCCGTGAGTGTGAGAGTGTCCGTGCGTGTGAGAGTGTCCATGCGTGTGAGAGCGTCCGTGTGTGTGAGAGTGTCCGTGCGTGTGTGAGTGTCCGTGTTTGTGAGAGTGTCCGTGTGTGTGAGAGTGTCCGTGTGTGTGAGAGTGTCCGTGTGTGTGAGAGTGTCCGTGTGTGTGAGAGTGTCCATGTGTGTGAGAGTGTCCGTGAGTGTGAGAGTGTCATTGCATGTGAGAGTGTCCGTGCGTGTGAGAGTGTCTGTGTGTGTGAGAGTTTCCGTGTGTGTGAGAGCGTCCGTGTGTGTGAGAGTGTCCGTGCGTGTAAGATTGTCCATGTCTGTGAGAGTGTACGTGTGTGTGAGTGTCCCTGTGTGTGAGAGTGTCCATGCGTTTGAAAGTGTCCATGCGTGTGAGATTGTCCGTGCGTGTGAGAGTGTCCGTGCGTGTGAGAGTGTCACTGAATGTGTGAGAGTGACTGTGCGTGTGAGAGTGTCAGTTTGTGTGAGAGTTTCCATGTGTGTGAGAGTGTCACTGAATGTGTGAGAGTGTCTGTGCGTTTGAGAGTGTCACTGAATGTATGAGAGTGTCCATGCGTGTGAGAGTGTCCGTGTGTGTGAGTGTCCATGCGTGTGAGAGTGTCCGTGTGTGTGAGAGTGTCCGTGTGTGTGAGAGTGTCCGTGTGTGTGAGTGTCCGTGTGTGTGAGAGTGTCCGTGTGTGTCAGTGTCCATGTGTGTGAGAGTGTCCGTGTGTGTGAGAGTGTCCGTGTGTGTGAGTGTCCATGCGTGTGATAGTGTCCGTGCGTGTGAGAGTGTCCGTGCGTGTGAGAGTGTCCGTGCGTGTGAGAGTGTCCGTGTGTGTGAGAGTGTCCATGAGTGTGAGAATGTCCGTGCGTGTGAGAGTGTCCGTGCGTGTGTGAGAGTGTCCGTGTGTGTGAGAGTGTCCGTGTGTGTGAGAGTGTCCGTGTGTGTGACAGTGTCCATGAGTGTGAGAGTGTTCGTGTGTGTGAGAGTGTCCGTGCGTGTGAGAGTGTCCGTGCGTGTGTGAGAGTGTCCGTGTGTGTGAGATTGTCCGCGTGTGTTAGAGTGTCCGTGTGTGTGAGAGTGTCCATGTGTGAGAGTGTCCGTGCGTGTGAGAGTGTCACTGAATGTGTGAGAGTGTCCGTGCATGTGAGAGTGTCCATGCTTGTGAGAGTGCCCATGCATGTCAGAGTGTCCATGTGTGTCAGAGTGTACATGCGGGTGAGAGTGTCCATGCGTGTGAGAGTGTCCGTGTGTGTTAGAGTGTCCGTGTGTGTTAGAGTGTCCGTGTGTGTGAGAGTGTCCGTGTGTGTGAGCGTGTCCATGAGTGAGAGTGTTCGTGTGTGTGAGAGTGTCCATGCGTGTGAGAGTGTCCGTGCGTGTGTGAGAGTGTCCGTGTGTGTGAGAGTGTCCGCGTGTGTGAGAGTGTCCGTGTGTGTGAGAGTGTCCATGTGTGAGAGTGTCCGTGCGTGTGAGAGTGTCACTGACTGTGTGAGAGTGTCCGTGCATGTGAGAGTGTCCATGCTTGTGAGAGTGTCCATGCATGTCAGAGTGTCCATGCGTGTCAGAGAGTCCATGCGTGTGAGAGTGTCCGTGCGAGTGAGTGTCCGTGTGTGTGAAATTGTCCGTGTGTGAGAGAGTGTCCGTGCGTGTGAGAGAGTCCGTGCGTGTGAGAGTGTCCGTGCGTGTGTGAGAGTGTCCGTGCATGTGAGAGTGTCCGTGAGTGTGAGAGTGTCCGTGAGTGTGAGAGTGTCCGTGTGTGTGAGAGTGTCCATGCGTGTGAGAGTGTCCGTGTGTGTGAGAGTGTCCGTGCGTGTGTGAGTGTCCGTGTTTGTGAGAGTGTCCGTGTGTGTGAGAGTGTCCGTGCGTGTGTGAGTGTCCGTGTTTGTGAGAGTGTCCGTGTGTGTGAGAGTGTCCGTGTGTGTGAGAGTGTCCGTGTGTGTGAGAGTGTCCGTGTGTGTGAGAATGTCCGTGTGTGTGAGAGTGTCCATGTGTGTGAGAGTGTCCGTGAGTGTGAGAGTGTCATTGCGTGTGAGAGTGTCCGTGCGTGTGAGAGTGTCTGTGTGTGTGAGAGTGTCCGTGTGTGTGAGAGCGTCCGTGTGTGTGAGAGTGTCCGTGCGTGTAAGATTGTCCATGTGTGTGAGAGTGTACGTGTGTGTGAGTGTCCCTGTGTGTGAGAGTGTCCATGCGTTTGAAAGTGTCCATGCGTGTGAGATTGTCCGTGCGTGTGAGAGTGTCCGTGCGTGTGAGAGTGTCACTGAATGTGTGAGAGTGACTGTGCGTGTGAGAGTGTCAGTTTGTGTGAGAGTTTCCATGTGTGTGAGAGTGTCTGTGCGTTTGAGAGTGTCACTGAATGTATGAGAGTGTCCATGCGTGTGAGAGTGTCCGTGTGTGTGAGTGTCCATGCGTGTGAGAGTGTCCGTGTGTGTGAGAGTGTCCGTGTGTGTGAGAGTGTCCGTGTGTGTGAGTGTCCGTGTGTGTGAGAGTGTCCGTGTGTGTCAGTGTCCATGTGTGTGAGAGTGTCCGTGTGTGTGAGAGTGTCCGTGTGTGTGTGTCCATGCGTGTGATAGTGTCCGTGCGTGTGAGAGTGTCCGTGCGTGTGAGAGTGTCCGTGCGTGTGAGAGTGTCCGTGTGTGTGAGAGTGTCCATGAGTGTGAGAATGTCCGTGCGTGTGAGAGTGTCCGTGCGTGTGTGAGAGTGTCCGTGTGTGTGAGAGTGTCCGTGTGTGTGAGAGTGTCCGTGTGTGTGACAGGGTCCATGAGTGTGAGAGTGTTCGTGTGTGTGAGAGTGTCCGTGCGTGTGAGAGTGTCCGTGCGTGTGTGAGAGTGTCCGTGTGTGTGAGATTGTCCGCGTGTGTTAGAGTGTCCGTGTGTGTGAGAGTGTCCATGTGTGAGAGTGTCCGTGCGTGTGAGAGTGTCACTGAATGTGTGAGAGTGTCCGTGCATGTGAGAGTGTCCATGCTTGTGAGAGTGCCCATGCATGTCAGAGTGTCCATGTGTGTCAGAGTGTACATGCGGGTGAGAGTGTCCATGCGTGTGAGAGTGTCCGTGTGTGTTAGAGTGTCCGTGTGTGTTAGAGTGTCCGTGCGTGTGAGAGTGTCCGTGCGTCTGTGAGAGTGTCCGTGCATGTGAGAGTGTCCGTGAGTGTGAGAGTGTCCGTGAGTGTGAAAGTGTCCGTGTGTGTGAGAGTGTCCATGCGTGTGAGAGTGTCCGTGTGTGTGAGAGTGTCCGTGCGTGTGTGAGTGTCCGTGTTTGTGAGAGTGTCCGTGTGTGTGAGAGTGTCCGTGTGTGTGAGAGTGTCCGTGTGTGTGAGAGTGTCCGTGTGTGTGAGAGTGTCCATGTGTGTGAGAGTGTCCGTGAGTGTGAGAATGTCATTGCGTGTGAGAGTGTCCGTGCGTGTGAGAGTGTCTGTGTGTGTGAGAGTGTCCGTGTGTGTGAGAGCGTCCGTGTGTGTGAGAGTGTCCGTGCGTGTAAGATTGTCCATGTGTGTGAGAGTGTACGTGTGTGTGAGTGTCCCTGTGTGTGAGAGTGTCCATGCGTTTGAAAGTGTCCATGCGTGTGAGATTGTCCGTGCGTGTGAGAGTGTCCGTGCGTGTGAGAGTGTCACTGAATGTGTGAGAGTGACTGTGCGTGTGAGAGTGTCAGTTTGTGTGAGAGTTTCCATGTGTGTGAGAGTGTCACTGAATGTGTGAGAGTGTCTGTGCGTTTGAGAGTGTCACTGAATGTATGAGAGTGTCCATGCGTGTGAGAGTGTCCGTGTGTGTGAGTGTCCATGCGTGTGAGAGTGTCCGTGTGTGTGAGAGTGTCCGTGTGTGTGAGAGTGTCCGTGTGTGTGAGAGTGTCCATGCGTGTGAGAGTGTCCGTGTGTGTGAGAGTGTCCGTGCGTGTGTGAGTGTCCGTGAGTGTGAGAGTGTCCGTGTGTGTGAGAGTGTCCGTGTGTGTGAGAGTGTCCGTGTGTGTGAGAGTGTCCGTGCGTGTGTGTTTTTGTCCGTGCGTGTGAGAGTGTCCATGCGTGTGAGAGTGTCATTGCGTGTGAGAATGTCCATGAGTGTGAGAGTGTCCGTGTGTGTGAGAGTGTCCGTGTGTGTGAAAGTGTCCGTGTGTGTGAGAGTGTCCATGAGTGTGAGAGTGTCATTGCGTGTGAGAGTGTCCGTGTGTGTGAGAGTGTCCGTGTGTGTGAGAGTGTCCGTGTGTGTGAGAGTGTCCGTGTGTGTGAGAGTGTCCGTGTGTGTCAGTGTCCATGCGTGTGAGAGTGTCCGTGTGTGTGAGAGTGTACGTGTGTGTGAGTGTCCATGCATGTGAGAGTGTCCTTGTGTGTTAGAGTGTCCGTGTGTGTGAGAGTGTCCGTGTGTGTGAGCGTGTCCATGAGTGAGAGTGTTCGTGTGTGTGAGAGTGTCCGTGCGTGTGAGAGTGTCCGTGCGTGTGTGAGAGTGTCCGTGTGTGTGAGAGTGTCCGCGTGTGTGAGAGTGTCCGTGTGTGTGAGAGTGTCCATGTGTGAGAGTGTCCGTTCGTGTGAGAGTGTCACTGACTGTGTGAGAGTGTCCGTGCGTGTGAGAGTGTCCATGCTTGTGAGAGTGTCCATGCATGTCAGAGTGTCCATGCGTGTCAGAGAGTCCATGCGTGTCAGAGAGTCCGTGCGTGTGAGAGTGTCCGTGCGTGTGAGAGTGTCCGTGTGTGTGAGAGTGTCCATGAGTGTGAGAATGTCCGTGCGTGTGAGAGTGTCCGTGCGTGTGTGAGAGTGTCCGTGTGTGTGAGAGTGTCCGTGTGTGTGAGAGTGTCCGTGTGTGTGACAGTGTCCATGAGTGTGAGAGTGTTCGTGTGTGTGAGAGTGTCCGTGCGTGTGAGAGTGTCCGTGCGTGTGTGAGAGTGTCCGTTTGTGTGAGATTGTCCGCGTGTGTTAGAGTGTCCGTGTGTGTGAGAGTGTCCATGTGTGAGAGTGTCCGTGCGTGTGAGAGTGTCACTGAATGTGTGAGAGTGTCCGTGCATGTGAGAGTGTCCATGCTTGTGAGAGTGCCCATGCATGTCAGAGTGTCCATGTGTGTCAGAGTGTACATGCGGGTGAGAGTGTCCATGCGTGTGAGAGTGTCCGTGTGTGTTAGAGTGTCCGTGTGTGTTAGAGTGTCCGTGTCTGTGAGAGTGTCCGTGTGTGTGAACGTGTCCATGAGTGAGAGTGTTCGTGTGTGTGAGAGTGTCCGTGCGTGTGAGAGTGTCCGTGCGTGTGTGAGAGTGTCCGTGTGTGTGAGAGTGTCCGCGTGTGTGAGAGTGTCCGTGTGTGTGAGAGTGTCCATGTGTGAGAGTGTCCGTGCGTGTGAGAGTGTCACTGACTGTGTGAGAGTGTCCGTGCATGTGAGAGTGTCCATGCTTGTGAGAGTGTCCATGCATGTCAGAGTGTCCATGCGTGTCAGAGAGTCCATGCGTGTGAGAGTGTCCGTGCGAGTGAGTGTCCGTGTGTGTGAAATTGTCCGTGTGTGAGAGAGTGTCCGTGCGTGTGAGAGAGTCCGTGCGTGTGAGAGTGTCCGTGCGTGTGTGAGAGTGTCCGTGCATGTGAGAGTGTCCGTGAGTGTGAGAGTGTCCGTGAGTGTGAGAGTGTCCGTGTGTGTGAGAGTGTCCATGCGTGTGAGAGTGTCCGTGTGTGTGAGAGTGTCCGTGCGTGTGTGAGTGTCCGTGTTTGTGAGAGTGTCCGTGTGTGTGAGAGTGTCCGTGCGTGTGTGAGTGTCCGTGTTTGTGAGAGTGTCCGTGTGTGTGAGAGTGTCCGTGTGTGTGAGAGAGTCCGTGTGTGTGAGAGTGTCCATGCGTGTGAGAGTGTCCGTGTGTGTGAGAGTGTCCGTGCGTGTGTGAGTGTCCGTGAGTGTGAGAGTGTCCGTGTGTGTGAGAGTGTCCGTGTGTGTGAGAGTGTCCGTGTGTGTGAGAGTGTCCGTGTGTGTGAGAGTGTCCGTGCGTGTGTGTTTTTGTCCGTGCGTGTGAGAGTGTCCGTGCGTGTGAGAGTGTCATTGCGTGTGAGAATGTCCATGAGTGTGAGAGTGTCCGTGTGTGTGAGAGTGTCCGTGTGTGTGAAAGTGTCCGTGTGTGTGAGTGTCCATGAGTGTGAGAGTGTCATTGCGTGTGAGAGTGTCCGTGTGTGTGAGAGTGTCCGTGTGTGTGAGAGTGTCCGTGTGTGTGAGAGTGTCCGTGTGTGTGAGAGTGTCCGTGTGTGTCAGTGTCGATGCGTGTGAGAGTGTCCGTGTGTGTGAGAGTGTACGTGTGTGTGAGTGTCCATGCGTGTGAGAGTGTCCGTGTGTGTTAGAGTGTCCGTGTGTGTGAGAGTGTCCGTGTGTGTGAGCGTGTCCATGAGTGAGAGTGTTCGTGTGTGTGAGAGTGTCCGTGCGTGTGAGAGTGTCCGTGCGTGTGTGAGAGTGTCCGTGTGTGTGAGAGTGTCCGCGTGTGTGAGAGTGTCCGTGTGTGTGAGAGTGTCCATGTGTGAGAGTGTCCGTTCGTGTGAGAGTGTCACTGACTGTGTGAGAGTGTCCGTGCGTGTGAGAGTGTCCATGCTTGTGAGAGTGTCCATGCATGTCAGAGTGTACATGCGTGTCAGAGAGTCCATGCGTGTGAGAGTGTCCGTGCGAGTGAGTGTCCGTGTGTGTGAAATTGTCCGTGTGTGAGAGAGTGTCCGTGCGTGTGAGAGTGTCCGTGCGTGTGAGAGTGTCCGTGCGTGTGTGAGAGTGTCCGTGCATGTGAGAGTGTCCGTGAGTGTGAGAGTGTCCGTGAGTGTGAGAGTGTCCGTGCGTGTGAGAGTGTCCATGCGTGTGAGAGCGTCCGTGTGTGTGAGAGTGTCCGTGCGTGTGTGAGTGTCCGTGTTTGTGAGAGTGTCCGTGTGTGTGAGAGTGTCCGTGTGTGTGAGAGTGTCCGTGTGTGTGAGAGTGTCCGTGTGTGTGAGAGTGTCCATGTGTGTGAGAGTGTCCGTGAGTGTGAGAGTGTCATTGCGTGTGAGAGTGTCCGTGCGTGTGAGAGTGTCTGTGTGTGTGAGAGTTTCCGTGTGTGTGAGAGCGTCCGTGTGTGTGAGAGTGTCCGTGCGTGTAAGATTGTCCATGTGTGTGAGAGTGTACGTGTGTGTGAGTGTCCCTGTGTGTGAGAGTGTCCATGCGTTTGAAAGTGTCCATGCGTGTGAGATTGTCCGTGCGTGTGAGAGTGTCCGTGCGTGTGAGAGTGTCACTGAATGTGTGAGAGTGACTGTGCGTGTGAGAGTGTCAGTTTGTGTGAGAGTTTCCATGTGTGTGAGAGTGTCACTGAATGTGTGAGAGTGTCTGTGCGTTTGAGAGTGTCACTGAATGTATGAGAGTGTCCATGCGTGTGAGAGTGTCCGTGTGTGTGAGTGTCCATGCGTGTGAGAGTGTCCGTGTGTGTGAGAGTGTCCGTGTGTGTGAGAGTGTCCGTGTGTGTGAGTGTCCGTGTGTGTGAGAGTGTCCGTGTGTGTCAGTGTCCATGTGTGTGAGAGTGTCCGTGTGTGTGAGAGTGTCCGTGTGTTAGAGTGTCCATGCGTGTGATAGTGTCCGTGCGTGTGAGAGTGTCCGTGCGTGTGAGAGTGTCCGTGCGTGTGAGAGTGTCCGTGTGTGTGAGAGTGTCCATGAGTGTGAGAATGTCCGTGCGTGTGAGAGTGTCCGTGCGTGTGTGAGAGTGTCCGTGTGTGTGAGAGTGTCCGTGTGTGTGAGAGTGTCCGTGTGTGTGAGAGTGTCCGTGTGTGTGACAGTGTCCATGAGTGTGAGAGTGTTCGTGTGTGTGAGAGTGTCCGTGCGTGTGAGAGTGTCCAAACGTGTGTGAGAGTGTCCGTGTGTGTGAGATTGTCCGCGTGTGTTAGCGTGTCCGTGTGTGTGAGAGTGTCCATGTGTGAGAGTGTCCGTGCGTGTGAGAGTGTCACTGAATGTGTGAGAGTGTCCGTGCATGTGAGAGTGTCCATGCTTGTGAGAGTGCCCATGCATGTCAGAGTGTCCATGTGTGTCAGAGTGTCCAAGCGGGTTGAGAGTGTCCGTGCGTGTGAGAGTGTCCAAGCGTGTGAGAGTTTCCGTGCGAGTGAGTGTCCGTGTGTGTGAGTGTCCGTGTGTGTGAGAGTGTCCGTGCGTGTGTATGTCCGTGCGTGTGTGAGTGTCCGTGTGTGTGAGAGTGTCCGTGTGTGTGAGAGTGTCATTGCGTGTGAGAGTGTCCGTGAGTGTGAGTGTCTGTGCGTGTGAGAGTGTCCGTGTGTGTGAGAGTGTCCGTGTGTGTGAGAGTGTCCGTGAGTGTGAGAGTGTCATTGCGTGTGAGAGTGTCATTGCGTGTGAGAGTGTCCGTGCGTGTGAGAGTGTCTGTGTGTGTGAGAGTGTCTGTGTGTGTGAGAGTGTCCGTGTGTGTGAGAGTGTCCGTGTGTGTCAGTATCCATGCGTGTGAGAGTGTCCGTGTGTGTGAGACTGTCCGTGTGTGTGTGTGCCATGCGTCTGAGAGTGTCCGTGTGTGTGAGAGTGTCCGTGTGTGTGAGAGTGTCCGTGCGTGTGAGAGTGTCCTGCATGTGAGAGTATCCGTGTGTGTGAGAGTGTCCATGAGTGTGAGAGTGTCATTGCGTGTGAGAGTGTCCGTGTGTGTGAGAGTGTCCGTGTGTGTGAGAGTGTCCGTGTGTGTGAGAGTGTCCGTGTGTGTCAGTGTCCATGCGTGTGAGAGTGTCCGTGTGTGTGAGAGTGTCCGTGTGTGTGAGAGTGTCCGTGTGTGTGAGAGTGTCCATGCGTGTGAGAGTGTCCGTGTGTGTGAGAGTGTCCGTGCGTGTGTGAGTGTCCGTGAGTGTGAGTGTGTCCGTGTGTGTGAGAGTGTCCGTGTGTGTGAGAGTGTCCGTGTGTGTGAGAGTGTCCGTGTGTGTGAGAGTGTCCGTGCGTGTGTGTTTTTGTCCGTGCGTGTGAGAGTGTCCATGCGTGTGAGAGTGTCATTGCGTGTGAGAATGTCCATGAGTGTGAGAGTGTCCGTGTGTGTGAGAGTGTCCGTGTGTGTGAAAGTGTCCGTGTGTGTGAGAGTGTCCATGAGTGTGAGAGTGTCATTGCGTGTGAGAGTGTCCGTGTGTGTGAGAGTGTCCGTGTGTGTGAGAGTGTCCGTGTGTGTGAGAGTGTCCGTGTGTGTGAGAGTGTCCGTGTGTGTCAGTGTCGATGCGTGTGAGAGTGTCCGTGTGTGTGAGAGTGTACGTGTGTGTGAGTGTCCATGCATGTGAGAGTGTCCTTGTGTGTTAGAGTGTCCGTGTGTGTGAGAGTGTCCGTGTGTGTGAGCGTGTCCATGAGTGAGAGTGTTCGTGTGTGTGAGAGTGTCCGTGCGTGTGAGAGTGTCCGTGCGTGTGTGAGAGTGTCCGTGTGTGTGAGAGTGTCCGCGTGTGTGAGAGTGTCCGTGTGTGTGAGAGTGTCCATGTGTGAGAGTGTCCGTTCGTGTGAGAGTGTCACTGACTGTGTGAGAGTGTCCGTGCGTGTGAGAGTGTCCATGCTTGTGAGAGTGTCCATGCATGTCAGAGTGTCCATGCGTGTCAGAGAGTCCATGCGTGTCAGAGAGTCCGTGCGTGTGAGAGTGTCCGTGCGTGTGAGAGTGTCCGTGTGTGTGAGAGTGTCCATGAGTGTGTGTGCCATGCGTCTGAGAGTGTCCGTGTGTGTGAGAGTGTCCGTGTGTGTGAGAGTGTCCGTGCGTGTGAGAGTGTCCTGCATGTGAGAGTATCCGTGTGTGTGAGAGTGTCCATGAGTGTGAGAGTGTCATTGCGTGTGAGAGTGTCCGTGTGTGTGAGAGTGTCCGTGTGTGTGAGAGTGTCCGTGTGTGTGAGAGTGTCCGTGTGTGTCAGTGTCCATGCGTGTGAGAGTGTCCGTGTGTGTGAGAGTGTCCGTGTGTGTGAGAGTGTCCGTGTGTGTGAGAGTGTCCATGCGTGTGAGAGTGTCCGTGTGTGTGAGAGTGTCCGTGCGTGTGTGAGTGTCCGTGAGTGTGAGTGTGTCCGTGTGTGTGAGAGTGTCCGTGTGTGTGAGAGTGTCCGTGTGTGTGAGAGTGTCCGTGTGTGTGAGAGTGTCCGTGCGTGTGTGTTTTTGTCCGTGCGTGTGAGAGTGTCCATGCGTGTGAGAGTGTCATTGCGTGTGAGAATGTCCATGAGTGTGAGAGTGTCCGTGTGTGTGAGAGTGTCCGTGTGTGTGAAAGTGTCCGTGTGTGTGAGAGTGTCCATGAGTGTGAGAGTGTCATTGCGTGTGAGAGTGTCCGTGTGTGTGAGAGTGTCCGTGTGTGTGAGAGTGTCCGTGTGTGTGAGAGTGTCCGTGTGTGTCAGTGTCGATGCGTGTGAGAGTGTCCGTGTGTGTGAGAGTGTACGTGTGTGTGAGTGTCCATGCATGTGAGAGTGTCCTTGTGTGTTAGAGTGTCCGTGTGTGTGAGAGTGTCCGTGTGTGTGAGCGTGTCCATGAGTGAGAGTGTTCGTGTGTGTGAGAGTGTCCGTGCGTGTGAGAGTGTCCGTGCGTGTGTGAGAGTGTCCGTGTGTGTGAGAGTGTCCGCGTGTGTGAGAGTGTCCGTGTGTGTGAGAGTGTCCATGTGTGAGAGTGTCCGTTCGTGTGAGAGTGTCACTGACTGTGTGAGAGTGTCCGTGCGTGTGAGAGTGTCCATGCTTGTGAGAGTGTCCATGCATGTCAGAGTGTCCATGCGTGTCAGAGAGTCCATGCGTGTCAGAGAGTCCGTGCGTGTGAGAGTGTCCGTGCGTGTGAGAGTGTCCGTGTGTGTGAGAATGTCCATGAGT
Organism: Isurus oxyrinchus; assembly: GCA_026770705.1. NCBI lineage: Eukaryota > Metazoa > Chordata > Chondrichthyes > Lamniformes > Lamnidae > Isurus > Isurus oxyrinchus. Next base: position 1,759,490 of record JANJGN010000080.1, read on the forward strand.
GTGAGAGTGTCCGTGTGTGTGAGAGTGTCCGTGTGTGTGAAAGTGTCCGTGTGTGTGAGAGTGTCCATGAGTGTGAGAGTGTCATTGCGTGTGAGAGTGTCCGTGTGTGTGAGAGTGTCCGTGTGTGTGAGAGTGTCCGTGTGTGTGAGAGTGTCCGTGTGTGTCAGTGTCGATGCGTGTGAGAGTGTCCGTGTGTGTGAGAGTGTACGTGTGTGTGAGTGTCCATGCATGTGAGAGTGTCCTTGTGTGTTAGAGTGTCCGTGTGTGTGAGAGTGTCCGTGTGTGTGAGCGTGTCCATGAGTGAGAGTGTTCGTGTGTGTGAGAGTGTCCGTGCGTGTGAGAGTGTCCGTGCGTGTGTGAGAGTGTCCGTGTGTGTGAGAGTGTCCGCGTGTGTGAGAGTGTCCGTGTGTGTGAGAGTGTCCATGTGTGAGAGTGTCCGTTCGTGTGAGAGTGTCACTGACTGTGTGAGAGTGTCCGTGCGTGTGAGAGTGTCCATGCTTGTGAGAGTGTCCATGCATGTCAGAGTGTCCATGCGTGTCAGAGAGTCCATGCGTGTCAGAGAGTCCGTGCGTGTGAGAGTGTCCGTGCGTGTGAGAGTGTCCGTGTGTGTGAGAGTGTCCATGAGTGTGAGAATGTCCGTGCGTGTGAGAGTGTCCGTGCGTGTGTGAGAGTGTCCGTGTGTGTGAGAGTGTCCGTGTGTGTGAGAGTGTCCGTGTGTGTGACAGTGTCCATGAGTGTGAGAGTGTTCGTGTGTGTGAGAGTGTCCGTGCGTGTGAGAGTGTCCGTGCGTGTGTGAGAGTGTCCGTTTGTGTGAGATTGTCCGCGTGTGTTAGAGTGTCCGTGTGTGTGAGAGTGTCCATGTGTGAGAGTGTCCGTGCGTGTGAGAGTGTCACTGAATGTGTGAGAGTGTCCGTGCATGTGAGAGTGTCCATGCTTGTGAGAGTGCCCATGCATGTCAGAGTGTCCATGTGTGTCAGAGTGTACATGCGGGTGAGAGTGTCCATGCGTGTGAGAGTGTCCGTGTGTTTTAGAGTGTCCGTGTGTGTTAGAGTGTCCGTGTCTGTGAGAGTGTCCGTGTGTGTGAGCGTGTCCATGAGTGAGAGTGTTCGTGTGTGTGAGAGTGTCCGTGCGTGTGAGAGTGTCCGTGCGTGTGTGAGAGTGTCCGTGTGTGTGAGTGTCCGCGTGTGTGAGAGTGTCCGTGTGTGTGAGAGTGTCCATGTGTGAGAGTGTCCGTGCGTGTGAGAGTGTCACTGACTGTGTGAGAGTGTCCGTGCATGTGAGAGTGTCCATGCTTGTGAGAGTGTCCATGCATGTCAGAGTGTCCATGCGTGTCAGAGAGTCCATGCGTGTGAGAGTGTCCGTGCGAGTGAGTGTCCGTGTGTGTGAAATTGTCCGTGTGTGAGAGAGTGTCCGTGCGTGTGAGAGAGTCCGTGCGTGTGAGAGTGTCCGTGCGTGTGTGAGAGTGTCCGTGCATGTGAGAGTGTCCGTGAGTGTGAGAGTGTCCGTGAGTGTGAGAGTGTCCGTGTGTGTGAGAGTGTCCACGCGTGTGAGAGTGTCCGTGTGTGTGAGAGTGTCCGTGCGTGTGTGAGTGTCCGTGTTTGTGAGAGTGTCCGTGTGTGTGAGAGTGTCCGTGCGTGTGTGAGTGTCCGTGTTTGTGAGAGTGTCCGTGTGTGTGAGAGTGTCCGTGTGTGTGAGAGTGTCCGTGTGTGTGAGAGTGTCCGTGCGTGTGTGAGTGTCCGTGAGTGTGAGAGTGTCCGTGTGTGTGAGAGTGTCCGTGTGTGTGAGAGTGTCCGTGTGTGTGAGAGTGTCCGTGTGTGTGAGAGTGTCCGTGCGTGTGTGTTTTTGTCCGTGCGTGTGAGAGTGTCCATGCGTGTGAGAGTGTCATTGCGTGTGAGAATGTCCATGAGTGTGAGAGTGTCCGTGTGTGTGAGAGTGTCCGTGTGTGTGAAAGTGTCCATGTGTGTGAGTGTCCATGAGTGTGAGAGTGTCATTGCGTGTGAGAGTGTCCGTGTGTGTGAGAGTGTCCGTGTGTGTGAGAGTGTCCGTGTGTGTGAGAGTGTCCGTGTGTGTGAGAGTGTCTGTGTGTGTCAGTGTCGATGCGTGTGAGAGTGTCCGTGTGTGTGAGAGTGTACGTGTGTGTGAGTGTCCATGCGTGTGAGAGTGTCCGTGTTTGTTAGAGTGTCCGTGTGTGTGAGAGTGTCCGTGTGTGTGAGCGTGTCCATGAGTGAGAGTGTTCGTGTGTGTGAGAGTGTCCGTGCGTGTGAGAGTGTCCGTGCGTGTGTGAGAGTGTCCGTGTGTGTGAGAGTGTCCGCGTGTGTGAGAGTGTCCGTGTGTGTGAGAGTGTCCATGTGTGAGAGTGTCCGTTCGTGTGAGAGTGTCACTGACTGTGTGAGAGTGTCCGTGCGTGTGAGAGTGTCCATGCTTGTGAGAGTGTCCATGCATGTCAGAGTGTACATGCGTGTCAGAGAGTCCATGCGTGTGAGAGTGTCCGTGCGAGTGAGTGTCCGTGTGTGTGAAATTGTCCGTGTGTGAGAGAGTGTCCGTGCGTGTGAGTGTGTCCGTGCGTGTGAGAGTGTCCGTGCGTGTGTGAGAGTGTCCGTGCATGTGAGAGTGTCCGTGAGTGTGAGAGTGTCCGTGAGTGTGAGAGTGTCCGTGCGTGTGAGAGTGTCCATGCGTGTGAGAGCGTCCGTGTGTGTGAGAGTGTCCGTGCGTGTGTGAGTGTCCGTGTTTGTGAGAGTGTCCGTGTGTGTGAGAGTGTCCGTGTGTGTGAGAGTGTCCGTGTGTGTGAGAGTGTCCGTGTGTGTGAGAGTGTCCATGTGTGTGAGAGTGTCCGTGAGTGTGAGAGTGTCATTGCATGTGAGAGTGTCCGTGCGTGTGAGAGTGTCTGTGTGTGTGAGAGTTTCCGTGTGTGTGAGAGCGTCCGTGTGTGTGAGAGTGTCCGTGCGTGTAAGATTGTCCATGTCTGTGAGAGTGTACGTGTGTGTGAGTGTCCCTGTGTGTGAGAGTGTCCATGCGTTTGAAAGTGTCCATGCGTGTGAGATTGTCCGTGCGTGTGAGAGTGTCCGTGCGTGTGAGAGTGTCACTGAATGTGTGAGAGTGACTGTGCGTGTGAGAGTGTCAGTTTGTGTGAGAGTTTCCATGTGTGTGAGAGTGTCACTGAATGTGTGAGAGTGTCTGTGCGTTTGAGAGTGTCACTGAATGTATGAGAGTGTCCATGCGTGTGAGAGTGTCCGTGTGTGTGAGTGTCCATGCGTGTGAGAGTGTCCGTGTGTGTGAGAGTGTCCGTGTGTGTGAGAGTGTCCGTGTGTGTGAGTGTCCGTGTGTGTGAGAGTGTCCGTGTGTGTCAGTGTCCATGTGTGTGAGAGTGTCCGTGTGTGTGAGAGTGTCCGTGTGTGTGAGTGTCCATGCGTGTGATAGTGTCCGTGCGTGTGAGAGTGTCCGTGCGTGTGAGAGTGTCCGTGCGTGTGAGAGTGTCCGTGTGTGTGAGAGTGTCCATGAGTGTGAGAATGTCCGTGCGTGTGAGAGTGTCCGTGCGTGTGTGAGAGTGTCCGTGTGTGTGAGAGTGTCCGTGTGTGTGAGAGTGTCCGTGTGTGTGACAGTGTCCATGAGTGTGAGAGTGTTCGTGTGTGTGAGAGTGTCCGTGCGTGTGAGAGTGTCCGTGCGTGTGTGAGAGTGTCCGTGTGTGTGAGATTGTCCGCGTGTGTTAGAGTGTCCGTGTGTGTGAGAGTGTCCATGTGTGAGAGTGTCCGTGCGTGTGAGAGTGTCACTGAATGTGTGAGAGTGTCCGTGCATGTGAGAGTGTCCATGCTTGTGAGAGTGCCCATGCATGTCAGAGTGTCCATGTGTGTCAGAGTGTACATGCGGGTGAGAGTGTCCATGCGTGTGAGAGTGTCCGTGTGTGTTAGAGTGTCCGTGTGTGTTAGAGTGTCCGTGTGTGTGAGAGTGTCCGTGTGTGTGAGCGTGTCCATGAGTGAGAGTGTTCGTGTGTGTGAGAGTGTCCATGCGTGTGAGAGTGTCCGTGCGTGTGTGAGAGTGTCCGTGTGTGTGAGAGTGTCCGCGTGTGTGAGAGTGTCCGTGTGTGTGAGAGTGTCCATGTGTGAGAGTGTCCGTGTGTGTGAGAGTGTCACTGACTGTGTGAGAGTGTCCGTGCATGTGAGAGTGTCCATGCTTGTGAGAGTGTCCATGCATGTCAGAGTGTCCATGCGTGTCAGAGAGTCCATGCGTGTGAGAGTGTCCGTGCGAGTGAGTGTCCGTGTGTGTGAAATTGTCCGTGTGTGAGAGAGTGTCCGTGCGTGTGAGAGAGTCCGTGCGTGTGAGAGTGTCCGTGCGTGTGTGAGAGTGTCCGTGCATGTGAGAGTGTCCGTGAGTGTGAGAGTGTCCGTGAGTGTGAGAGTGTCCGTGTGTGTGAGAGTGTCCATGCGTGTGAGAGTGTCCGTGTGTGTGAGAGTGTCCGTGCGTGTGTGAGTGTCCGTGTTTGTGAGAGTGTCCGTGTGTGTGAGAGTGTCCGTGCGTGTGTGAGTGTCCGTGTTTGTGAGAGTGTCCGTGTGTGTGAGAGTGTCCGTGTGTGTGAGAGTGTCCGTGTGTGTGAGAGTGTCCGTGTGTGTGAGAATGTCCGTGTGTGTGAGAGTGTCCATGTGTGTGAGAGTGTCCGTGAGTGTGAGAGTGTCATTGCGTGTGAGAGTGTCCGTGCGTGTGAGAGTGTCTGTGTGTGTGAGAGTGTCCGTGTGTGTGAGAGCGTCCGTGTGTGTGAGAGTGTCCGTGCGTGTAAGATTGTCCATGTGTGTGAGAGTGTACGTGTGTGTGAGTGTCCCTGTGTGTGAGAGTGTCCATGCGTTTGAAAGTGTCCATGCGTGTGAGATTGTCCGTGCGTGTGAGAGTGTCCGTGCGTGTGAGAGTGTCACTGAATGTGTGAGAGTGACTGTGCGTGTGAGAGTGTCAGTTTGTGTGAGAGTTTCCATGTGTGTGAGAGTGTCTGTGCGTTTGAGAGTGTCACTGAATGTATGAGAGTGTCCATGCGTGTGAGAGTGTCCGTGTGTGTGAGTGTCCATGCGTGTGAGAGTGTCCGTGTGTGTGAGAGTGTCCGTGTGTGTGAGAGTGTCCGTGTGTGTGAGTGTCCGTGTGTGTGAGAGTGTCCGTGTGTGTCAGTGTCCATGTGTGTGAGAGTGTCCGTGTGTGTGAGAGTGTCCGTGTGTGTGTGTCCATGCGTGTGATAGTGTCCGTGCGTGTGAGAGTGTCCGTGCGTGTGAGAGTGTCCGTGCGTGTGAGAGTGTCCGTGTGTGTGAGAGTGTCCATGAGTGTGAGAATGTCCGTGCGTGTGAGAGTGTCCGTGCGTGTGTGAGAGTGTCCGTGTGTGTGAGAGTGTCCGTGTGTGTGAGAGTGTCCGTGTGTGTGACAGGGTCCATGAGTGTGAGAGTGTTCGTGTGTGTGAGAGTGTCCGTGCGTGTGAGAGTGTCCGTGCGTGTGTGAGAGTGTCCGTGTGTGTGAGATTGTCCGCGTGTGTTAGAGTGTCCGTGTGTGTGAGAGTGTCCATGTGTGAGAGTGTCCGTGCGTGTGAGAGTGTCACTGAATGTGTGAGAGTGTCCGTGCATGTGAGAGTGTCCATGCTTGTGAGAGTGCCCATGCATGTCAGAGTGTCCATGTGTGTCAGAGTGTACATGCGGGTGAGAGTGTCCATGCGTGTGAGAGTGTCCGTGTGTGTTAGAGTGTCCGTGTGTGTTAGAGTGTCCGTGCGTGTGAGAGTGTCCGTGCGTCTGTGAGAGTGTCCGTGCATGTGAGAGTGTCCGTGAGTGTGAGAGTGTCCGTGAGTGTGAAAGTGTCCGTGTGTGTGAGAGTGTCCATGCGTGTGAGAGTGTCCGTGTGTGTGAGAGTGTCCGTGCGTGTGTGAGTGTCCGTGTTTGTGAGAGTGTCCGTGTGTGTGAGAGTGTCCGTGTGTGTGAGTGTCCGTGTGTGTGAGAGTGTCCGTGTGTGTGAGAGTGTCCATGTGTGTGAGAGTGTCCGTGAGTGTGAGAATGTCATTGCGTGTGAGAGTGTCCGTGCGTGTGAGAGTGTCTGTGTGTGTGAGAGTGTCCGTGTGTGTGAGAGCGTCCGTGTGTGTGAGAGTGTCCGTGCGTGTAAGATTGTCCATGTGTGTGAGAGTGTACGTGTGTGTGAGTGTCCCTGTGTGTGAGAGTGTCCATGCGTTTGAAAGTGTCCATGCGTGTGAGATTGTCCGTGCGTGTGAGAGTGTCCGTGCGTGTGAGAGTGTCACTGAATGTGTGAGAGTGACTGTGCGTGTGAGAGTGTCAGTTTGTGTGAGAGTTTCCATGTGTGTGAGAGTGTCACTGAATGTGTGAGAGTGTCTGTGCGTTTGAGAGTGTCACTGAATGTATGAGAGTGTCCATGCGTGTGAGAGTGTCCGTGTGTGTGAGTGTCCATGCGTGTGAGAGTGTCCGTGTGTGTGAGAGTGTCCGTGTGTGTGAGAGTGTCCGTGTGTGTGTGTCCGTGTGTGTGAGAGTGTCCGTGTGTGTCAGTTTCCATGTGTGTGAGAGTGTCCGTGTGTGTGAGAGTGTCCGTGTGTGTGAGTGTCCATGCGTGTGATAGTGTCCGTGCGTGTGAGAGTGTCCGTGCGTGTGAGAGTGTCCGTGCGAGTGAGAGTGTCCGTGTGTGTGAGAGTGTCCATGAGTGTGAGAATGTCCGTGCGTGTGAGAGTGTCCGTGCGTGTGTGAGAGTGTCCGTGTGTGTGAGAGTGTCCGTGTGTGTGAGAGTGTCCGTGTGTGTGAGAGTGTCCGTGTGTGTGACAGTGTCCATGAGTGTGAGAGTGTTCGTGTGTGTGAGAATGTCCGTGCGTGTGAGGGTGTCCATGCGTGTGTGAGAGTGTCCGTGTGTGTGAGATTGTCCGCGTGTGTTAGAGTGTCCGTGTGTGTGAGAGTGTCCATGTGTGAGAGTGTCCGTGCGTGTGAGAGTGTCACTGAATGTGTGAGAGTGTCCGTGCATGTGAGAGTGTCCATGCTTGTGAGAGTGCCCATGCATGTCAGAGTGTCCATGTGTGTCAGAGTGTCCATGCGGGTTGAGAGTGTCCGTGCGTGTGAGAGTGTCCAAGCGTGTGAGAGTTTCCGTGCGAGTGAGTGTCCGTGTGTGTGAGTGTCCGTGTGTGTGAGAGTGTCCGTGCGTGTGTATGTCCGTGCGTGTGTGAGTGTCCGTGTGTGTGAGAGTGTCCGTGTGTGTGAGAGTGTCATTGCGTGTGAGAGTGTCCGTGAGTGTGAGAGTGTCTGTGCGTGTGAGAGTGTCCGTGTGTGTGAGAGTGTCCGTGTGTGTGAGATTGTCCGTGAGTGTGAGAGTGTCATTGCGTGTGAGAGTGTCATTGCGTGTGAGAGTGTCCGTGCGTGTGAGAGTGTCTGTGTGTGTGAGAGTGTCTGTGTGTGTGAGAGTGTCCGTGTGTGTGAGAGTGTCCGTGTGTGTCAGTATCCATGCGTGTGAGAGTGTCCGTGTGTGTGAGAGTGTCCGTGTGTGTGTGTGCCATGCGTCTGAGAGTGTCCGTGTGTGTGAGAGTGTCCGTGTGTGTGAGAGTGTCCGTGCGTGTGAGAGTGTCCTGCATGTGAGAGTATCCGTGTGTGTGAGAGTGTCCATGAGTGTGAGAGTGTCATTGCGTGTGAGAGTGTCCGTGTGTGTGAGAGTGTCCGTGTGTGTGAGAGTGTCCGTGTGTGTGAGAGTGTCCGTGTGTGTCAGTGTCCATGCGTGTGAGAGTGTCCGTGTGTGTGAGAGTGTCCGTGTGTGTGAGAGTGTCTGTGTGTGTGAGAGTGTCCGTGTGTGTGAGAGTGTCCATGCGTGTGAGAGTGTCCGTGTGTGTGAGAGTGTCCGTGCGTGTGTGAGTGTCCGTGAGTGTGAGAGTGTCCGTGTGTGTGAGAGTGTCCGTGTGTGTGAGAGTGTCCGTGTGTGTGAGAGTGTCCGTGTGTGTGAGAGTGTCCGTGCGTGTGTGTTTTTGTCCGTGCGTGTGAGAGTGTCCATGCGTGTGAGAGTGTCATTGCGTGTGAGAATGTCCGTGAGTGTGAGAGTGTCCGTGTGTGTGAGAGTGTCCGTGTGTGTGAAAGTGTCCGTGTGTGTGAGAGTGTCCATGAGTGTGAGAGTGTCATTGCGTGTGAGAGTGTCCGTGTGTGTGAGAGTGTCCGTGTGTGTGAGAGTGTCCGTGTGTGTGAGAGTGTCCGTGTGTGTGAGAGTGTCCGTGTGTGTCAGTGTCCATGCGTGTGAGAGTGTCCGTGTGTGTGAGAGTGTACGTGTGTGTGAGTGTCCATGCATGTGAGAGTGTCCTTGTGTGTTAGAGTGTCCGTGTGTGTGAGAGTGTCCGTGTGTGTGAGCGTGTCCATGAGTGAGAGTGTTCGTGTGTGTGAGAGTGTCCGTGCATGTGAGAGTGTCCGTGCGTGTGTGAGAGTGTCCGTGTGTGTGAGAGTGTCCGCGTGTGTGAGAGTGTCCGTGTGTGTGAGAGTGTCCATGCGTGTGAGAGCGTCCGCGTGTGTGAGAGTGTCCGTGTGTGTGAGAGTGTCCATGTGTGAGAGTGTCCGTTCGTGTGAGAGTGTCACTGACTGTGTGAGAGTGTCCGTGCGTGTGAGAGTGTCCATGCTTGTGAGAGTGTCCATGCATGTCAGAGTGTCCATGCGTGTGAGAGTGTCCGTGCGAGTGAGTGTCCGTGTGTGTGAAATTGTCCGTGTGTGAGAGAGTGTCCGTGCGTGTGAGAGTGTCCGTGCGTGTGAGAGTGTCCGTGCGTGTGTGAGAGTGTCCGTGCATGTGAGAGTGTCCGTGAGTGTGAGAGTGTCCGTGAGTGTGAGAGTGTCCGTGCGTGTGAGAGTGTCCATGCGTGTGAGAGCGTCCGTGTGTGTGAGAGTGTCCGTGCGTGTTTGAGTGTCCGTGTTTGTGAGAGTGTCCGTGTGTGTGAGAGTGTCCGTGTGTGTGAGAGTGTCCGTGTGTGTGAGAGTGTCCGTGTGTGTGAGAGTGTCCATGTGTGTGAGAGTGTCCGTGAGTGTGAGAGTGTCATTGCGTGTGAGAGTGTCCGTGCGTGTGAGAGTGTCTGTGTGTGTGAGAGTTTCCGTGTGTGTGAGAGCGTCCGTGTGTGTGAGAGTGTCCGTGCGTGTAAGATTGTCCATGTGTGTGAGAGTGTACGTGTTTGTGAGTGTCCCTGTGTGTGAGAGTGTCCATGCGTTTGAAAGTGTCCATGCGTGTGAGATTGTCCGTGCGTGTGAGAGTGTCCGTGCGTGTGAGAGTGTCACTGAATGTGTGAGAGTGACTGTGCGTGTGAGAGTGTCAGTTTGTGTGAGAGTTTCCATGTGTGTGAGAGTGTCACTGAATGTGTGAGAGTGTCTGTGCGTTTGAGAGTGTCACTGAATGTATGAGAGTGTCCATGCGTGTGAGAGTGTCCGTGTGTGTGAGTGTCCATGCGTGTGAGAGTGTCCGTGTGTGTGACAGTGTCCGTGTGTGTGAGAGTGTCCGTGTGTGTGAGTGTCCGTGTGTGTGAGAGTGTCCGTGTGTGTCAGTGTCCATGTGTGTGAGAGTGTCCGTGTGTGTGAGAGTGTCCGTGTGTGTGAGTGTCCATGCGTGTGATAGTGTCCGTGCGTGTGAGAGTGTCCGTGCGTGTGAGAGTGTCCGTGCGTGTGAGAGTGTCCGTGTGTGTGAGAGTGTCCATGAGTGTGAGAATGTCCGTGCGTGTGAGAGTGTCCGTGCGTGTGTGAGAGTGTCCGTGTGTGTGAGAGTGTCGGTGTGTGTGAGAGTGTCCGTGTGTGTGACAGGGTCCATGAGTGTGAGAGTGTTCGTGTGTATGAGAGTGTCCGTGCGTGTGAGAGTGTCCGTGCGTGTGAGAGTGTCCGTGTGTGTGAGAGTGTCCATGAGTGTGAGAATGTCCGTGCGTGTGAGAGTGTCCGTGCGTGTGTGAGAGTGTCCGTGTGTGTGAGAGTGTCCGTGTGTGTGAGAGTGTCCGTGTGTGTGAGAGTGTCCGTGTGTGTGACAGTGTCCATGAGTGTGAGAGTGTTCGTGTGTGTGAGAGTGTCCGTGCGTGTGAAGGTGTCCATGCGTGTGTGAGAGTGTCCGTGTGTGTGAGATTGTCCGCGTGTGTTAGAGTGTCCGTGTGTGTGAGAGTGTCCATGTGTGAGAGTGTCCGTGCGTGTGAGAGTGTCACTGAATGTGTGAGAGTGTCCGTGCATGTGAGAGTGTCCATGCTTGTGAGAGTGCCCATGCATGTCAGAGTGTCCATGTGTGTCAGAGTGTCCATGCGGGTTGAGAGTGTCCGTGCGTGTGAGAGTGTCCAAGCGTGTGAGAGTTTCCGTGCGAGTGAGTGTCCGTGTGTGTGAGTGTCCGTGTGTGTGAGAGTGTCCGTGCGTGTGTATGTCCGTGCGTGTGTGAGTGTCCGTGTGTGTGAGAGTGTCCGTGTGTGTGAGAGTGTCATTGCGTGTGAGAGTGTCCGTGAGTGTGAGAGTGTCTGTGCGTGTGAGAGTGTCCGTGTGTGTGAGAGTGTCCGTGTGTGTGAGAGTGTCCGTGAGTGTGAGAGTGTCATTGCGTGTGAGAGTGTCATTGCGTGTGAGAGTGTCCGTGCGTGTGAGAGTGTCTGTGTGTGTGAGAGTGTCTGTGTGTGTGAGAGTGTCCGTGTGTGTGAGAGTGTCCGTGTGTGTCAGTATCCATGCGTGTGAGAGTGTCCGTGTGTGTGAGAGTGTCCGTGTGTGTGTGTGCCATGCGTCTGAGAGTGTCCGTGTGTGTGAGAGTGTCCGTGTGTGTGAGAGTGTCCGTGCGTGTGAGAGTGTCCTGCATGTGAGAGTATCCGTGTGTGTGAGAGTGTCCATGAGTGTGAGAGTGTCATTGCGTGTGAGAGTGTCCGTGTGTGTGAGAGTGTCCGTGTGTGTGAGAGTGTCCGTGCGTGTGAGAGTGTCCGTGTGTGTCAGTGTCCATGCGTGTGAGAGTGTCCGTGTGTGTCAGAGTGTCCGTGTGTGTGAGAGTGTCCGTGTGTGTGAGAGTGTCCGTGTGTGTGAGAGTGTCCATGCGTGTGAGAGTGTCCGTGTGTGTGAGAGTGTCCGTGCGTGTGTGAGTGTCCGTGAGTGTGAGAGTGTCCGTGTGTGTGAGAGTATCCGTGTGTGTGAGAGTGTCCGTGTGTGTGAGAGTGTCCGTGTGTGTGAGAGTGTCCGTGCGTGTGTGTTTTTGTCCGTGCGTGTGAGAGTGTCCATGCGTGTGAGAGTGTCATTGCGTGTGAGAATGTCCGTGAGTGTGAGAGTGTCCGTGTGTGTGAGAGTGTCCGTGTGTGTGAAAGTGTCCGTGTGTGTGAGAGTGTCCATGAGTGTGAGAGTGTCATTGCGTGTGAGAGTGTCCGTGTGTGTGAGAGTGTCCGTGTGTGTGAGAGTGTCCGTGTGTGTGAGAGTGTCCGTGTGTGTGAGAGTGTCCGTGTGTGTCAGTGTCCATGCGTGTGAGAGTGTCCGTGTGTGTGAGAGTGTACGTGTGTGTGAGTGTCCATGCATGTGAGAGTGTCCTTGTGTGTTAGAGTGTCCGTGTGTGTGAGAGTGTCCGTGTGTGTGAGCGTGTCCATGAGTGAGAGTGTTCGTGTGTGTGAGAGTGTCCGTGCGTGTGAGAGTGTCCGTGCGTGTGTGAGAGTGTCCATGTGTGTGAGAGTGTCCGCGTGTGTGAGAGTGTCCGTGTGTGTGAGAGTGTCCATGTGTGAGAGTGTCCGTTCGTGTGAGAGTGTCACTGACTGTGTGAGAGTGTCCGTGCGTGTGAGAGTGTCCATGCTTGTGAGATTGTCCATGCATGTCAGAGTGTCCATGCGTGTCAGAGAGTCCATGCGTGTGAGAGTGTCCGTGCGAGTGAGTGTCCGTGTGTGTGAAATTGTCCGTGTGTGAGAGAGTGTCCGTGCGTGTGAGAGTGTCCGTGCGTGTGAGAGTGTCCGTGCGTGTGTGAGAGTGTCCGTGCATGTGAGAGTGTCCGTGAGTGTGAGAGTGTCCGTGAGTGTGAGAGTGTCCGTGCGTGTGAGAGTGTCCATGCGTGTGAGAGCGTCCGTGTGTGTGAGAGTGTCCGTGCGTGTTTGAGTGTCCGTGTTTGTGAGAGTGTCCGTGTGTGTGAGAGTGTCCGTGTGTGTGAGAGTGTCCGTGTGTGTGAGAGTGTCCGTGTGTGTGAGAGTGTCCATGTGTGTGAGAGTGTCCGTGAGTGTGAGAGTGTCATTGCGTGTGAGAGTGTCCGTGCGTGTGAGAGTGTCTGTGTGTGTGAGAGTTTCCGTGTGTGTGAGAGCGTCCGTGTGTGTGAGAGTGTCCGTGCGTGTAAGATTGTCCATGTGTGTGAGAGTGTACGTGTTTGTGAGTGTCCCTGTGTGTGAGAGTGTCCATGCGTTTGAAAGTGTCCATGCGTGTGAGATTGTCCGTGCGTGTGAGAGTGTCCGTGCGTGTGAGAGTGTCACTGAATGTGTGAGAGTGACTGTGCGTGTGAGAGTGTCAGTTTGTGTGAGAGTTTCCATGTGTGTGAGAGTGTCACTGAATGTGTGAGAGTGTCTGTGCGTTTGAGAGTGTCACTGAATGTATGAGAGTGTCCATGCGTGTGAGAGTGTCCGTGTGTGTGAGTGTCCATGCGTGTGAGAGTGTCCGTGTGTGTGACAGTGTCCGTGTGTGTGAGAGTGTCCGTGTGTGTGAGTGTCCGTGTGTGTGAGAGTGTCCGTGTGTGTCAGTGTCCATGTGTGTGAGAGTGTCCGTGTGTGTGAGAGTGTCCGTGTGTGTGAGTGTCCATGCGTGTGATAGTGTCCGTGCGTGTGAGAGTGTCCGTGCGTGTGAGAGTGTCCGTGCGTGTGAGAGTGTCCGTGTGTGTGAGAGTGTCCGTGTGTGTGAGAGTGTCCGTGTGTGTGAGAGTGTCCGTGTGTGTGAGAGTGTCCATGCGTGTGAGAGTGTCCGTGTGTGTGAGAGTGTCCGTGCGTGTGTGAGTGTCCGTGAGTGTGAGAGTGTCCGTGTGTGTGAGAGTGTCCGTGTGTGTGAGAGTGTCCGTGTGTGTGAGAGTGTCCGTGTGTGTGAGAGTGTCCGTGCGTGTGTGTTTTTGTCCGTGCGTGTGAGAGTGTCCATGCGTGTGAGAGTGTCATTGCGTGTGAGAATGTCCGTGAGTGTGAGAGTGTCCGTGTGTGTGAGAGTGTCCGTGTGTGTGAAAGTGTCCGTGTGTGTGAGAGTGTCCATGAGTGTGAGAGTGTCATTGCGTGTGAGAGTGTCCGTGTGTGTGAGAGTGTCCGTGTGTGTGAGAGTGTCCGTGTGTGTGAGAGTGTCCGTGTGTGTGAGAGTGTCCGTGTGTGTCAGTGTCCATGCGTGTGAGAGTGTCCGTGTGTGTGAGAGTGTACGTGTGTGTGAGTGTCCATGCATGTGAGAGTGTCCTTGTGTGTTAGAGTGTCCGTGTGTGTGAGAGTGTCCGTGTGTGTGAGCGTGTCCATGAGTGAGAGTGTTCGTGTGTGTGAGAGTGTCCGTGCATGTGAGAGTGTCCGTGCGTGTGTGAGAGTGTCCGTGTGTGTGAGAGTGTCCGCGTGTGTGAGAGTGTCCGTGTGTGTGAGAGTGTCCATGTGTGAGAGTGTCCGTTCGTGTGAGAGTGTCACTGACTGTGTGAGAGTGTCCGTGCGTGTGAGAGTGTCCATGCTTGTGAGAGTGTCCATGCATGTCAGAGTGTCCATGCGTGTCAGAGAGTCCATGCGTGTGAGAGTGTCCGTGCGAGTGAGTGTCCGTGTGTGTGAAATTGTCCGTGTGTGAGAGAGTGTCCGTGCGTGTGAGAGTGTCCGTGCGTGTGAGAGTGTCCGTGCGTGTGTGAGAGTGTCCGTGCATGTGAGAGTGTCCGTGAGTGTGAGAGTGTCCGTGAGTGTGAGAGTGTCCGTGCGTGTGAGAGTGTCCATGCGTGTGAGAGCGTCCGTGTGTGTGAGAGTGTCCGTGCGTGTTTGAGTGTCCGTGTTTGTGAGAGTGTCCGTGTGTGTGAGAGTGTCCGTGTGTGTGAGAGTGTCCGTGTGTGTGAGAGTGTCCGTGTGTGTGAGAGTGTCCATGTGTGTGAGAGTGTCCGTGAGTGTGAGAGTGTCATTGCGTGTGAGAGTGTCCGTGCGTGTGAGAGTGTCTGTGTGTGTGAGAGTTTCCGTGTGTGTGAGAGCGTCCGTGTGTGTGAGAGTGTCAGTGCGTGTAAGATTGTCCATGTGTGTGAGAGTGTACGTGTTTGTGAGTGTCCCTGTGTGTGAGAGTGTCCATGCGTTTGAAAGTGTCCATGCGTGTGAGATTGTCCGTGCGTGTGAGAGTGTCCGTGCGTGTGAGAGTGTCACTGAATGTGTGAGAGTGACTGTGCGTGTGAGAGTGTCAGTTTGTGTGAGAGTTTCCATGTGTGTGAGAGTGTCACTGAATGTGTGAGAGTGTCTGTGCGTTTGAGAGTGTCACTGAATGTATGAGAGTGTCCATGCGTGTGAGAGTGTCCGTGTGTGTGAGTGTCCATGCGTGTGAGAGTGTCCGTGTGTGTGAGAGTGTCCGTGTGTGTGAGAGTGTCCGTGTGTGTGAGTGTCCGTGTGTGTGAGAGTGTCCGTGTGTGTCAGTGTCCATGTGTGTGAGAGTGTCCGTGTGTGTGAGAGTGTCCGTGTGTGTGAGTGTCCATGCGTGTGATAGTGTCCGTGCGTGTGAGAGTGTCCGTGCGTGTGAGAGTGTCCGTGCGTGTGAGAGTGTCCGTGTGTGTGAGAGTGTCCATGAGTGTGAGAATGTCCGTGCGTGTGAGAGTGTCCGTGCGTGTGTGAGAGTGTCCGTGTGTGTGAGAGTGTCGGTGTGTGTGAGAGTGTCCGTGTGTGTGACAGGGTCCATGAGTGTGAGAGTGTTCGTGTGTATGAGAGTGTCCGTGCGTGTGAGAGTGTCCGTGCGTGTGAGAGTGTCCGTGTGTGTGAGAGTGTCCATGAGTGTGAGAATGTCCGTGCGTGTGAGAGTGTCCGTGCGTGTGTGAGAGTGTCCGTGTGTGTGAGAGTGTCCGTGTGTGTGAGAGTGTCCGTGTGTGTGAGAGTGTCCGTGTGTGTGACAGTGTCCATGAGTGTGAGAGTGTTCGTGTGTGTGAGAGTGTCCGTGCGTGTGAAGGTGTCCATGCGTGTGTGAGAGTGTCCGTGTGTGTGAGATTGTCCGCGTGTGTTAGAGTGTCCGTGTGTGTGAGAGTGTCCATGTGTGAGAGTGTCCGTGCGTGTGAGAGTGTCACTGAATGTGTGAGAGTGTCCGTGCATGTGAGAGTGTCCATGCTTGTGAGAGTGCCCATGCATGTCAGAGTGTCCATGTGTGTCAGAGTGTCCATGCGGGTTGAGAGTGTCCGTGCGTGTGAGAGTGTCCAAGCGTGTGAGAGTTTCCGTGCGAGTGAGTGTCCGTGTGTGTGAGTGTCCGTGTGTGTGAGAGTGTCCGTGCGTGTGTATGTCCGTGCGTGTGTGAGTGTCCGTGTGTGTGAGAGTGTCCGTGTGTGTGAGAGTGTCATTGCGTGTGAGAGTGTCCGTGAGTGTGAGAGTGTCTGTGCGTGTGAGAGTGTCCGTGTGTGTGAGAGTGTCCGTGTGTGTGAGAGTGTCCGTGAGTGTGAGAGTGTCATTGCGTGTGAGAGTGTCATTGCGTGTGAGAGTGTCCGTGCGTGTGAGAGTGTCTGTGTGTGTGAGAGTGTCTGTGTGTGTGAGAGTGTCCGTGTGTGTGAGAGTGTCCGTGTGTGTCAGTATCCATGCGTGTGAGAGTGTCCGTGTGTGTGAGAGTGTCCGTGTGTGTGTGTGCCATGCGTCTGAGAGTGTCCGTGTGTGTGAGAGTGTCCGTGTGTGTGAGAGTGTCCGTGCGTGTGAGAGTGTCCTGCATGTGAGAGTATCCGTGTGTGTGAGAGTGTCCATGAGTGTGAGAGTGTCATTGCGTGTGAGAGTGTCCGTGTGTGTGAGAGTGTCCGTGTGTGTGAGAGTGTCCGTGCGTGTGAGAGTGTCCGTGTGTGTCAGTGTCCATGCGTGTGAGAGTGTCCGTGTGTGTGAGAGTGTCCGTGTGTGTGAGAGTGTCCGTGTGTGTGAGAGTGTCCGTGTGTGTGAGAGTGTCCATGCGTGTGAGAGTGTCCGTGTGTGTGAGAGTGTCCGTGCGTGTGTGAGTGTCCGTGAGTGTGAGAGTGTCCGTGTGTGTGAGAGTGTCCGTGTGTGTGAGAGTGTCCGTGTGTGTGAGAGTGTCCGTGTGTGTGAGAGTGTCCGTGCGTGTGTGTTTTTGTCCGTGCGTGTGAGAGTGTCCATGCGTGTGAGAGTGTCATTGCGTGTGAGAATGTCCGTGAGTGTGAGAGTGTCCGTGTGTGTGAGAGTGTCCGTGTGTGTGAAAGTGTCCGTGTGTGTGAGAGTGTCCATGAGTGTGAGAGTGTCATTGCGTGTGAGAGTGTCCGTGTGTGTGAGAGTGTCCGTGTGTGTGAGAGTGTCCGTGTGTGTGAGAGTGTCCGTGTGTGTGAGAGTGTCCGTGTGTGTCAGTGTCCATGCGTGTGAGAGTGTCCGTGTGTGTGAGAGTGTACGTGTGTGTGAGTGTCCATGCATGTGAGAGTGTCCTTGTGTGTTAGAGTGTCCGTGTGTGTGAGAGTGTCCGTGTGTGTGAGCGTGTCCATGAGTGAGAGTGTTCGTGTGTGTGAGAGTGTCCCTGCGTGTGAGAGTGTCCGTGCGTGTGTGAGAGTGTCCGTGTGTGTGAGAGTGTCCGCGTGTGTGAGAGTGTCCGTGTGTGTGAGAGTGTCCATGTGTGAGAGTGTCCGTTCGTGTGAGAGTGTCACTGACTGTGTGAGAGTGTCCGTGCGTGTGAGAGTGTCCATGCTTGTGAGAGTGTCCATGCATGTCAGAGTGTCCATGCGTGTCAGAGAGTCCATGCGTGTGAGAGTGTCCGTGCGAGTGAGTGTCCGTGTGTGTGAAATTGTCCGTGTGTGAGAGAGTGTCCGTGCGTGTGAGAGTGTCCGTGCGTGTGAGAGTGTCCGTGCGTGTGTGAGAGTGTCCGTGCATGTGAGAGTGTCCGTGAGTGTGAGAGTGTCCGTGAGTGTGAGAGTGTCCGTGCGTGTGAGAGTGTCCATGCGTGTGAGAGCGTCCGTGTGTGTGAGAGTGTCCGTGCGTGTTTGAGTGTCCGTGTTTGTGAGAGTGTCCGTGTGTGTGAGAGTGTCCGTGTGTGTGAGAGTGTCCGTGTGTGTGAGAGTGTCCGTGTGTGTGAGAGTGTCCATGTGTGTGAGAGTGTCCGTGAGTGTGAGAGTGTCATTGCGTGTGAGAGTGTCCGTGCGTGTGAGAGTGTCTGTGTGTGTGAGAGTTTCCGTGTGTGTGAGAGCGTCCGTGTGTGTGAGAGTGTCCGTGCGTGTAAGATTGTCCATGTGTGTGAGAGTGTACGTGTTTGTGAGTGTCCCTGTGTGTGAGAGTGTCCATGCGTTTGAAAGTGTCCATGCGTGTGAGATTGTCCGTGCGTGTGAGAGTGTCCGTGCGTGTGAGAGTGTCACTGAATGTGTGAGAGTGACTGTGCGTGTGAGAGTGTCAGTTTGTGTGAGAGTTTCCATGTGTGTGAGAGTGTCACTGAATGTGTGAGAGTGTCTGTGCGTTTGAGAGTGTCACTGAATGTATGAGAGTGTCCATGCGTGTGAGAGTGTCCGTGTGTGTGAGTGTCCATGCGTGTGAGAGTGTCCGTGTGTGTGACAGTGTCCGTGTGTGTGAGAGTGTCCGTGTGTGTGAGTGTCCGTGTGTGTGAGAGTGTCCGTGTGTGTCAGTGTCCATGTGTGTGAGAGTGTCCGTGTGTGTGAGAGTGTCCGTGTGTGTGAGTGTCCATGCGTGTGATAGTGTCCGTGCGTGTGAGAGTGTCCGTGCGTGTGAGAGTGTCCGTGCGTGTGAGAGTGTCCGTGTGTGTGAGAGTGTCCATGAGTGTGAGAATGTCCGTGCGTGTGAGAGTGTCCGTGCGTGTGTGAGAGTGTCCGTGTGTGTGAGAGTGTCGGTGTGTGTGAGAGTGTCCGTGTGTGTGACAGGGTCCATGAGTGTGAGAGTGTTCGTGTGTATGAGAGTGTCCGTGCGTGTGAGAGTGTCCGTGCGTGTGTGAGAGTGTCCGTGTGTGTGAGATTGTCCGCGTGTGTTAGAGTGTCCGTGTGTGTGAGAGTGTCCATGTGTGAGAGTGTCCGTGCGTGTGAGAGTGTCACTGAATGTGTGAGAGTGTCCGTGCATGTGAGAGTGTCCATGCTTGTGAGAGTGCCCATGCATGTCAGAGTGTCCATGTGTGTCAGAGTGTACATGCGGGTGAGAGTGTCCATGCGTGTGAGAGTGTCCGTGTGTGTTAGAGTGTCCGTGTGTGTTAGAGTGTCCGTGTGTGTGAGAGTGTCCGTGTGTGTGAGCGTGTCCATGAGTGAGAGTGTTCGTGTGTGTGAGAGTGTCCGTGCATGTGAGAGTGTCCGTGCGTGTGTGAGAGTGTCCGTGTGTGTGAGAGTGTCCGCGTGTGTGAGAGTGTCCGTGTGTGTGAGAGTGTCCATGTGTGAGAGTGTCCGTGCGTGTGAGAGTGTCAATGACTGTGTGAGAGTGTCCGTGCATGTGAGAGTGTCCATGCTTGTGAGAGTGTCCATGCATGTCAGAGTGTCCATGCGTGTCAGAGAGTCCATGCGTGTGAGAGTGTCCGTGCGAGTGAGTGTCCGTGTGTGTGAAATTGTCCGTGTGTGAGAGAGTGTCCGTGCGTGTGAGAGAGTCCGTGCGTGTGAGAGTGTCCGTGCGTGTGTGAGAGTGTCCGTGCATGTGAGAGTGTCCGTGAGTGTGAGAGTGTCCGTGAGTGTGAGAGTGTCCGTGTGTGTGAGAGTGTCCATGCGTGTGAGAATGTCCGTGTGTGTGAGAGTGTCCGTGCGTGTGTGAGTGTCCGTGTTTGTGAGAGTGTCCGTGTGTGTGAGAGTGTCCGTGCGTGTGTGAGTGTCCGTGTGTGTGAGAGTGTCCGTGTGTGTGAGAGTGTCCGTGTGTGTGAGAGTGTCCGTGTGTGTGAGAGTGTCCGTGTGTGTGAGAGTGTCCGTGTGTGTGAGAGTGTCCATGTGTGTGAGAGTGTCCGTGAGTGTGAGAGTGTCATTGCGTGTGAGAGTGTCCGTGCGTGTGAGAGTGTCTGTGTGTGTGAGAGTGTCCGTGTGTGTGAGAGCGTCCGTGTGTGTGAGAGTGTCTGTGCGTGTAAGATTGTCCATGTGTGTGAGAGTGTACGTGTGTGTGAGTGTCCCTGTGTGTGAGAGTGTCCATGCGTTTGAAAGTGTCCATGCGTGTGAGATTGTCCGTGCGTGTGAGAGTGTCCGTGCCTGTGAGAGTGTCACTGAATGTGTGAGAGTGACTGTGCGTGTGAGAGTGTCAGTTTGTGTGAGAGTTTCCATGTGTGTGAGAGTGTCACTGAATGTGTGAGAGTGTCTGTGCGTTTGAGAGTGTCACTGAATGTATGAGAGTGTTCATGCGTGTGAGAGTGTCCGTGTGTGTGAGTGTCCATGCGTGTGAGAGTGTCCGCGTGTGTGAGAGTGTCCGTGTGTGTGAGAGTGTCCGTGTGTGTGAGTGTCCGTGTGTGTGAGAGTGTCCGTGTGTGTCAGTGTCCATGTGTGTGAGAGTGTCCGTGTGTGTGAGAGTGTCCGTGTGTGTGAGTGTCCATGCGTGTGATAGTGTCCGTGCGTGTGAGAGTGTCCGTGCGTGTGAGAGTGTCCGTGCGTGTGAGAGTGTCCGTGTGTGTGGGAGTGTCCATGAGTGTGAGAATGTCCGTGCGTGTGAGAGTGTCCGTGCGTGTGTGAGAGTGCCCGTGTGTGTGAGAGTGTCCGTGTGTGTGAGAGTGTCCGTGTGTGTGACAGTGTTCGTGTGTGTGAGAGTGTCCGTGTGTGTGAGAGTGTCCGTGCGTGTGAGAGTGTCCGTGCGTGTGTGAGAGTGTCCGTGTGTGTGAGATTGTCCGCGTGTGTTAGAGTGTCCGTGTGTGTGAGAGTGTCCATGTGTGAGAGTGTCCGTGCGTGTGAGAGTGTCACTGAATGTGTGAGAGTGTCCGTGCATGTGAGAGTGTCCATGCTTGTGAGAGTGCCCATGCATGTCAGAGTGTCCATGTGTGTCAGAGTGTACATGCGGGTGAGAGTGTCCATGCGTGTCAGAGTGTCCGTGTGTGTTAGAGTGTCCGTGTGTGTTAGAGTGTCCGTGTGTGTGAGAGTGTCCGTGTGTGTGAGCGTGTCCATGAGTGAGAGTGTCCGTGTGTGTGAGAGTGTCCGTGTGTGTCAGTGTCCATGCGTGTGAGAGTGTCCGTGTGTGTGAGAGTGTACGTGTGTGTGAGTGTCCATGCATGTGAGAGTGTCCTTGTGTGTTAGAGTGTCCGTGTGTGTGAGAGTGTCCGTGTGTGTGAGCGTGTCCATGAGTGAGAGTGTTCGTGTGTGTGAGAGTGTCCGTGCGTGTGAGAGTGTCCGTGCGTGTGTGAGAGTGTCCGTGTGTGTGAGAGTGTCCGCGTGTGTGAGAGTGTCCGTGTGTGTGAGAGTGTCCATGTGTGAGAGTGTCCGTTCGTGTGAGAGTGTCACTGACTGTGTGAGAGTGTCCGTGCGTGTGAGAGTGTCCATGCTTGTGAGAGTGTCCATGCATGTCAGAGTGTCCATGCGTGTCAGAGAGTCCATGCGTGTGAGAGTGTCCGTGCGAGTGAGTGTCCGTGTGTGTGAAATTGTCCGTGTGTGAGAGAATGTCCGTGCGTGTGAGTGTGTCCGTGCGTGTGAGAGTGTCCGTGCGTGTGTGAGAGTGTCCGTGCATGTGAGAGTGTCCGTGAGTGTGAGAGTGTCCGTGAGTGTGAGAGTGTCCGTGCGTGTGAGAGTGTCCATGCGTGTGAGAGCGTCCGTGTGTGTGAGAGTGTCCGTGCGTGTTTGAGTGTCCGTGTTTGTGAGAGTGTCCGTGTGTGTGAGAGTGTCCGTGTGTGTGAGAGTGTCCGTGTGTGTGAGAGTGTCCGTGTGTGTGAGAGTGTCCATGTGTGTGAGAGTGTCCGTGAGTGTGAGAGTGTCATTGCGTGTGAGAGTGTCCGTGCGTGTGAGAGTGTCTGTGTGTGTGAGAGTTTCCGTGTGTGTGAGAGCGTCCGTGTGTGTGAGAGTGTCCGTGCGTGTAAGATTGTCCATGTGTGTGAGAGTGTACGTGTTTGTGAGTGTCCCTGTGTGTGAGAGTGTCCATGCGTTTGAAAGTGTCCATGCGTGTGAGATTGTCCGTGCGTGTGAGAGTGTCCGTGCGTGTGAGAGTGTCACTGAATGTGTGAGAGTGACTGTGCGTGTGAGAGTGTCAGTTTGTGTGAGAGTTTCCATGTGTGTGAGAGTGTCACTGAATGTGTGAGAGTGTCTGTGCGTTTGAGAGTGTCACTGAATGTATGAGAGTGTCCATGCGTGTGAGAGTGTCCGTGTGTGTGAGTGTCCATGCGTGTGAGAGTGTCCGTGTGTGTGACAGTGTCCGTGTGTGTGAGAGTGTCCGTGTGTGTGAGTGTCCGTGTGTGTGAGAGTGTCCGTGTGTGTCAGTGTCCATGTGTGTGAGAGTGTCCGTGTGTGTGAGAGTGTCCGTGTGTGTGAGTGTCCATGCGTGTGATAGTGTCCGTGCGTGTGAGAGTGTCCGTGCGTGTGAGAGTGTCCGTGCGTGTGAGAGTGTCCGTGTGTGTGAGAGTGTCCATGAGTGTGAGAATGTCCGTGCGTGTGAGAGTGTCCGTGCGTGTGTGAGAGTGTCCGTGTGTGTGAGAGTGTCGGTGTGTGTGAGAGTGTCCGTGTGTGTGTCAGGGTCCATGAGTGTGAGAGTGTTCGTGTGTATGAGAGTGTCCGTGCGTGTGAGAGTGTCCGTGCGTGTGTGAGAGTGTCCGTGTGTGTGAGATTGTCCGCGTGTGTTAGAGTGTCCGTGTGTGTGAGAGTGTCCATGTGTGAGAGTGTCCGTGCGTGTGAGAGTGTCACTGAATGTGTGAGAGTGTCCGTGCATGTGAGAGTGTCCATGCTTGTGAGAGTGCCCATGCATGTCAGAGTGTCCATGTGTGTCAGAGTGTACATGCGGGTGAGAGTGTCCATGCGTGTGAGAGTGTCCGTGTGTGTTAGAGTGTCCGTGTGTGTTAGAGTGTCCGTGTGTGTGAGAGTGTCCGTGTGTGTGAGCGTGTCCATGAGTGAGAGTGTTCGTGTGTGTGAGAGTGTCCGTGCATGTGAGAGTGTCCGTGCGTGTGTGAGAGTGTCCGTGTGTGTGAGAGTGTCCGCGTGTGTGAGAGTGTCCGTGTGTGTGAGAGTGTCCATGTGTGAGAGTGTCCGTGCGTGTGAGAGTGTCAATGACTGTGTGAGAGTGTCCGTGCATGTGAGAGTGTCCATGCTTGTGAGAGTGTCCATGCATGTCAGAGTGTCCATGCGTGTCAGAGAGTCCATGCGTGTGAGAGTGTCCGTGCGAGTGAGTGTCCGTGTGTGTGAAATTGTCCGTGTGTGAGAGAGTGTCCGTGCGTGTGAGAGAGTCCGTGCGTGTGAGAGTGTCCGTGCGTGTGTGAGAGTGTCCGTGCATGTGAGAGTGTCCGTGAGTGTGTGAGTGTCCGTGTGTGTGAGAGTGTCCGTGTGTGTGAGAGTGTCCGTGTGTGTGAGAGTGTCCGTGTGTGTGAGAGTGTCCGTGTGTGTGAGAGTGTCCGTGTGTGTGAGAGTGTCCATGTGTGTGAGAGTGTCCGTGAGTGTGAGAGTGTCATTGCGTGTGAGAGTGTCCGTGCGTGTGAGAGTGTCTGTGTGTGTGAGAGTGTCCGTGTGTGTGAGAGCGTCCGTGTGTGTGAGAGTGTCTGTGCGTGTAAGATTGTCCATGTGTGTGAGAGTGTACGTGTGTGTGAGTGTCCCTGTGTGTGAGAGTGTCCATGCGTTTGAAAGTGTCCATGCGTGTGAGATTGTCCGTGCGTGTGAGAGTGTCCGTGCCTGTGAGAGTGTCACTGAATGTGTGAGAGTGACTGTGCGTGTGAGAGTGTCAGTTTGTGTGAGAGTTTCCATGTGTGTGAGAGTGTCACTGAATGTGTGAGAGTGTCTGTGCGTTTGAGAGTGTCACTGAATGTATGAGAGTGTTCATGCGTGTGAGAGTGTCCGTGTGTGTGAGTGTCCATGCGTGTGAGAGTGTCCGCGTGTGTGAGAGTGTCCGTGTGTGTGAGAGTGTCCGTGTGTGTGAGTGTCCGTGTGTGTGAGAGTGTCCGTGTGTGTCAGTGTCCATGTGTGTGAGAGTGTCCGTGTGTGTGAGAGTGTCCGTGTGTGTGAGTGTCCATGCGTGTGATAGTGTCCGTGCGTGTGAGAGTGTCCGTGCGTGTGAGAGTGTCCGTGCGTGTGAGAGTGTCCGTGTGTGTGGGAGTGTCCATGAGTGTGAGAATGTCCGTGCGTGTGAGAGTGTCCGTGCGTGTGTGAGAGTGCCCGTGTGTGTGAGAGTGTCCGTGTGTGTGAGAGTGTCCGTGTGTGTGACAGTGTTCGTGTGTGTGAGAGTGTCCGTGTGTGTGAGAGTGTCCGTGCGTGTGAGAGTGTCCGTGCGTGTGTGAGAGTGTCCGTGTGTGTGAGATTGTCCGCGTGTGTTAGAGTGTCCGTGTGTGTGAGAGTGTCCATGTGTGAGAGTGTCCGTGCGTGTGAGAGTGTCACTGAATGTGTGAGAGTGTCCGTGCATGTGAGAGTGTCCATGCTTGTGAGAGTGCCCATGCATGTCAGAGTGTCCATGTGTGTCAGAGTGTACATGCGGGTGAGAGTGTCCATGCGTGTGAGAGTGTCCGTGTGTGTTAGAGTGTCCGTGTGTGTTAGAGTGTCCGTGTGTGTGAGAGTGTCCGTGTGTGTGAGCGTGTCCATGAGTGAGAGTGTTCGTGTGTGTGAGAGTGTCCGTGCGTGTGAGAGTGTCCGTGCGTGTGTGAGAGTGTCCGTGTGTGTGAGATTGTCCGCGTGTGTGAGAGTGTCCGTATGTGTGAGAGTGTCCATGTGTGAGAGTGTCCGTGCGTGTGAGAGTGTCACTGACTGTGTGAGAGTGTCCGTGCATGTGAGATTGTCCATGCTTGTGAGAGTGTCCATGCATGTCAGAGTGTCCATGCGTGTCAGAGAGTCCATGCGTGTGAGAGTGTCCGTGCGAGTGAGTGTCCGTGTGTGTGAAATTGTCCGTGTGTGAGAGAGTGTCCGTGCGTGTGAGAGAGTGTCCGTGCGTGTGAGAGAGTCCGTGCGTGTGTGAGAGTGTCCGTGCATGTGAGAGTGTCCGTGAGTGTGAGAGTGTCCGTGAGTGTGAGATTGTCCGTGCGTGTTAGAGTGTCCGTGCGTGTGAGAGTGTCCGTGTGTGTGAGAGTGTCCGTGCGTGTGTGAGTGTCCGTGTTTGTGAGAGTGTCCGTGTGTGTGAGAGTGTCCGTGTGTGTGAGAGTGTCCGTGTGTGTGAGAGTGTCCGTGTGTGTGAGAGTGTCCATGTGTGTGAGAGTGTCCGTGAGTGTGAGAGTGTCATTGCGTGTGAGAGTGTCCGTGCGTGTGAGAGTGTCTGTGTGTGTGAGAGTGTCCGTGTGTGTGAGAGCGTCCGTGTGTGTGAGAGTGTCCGTGCGTGTAAGATTGTCCATGTGTGTGAGAGTGTACGTGTGTGTGAGTGTCCCTGTGTGTGAGAGTGTCCATGCGTTTGAAAGTGTCCATGCGTGTGAGAGTGTCCGTGCATGTGAGAGTGTCCGTGCGTGTGAGAGTGTCACTGAATGTATGAGAGTGTCCATGCGTGTGAGAGTGTCCGTGTGTGTGAGAGTGTCCGTGTGTGTGAGTGTCCGTGTGTGTGAGTGTCCGTGTGTGTCAGTGTCCATGCGTGTGAGAGTGTCCGTGTGTGTGAGTGTCCGTGTGTGTGAGTGTCCATGCGTGTGATAGTGTCCATGCGTGTGAGAGTGTCCGTGCGTGTGAGAGTGTCCGTGCGTGTGAGAGTGTCCGTGTGTGTGAGAGTGTCCATGAGTGTGAGAATGTCCGTGCGTGTGAGAGTGTCCGTGCGTGTGTGAGAGTGTCCGTGTGTGTGAGAGTGTCCATGTGTGTGAGAGTGTCCGTGTGTGTGACAGTGTCCATGAGTGTGAGAGTGTTCGTGTGTGTGAGAGTGTCCGTGCGTGTGAGAGTGTCCATGCGTGTGTGAGAGTGTCCGTGTGTGTGAGATTGTCCGCGTGTGTTAGAGTGTCCGTGTGTGTGAGAGTGTCCATGTGTGAGAGTGTCCGTGCGTGTGAGAGTGTCACTGAATGTGTGAGAGTGTCCGTGTATGTGAGAGTGTCCATGCTTGTGAGAGTGCCCATGCATGTCAGAGTGTCCATTTGTGTCAGAGTGTCCATGCGGGTTGAGAGTTTCCGTGCGTGTGAGAGTGTCCATGCGTGTGAGAGTTTCCGTGCGAGTGAGTGTCCGTGTGTGTGAGTGTCCGTGTGTGTGAGAGTGTCCGTGCGTGTGTATGTCCGTGCGTGTGTGAGTGTCCGTGTGTGTGAGAGTGTCCGTGTGTGTGAGAGTGTCATTGCGTGTGAGAGTGTCCGTGAGTGTGAGAGTGTCTGTGTGTGTGAGAGTGTCCGTGTGTGTGAGAGTGTCCGTGTGTGTGAGAGTGTCCGTGAGTGTGAGAGTGTCATTGCGTGTGAGAGTGTCATTGCGTGTGAGAGTGTCCGTGCGTGTGAGAGTGTCTGTGTGTGTGAGAGTGTCTGTGTGTGTGAGAGTGTCCGTGTGTGTGAGAGTGTCCGTGTGTGTCAGTATCCATGCGTGTGAGAGTGTCCGTGTGTGTGAGAGTGTCCGTGTGTGTGTGTGCCATGCGTGTGAGAGTGTCCGTGTGTGTGAGAGTGTCCGTGTGTGTGAGAGTGTCCGTGCGTGTGAGAGTGTCCTGCATGTGAGAGTATCCGTGTGTGTGAGAGTGTCCATGAGTGTGAGAGTGTCATTGCGTGTGAGAGTGTCCGTGTGTGTGAGAGTGTCCGTGTGTGTGAGAGTGTCCGTGTGTGTGAGAGTGTCCGTGTGTGTCAGTGTCCATGCGTGTGAGAGTGTCCGTGTGTGTGAGAGTGTCCGTGTGTGTGAGTGTCCATGCGTGTGAGAGTGTCCGTGTGTGTTAGAGTGTCCGTGTGTTTGAGAGTGTCCGTGTGTGTGAGAGTGTCCATGAGTGAGAGTGTTCGTGTGTGTGAGAGTGTCCGTGTGTGTGAGAGTGTCCGTGTGTGTGAGAGTGTCCGTGTGTGTGAGAGTGTCCGTGTGTGTGAGAGTGTCCGTGTGTGTCAGTGTCCATGCGTGTGAGAGTGTCCGTGTGTGTGAGAGTGTCCGTGTGTGTGAGTGTCCATGCGTGTGAGAGTGTCCGTGTGTGTTAGAGTGTCCGTGTGTTTGAGAGTGTCCGTGTGTGTGAGCGTGACCATGAGTGAGAGTGTTCGTGTGTGTGAGAGTGTCCGTGTGTGTGAGAGTGTCCGTGTGTGTGAGAGTGTCCGTGCGTGTGTGTTTTTGTCCGTGCGTGTGAGAGTGTCCATGCGTGTGAGAGTGTCATTGCGTGTGAGAATGTCCATGAGTGTGAGAGTGTCCGTGTGTGTGAGAGTGTCCGTGTGTGTGAAAGTGTCCGTGTGTGTGAGATTGTCCATGAGTGTGAGAGTGTCATTGCGTGTGAGAGTGTCCGTGTGTGTGAGAGTGTCCGTGTGTGTGAGAGTGTCCGTGTGTGTGAGAGTGTCCGTGTGTGTGAGAGTGTCCGTGTGTGTCAGTGTCCATGCGTGTGAGAGTGTCCTTGTGTGTGAGAGTGTACGTGTGTGTGAGTGTCCATGCATGTGAGAGTGTCCTTGTGTGTTAGAGTGTCCGTGTGTGTGAGAGTGTCCGTGTGTGTGAGCGTGTCCATGAGTGAGAGTGTTCGTGTGTGTGAGAGTGTCCGTGCGTGTGAGAGTGTCCGTGCGTGTGTGAGAGTGTCCGTGTGTGTGAGAGTGTCCGCGTGTGTGAGAGTGTCCGTGTGTGTGAGAGTGTCCATGTGTGAGAGTGTCCGTTCGTGTGAGAGTGTCACTGACTGTGTGAGAGTGTCCGTGCGTGTGAGAGTGTCCATGCTTGTGAGAGTGTCCATGCATGTCAGAGTGTCCATGCGTGTCAGAGAGTCCATGCGTGTGAGAGTGTCCGTGCGAGTGACTGTCCGTGTGTGTGAAATTGTCCGTGTGTGAGAGAATGTCCGTGCGTGTGAGAGTGTCCGTGCGTGTGAGAGTGTCCGTGCGTGTGTGAGAGTGTCCGTGCATGTGAGAGTGTCCGTGAGTGTGAGAGTGTCCGTGAGTGTGAGAGTGTCCGTGCGTGTGAGAGTGTCCATGCGTGTGAGAGCGTCCGTGTGTGTGAGAGTGTCCGTGCGTGTGTGAGTGTCCATGTTTGTGAGAGTGTCCGTGTGTGTGAGAGTGTCCGTGTGTGTGAGAGTGTCCGTGTGTGTGAGAGTGTCCGTGTGTGTGAGAGTGTCCATGTGTGTGAGAGTGTCCGTGAGTGTGAGAGTGTCATTGCGTGTGAGAGTGTCCGTGCGTGTGAGAGTGTCTGTGTGTGTGAGAGTTTCCGTGTGTGTGAGAGCGTCCGTGTGTGTGAGAGTGTCCGTGCGTGTAAGATTGTCCATGTGTGTGAGAGTGTACGTGTTTGTGAGTGTCCCTGTGTGTGAGAGTGTCCATGCGTTTGAAAGTGTCCATGCGTGTGAGATTGTCCGTGCGTGTGAGAGTGTCCGTGCGTGTGAGAGTGTCACTGAATGTGTGAGAGTGACTGTGCGTGTGAGAGTGTCAGTTTGTGTGAGAGTTTCCATGTGTGTGAGAGTGTCACTGAATGTGTGAGAGTGTCTGTGCGTTTGAGAGTGTCACTGAATGTATGAGAGTGTCCATGCGTGTGAGAGTGTCCGTGTGTGTGAGTGTCCATGCGTGTGAGAGTGTCCGTGTGTGTGACAGTGTCCGTGTGTGTGAGAGTGTCCGTGTGTGTCAGTGTCCATGTGTGTGAGAGTGTCCGTGTGTGTCAGTGTCCATGTGTGTGAGAGTGTCCGTGTGTGTGAGAGTGTCCGTGTGTGTGAGTGTCCATGCGTGTGATAGTGTCCGTGCGTGTGAGAGTGTCCGTGCGTGTGAGAGTGTCCGTGCGTGTGAGAGTGTCCGTGTGTGTGAGAGTGTCCATGAGTGTGAGAATGTCCGTGCGTGTGAGAGTGTCCGTGCGTGTGTGAGAGTGTCCGTGTGTGTGAGAGTGTCGGTGTGTGTGAGAGTGTCCGTGTGTGTGACAGGGTCCATGAGTGTGAGAGTGTTCGTGTGTATGAGAGTGTCCGTGCATGTGAGAGTGTCCGTGCGTGTGTGAGAGTGTCCGTGTGTGTGAGATTGTCCGCGTGTGTTAGAGTGTCCGTGTGTGTGAGAGTGTCCATGTGTGAGAGTGTCCGTGCGTGTGAGAGTGTCACTGAATGTGTGAGAGTGTCCGTGCATGTGAGAGTGTCCATGCTTGTGAGAGTGCCCATGCATGTCAGAGTGTCCATGTGTGTCAGAGTGTACATGCGGGTGAGAGTGTCCATGCGTGTGAGAGTGTCCGTGTGTGTTAGAGTGTCCGTGTGTGTTAGAGTGTCCGTGTGTGTGAGAGTGTCCGTGTGTGTGAGCGTGTCCATGAGTGAGAGTGTTCGTGTGTGTGAGAGTGTCCGTGCATGTGAGAGTGTCCGTGCGTGTGTGAGAGTGTCCGTGTGTGTGAGAGTGTCCGCGTGTGTGAGAGTGTCCGTGTGTGTGAGAGTGTCCATGTGTGAGAGTGTCCGTGCGTGTGAGAGTGTCCGTGCGTGTGTGAGAGTGTCCGTGTGTGTGAGATTGTCCGCGTGTGTGAGAGTGTCCGTATGTGTGAGAGTGTCCATGTGTGAGAGTGTCCGTGCGTGTGAGAGTGTCACTGACTGTGTGAGAGTGTCCGTGCGTGTGAGAGTGTCCGTGCGTGTGTGAGAGTGTCCGTGTGTGTGAGATTGTCCGCGTGTGTTAGAGTGTCCGTGTGTGTGAGAGTGTCCATGTGTTAGAGTGTCCGTGTGTGTGAGAGTGTCCATGTGTGAGAGTGTCCATGCATGTCAGAGTGTCCATGCGTGTCAGAGAGTCCATGCGTGTGAGAGTGTCCGTGCGAGTGAGTGTCCGTGTGTGTGAAATTGTCCGTGTGTGAGAGAGTGTCCGTGCGTGTGAGAGTGTCCGTGCGTGTGAGAGTGTCCGTGCGTGTGTGAGAGTGTCCGTGCATGTGAGAGTGTCCGTGAGTGTGAGAGTGTCCGTGAGTGTGAGAGTGTCCGTGCGTGTGAGAGTGCCCATGCGTGTGAGAGCGTCCGTGTGTGTGAGAGTGTCCGTGCGTGTGTGAGTGTCCGTGTTTGTGAGAGTGTCCGTGTGTGTGAGAGTGTCCGTGTGTGTGAGAGTGTCCGTGTGTGTGAGAGTGTCCCTGTGTGTGAGAGTGTCCGTGAGTGTGAGAGTGTCATTGCGTGTGAGAGTGTCCGTGCGTGTGAGAGTGTCTGTGTGTGTGAGAGTTTCCGTGTGTGTGAGAGCGTCCGTGTGTGTGAGAGTGTCCGTGCGTGTAAGATTGTCCATGTGTGTGAGATGTACGTGTTTGTGAGTGTCCCTGTGTGTGAGAGTGTCCATGCGTTTGAAAGTGTCCATGCGTGTGAGATTGTCCGTGCGTGTGAGAGTGTCCGTGCGTGTGAGAGTGTCACTGAATGTGTGAGAGTGACTGTGCGTGTGAGAGTGTCAGTTTGTGTGAGAGTTTCCATGTGTGTGAGAGTGTCACTGAATGTGTGAGAGTGTCTGTGCGTTTGAGAGTGTCACTGAATGTATGAGAGTTTCCATGCGTGTGAGAGTGTCCGTGTGTGTGACAGTGTCCGTGTGTGTGAGAGTGTCCGTGTGTGTGAGTGTCCGTGTGTGTGAGAGTGTCCGTGTGTGTCAGTGTCCATGTGTGTGAGAGTGTCCGTGTGTGTGAGAGTGTCCGTGTGTGTGAGTGTCCATGCGTGTGATAGTGTCCGTGCGTGTGAGAGTGTCCGTGCGTGTGAGAGTGTCCGTGCGTGTGAGAGTGTCCGTGTGTGTGAGAGTGTCCATGAGTGTGAGAATGTCCGTGCGTGTGAGAGTGTCCGTGCGTGTGTGAGAGTGTCCGTGTGTGTGAGAGTGTCGGTGTGTGTGAGAGTGTCCGTGTGTGTGACAGGGTCCATGAGTGTGAGAGTGTTCGTGTGTATGAGAGTGTCCGTGCGTGTGAGAGTGTCCGTGCGTGTGTGAGAGTGTCCGTGTGTGTGAGATTGTCCGCGTGTGTTAGAGTGTCCGTGTGTGTGAGAGTGTCCATGTGTGAGAGTGTCCGTGCGTGTGAGAGTGTCACTGAATGTGTGAGAGTGTCCGTGCATGTGAGAGTGTCCATGCTTGTGAGAGTGCCCATGCATGTCAGAGTGTCCATGTGTGTCAGAGTGTACATGCGGGTGAGAGTGTCCATGCGTGTGAGAGTGTCCGTGTGTGTTAGAGTGTCCGTGTGTGTTAGAGTGTCCGTGTGTGTGAGAGTGTCCGTGTGTGTGAGCGTGTCCATGAGTGAGAGTGTTCGTGTGTGTGAGAGTGTCCGTGCATGTGAGAGTGTCCGTGCGTGTGTGAGAGTGTCCGTGTGTGTGAGAGTGTCCGCGTGTGTGAGAGTGTCCGTGTGTGTGAGAGTGTCCATGTGTGAGAGTGTCCGTGCGTGTGAGAGTGTCAATGACTGTGTGAGAGTGTCCGTGCATGTGAGAGTGTCCATGCTTGTGAGAGTGTCCATGCATGTCAGAGTGTCCATGCGTGTCAGAGAGTCCATGCGTGTGAGAGTGTCCGTGCGAGTGAGTGTCCGTGTGTGTGAAATTGTCCGTGTGTGAGAGAGTGTCCGTGCGTGTGAGAGAGTCCGTGCGTGTGAGAGTGTCCGTGCGTGTGTGAGAGTGTCCGTGCATGTGAGAGTGTCCGTGAGTGTGAGAGTGTCCGTGAGTGTGAGAGTGTCCGTGTGTGTGAGAGTGTCCATGCGTGTGAGAGTGTCCGTGTGTGTGAGAGTGTCCGTGCGTGTGTGAGTGTCCGTGTTTGTGAGAGTGTCCGTGTGTGTGAGAGTGTCCGTGTGTGTGAGAGTGTCCGTGTGTGTGAGAGTGTCCGTGTGTGTGAGAGTGTCCGTGTGTGTGAGAGTGTCCATGTGTGTGAGACTGTCCGTGAGTGTGAGAGTGTCATTGCGTGTGAGAGTGTCCGTGCGTGTGAGAGTGTCTGTGTGTGTGAGAGTGTCCGTGTGTGTGAGAGCGTCCGTGTGTGTGAGAGTGTCTGTGCGTGTAAGATTGTCCATGTGTGTGAGAGTGTACGTGTGTGTGAGTGTCCCTGTGTGTGAGAGTGTCCATGCGTTTGAAAGTGTCCATGCGTGTGAGATTGTCCGTGCGTGCGAGAGTGTCCGTGCCTGTGAGAGTGTCACTGAATGTGTGAGAGTGACTGTGCGTGTGAGAGTGTCAGTTTGTGTGAGAGTTTCCATGTGTGTGAGAGTGTCACTGAATGTGTGAGAGTGTCTGTGCGTTTGAGAGTGTCACTGAATGTATGAGAGTGTTCATGCGTGTGAGAGTGTCCGTGTGTGTGAGTGTCCATGCGTGTGAGAGTGTCCGTGTGTGTGAGAGTGTCCGTGTGTGTGAGAGTGTCCGTGTGTGTGAGTGTCCGTGTGTGTGAGAGTGTCCGTGTGTGTCAGTGTTCATGTGTGTGAGAGTGTCCGTGTGTGTGAGAGTGTCCGTGTGTGTGAGTGTCCATGCGTGTGATAGTGTCCGTGCGTGTGAGAGTGTCCGTGCGTGTGAGAGTGTCCGTGCGTGTGAGAGTGTCCGTGTGTGTGGGAGTGTCCATGAGTGTGAGAATGTCCGTGCGTGTGAGAGTGTCCGTGCGTGTGTGAGAGTGCCCGTGTGTGTGAGAGTGTCCGTGTGTGTGAGAGTGTCCGTGTGTGTGACAGTGTTCGTGTGTGTGAGAGTGTCCGTGCGTGTGTCAGAGTGTCCGTGTGTGTGAGAGTGTCCGCGTGTGTTAGAGTGTCCGTGTGTGTGAGAGTGTCCATGTGTGAGAGTGTCCGTGCGTGTGAGAGTGTCACTGAATGTGTGAGAGTGTCCGTGCATGTGAGAGTGTCCATGCTTGTGAGAGTGTCCATGCATGTCAGAGTGTCCATGTGTGTCAGAGTGTCCATGCGGGTGAGAGTGTCCATGCGGGTGAGAGTGTCCGTGCGTGTGAGAGTGTCAATGAATGTGTGAGTGTCCGTGCGTGTGAGAGTGCCCATGCATGTGAGAGTGTCCGTGCGAGTGAGTGTCCGTGTGTGTGAAATTGTCCGTGTGTGAGAGAGTGTCCGTGCGTGTGAGAGAGTCCGTGCGTGTGAGAGTGTCCGTGCGTGTGTGAGAGTGTCCGTGCATGTGAGAGTGTCCGTGAGTGTGAGAGTGTCCGTGAGTGTGAGAGTGTCCGTGTGTGTGACAGGGTCCATGAGTGTGAGAGTGTTCGTGTGTATGAGAGTGTCCGTGCGTGTGAGAGTGTCCGTGCGTGTGTGAGAGTGTCCGTGTGTGTGAGATTGTCCGCGTGTGTTAGAGTGTCCGTGTGTGTGAGAGTGTCCATGTGTGAGAGTGTCCGTGCGTGTGAGAGTGTCACTGAATGTGTGAGAGTGTCCGTGCATGTGAGAGTGTCCATGCTTGTGAGAGTGCCCATGCATGTCAGAGTGTCCATGTGTGTCAGAGTGTACATGCGGGTGAGAGTGTCCATGCGTGTGAGAGTGTCCGTGTGTGTTAGAGTGTCCGTGTGTGTTAGAGTGTCCGTGTGTGTGAGAGTGTCCGTGTGTGTGAGCGTGTCCATGAGTGAGAGTGTTCGTGTGTGTGAGAGTGTCCGTGCATGTGAGAGTGTCCGTGCGTGTGTGAGAGTGTCCGTGTGTGTGAGAGTGTCCGCGTGTGTGAGAGTGTCCGTGTGTGTGAGAGTGTCCATGTGTGAGAGTGTCCGTGCGTGTGAGAGTGTCCGTGCGTGTGTGAGAGTGTCCGTGTGTGTGAGATTGTCCGCGTGTGTGAGAGTGTCCGTATGTGTGAGAGTGTCCATGTGTGAGAGTGTCCGTGCGTGTGAGAGTGTCACTGACTGTGTGAGAGTGTCCGTGCGTGTGAGAGTGTCCGTGCGTGTGTGAGAGTGTCCGTGTGTGTGAGATTGTCCGCGTGTGTTAGAGTGTCCGTGTGTGTGAGAGTGTCCATGTGTTAGAGTGTCCGTGTGTGTGAGAGTGTCCATGTGTGAGAGTGTCCATGCATGTCAGAGAGTCCATGCGTGTGAGAGTGTCCGTGCGAGTGAGTGTCCGTGTGTGTGAAATTGTCCGTGTGTGAGAGAGTGTCCGTGCGTGTGAGAGTGTCCGTGCGTGTGAGAGTGTCCGTGCGTGTGTGAGAGTGTCCGTGCATGTGAGAGTGTCCGTGAGTGTGAGAGTGTCCGTGAGTGTGAGAGTGTCCGTGCGTGTGAGAGTGCCCATGCGTGTGAGAGCGTCCGTGTGTGTGAGAGTGTCCGTGCGTGTGTGAGTGTCCGTGTTTGTGAGAGTGTCCGTGTGTGTGAGAGTGTCCGTGTGTGTGAGAGTGTCCGTGTGTGTGAGAGTGTCCATGTGTGTGAGAGTGTCCGTGAGTGTGAGAGTGTCATTGCGTGTGAGAGTGTCCGTGCGTGTGAGAGTGTCTGTGTGTGTGAGAGTTTCCGTGTGTGTGAGAGCGTCCGTGTGTGTGAGAGTGTCCGTGCGTGTAAGATTGTCCATGTGTGTGAGATGTACGTGTTTGTGAGTGTCCCTGTGTGTGAGAGTGTCCATGCGTTTGAAAGTGTCCATGCGTGTGAGATTGTCCGTGCGTGTGAGAGTGTCCGTGCGTGTGAGAGTGTCACTGAATGTGTGAGAGTGACTGTGCGTGTGAGAGTGTCAGTTTGTGTGAGAGTTTCCATGTGTGTGAGAGTGTCACTGAATGTGTGAGAGTGTCTGTGCGTTTGAGAGTGTCAATGAATGTATGAGAGTTTCCATGCGTGTGAGAGTGTCCGTGTGTGTGAGTGTCCATGCGTGTGAGAGTGTCCGTGTGTGTGACAGTGTCCGTGTGTGTGAGAGTGTCCGTGTGTGTGAGTGTCCGTGTGTGTGAGAGTGTCCGTGTGTGTCAGTGTCCATGTGTGTGAGAGTGTCCGTGTGTGTGAGAGTGTCCGTGTGTGTGAGTGTCCATGCGTGTGATAGTGTCCGTGCGTGTGAGAGTGTCCGTGCGTGTGAGAGTGTCCGTGCGTGTGAGAGTGTCCGTGTGTGTGAGAGTGTCCATGAGTGTGAGAATGTCCGTGCGTGTGAGAGTGTCCGTGCGTGTGTGAGAGTGTCCGTGTGTGTGAGAGTGTCGGTGTGTGTGAGAGTGTCCGTGTGGGTGACAGGGTCCATGAGTGTGAGAGTGTTCGTGTGTATGAGAGTGTCCGTGCGTGTGAGAGTGTCCGTGCGTGTGTGAGAGTGTCCGTGTGTGTGAGATTGTCCGCGTGTGTTAGAGTGTCCGTGTGTGTGAGAGTGTCCATGTGTGAGAGTGTCCGTGCGTGTGAGAGTGTCACTGAATGTGTGAGAGTGTCCGTGCATGTGAGAGTGTCCATGCTTGTGAGAGTGCCCATGCATGTCAGAGTGTCCATGTGTGTCAGAGTGTACATGCGGGTGAGAGTGTCCATGCGTGTGAGAGTGTCCGTGTGTGTTAGAGTGTCCGTGTGTGTTAGAGTGTCCGTGTGTGTGAGAGTGTCCGTGTGTGTGAGCGTGTCCATGAGTGAGAGTGTTCGTGTGTGTGAGAGTGTCCGTGCATGTGAGAGTGTCCGTGCGTGTGTGAGAGTGTCCGTGTGTGTGAGAGTGTCCGCGTGTGTGAGAGTGTCCGTGTGTGTGAGAGTGTCCATGTGTGAGAGTGTCCGTGCGTGTGAGAGTGTCAATGACTGTGTGAGAGTGTCCGTGCATGTGAGAGTGTCCATGCTTGTGAGAGTGTCCATGCATGTCAGAGTGTCCATGCGTGTCAGAGAGTCCATGCGTGTGAGAGTGTCCGTGCGAGTGAGTGTCCGTGTGTGTGAAATTGTCCGTGTGTGAGAGAGTGTCCGTGCGTGTGAGAGAGTCCGTGCGTGTGAGAGTGTCCGTGCGTGTGTGAGAGTGTCCGTGCATGTGAGAGTGTCCGTGAGTGTGAGAGTGTCCGTGAGTGTGAGAGTGTCCGTGTGTGTGAGAGTGTCCATGCGTGTGAGAGTGTCCGTGTGTGTGAGAGTGTCCGTGCGTGTGTGAGTGTCCGTGTTTGTGAGAGTGTCCGTGTGTGTGAGAGTGTCCGTGTGTGTGAGAGTGTCCGTGTGTGTGAGAGTGTCCGTGTGTGTGAGAGTGTCCGTGTGTGTGAGAGTGTCCATGTGTGTGAGAGTGTCCGTGAGTGTGAGAGTGTCATTGCGTGTGAGAGTGTCCGTGCGTGTGAGAGTGTCTGTGTGTGTGAGAGTGTCCGTGTGTGTGAGAGCGTCCGTGTGTGTGAGAGTGTCTGTGCGTGTAAGATTGTCCATGTGTGTGAGAGTGTACGTGTGTGTGAGTGTCCCTGTGTGTGAGAGTGTCCATGCGTTTGAAAGTGTCCATGCGTGTGAGATTGTCCGTGCGTGTGAGAGTGTCCGTGCCTGTGAGAGTGTCACTGAATGTGTGAGAGTGACTGTGCGTGTGAGAGTGTCAGTTTGTGTGAGAGTTTCCATGTGTGTGAGAGTGTCACTGAATGTGTGAGAGTGTCTGTGCGTTTGAGAGTGTCACTGAATGTATGAGAGTGTTCATGCGTGTGAGAGTGTCCGTGTGTGTGAGTGTCCATGCGTCTGAGAGTGTCCGTGTGTGTGAGAGTGTCCGTGTGTGTGAGAGTGTCCGTGTGTGTGAGTGTCCGTGTGTGTGAGAGTGTCCGTGTGTGTCAGTGTTCATGTGTGTGAGAGTGTCCGTGTGTGTGAGAGTGTCCGTGTGTGTGAGTGTCCATGCGTGTGATAGTGTCCGTGCGTGTGAGAGTGTCCGTGCGTGTGAGAGTGTCCGTGCGTGTGAGAGTGTCCGTGTGTGTGGGAGTGTCCATGAGTGTGAGAATGTCCGTGCGTGTGAGAGTGTCCGTGCGTGTGTGAGAGTGCCCGTGTGTGTGAGAGTGTCCGTGTGTGTGAGAGTGTCCGTGTGTGTGACAGTGTTCGTGTGTGTGAGAGTGTCCGTGCGTGTGTCAGAGTGTCCGTGTGTGTGAGAGTGTCCGCGTGTGTTAGAGTGTCCGTGTGTGTGAGAGTGTCCATGTGTGAGAGTGTCCGTGCGTGTGAGAGTGTCACTGAATGTGTGAGAGTGTCCGTGCATGTGAGAGTGTCCATGCTTGTGAGAGAGTCCGTGCGTGTGTCAGAGTGTCCGTGTGTGTGAGAGTGTCCATGTGTGTCAGAGTGTCCATGCGGGTGAGAGTGTCCATGCGGGTGAGAGTGTCCGTGCGTGTGAGAGTGTCAATGAATGTGTGAGTGTCCGTGCGTGTGAGAGTGCCCATGCATGTGAGAGTGTCCGTGCGAGTGAGTGTCCGTGTGTGTGAAATTGTCCGTGTGTGAGAGAGTGTCCGTGCGTGTGAGAGAGTCCGTGCGTGTGAGAGTGTCCGTGCGTGTGTGAGAGTGTCCGTGCATGTGAGAGTGTCCGTGAGTGTGAGAGTGTCCGTGAGTGTGAGAGTGTCCGTGTGTGTGAGAGTGTCCATGCGTGTGAGAGTGTCCGTGTGTGTGAGAGTGCCCGTGTGTGTGAGAGTGTCCGTGTGTGTGAGAGTGTCCGTGTGTGTGACAGTGTTCGTGTGTGTGAGAGTGTCCGTGTGTGTGAGAGTGTCCGTGCGTGTGAGAGTGTCCGTGCGTGTGTGAGAGTGTCCGTGTGTGTGAGATTGTCCGCGTGTGTTAGAGTGTCCGTGTGTGTGAGAGTGTCCATGTGTGAGAGTGTCCGTGCGTGTGAGAGTGTCACTGAATGTGTGAGAGTGTCCGTGCATGTGAGAGTGTCCATGCTTGTGAGAGTGCCCATGCATGTCAGAGTGTCCATGTGTGTCAGAGTGTACATGCGGGTGAGAGTGTCCATGCGTGTCAGAGTGTGCGTGTGTGTTAGAGTGTCCGTGTGTGTTAGAGTGTCCGTGTGTGTGAGAGTGTCCGTGTGTGTGAGCGTGTCCATGAGTGAGAGTGTTCGTGTGTGTGAGAGTGTCCGTGCGTGTGAGAGTGTCCGTGCGTGTGTGAGAGTGTCCGTGTGTGTGAGAGTGTCCGCGTGTGTGAGAGTGTCCGTATGTGTGAGAGTGTCCATGTGTGAGAGTGTCCGTGCGTGTGAGAGTGTCACTGACTGTGTGAGAGTGTCCGTGCATGTGAGAGTGTCCATGCTTGTGAGAGTGTCCATGCATGTCAGAGTGTCCATGCGTGTCAGAGAGTCCATGCGTGTGAGAGTGTCCGTGCGAGTGAGTGTCCGTGTGTGTGAACTTGTCCGTGTGTGAGAGAGTGTCCGTGCGTGTGAGAGAGTCCGTGCGTGTGAGAGTGTCCGTGCGTGTGTGAGAGTGTCCGTGCATGTGAGAGTGTCCGTGAGTGTGAGAGTGTCCGTGAGTGTGAGATTGTCCGTGCGTGTTAGAGTGTCCATGCGTGTGAGAGTGTCCGTGTGTGTGAGAGTGTCCGTGCGTGTGTGAGTGTCCGTGTTTGTGAGAGTGTCCGTGTGTGTGAGAGTGTCCGTGTGTGTGAGAGTGTCCGTGTGTGTGAGAGTGTCCGTGTGTGTGAGAGTGTCCGTGTGTGTGAGAGTGTCCATGTGTGTGAGAGTGTCCGTGAGTGTGAGAGTGTCATTGCGTGTGAGAGTGTCCGTGCGTGAGAGAGTGTCTGTGTGTGTGAGAGTGTCCGTGTGTGTGAGAGCGTCCGTGTGTGTGAGAGTGTCCGTGCGTGTAAGATTGTCCATGTGTGTGAGAGTGTACGTGTGTGTGAGTGTCCCTGTGTGTGAGAGTGTCCATGCGTTTGAAAGTGTCCATGCGTGTGAGAGTGTCCGTGCATGTGAGAGTGTCCGTGCGTGTGAGAGTGTCACTGAATGTATGAGAGTGTCCATGCGTGTGAGAGTGTCCGTGTGTGTGTGTCCATGCGTGTGAGAGTGTCCGTGTGTGTGAGTGTGTCCGTGTGTGTGAGTGTCCGTGTGTGTGAGAGGGTCCGTGTGTGTCAGTGTCCATGCGTGTGAGAGTGTCCGTGTGTGTGAGTGTCCGTGTGTGTGAGTGTCCATGCGTGTGATAGTGTCCATGCCTGTGAGAGTGTCCGTGCGTGTGAGAGTGTCCGTGCGTGTGAGAGTGTCCGTGTGAGTGAGAGTGTCCATGAGTGTGAGAATGTCCGTGCGTGTGAGAGTGTCCGTGCGTGTGTGAGAGTGTCCGTGTGTGTGAGAGTGTCCATGTGTGTGAGAGTGTCCGTGTGTGTGACAGTGTCCATGAGTGTGAGAGTGTTCGTGTGTGTGAGAGTGTCCGTGCGTGTGAGAGTGTCCATGCGTGTGTGAGAGTGTCCGTGTGTGTGAGATTGTCCGCGTGTGTTAGAGTGTCCGTGTGTGTGAGAGTGTCCATGTGTGAGAGTGTCCGTGCGTGTGAGAGTGTCACTGAATGTGTGAGAGTGTCCGTGCATGTGAGAGTGTCCATGCTTGTGAGAGTGCCCATGCATGTCAGAGTGTCCATGTGTGTCAGAGTGTCCATGCGGGTTGAGAGTTTCCGTGCGTGTGAGAGTGTCCATGCGTGTGAGAGTTTCCGTGCGAGTGAGTGTCCGTGTGTGTGAGTGTCCGTGTGTGTGAGAGTGTCCGTGCGTGTGTATGTCCGTGCGTGTGTGAGTGTCCGTGTGTGTGAGAGTGTCCGTGTGTGTGAGAGTGTCATTGCGTGTGAGAGTGTCCGTGAGTGTGAGAGTGTCTGTGTGTGTGAGAGTGTCCGTGTGTGTGAGAGTGTCCGTGTGTGTGAGAGTGTCCGTGAGTGTGAGAGTGTCATTGCGTGTGAGAGTGTCATTGCGTGTGAGAGTGTCCGTGCGTGTGAGAGTGTCTGTGTTTGTGAGAGTGTCTGTGTGTGTGAGAGTGTCCGTGTGTGTGAGAGTGTCCGTGTGTGTCAGTATCCATGCGTGTGAGAGTGTCCGTGTGTGTGAGAGTGTCCGTGTGTGTGTGTGCCATGCGTGTGAGAGTGTCCGTGTGTGTGAGAGTGTCCGTGTGTGTGAGAGTGTCCGTGCGTGTGAGAGTGTCCTGCATGTGAGAGTATCCGTGTGTGTGAGAGTGTCCATGAGTGTGAGAGTGTCATTGCGTGTGAGAGTGTCCGTGTGTGTGAGAGTGTCCGTGTGTGTGAGAGTGTCCGTGTGTGTGAGAGTGTCCGTGTGTGTCAGTGTCCATGCGTGTGAGAGTATCCGTGTGTGTGAGAGTGTCCGTGTGTGTGAGTGTCCATGCGTGTGAGAGTGTCCGTGTGTGTTAGAGTGTCCGTGTGTTTGAGAGTGTCCGTGTGTGTGAGAGTGTCCATGAGTGTGAGAGTGTTCGTGTGTGTGAGAGTGTCCGTGTGTGTGAGAGTGTCCGTGCGTGTGAGAGTGTCCATGCGTGTGAGAGTGTCCGTGTGTGTGAGAGTGTCCGTGCGTGTGTGAGTGTCCGTGTGTGTGAGAGTGTCCGTGTGTGTGAGAGTGTCATTGCGTGTGAGAGTGTCCGTATGTGTGAGAGTGTCCGTGTGTGTGAGTGTCCGTGTGTGTGAGAGTGTCCGTGCGTGTGTGTGTCCGTGCGTGTGTAAGTGTCCGTGTGTGTGAGAGTGTCCGTGTGTGTGAGAGTGTCATTGCGTGTGAAAGTGTCCGTGAGTGTGAGAGTGTCTGTGTGTGTGAGAGTGTCCGTGTGTGTGAGAGTGTCATTGCGTGTGAGAGTGTCATTGCGTGTGAGAGTGTCCGTGCGTGTGAGAGTGTCTGTGTGTGTGAGAGTGTCCGTGTGTGTGAGAGTGTCCGTGTGTGTGAGAGTGTCCGTGTGTGTGAGAGTGTCCGTGTGTGTCAGTATCCATGCGTGTGAGAGTGTCCGTGTGTATGAGAGTGTCCGTGTGTGTGTGTGCCATGCGTGTGAGAGTGTCCGTGTGTGTGAGAGTGTCCGTGTGTGTGAGAGTGTCCGTGCGTGTGAGAGTGTCCTGCATGTGAGAGTTTCCGTGTGTGTGAGAGTGTCCATGAGTGTGAGAGTGTCATTGCGTGTGAGAGTGTCCGTGTGTGTGAGAGTGTCCGTGTGTGTGAGAGTGTCCGTGTGTGTGAGAGTGTCCGTGTGTGTGAGAGTGTCCGTGTGTGTCAGTGTCCATGCGTGTGAGAGTGTCCGTGTGTGTGAGAGTGTCCGTGTGTGTGAGTGTCCATGTGTGTGAGAGTGTCCGTGTGTGTTAGAGTGTCCGTGTGTGTGAGAGTGTCCGTGTGTGTGAGAGTGTCCATGAGTGTGAGAGGGTTCGTGTGTGTGAGAGTGTCCGTGCGTGTGAGAGTATCCGTGCGGGTGTGAGAGTGTCCGTGTGTGTGAGAGTGTCCGCGTGTGTGAGAGTGTCCGTGTGTGTGAGAGTGTCCATGTGTGAGAGTGTCAGTGCGTGTGAGAGTGTCACTGACTGTGTGAGAGTCTCCATGCATGTCAGAGTGTCCATGCGTGTCAGAGAGTCCATGCGTGTGAGAGTGTCCATGCGTGTGAGAGTGTCCGTGTGTGTGAGAGTGTCTTTGCGTGTGCGAGTGTCCGTGTGTGTGAGAGTGTCCGTGTGTGTGAGAGTGTCATTGCGTGTGAGAGTGTCCGTATGTGTGAGAGTGTCCGTGTGTGTGAGTGTCCGTGTGTGTGAGAGTGTCCGTGCGTGTGTGTGTCCATGCGTGTGTAAGTGTCCGTGTGTGTGAGAGTGTCCGTGTGTGTGAGAGTGTCATTGCGTGTGAGAGTGTCCGTGAGTGTGAGAGTGTCTGTGTGTGTGAGAGTGTCCGTGTGTGTGAGTGTCCGTGTGTGTGAGAGTGTCCGTGAGTGTGAGAGTGTCATTGCGTGTGAGAGTGTCATTGCGTGTGAGAGTGTCCGTGCGTGTGAGAGTGTCTGTGTGTGTGAGAGTGTCCGTGTGTGTGAGAGTGTCCGTGTGTGTGAGAGTGTCCGTGTGTGTCAGTATCCATGCATGTGAGAGTGTCCGTGTGTGTGAGAGTGTCCGTGTGTGTGTGTGCCATGCGTGTGAGAGTGTCCGTGCGTCTGAGAGTGTCCGTGTGTGTGAGAGTGTCCGTGCGTGTGTGAGTGTCCGTGTGTGTGAGAGTGTCCGTGTGTGTGAGAGTGTCATTGCGTGTGAGAGTGTCCGTATGTGTGAGAGTGTCCGTGTGTGTGAGTGTACGTGTGTGTGAGAGTGTCCGTGCGTGTGTGTGTCCGTGCGTGTGTAAGTGTCCATGTGTGTGAGAGTGTCCGTGTGTGTGAGAGTGTCATTGCGTGTGAGAGTGTCCGTGAGTGTGAGAGTGTCTGTGTGTGTGAGAGTGTCCGTGTGTGTGAGAGTGTCCGTGTGTGTGAGAGTGTCCGTGAGTGTGAGAGTGTCATTGCGTGTGAGAGTGTCATTGCGTGTGAGAGTGTCCGTGCGTGTGAGTGTGTCTGTGTGTGTGAGAGTGTCCGTGTGTGTGAGAGTGTCCGTGTGTGTGAGAGTGTCCGTGTGTGTCAGTATCCATGCGTGTGAGAGTGTCCGTGTGTGTGAGAGTGTCCGTGTGTGTGTGTGCCATGCGTGTGAGAGTGTCCGTGTGTGTGAGAGTGTCCGTGTGTGTGAGAGTGTCCGTGCATGTGAGAGTGTCCTGCATGTAAGAGTATCCGTGTGTGTGAGAGTGTCCGTGCGTGTGAGAGTGTCCAAGCGTGTGATAGTGTCCGTGTGTGTGAGAGTGTCCATGCGTGTGAGAGTGTCCGTGCGTGTGAGAGTGTCCGTGTGTGTGAGAGTGTCCATGAGTTTGAGAATGTCCGTGCGTGTGAGAGTGTCTGGGCGTGTGTGAGAGTGTCCGTGTGTGTGAGAGTGTCCGTGTGTGTGAGAGTGTCCGTGTGTGTGAGAGTGTCCGTGTGTGTGACAGGGTCCATGAGTGTGAGAGTGTGCGTGTGTGTGAGAGTGTCCGTGTGTGTGAGAGTGTCCGTGCTTGTCAGAGTGTCCATGTGTGAGAGTGTCCGTGCGTGTGACAGTGTGCATGAGTGTGAGAGTGCTCGTGTGTGTGAGAGTGTCCTTGCGTTTGAGAGTGTCCTGGCGTGTGTGAGAGTGTCCGTGTTTGTGAGAGTGTCCGCGTGTGTGAGAGTGTCCGTGTGTGTGAGAGTATCCATGTGTGAGAGTGTCCGTGCATGTGAGAGTGTCACTGAATGTGTGAGAGTGTCCGTGCGTGTGAGAGTGTCCATGCTTGTGAGAGTGTCCATGCATGTCAGAGTGTCCATACGTGTCAGAGTGTCCATGCGTCTGAGAGTGTCCGTGCGTGAGAGTGTCAATGAATGTGTGAGTGTCCGTGCGTGTGACAGTGTGCATGAGTGTGAGAGTGCTCATGTGTGTGAGAGTGTCCGTGCGTTTGAGAGTGTCCTTGCGTGTGTGAGAGTGTCCGTGTTTGTGAGAGTGTCCGCGTGTGTGAGAGTGTCCGTGTGTGTGAGAGTGTCCATGTGTGAGAGTGTCCGTGCATGTGAGAGTGTCACTGAATGTGTGAGAGTGTCCGTGCGTGTGAGAGTGTCCATGCTTGTGAGAGTGTCCATGCATGTCAGAGTGTCCATACGTGTCAGAGTGTCCATGCGTCTGAGAGTGTCCGTGCGTGAGAGTGTCAATGAATGTGTGAGTGTCCGTGCGTGTGAGAGTGTCCATGTGTGAGAGTGTCCGTGCGTGTGAGAGTGTCACTGACTGTGTGAGAGTCTCCATGCATGTCAGAGTGTCCATGCGTGTCAGAGAGTCCATGCGTGTGAGAGTGTCCGTGCGAGTGAGTGTCCGTGTGTGTGAAATTGTCCGTGTGTGAGAGAGTGTCCGTGCGTGTGAGAGTGTCCGTGCGGGTGAGAGTGTCCGTGCGTGTGTGAGAGTGTCCGTGCATGTGAGAGTGTCCGTGAGTGTGAGAGTGTCCGTGCGTGTGAGAGTGTCCATGCGTGTGAGAGTGTCCATGTGTGTGAGAGTGTCCGTGCGTGTGTGAGTGTCCGTGTGTGTGAGAGTGTCCGTGTGTGTGAGAGTGTCATTGCGTGTGAGAGTGTCCGTATGTGTGAGAGTGTCCGTGTGTGTGAGTGTCCGTGTGTGTGAGGGTGTCCGTGCGTGTGTGTGTCCATGCGTGTGTAAGTGTCCGTGTGTGTGAGAGTGTCCGTGTGTGTGAGAGTGTCATTGCGCATGAGAGTGTCCGTGAGTTTGAGAGTGTCTGTGTGTGTGAGAGTGTCCGTGTGTGTGAGAGTGTCCGTGTGTGTGAGAGTGTCCGTGAGTGTGAGAGTGTCATTGCGTGTGAGAGTGTCATTGCGTGTGAGAGTGTCCGTGCGTGTGAGAGTGTCTGCGTGTGTGAGAGTGTCCGTGTGTGTGAGAGTGTCCGTGTGTGTGAGAGTGTCCGTGTGTGTCAGTATCCATGCGTGTGAGAGTGTCCGTGTGTGTGAGAGTGTCCGTGTGTGTGTGTGCCATGCGTGTGAGAGTGTCCGTGTGTGTGAGAGTGTCCGTGTGTGTGAGAGTGTCCGTGCCTGTGTGAGTGTCCGTGTGTGTGAGAGTGTCCGTGTGTGTGAGAGTGTCATTGCGTGTGAGAGTGTCCGTATGTGTGAGAGTGTCCGTGTGTGTGAGTGTCCGTGTGTGTGAGAGTGTCCGTGCGTGTGTGTGTCCGTGCGTGTGTAAGTGTCCGTGTGTGTGAGAGTGTCCGTGTGTGTGAGAGTGTCATTGCGTGTGAGAGTGTCCGTGAGTGTGAGAGTGTCTGTGTGTGTGAGAGTGTCCATGTGTGTGAGAGTGTCCGTGTGTGTGAGAGTGTCCGTGAGTGTGAGAGTGTCATTGCGTGTGAGAGTGTCATTGCGTGTGAGAGTGTCCGTGCGTGTGAGTGTGTCTGTGTGTGTGAGAGTGTCCGTGTGTGTGAGAGTGTCCGTGTGTGTGAGAGTGTCCGTGTGTGTCAGTATCCATGCGTGTGAGAGTGTCCGTGCGTGTGAGAGTGTCCGTGTGTGTGTGTGCCATGCGTGTGAGAGTGTCCGTGTATGTGAGAGTGTCCGTGTGTGTGAGAGTGTCCGTGCATGTGAGAGTGTCCTGCATGTAAGAGTATCCGTGTGTGTGAGAGTGTCCGTGCGTGTGAGAGTGTCCATGCGTGTGATAGTGTCCGTGTGTGTGAGAGTGTCCATGCGTGTGAGAGTGTCCGTGCGTGTGAGAGTGTCCGTGTGTGTGAGAGTGTCCATGAGTGTGAGAATGTCCGTGCGTGTGAGAGTGTCTGGGCGTGTGTGAGAGTGTCCGTGTGTGTGAGAGTGTCCGTGTGTGTGAGAGTGTCCGTGTGTGTGAGAGGGTCCATGAGTGTGAGAGTGTGCGTGTGTGTGAGAGTGTCCGTGTGTGTGAGAGTGTCCGTGCTTGTCAGACTGTCCATGTGTGAGAGTGTCCGTGCGTGTGACAGTGTGCATGAGTGTGAGAGTGCTCGTGTGTGTGAGAGTGTCCGTGCGTTTGAGAGTGTCCTTGCGTGTGTGAGAGTGTCAGTGTTTGTGAGAGTGTCCGCGTGTGTGAGAGTGTCCGTGTGTGTGAGAGTGTCCATGTGTGAGAGTGTCCGTGCATGTGAGAGTGTCACTG
Organism: Isurus oxyrinchus; assembly: GCA_026770705.1. NCBI lineage: Eukaryota > Metazoa > Chordata > Chondrichthyes > Lamniformes > Lamnidae > Isurus > Isurus oxyrinchus. The sequence continues at coordinate 1,803,924 of JANJGN010000080.1, forward strand.
AATGTGTGAGAGTGTCCGTGCGTGTGAGAGTGTCCATGCTTGTGAGAGTGTCCATGCATGTCAGAGTGTCCATACGTGTCAGAGTGTCCATGCGTCTGAGAGTGTCCGTGCGTGAGAGTGTCAATGAATGTGTGAGTGTCCATGCGTGTGAGAGTTTCCGTGCGAGTGACAGTCCGTGTTTGTGAATTTGTCCGTGTGTGAGAGAGTGTCCGTGAGTGTGAGAGCGTCCGTGCGTGAGAGTGTCCGTGCGTGTGTGAGAGTGTCCATGCATGTGAGAGTGTCCGTGAGTGTGAGAGTGTCCGTGCGTGTGAGAGTGTCCGAACGTGTGAGAGTGTCCGTGCGTGTGAGAGTGTCCGTGCGTGTGAGAGAGTCCGTGAGTGTGACAGTGTCCATGCGTGTGAGAGTGTCCGTGCGTGTGTGAGTGTCCGTGTGTGTGAGAGTGTCCGTGTGTGTGAGAGTGTCATTGCGTGTGAGAGTGTCCGTGAGTGTGAGAGTGTCTGTGTGTGTGAGAGTGTCCGTGTGTGTGAGAGTGTCCATGTGTGTGAGAGTGTCCGTGAGTGTGAGAGTGTCATTGCGTGTGAGAGTGTCCGTGCGTGTGAGAGTGTCTGTGTGTGTGAGAGTGTCCGTGTGTGTGAGAGCGTCCGTGTGTGTGAGAGTGTCCGTGCGTGTAAGATTGTCCATGTGTGTGAGAGTGTACGTGTGTGTGAGTGTCCCTGTGTGTGAGAGTGTCCATGCGTTTGAAAGTGTCCATGCGTGTGAGAGTGTCCGTGCGTGTGAGAGTGTCCGTGCGTGTGAGAGTGTCACTGAATGTGTGAGAGTGACTGTGCGTGTGAGAGTGTCAGTTTGTGTGAGAGTTTCCATGTGTGTGAGAGTGTCACTGAATGTGTGAGAGTGTCTGTGCGTTTGAGAGTGTCACTGAATGTATGAGAGTGTCCATGCGTGTGAGAGTGTCCGTGTGTGTGAGTGTCCATGCGTGTGAGAGTGTCCGTGTGTGTGAGAGTGTCCGTGTGTGTGAGAGTGTCCGTGTGTGTGAGAGTGTCCGTGTGTGTCAGTGTCCATGCATGTGAGAGTGTCCGTGTGCATGAGAGTGTCCGTGTGTGTGAGAGTGTCAGTGCGTGTGAGAGTGTCCGTGTGTGTGAGAGTGTCCATGAGTGTGAGAATGTCCGTGCGTGTGTGAGAGTGTCCGTGTGTGTGAGAGTGTCCGTGTGTGTGACAGTGTCCATGAGTGTGAGAGTGTTCGTGTGTGTGAGAGTGTCCGTGCGTGTGAGAGTGTCCGTGCGTGTGTGAGAGTGTCCGTGTGTGTGAGAGTGTCCGCGTGTGTTAGAGTGTCCGTGTGTGTGAGAGTGTCCATGTGTGAGAGTGTCCGTGCGTGTGAGAGTGTCACTGAATGTGTGAGAGTGTCCGTGCATGTGAGAGTGTCCATGCTTGTGAGAGTGTCCATGCATGTCAGAGTGTCCATGTGTGTCAGAGTGTCCATGCGGGTGAGAGTGTCCGTGCGTGTGAGAGTGTCAATGAATGTGTGAGTGTCCGTGCGTGTGAGAGTGTCCATGCGTGTGAGAGTGTCCGTGCGAGTGAATGTCCGTGTGTGTGAATTTGTCCGTGTGTGAGAGAGTGTCCGTGCGTGAGAGTGTCCGTGCGTGTGAGATTGTCCGTGCGTGTGTGAGAGTGTCCGTGCATGTGAGAGTGTCCGTGAGTGTGAGAGTGTCCGTGCGTGTGAGAGTGTCCGTGTGTGTGAGAGTGTCATTGCGTGTGAGAGTGTCCGTATGTGTGAGAGTGTCCGTGTGTGTGAGTGTCCGTGTCTATGAGAGTGTCCGTGCGTGTGTGTGTCCGTGCGTGTGTGAGTGTCCGTGTGTGTGAGAGTGTCCATGTGTGTGAGAGTGTCATTGCGTGTGAGAGTGTCTGTGTGTGTGAGAGTGTCCGTGTGTGTGAGAGTGTCCGTGTGTGTGAGAGTGTCCGTGCGTGTGTGTGTCCGTGCGTGTGTGAGTGTCCGTGTGTGTGAGAGTGTCCGTGTGTGTGAGAGTGTCATTGCGTGTGAGAGTGTCCGTGAGTGTGAGAGTGTCTGTGTGTGTGAGAGTGTCCGTGTGTGTGAGAGTGTCCGTGTGTGTGTGTGCCATGCGTCTGAGAGTGTCTGTGTATGTGAGAGTGTCCGTGTGTGTGAGAGTGTCCGTGCGTGTGAGAGGGTCCTGCATGTGAGAGTATACGTGTGTGTGAGAGTGTCCGTGCGTGTGAGAGTGTCCATGCGTGTGATAGTGTCCGTGTGTGTGAGAGTGTCCATGCGTGTGAGAGTGTCCGTGCGTGTGAGAGTGCCCGTGTGTGTGAGAGTGTCCATGAGTGTGAGAATGTCCGTGCGTGTGAGAGTGTCTGTGCGTGTGTGAGAGTGTCCGTGAGTGTGAGAGCGTCCGTGCGTGTGAGAGTGTCCGTGCGTGTGTGAGATTGTCCATGCATGTGAGAGTGTCCGTGAGTGTGAGAGTGTCCGTGCGTGTGAGAGTGTCCGAACGTGTGAGAGTGTCCGTGCGTGTGGGTGTGTCCGTGCGTGTGAGAGAGTCCGTGAGTGTGACAGTGTCCATGCGTTTGAGAGTGTCCGTGTGTGTGAGAGTGTCCGTGTGTGTGAGAGTGTCATTGCGTGTGAGATTGTCCGTGAGTGTGAGAGTGTCCGTGTGTGTGAGAGTGTCCGTGTGTGTGAGAGTGTCCGTGCGTGTGAGAGTGTCCGTGAGTGTGAGAGTGTCATTGCGTGTGAGAGTGTCCATGCGTGTGAGAGTGTCTGTGTGTGTGAGAGTGTCCGTGTGTGTGAGAGTGTCCGTGTGTGTGAGAGTGTCCGTGTGTGTCAGTATCCATGCGTGTGAGAGTGTCCGTGTGTGTGAGAGTGTCCGTGTGTGTGTGTGCCATGCGTGTGAGAGTGTCCGTGTGTGTGAGAGTGTCCCTGTGTGTGAGAGTGTCCGTGCGTGTGAGAGTGTCCGTGCGTGTGAGAGTGTCCGTGCATGTGAGAGTATCCGTGCGTGTGAGAGTGTCCGTGCGTGTGAGAGTGTCCATGCGTGTGATAGTGTCTGTGTGTGTGAGAGTGTCCATGCGTGTGAGAGTGTCCGTGCGTGTGAGAGTGTCCGTGTGTGTGAGAGTGTCCATGAGTGTGAGAATGTCCGTGCGTGAGAGTGTCTGTGCGTGTGTGAGAGTGTCCGTGAGTGTGAGAGTGTCCGTGCGTGTGAGAGTGTCTGTGCGTGTGTGAGAGTGTCCATGCATGTGAGAGTGTCCGTGACTGTGAGAGTGTCCGTGCGTGTGAGAGTTTCCGAACGTGTGAGAGTGTCCGTGCTTGTGAGAGTGTCCGTGCGTGTGAGAGAGTCCGTGAGTGTGACAGTGTCCATGCGTGTGAGAGTGTCCGTGTGTGTGAGAGTGTCCGTGAGTGTGAGAGTGTCATTGCGTGTGAGAGTGTCCGTGCGTGTGAGAGTGTCTGTGTGTGTGAGTGTCCGTGTATGTGAGAGTGTCCGTGTGTGTGAGAGTGTCCGTGCGTGTAAGATTGTCCATGTGTGTGAGAGTGTACGTGTGTGTGAGTGTCCCTGTGTGTGAGAGTGTCCGTGCGTGTGAGAGTGTCCGTGCGTGTGAGAGTGTCACTGAATGTGTGAGAGTGACTGTGCGTGTGAGAGTGTCAGTTTGTGTGAGAGTTTCCATGTGTGTGAGAGTGTCACTGAATGTGTGAGAGTGTCTGTGCGTTTGAGAGTGTCACTGAATGTATGAGAGTGTCCATGCGTGTGAGAGTGTCCGTGTGTGTGAGTGTCCATGCGTGTGAGAGTGTCCGTGTGTGTGAGAGTGTCCGTGTGTGTGAGTGTCCGTGTGTGTGAGAGTGTCCGTGTGTGTCAGTGTCCATGCGTGTGAGAATGTCCGTGTGTGTGAGAGTGTCCGTGTGTGTGAGTGTCCATGCGTGTGATAGTGTCCGTGCGTGTGAGAGTGTCCGTGCGTGTGAGAGTGTCCGTGCGTGTGAGAGTGTCCGTGTGTGTGAGAGTGTCCATGAGTGTGAGAATGTCCGTGCGTGTGAGAGTGTCCGTGTGTGTGAGAGTGTCCATGAGTGTGAGAATGTCCGTGCGTGTGAGAGTGTCCGTGCGTGTGTGAGAGTGTCCGTGTGTGTGAGAGTGTCCGTGTGTGTTCGTGTGTCCGTGTGTGTGACAGTGTCCATGAGTGTGAGAGCGTTCGTGTGTGTGAGAGTGTCCGTGCGTGTGAGAGTGTCCGTGCGTGTGTGAGAGTGTCCGTGTGTGTGAGAGTGTCCGCGTGTGTTAGAGTGTCCGTGTGTGTGAGAGTGTCCATATGTGAGAGTGTCCGTGCGTTTGAGAGTGTCACTGAATGTGTGAGAGTGTCCGTGCATGTGAGAGTGTCCATGTGTTTCAGAGTGTCCATGCGGGTGAGAATGTCCGTGCGTGTGAGAGTGTCAATGAATGTGTGAGTGTCCGTGCGTGTGAGAGTGTCCATGCGTGTGAGAGTGTCCGTGCGAGTGAGTGTCCGTGTGTGTGAAATTGTCCGTGTGTGAGAGAGTGTCCGTGCGTGAGAGTGTCCGTGCGTGTGAGAGTGTCCGTGTGTGTGTGAGAGTGTCCGTGCATGTGAGAGTGTCCGTGAGTGTGAGAGTGTCCGTGCGTGTGAGAGTGTCCATGTGTGTGAGTGTCATTGCGTGTGAGAGTGTCTGTATGTGTGAGAGTGTCCGTGTGTGTGAGAGTGTCCGTGCGTGTGTGTGTCCGTGCGTGTGTGAGTGTCCGTGTGTGTGAGAGTGTCCGTGTGTGTGAGAGTGTCATTGCGTGTGAGAGTGTCAGTGAGTGTGAGAGTGTCTGTGTGTGTGAGAGTGTCCGTGTGTGTGAGAGTGTCCGTGTGTGTGAGAGTGTCCGTGTGTGTGAGAGTGTCCGTGTGTGTGTGTGCCATGCGTGTGATAGTGTCCGTGTGTGTGAGAGTGTCCATGCGTGTGAGACTGTCCGTGCGTGTGTGAGAATGTCCGTGCGTGTGAGATTGTCCATGTGTGTGAATGTCCGTGTGTGTGTGGGTGTCGGTGTGTGCGAATGTCAGTGCGTGAGTGTCCGAACGTGTGAGAGTGTCCGTGCGTGTGAATATGTGTGTCACTGATTGTGTGAGATTGACTGTGCGTGTGAGAGTGTCGGTTTGTGTGAGAGTTTCCATGTGTGTGAGAGTGTCACTGAATGTGTGAGTGTGTCTGTGCGTGTGAGAGCGTCACTGAATGTATGAGAGTGTCTGTACATTTGAGAGTGTCCGTGTGTGTGAGAGTGTCCGCGTGTGTGAGTGTTCGAGCATGAGAGTATCCGTGCGAATGAGAGTGTCTGTACGTGTGAGAGTGTCCGTGCATGTGACAGTGTCCGTGTGTGTGAGAGTGTCACTGCGTGTGAGAGTGTCACTGTGTGTGTGAGTGTCTGTGCGTGTGAAAGTGTCCGTGAGTGTGAGAGGGTCCTTGCATGTGACAGTGTCCGTGCGTGAGAGTGTCCGTCAGTGTGAGAGTGTCCGTGCGTGTGAGAGTGTCCGTGCGTGTGTGAGTGTCAGTGCGTGTGAGAGTGTCTGTGTGTGTGAGAATGTCCGTGAGTGTGAGATTGTCCGTGAGTGTGAGAGTGTCCTTGCGTGTGAGAGTGTCCGTGCGTGTGAGAGTGTCCGTACGTGTGAGAGTGTCCATGCGTGTGAGACTGTCCGTGCGTGTGTGAGAGTGTCCGTGCGTGTGAGATTGTCCATGTGTGTGAATGTCCGTGCGTGTGAGGGTGTCGGTGTGTGCGAATGTCATTGCGTGAGTGTCCGAACGTGTGAGAGTGTCCGTGCGTGTGAGTATGAGCGTCACTTAATGTGTGAGAGTGACTGTGCGTGTGAGAGTGTCGGTTTGTGTGAGAGTTTACATGTGTGTGAGAGTGTCACTGAATGTGTGAGTGTGTCTGTGCGTGTGAGAGCATCACTGAATGTGAGTATCCGTGCGTGTGAGACTGTCCGTGTGTGTGAGAGTATCCGTGCGTGTGAGAGTGTCCGTGCGTGTGAGAGTGTCCATGCGTGTGAGAATGTGCGTGCGTGTGAGAGTGTCCGTGCGTGTGTGAGTGTCCGTGCGTGTGAGAGTGTCTGTGCATGTGAGAATGTCCGTGCGTGTGTGAATATCCATGCATGTGTGAGAGTGTCCGTGCGTGTGAGAGTGTCACTGAATGTGTGAGAGTGACTGTGCGTGTGAGAGTGTCAGTTTGTGTGAGAGTTTCCATGTGTGTGAGAGTGTCACTGAATGTGTGAGAGTGTCTGTGCGTTTGAGAGTGTCACTGAATGTATGAGAGTGTCCATGCGTGTGAGAGTGTCCGTGTGTGTGAGTGTCCATGCGTGTGAGAGTGTCCGTGTGTGTGAGAGTGTCCGTGTGTGTGAGAGTGTCCGTGTGTGTGAGTGTCCGTGTGTGTGAGAGTGTCCGTGTGTGTCAGTGTCCATGCGTGTGAGAATGTCCGTGTGTGTGAGAGTGTCCGTGTGTGTGAGTGTCCATGCGTGTGATAGTGTCCGTGCGTGTGAGAGTGTCAGTGCGTGTGAGAGTCTCCGTGCGTGTGAGAGTGTCCGTGTGTGTGAGAGTGTCCATGAGTGTGAGAATGTCCGTGCGTGTGAGAGTGTCCGTGTGTGTGAGAGTGTCCATGAGTGTGAGAATGTCCGTGCGTGTGAGAGCGTCCGTGCGTGTGTGAGTGTCCGTGTGTGTGAGAGTGTCCGTGTGTGTTCGTGTGTCCGTGTGTGTGACAGTGTCCATGAGTGTGAGAGCGTTCGTGTGTGTGAGAGTGTCCGTGCGTGTGAGAGTGTCCGTGCGTGTGTGAGTGTCCGTGTGTGTGAGAGTGTCCGCGTGTGTTAGAGTGTCCGTGTGTGTGAGAGTGTCCATATGTGAGAGTGTCCGTGCGTTTGAGAGTGTCACTGAATGTGTGAGAGTGTCCGTGCATGTGAGAGTGTCCATGCTTGTGAGAGTGTCCATGCATGTCAGAGTGTCCATGTGTTTCAGAGTGTCCATGCGGGTGAGAGTGTCAGTGCGTGTGAGAGTGTCAATGAATGTGTGATTGTCCGTGCGTGTGAGAGTGTCCATGCGTGTGAGAGTGTCCGTGCGAGTGAGTGTCCGTGTGTGTGAAATTGTCCGTGTGTGAGAGAGTGTCCGTGCGTGAGAGTGTCCGTGCGTGTGAGAGTGTCCGTGCGTGTGTGAGAGTGTCCGTGCATGTGAGAGTGTCCGTGAGTGTGAGAGTGTCCGTGCGTGTGAGAGTGTCCATGTGTGTGAGTGTCATTGCGTGTGAGAGTGTCCGTATGTGTGAGAGTGTCCGTGTGTGTGAGAGTGTCCGTGCGTGTGTGTGTCCGTGCGTGTGTGAGTGTCCGTGTGTGTGAGAGTGTCCGTGTGTGTGAGAGTGTCATTGCGTGTGAGTGTGTCCGTGAGTGTGAGAGTGTCTGTGTGTGTGAGAGTGTCCGTGTGTGTGAGAGTGTCCGTGTGTGTGAGAGTGTCGGTGTGTGTGAGAGTGTCCGTGTGTGTGTGTGCCATGCGTGTGATAGTGTCTGTGTGTGTGAGAGTGTCCATGCGTGTGAGACTGTCCGTGCGTGTGTGAGAGTGTCCGTGCGTGTGAGATTGTCCATGTGTGTGAATGTCCGTGTGTGTGTGGGTGTCGGTGTGTGCGAATGTCAGTGCGTGAGTATCCGAACGTGTGAGAGTGTCCGTGCGTGTGAATATGTGTGTCACTGAATGTGTGAGAGTGACTGTGCATGTGAGAGTGTCGGTTTGTGTGAGAGTTTCCATGTGTGTGAGAGTGTCACTGAATGTGTGAGTGTGTCTGTGCGTGTGAGAGCGTCACTGAATGTATGAGAGTGTCTGTACGTTTGAGAGTGTCCGTGTGTGTGAGAGTGTCCGCGTTTCTGAGTGTTCGAGCGTGAGAGTATCCGTGCGAATGAGAGTGTCTGTACGTGTGAGAGTGTCCGTGCATGTGACAGTGTCCGTGTGTGTGAGAGTGTCACTGCGTGTGAGAGTGTCACTCTGTGTGTGAGTGTCTGTGCGTGTGAAAGTGTCCGTGAGTGTGAGAGGGTCCTTGCATGTGACAGTGTCCGTGCGTGAGAGTGTCCGTGAGTGTGAGAGTGTCCGTGCGTGTGAGAGTGTCCGTGCGTGTGTGAGTGTCAGTGCGTGTGAGAGTGTCTGTGTGTGTGAGAATGTCCGTGAGTGTGAGATTGTCCGTGAGTGTGAGAGTGTCCTTGCGTGTGAGAGTGTCCGTGCGTGTGAGAGTGTCCGTACGTGTGAGAGTGTCCATGCGTGTGAGACTGTCCGTGCGTGTGTGAGAGTGTCCGTGCGTGTGAGATTGTCCATGTGTGTGAATGTCCGTGCGTGTGAGGGTGTCGGTGTGTGCGAATGTCATTGCGTGAGTGTCCGAACGTGTGAGAGTGTCCGTGCGTGTGAGTATGAGCGTCACTTAATGTGTGAGAGTGACTGTGCGTGTGAGAGTGTCGGTTTGTGTGAGAGTTTACATGTGTGTGAGAGTGTCACTGAATGTGTGAGTGTGTCTGTGCGTGTGAGAGCGTCACTGAATGTGAGTGTCCGTGCGTGTGAGAGTGTCCGTGTGTGTGAGAGTATCCGTGCGTGTGAGAGTGTCCGTGCGTGTGAGAGTGTCCATGCGTGTGAGAATGTGCGTGCGTGTGAGAGTGTCCGTGCGTGTGTGAGTGTCCGTGCGTGTGAGAGTGTCTGTGCATGTGAGAATGTCCGTGCGTGTGTGAATATCCATGCATGTGTGAGAGTGTCCGTGCGTGTGTGAGAGTGTCCGTGCATGTGTGAGAATGTCTGTGCATGTGTGAGAGTGTCCGTCTGTGTGAATATCCTTGTGTGTGAGAGTGTCTGTACGTGTGAGAGTGACAGTGTGTGTGAAAGTGTCCATGTGTGTGAGTGTTCGAGCGTGAGAGTGTCCGTGCGTGTGAGAGTGTCAGTACGTGTGAGAGTGTCCGTGCGTGTGAAAGTGTCCGTGTGTGTGAGAATGTCCGTGCGTGTGTGAATGTCCGTGCATGTGTGAGAGTGTCCGTGCGTGTGAGAGTGTCCGTGCGTGTGTGAGTGTCCGTGTGTGTGAGAGTGTCCGTGTGTGTTCGTGTGTCCGTGTGTGTGACAGTGTCCATGAGTGTGAGAGCGTTCGTGTGTGTGAGAGTGTCCGTGCGTGTGAGAGTGTCCGTGCGTGTGTGAGTGTCCGTGTGTGTGAGAGTGTCCGCGTGTGTTAGAGTGTCCGTGTGTGTGAGAGTGTCCATATGTGAGAGTGTCCGTGCGTTTGAGAGTGTCACTGAATGTGTGAGAGTGTCCGTGCATGTGAGAGTGTCCATGCTTGTGAGAGTGTCCATGCATGTCAGAGTGTCCATGTGTTTCAGAGTGTCCATGCGGGTGAGAGTGTCAGTGCGTGTGAGAGTGTCAATGAATGTGTGATTGTCCGTGCGTGTGAGAGTGTCCATGCGTGTGAGAGTGTCCGTGCGAGTGAGTGTCCGTGTGTGTGAAATTGTCCGTGTGTGAGAGAGTGTCCGTGCGTGAGAGTGTCCGTGCGTGTGAGAGTGTCCGTGCGTGTGTGAGAGTGTCCGTGCATGTGAGAGTGTCCGTGAGTGTGAGAGTGTCCATGCGTGTGAGAGTGTCCATGTGTGTGAGTGTCATTGCGTGTGAGAGTGTCCGTATGTGTGAGAGTGTCCGTGTGTGTGAGAGTGTCCGTGCGTGTGTGTGTCCGTGCGTGTGTGAGTGTCCGTGTGTGTGAGAGTGTCCGTGTGTGTGAGAGTGTCATTGCGTGTGAGAGTGTCCGTGAGTGTGAGAGTGTCTGTGTGTGTGAGAGTGTCCGTGTGTGTGAGAGTGTCCGTGTGTGTGAGAGTGTCCGTGTGTGTGAGAGTGTCCGTGTGTGTGTGTGCCATGCGTGTGATAGTGTCTGTGTGTGTGAGAGTGTCCATGCGTGTGAGACTGTCCGTGCGTGTGTGAGAGTGTCCGTGCGTGTGAGATTGTCCATGTGTGTGAATGTCCGTGTGTGTGTGGGTGTCGGTGTGTGCGAATGTCAGTGCGTGAGTATCCGAACGTGTGAGAGTGTCCGTGCGTGTGAATATGTGTGTCACTGAATGTGTGAGAGTGACTGTGCATGTGAGAGTGTCGGTTTGTGTGAGAGTTTCCATGTGTGTGAGAGTGTCACTGAATGTGTGAGTGTGTCTGTGCGTGTGAGAGCGTCACTGAATGTATGAGAGTGTCTGTACGTTTGAGAGTGTCCGTGTGTGTGAGAGTGTCCGCGTGTGTGAGTGTTCGAGCGTGAGAGTATCCGTGCGAATGAGAGTGTCTGTACGTGTGAGAGTGTCCGTGCATGTGACAGTGTCCGTGTGTGTGAGAGTGTCACTGCGTGTGAGAGTGTCACTGTGTGTGTGAGTGTCTGTGCGTGTGAAAGTGTCCGTGAGTGTGAGAGGGTCCTTGCATGTGACAGTGTCCGTGCGTGAGAGTGTCCGTGAGTGTGAGAGTGTCCGTGCGTGTGAGAGTGTCCGTGCGTGTGTGAGTGTCAGTGCGTGTGAGAGTGTCTGTGTGTGTGAGAATGTCCGTGAGTGTGAGATTGTCCGTGAGTGTGAGAGTGTCCTTGCGTGTGAGAGTGTCCGTGCGTTTGAGAGTGTCCGTACGTGTGAGAGTGTCCATGCGTGTGAGACTGTCCGTGCGTGTGTGAGAGTGTCCGTGCGTGTGAGATTGTCCATGTGTGTGAATGTCCGTGCGTGTGAGGGTGTCGGTGTGTGCGAATGTCATTGCGTGAGTGTCCGAACGTGTGAGAGTGTCCGTGCGTGTGAGTATGAGCGTCACTTAATGTGTGAGAGTGACTGTGCGTGTGAGAGTGTCGGTTTGTGTGAGAGTTTACATGTGTGTGAGAGTGTCACTGAATGTGTGAGTGTGTCTGTGCGTGTGAGAGCGTCACTGAATGTGAGTGTCCGTGCGTGTGAGAGTGTCCGTGTGTGTGAGAGTATCCGTGCGTGTGAGAGTGTCCGTGCGTGTGAGAGTGTCCATGCGTGTGAGAATGTGCGTGCGTGTGAGAGTGTCCGTGCGTGTGTGAGTGTCCGTGCGTGTGAGAGTGTCTGTGCATGTGAGAATGTCCGTGCGTGTGTGAATATCCATGCATGTGTGAGAGTGTCCGTGCGTGTGTGAGAGTGTCCGTGCATGTGTGAGAATGTCTGTGCATGTGTGAGAGTGTCCGTCTGTGTGAATATCCTTGTGTGTGAGAGTGTCTGTACGTGTGAGAGTGACAGTGTGTGTGAAAGTGTCCATGTGTGTGAGTGTTCGAGCGTGAGAGTGTCCGTGCGTGTGAGAGTGTCAGTACGTGTGAGAGTGTCCGTGCGTGTGAAAGTGTCCGTGTGTGTGAGAATGTCCGTGCGTGTGTGAATGTCCGTGCATGTGTGAGAGTGTCCGTGCTTGTGTGAGAGTGTCCGTGCATGTGTGAGAGTGTCCGTGTGTGTGAATATCCGTGTGTGTGAGAGTGTCTGTACGTGTGAGAGTGTCCGTGTGTGTGAAAGTGTCCGTGTGTGTGAGTGTTCGAGAGTGAGAGTGTCCGTGCTTGTGAGAGTGTCCGTGCGTGTGCGAGAGTGTCCGTGTGTGTGAAATTTTCCATGTGTGTGAAAGTGTCCGTGTGTGTGAGAGAATGTCCGTGCGTGTGAGATTGTCCGTGCCTGTGAGAGTGACCGTGCGTGTGTGAGAGTGTCCGTGTGTGTGAATGTCCGTGTGTGTGAGAGTCTGTATGTGACAGTGTCCGTGTGTGTGAATGTAACCGTTTGTGTGAGAGTTGGAGCGTGAGAGTGTCCGTGTGTGTGAGAGTGTCCGTGTGTGTGAGAGTGCCGTGCGTGTGAGAGTGTCCATGCGTGTGAGAGTGTCCATTTGTGTGAGAGTGTCCGTGCGTGAGAGTGTCCGTGCGTGTGTGAGAGTGTCCGTGTGTGTGTGTGTCCGTGTGTGTGTGTGTCTGTGCGCATGAGCGTGTCCGTGCGTGTGTGAATGTCCATGAGTGTGAGAGTGTCTGTGTTTGTGAAAGTGTCCGTGTGTGTGTGTCCGTGCGTGTGAGAGTGTCCGTGTGTGTGAGTGTCCGTGCGTGTGAGAGTGTCACTTTATGTTTGAGCGTGTCCGTGCCTGTGAGAGTGTCCGTGTGTGTGAGAGTGTCCGTGTGTGTGAGAGTGTCCGTGCGTGTGTGAGTGTTCGAGCGTGTGTGAATGTCCATGCTTGTGTGAGTATTCGTGCGTATGAGAGCATCCATTTGTGTTAGAGTATCCGTACATGTGTGAGTGTCCATGCGTCGGTGAGAATTTTCATGCACGTGTGTGTCCCATGCAGGGTGAGTGTTCATGCGTCTGAGACTGTTCGTGCATGTGAGAGTGTTACTGTGTGTGACAGTATCACTGAGTGTGAGATTGTCCGTGCGTGTGAGAATGTCACTTCGTGTGAGAGTGTCCGAGCGTGTGAGAGTGTCACTGCGTGTGAGTGTCACTGTTTGTGTGAGTGTCTGTGCGTGTGAAAGTGTCTGTGAGTGTGAGAGGGTCCGTGCATGTGACAGTGTCCGTGCGTGAGAGTGTCCGTGAGTGTGAGAGTGTCCGTGCGTGTGTGAGTGTCAGTGCGTGTGAGAGTGTCCGTGCGTGTGTGAGATTGTCCGTGAGTGTGAGAGTGTCCTTGCGTGTGAGAGTGTCCGTGCGTGTGAGAGTGTCCGTACGTGTGAGAGTGTCCATGCGTGTGAGACTGTCCGTGCGTGTGTGAGAGTGTCCGTGCGTGTGAGATTGTCCATGTGTGTGAATGTCCGTGCGTGTGAGGGTGTCGGTGTGTGCGAATGTCAGTGCATGAGTGTCCGAACGTGTGAGAGTGTCCGTGCGTGTGAGTATGAGCGTCACTTAATGTGTGAGAGTGACTGTGCGTGTGAGAGTGTCGGTTTGTGTGAGAGTTTACATGTGTGTGAGAGTGTCACTGAATGTGTGAGTGTGTCTGTGCGTGTGAGAGCGTCACTGAATGTATGAGAGTGTCTGTGCGTGTGAGAGTGTCCGTGTGTGTGAGAGTGTCCGTGTGTGTGAGAGTATCCATGCGTGTGAGAGTGTCCGTGCGTGTGAGAGTGTCCATGCGTGTGAGAATGTGCGTGCGTGTGAGAGTGTCCGTGCGTGTGTGAGTGTCCGTGCGTGTGAGAGTGTCTGTGCATGTGAGAATGTCCGTGCGTGTGTGAGAGTGTCCGTGCGTGTGTGAAAATGTCTGTGCATGTGTGAGAGTGTCCGTCTGTGTGAATATCCTTGTGTGTGAGAGTGTCTGTACGTGTGAGAGTGACAGTGTGTGTGAAAGTGTCCATGTGTGTGAGTGTTCGAGCGTGAGAGTGTCCGTGCATGTGAGAGTGTCAGTACGTGTGAGAGTGTCCGTGCGTGTGAACGTGTCCATGTGTGTGAGAATGTCCGTGCGTGTGTGAATGTCCGTGCATGTGTGAGAGTGTCCGTGCTTGTGTGAGAGTGTCCGTGCGTGTTTGAGCGTGTCCGTGCATGTGTGAGAGTGTCCGTGTTTGTTAAAGTGTCCGTGAGTGTGAAACTGTCTGTTCGTGTGATAGTGTCCGTGCGTGTGAGAGAGTCCGTGCGTGTTTGAGAGTGTCCGTGTGTGTGAGAGTGTCCATGTGTGTGAGAGTGTACATGCGTGTGAGAGTGTCCATGCGTGTGAGAGTGTCCGTGTGTGTGAGAGTGTCCGTGTGTGTGAGAGTGTCCGTGTGTGAGAGTGTCGGTGCGTGTGAGAGTGTCACTGAATGTGTGAGAGTGTCCGTGCGTGTGAGAGTGTCCATGCGTGTGAGAGTGTCCGTGCGTGTGAGAGTGTCCATGCGTGTGAGAGTGTCCGTGCGTGTGAAAGTGTCCATGCGTGTGAGAGTGTCCATGCTTGTGAGAGTGTCCATGCATGTCAGAGTGTCCATGCGTGTGAGTGTCCGTGCGTATGAGAGTGTCAATGAATGTGTTAGAGTGTCCGTGCGTGTGAGAGTGTCCATGCGTGTGAGAGTGTCCATGTGCGTGAGTGCCCGTGTGTGTGAAATTGTCCGTGTGTGAGAGAGTGTCCATGCGTGTGAGAGTGTCCGTGTGTGTGAGAGTGTCCGTGTGTGTGAGAGTGTCCGTGTGTGAGAGTGTCGGTGCGTGTGAGAGTGTCACTGAATGTGTGAGAGTGTCCGTGCGTGTGAGAGTGTCCATGCGTGTGAGAGTGTCCGTGCGTGTGAGAGTGTCCATGCGTGTGAGAGTGTCCGTGCGTGTGAGAGTGTCCATGCGTGTGAGAGTGTCCATGCTTGTGAGAGTGTCCATGCGTGTCAGAGTGTCCATGCGTGTGAGTGTCCGTGCGTATGAGAGTGTCAATGAATGTGTTAGAGTGTCCGTGCGTGTGAGAGTGTCCATGCGTGTGAGAGTGTCCATGTGCGTGAGTGTCCGTGTGTGTGAAATTGTCCGTGTGTGAGAGAGTGTCCGTGCGTGTGAGAGTGTCCGTGCGTGTGAGAGTGTCCGTGCGTGTGTGAGAGTGTCCGTGCATGTGAGAGTGTCCGTGAGTGTGAGAGTGTCCGTGCGTGTGAGAGTGTCCGTGCGTGTGAGAGTGTCCGTGTGTGTGAGAATGTCCGTGCGTGAGTGAGTGTCCGTGCATGTGTGAGAGTGTCTGTGCGTGTGGGAGAGTGTCCGTGCGTGTGTGAGAGTGTCCGTGCTTGTGTGAGAGTGTCCGTGCATGTGTGAGAGTGTCCGTGTGTGTGAATATCCGTGTGTGTGAGAGTGTCTGTACGTGTGAGAGTGTCCGTGTGTGTGAAAGTGTCCGTGTGTGTGAGTGTTCGAGAGTGAGAGTGTCCGTGCTTGTGAGAGTGTCCGTGCGAGTGAGTGTCCGTGTGTGTGAAATTTTCCATGTGTGTGAAAGTGTCCGTGTGTGTGAATGTCCGTATGTGTGAGAGAATGTCCGTGCGTGTGAGATTGTCCGTGCCTGTGAGAGTGACCGTGCGTGTGTGAGAGTGTCCGTGTGTGTGAATGTCCATGTGTGTGAGAGTCTGTATGTGACAGTGTCCGTGTGTGTGAATGTAACCGTGTGTGTGAGAGTTGGAACGTGAGAGTGCCCGTGTGTGTGAGAGTGTCCGTGTGTGTGTGAGTGCCGTGCGTGTGAGCGTGTCCATGTGTGTGAGAGTGTCCGTGAGTGTGAGAGTGTCCGTGCGTGAGAGTGTCCGTGCGTGTGTGAGAGTGTCCGTGTGTGTGTGTGTCCGTGTGTGTGTGTGTCCGTGCGCATGAGCGTGTCCGTGCGTGTGTGAGAGTGTCCATGTGTGTGTGAATGTCCATGAGTGTGAGAGTGTCTGTGTTTGTGAAAGTGTCCATGTGTGTGTGTCCGTGCGTGTGAGAGTGTCCGTGTGTGTGAGTGTCCGTGCGTGTGAGAGTGTCACTTTATGTGTGAGCGTGTCCGTGCCTGTGAGAGTGTCCGTGTGTGTGAATGTGTCCGTGTGTGTGAGATTGTCCGTGTTTGTGAGAGTGTCCGTGTGTGTGAGAGTGTCCGTGTGTGTGAGAGTGTCCGTGAGTGTGAGAGTGTCATTGCATGTGAGAGTGTCATTGCGTGTGAGAGTGTCCGTGCGTGTGAGAGTGTCTGTGTGTGTGAGAGTGTCCGTGTGTGTGAGAGTGTCCGTGTGTGTGAGAGTGTCCGTGTGTGTCAGTATCCATGCGTGTGAGAGTGTCCGTGTGTGTGAGAGTGTCCGTGTGTGTGTGTGCCATGCGTGTGAGAGTGTCCGTGTGTGTGAGAGTGTCCGTGTGTGTGAGAGTGTCCGTGCGTGTGAGAGTGTCCTGCATGTGAGAGTATCTGTGTGTGTGAGAGTGTCCATGAGTGTGAGAGTGTCATTGCGTGTGAGAGTGTCCGTGTGTGTGAGAGTGTCCGTGTGTGTGAGAGTGTCCGTGTGTGTGAGAGTGTCCGTGTGTGTCAGTGTCCATGCGTGTGAGAGTGTCCGTGTGTGTGAGAGTGTCCGTGTGTGTGAGTGTCCATGCGTGTGAGAGTGTCCGTGTGTGTTAGAGTGTCCGTGTGTGTGAGAGTGTCCGTGTGTGTGAGAGTGTCCATGAGTGTGAGAGTGTTCGTGTGTGTGAGAGTGTCCGTGCGTGTGAGAGTGTCCGTGCGTGCGTGAGAGTGTCCGTGTGTGTGAGAGTGTCCGCGTGTGTGAGAGTGTCCGTGTGTGTGAGAGTGTCCATGTGTGAGAGTGTCCGTGCGTGTGAGAGTGTCACTGACTGTGTGAGAGTGTCCATGCATGTCAGAGTGTCCATGCGTGTCAGAGAGTCCATGCGTGTGAGAGTGTCCGTGCGAGTGAGTGTCCGTGTGTGTGAAATTGTCCGTGTGTGAGAGAGTGTCCGTGCGTGTGAGAGTGTCCGTGCGTGTGAGAGTGTCCGTGCGTGTGTGAGAGTGTCCGTGCATGTGAGTGTGTCCGTGAGTGTGAGAGTGTCCGTGCGTGTGAGAGTGTCCATGCGTGTGAGAGTGTCCGTGTGTGTGAGAGTGTCCGTGCGTGTGTGAGTGTCCGTGTGTGTGAGAGTGTCCGTGTGTGTGAGAGTGTCCGTGTGTGTGAGAGTGTTCCTGTGTGTGAGAGTGTCCGTGTGTGTGAGAGTGTCCGTGCGTGTGTGAGTGTCCGTGCGTGTGAGAGAGTCCGTGCGTGTGAGAGTGTCATTGCGTGTGAGAATGTCCATGAGTGTGAGAGTGTCTGTGTGTGTGAGAGTGTCCGTGTGTGTGAGAGTGTCCGTGTGTGTGAGTGTCCATGAGTGTGAGAGTGTCATTGCGTGTGAGAGTGTCCGTGTGTGTGAGAGTGTCCGTGTGTGTGAGAGTGTCCGTGTGTGTGAGAGTGTCCGTGTGTGTCAGTGCCCATGCGTGTGAGAGTGTCCGTGTGTGTGAGAGTGTCCGTGTGTGTGAGTGTCCATGCGTGTGAGAGTGTCCGTGTGTGTTAGAGTGTCCGTGTGTGTGAGAGTGTCCGTGCTTGTGAGAGTGTCCGTGCATGTGAGAGTAACCGTGCGTGTGAGTGTCCGTGCATGTGAGAGTGTCCATGCGTGTGAGAGTGTCCGTGCGTGTGAGCGTGTCCATGCGTGTGAGCGTGTCCGTGCATGTGAGCGTGTCCGTGCATGTGAGAGTGTCCGTGCGTGTGAGAGTGTTCATGTGTGTGAGAGTGTCCGTGAGTGTGAGAGTGCCCGTGCATGTTAGAGTGTCCGTGCGTGTGAGAGTGTCCGTGTGTGTCAAAGTGTCCGTGAGTGTGAAACTGTCTGTGCGTGTGATAGTGTCCGTGCAAGTGAGAGAGTCTGTGTGTGAGTGTCGGTGCGTGTGTGAGTGTCCGTGTGGGTGAGAGTGTCCGTGCGTGTGAGACTGTCCGTGCGTGTGAGAGCATCCATGCGTGTGAGACTGTCCGTGCGAGTGTGAGAGTGTCCGTGCGTGTGTGAGAGTGTCCGTGCGTGTGAGATTGTCCATGTGTGTGAATGTCCGTGCGTGTGAGGGTGTCGGTGTGTGCGAATGTCAGTGCGTGTGAGTGTCCGAATGTGTGAGAGTGTCCGTGCGTGTGAGTATTCGTGTGTGTGAGAGTGTCCGTGCGTGTGAGAGTGTCCATGCGTGTGAGAGTGTCCGTGTGTGTGAGAGTGTCCGTGCGTGTGTGAGTGTCCGTGTGTGTGAGAGTGTCCGTGTGTGTGAGAGTGTCCGTGTGTGTGAGAGTGTTCCTGTGTGTGAGAGTGTCCGTGTGTGTGAGAGTGTCCGTGCGTGTGTGAGTGTCCGTGCGTGTGAGAGAGTCCGTGCGTGTGAGAGTGTCATTGCGTGTGAGAATGTCCATGAGTGTGAGAGTGTCTGTGTGTGTGAGAGTGTCCGTGTGTGTGAGAGTGTCCGTGTGTGTGAGTGTCCATGAGTGTGAGAGTGTCATTGCGTGTGAGAGTGTCCGTGTGTGTGAGAGTGTCCGTGTGTGTGAGAGTGTCCGTGTGTGTGAGAGTGTCCGTGTGTGTCAGTGCCCATGCGTGTGAGAGTGTCCGTGTGTGTGAGAGTGTCCGTGTGTGTGAGTGTCCATGCGTGTGAGAGTGTCCGTGTGTGTTAGAGTGTCCGTGTGTGTGAGAGTGTCCGTGCTTGTGAGAGTGTCCGTGCATGTGAGAGTAACCGTGCGTGTGAGTGTCCGTGCATGTGAGAGTGTCCATGCGTGTGAGAGTGTCCGTGCGTGTGAGCGTGTCCATGCGTGTGAGCGTGTCCGTGCATGTGAGCGTGTCCGTGCATGTGAGAGTGTCCGTGCGTGTGAGAGTGTTCATGCGTGTGAGAGTGTCCGTGAGTGTGAGAGTGCCCGTGCATGTTAGAGTGTCCGTGCGTGTGAGAGTGTCCGTGTGTGTCAAAGTGTCCGTGAGTGTGAAACTGTCTGTGCGTGTGATAGTGTCCGTGCAAGTGAGAGAGTCTGTGTGTGAGTGTCGGTGCGTGTGTGAGTGTCCGTGTGGGTGAGAGTGTCCGTGCGTGTGAGACTGTCCGTGCGTGTGAGAGCATCCATGCGTGTGAGACTGTCCGTGCGAGTGTGAGAGTGTCCGTGCGTGTGTGAGAGTGTCCGTGCGTGTGAGATTGTCCATGTGTGTGAATGTCCGTGCGTGTGAGGGTGTCGGTGTGTGCGAATGTCAGTGCGTGTGAGTGTCCGAATGTGTGAGAGTGTCCGTGCGTGTGAGTATTCGTGTGTGTGAGAGTGTCCGTGCGTGTGAGAGAGTCCGTGAGTGTGACAGTGTCCATGCGTGTGAGAGTGTCCGTGCAGGTAAAATTGTCCGTGTGTGTGTGAGTGTCCCTGTGTGTGAGAGTGTCCATGCGTGTGAGAGTGTCCGTGCATGTGAGAGTGTCCGTGTGTGTGAGAGCGTCCGTGTGTGTGAGAGTGTCCGTGCGTGTAAGATTGTCCATGTGTGTGAGAGTGTCCGTGCGTGTAAGATTGTCCATGTGTGTGAGAGTGTACGTGTTTGTGAGTGTCCCTGTGTGTGAGAGTGTCCATGCGTTTGAAAGTGTCCATGCGTGTGAGATTGTCCGTGCGTGTGAGAGTGTCCGTGCGTGTGAGAGTGTCACTGAATGTGTGAGAGTGACTGTGCGTGTGAGAGTGTCAGTTTGTGTGAGAGTTTCCATGTGTGTGAGAGTGTCACTGAATGTGTGAGAATGTCTGTGCGTGTGAGAGCGTCACTGAATGTATGAGAGTGTCCGTGCATGTGAGAGTGTCCATGTGTGTGAGAGTGTCCGTGTGTGTGACAGTGTCCTTGCGTGTGAGAGTGTCTGTGCATTTGAGAGTGTCCGTGTGTGTGAGATTGTCCGTGAGTGTGAGAGTGTTCTTGCGTGTGAGAGTGTCCGTGCGTGTGAGACCGTCCGTGCGTGTGTGAGAGTGTCCGTGCATGTGAGGGTGTCAGTGTGCGCGAATGTCAGTGCGTGTGAGTGTCCGAACGTGTGAGTGTCCGTGCGTGTGAGAGTTTCCGTGCGTGTGAGAGAGTCCGTGAGTGTGACAGTGTCCATGCGTGTGAGAGTGTCCGTGCGTGTAAGATTGTCCATGTGTGTGAGAGTGTACGTGTGTGCGAGTGTCCCTGTGTGTGAGAGTGTCCATGCGTTTGAGAGTGTCCATGCGTGTGATAGTGTCCGTGCGTGTGAGAGTGTCCGTGCGTGTGAGAGTGTCCGTGCGTGTGAGAGTGTCCGTGTGTGTGAGAGTGTCCATGAGTGTGAGAATGTCCGTGCGTGTGAGAGTGTCCGTGCGTGTGTGAGAGTGTCCGTGTGTGTGAGAGTGTTCGTGTGTGTGAGAGTGTCCGTGCGTGTGAGAGTGTCCGTGCGTGTGTGCGAGTGTCCGTGTGTGTGAGAGTGTCCGCGTGTGTTAGAGTGTCCGTGTGTGTGAGAGTGTCCATGTGTGAGAGTGTCCATGTGTGAGAGTGTCCGTGCGTGTGAGAGTGTCACTGAATGTGTGAGAGTGTCCGTGCATGTGAGAGTGTCCATGCTTGTGAGAGTGTCCATGCATGTCAGAGTGTCCATGTGTGTCAGAGTTTCCATGCGGGTGAGAGTGTCCGTGCGTGTGAGAGTGTCAATGAATGTGTGAGTGTCCGTGCGTGTGAGAGTGTCCATGCATGTGAGAGTGTCCGTGCGAGTGAGTGTCCGTGAGTGTGAAATTGTCCGTGTGTGAGAGAGTGTCCGTGCGTGAGAGTGTCCGTGCGTGTGAGAGTGTCCGTGCGTGTGTGAGAGTGTCCGTGCATGTGAGAGTGTCCGTGAGTGTGAGAGTGTCCGTGTGTGTGAGAGTGTCCGTGTGTGTGAGAGTGTCATTGCGTGTGAGAGTGTCCGTATGTGTGAGAGTGTCCGTGTGTGTGAGTGTCCGTGTGTGTGAGAGTGTCATTGCGTGTGAGAGTGTCCGTGAGTGTGAGAGTGTCTGTGTGTGTGAGAGTGTCCGTGTGTGTGAGAGTGTCCGTGTGTGTGAGAGTGTCCGTGAGTGTGAGAGTGTCTTTGCGTGTGAGAGTGTCATTGCGTGTGAGAGTGTCCGTGCGTGTGAGAGTGTCTGTGTGTGTGAGAGTGTCCGTGTGTGTGAGAGTGTCCGTGTGTGTGAGAGTGTCCGTGTGTGTCAGTATCCATGCGTGTGAGAGTGTCCGTGTGTGTGAGAGTGTCCGTGTGTGTGTGTGCCATGCGTGTGAGAGTGTCCGTGTGTGTGAGAGTGTCCGTATGTGTGAGAGTGTCCGTGCGTGTGAGAGTGTCCTGCATGTGAGAGTATCCGTGTGTGTGAGAGTGTCCGTGCGTGTGAGAGTGTCCATGCGTGTGATAGTGTCCGTGTGTGTGAGAGTGTCCATGCGTGTGAGAGTGTCCGTGCGTGTGAGAGTGTCCATGTATGTGAGAGTGTCCATGAGTGTGAGAATGTCCGTGCGTGTGAGAGTGTCTGGGCGTGTGTGAGAGTGTCCGTATGTGTGAGAATGTCCGTGCGTGTGTGAATGTCCGTGCATGTGTGAGAGTGTCCGTGCTTGTGTGAGAGTGTCCGTGTGTGTTTGAGAGTGTCCGTGCATGTGTGAGAGTGTCCGTGTTTGTTAAAGTGTCCGTGAGTGTGAAACTGTCTGTTCGTGTGATAGTGTCCGTGCGTGTGAGAGAGTCCGTGCGTGTTTGAGAGTGTCCGTGTGTGTGAGAGTGTCCATGTGTGTGAGAGTGTACATGCGTGTGAGAGTGTCCATGCGTGTGAGAGTGTCCGTGTGTGTGAGAGTGTCCGTGTGTGAGAGAGTGTCCGTGTGTGAGAGTGTCGGTGCGTGTGAGAGTGTCACTGAATGTGTGAGAGTGTCCGTGCGTGTGAGAGTGTCCATGCGTGTGAGAGTGTCCGTGCGTGTGAGAGTGTCCATGCGTGTGAGAGTGTCCATGCTTGTGAGAGTGTCCATGCGTGTCAGAGTGTCCATGCGTGTGAGTGTCCGTGCGTATGAGAGTGTCAATGAATGTGTTAGAGTGTCCGTGCGTGTGAGAGTGTCCATGCGTGTGAGTGTCCATGTGCATGAGTGTCCGTGTGTGTGAAATTGTCCGTGTGTGAGAGAGTGTCCGTGCGTGTGAGAGTGTCCGTGCGTGTGAGAGTGTCCGTGCGTGTGTGAGAGTGTCCGTGCATGTGAGAGTGTCCGTGAGTGTGAGAGTGTCCGTGCGTGTGAGAGTGTCCGTGCGTGTGAGAGTGTCCGTGTGTGTGAGAATGTCCGTGCGTGTGAGAGTGTCCGTGCATGTGTGAGAGTGTCCGTGCGTGTGGGAGAGTGTCCGTGCGTGTGTGAGTGTGTCCGTGCTTGTGTGAGAGTGTCCGTGCATGTGTGAGAGTGTCCGTGTGTGTGAATATCCGTGTGTGTGAGAGTGTCTGTACGTGTGAGAGTGTCCGTGTGTGTGAAAGTGTCCGTGTGTGTGAGTGTTCGAGAGTGAGAGTGTCCGTGCTTGTGAGAGTGTCCGTGCGAGTGAGTGTCCGTGTGTGTGAAATTTTCCATGTGTGTGAAAGTGTCCGTGTGTGTGAATGTCCGTATGTGTGAGAGAATGTCCGTGCGTGTGAGATTGTCCGTGCCTGTGAGAGTGACCGTGCGTGTGTGAGAGTGTCCGTGTGTGTGAATGTCCATGTGTGTGAGAGTCTGTATGTGACAGTGTCCGTGTGTGTGAAGGTAACCGTGTGTGTGAGAGTTGGAACGTGAGAGTGCCCGTGTGTGTGAGAGTGTCCGTGTGTGTGTGAGTGCCGTGAGTGTGAGAGTGTCCATGCGTGTGTGAGTGTCCGTGAGTGTGAGAGTGTCCGTGTGTGAGAGTGTCCGTGCGTGTGTGAGAGTGTCCGTGTGTGTGTGTGTCCGTGTGTGTGTGTGTCCATGCGCATGAGCGTGTCCGTGCGTGTGTGAGAGTGTCCATGTGTGTGTGAATGTCCATGAGTGTGAGAGTGTCTGTGTTTGTGAAAGTGTCCGTGTGTGTGTGTCCGTGCGTGTGAGAGTGTCCGTGTGTGTGAGTGTCCGTGCGTGTGAGAGTGTCACTTTATGTGTGAGCGTGTCCGTGCCTGTGAGAGTGTCCGTGTGTGTGAATGTGTCCGTGTGTGTGAGATTGTCCGTGTTTGTGAGAGTGTCCGTGTGTGTGAGAGTGTCCGTGTGTGTGAGAGTGTCCGTGAGTGTGAGAGTGTCATTGCGTGTGAGAGTGTTATTGCGTGTGAGAGTGTCCATGCGTGTGAGAGTGTCTGTGTGTGTGAGAGTGTCCGTGTGTGTGAGAGTGTCCGTGTGTGTGAGAGTGTCCGTGTGTGTCAGTATCCATGCGTGTGAGAGTGTCCGTGTGTGTGAGAGTGTCCGTGTGTGTGTGTGCCATGCGTGTGAGAGTGTCCGTGTGTGTGAGAGTGTCCGTGTGTGTGAGAGTGTCTGTGCGTGTGAGAGTGTCCTGCATGTGAGAGTATCCGTGTGTGTGAGAGTGTCCATGAGTGTGAGAGTGTCATTGCGTGTGAGAGTGTCCGTGTGTGTGAGAGTGTCCGTGTGTGTGAGAGTGTCCGTGTGTGTGAGAGTGTCCGTGTGTGTGAGAGTGTCCGTGTGTGTCAGTGTCCATGCGTGTGAGAGTGTCCGTGTGTGTGAGAGTGTACGTGTGTGTGAGTGTCCATGCGTGTGAGAGTGTCCGTGTGTGTTAGAGTGTCCGTGTGTGTGAGAGTGTCCGTGTGTGTGAGAGTGTCCATGAGTGTGAGAGTGTTCGTGTGTGTGAGAGTGTCCGTGCGTGTGAGAGTGTCCGTGCGTGAGAGTGTCCGTGCGTGTGAGAGTGTCCGTGCGTGTGTGAGAGTGTCCGTGCATGTGAGAGTGTCCGTGAGTGTGAGAGTGTCCGTGTGTGTGAGAGTGTCCGTGTGTGTGAGAGTGTCATTGCGTGTGAGAGTGTCCGTATGTGTGAGAGTGTCCGTGTGTGTGAGTGTCCGTGTGTGTGAGAGTGTCATTGCGTGTGAGAGTGTCCGTGAGTGTGAGAGTGTCTGTGTGTGTGAGAGTGTCCGTGTGTGTGAGAGTGTCCGTGTGTGTGAGAGTGTCCGTGAGTGTGAGAGTGTCATTGCGTGTGAGAGTGTCATTGCGTGTGAGAGTGTCCGTGCGTGTGAGAGTGTCTGTGTGTGTGAGAGTGTCCGTGTGTGTGAGAGTGTCCGTGTGTGTGAGAGTGTCCGTGTGTGTCAGTATCCATGCGTGTGAGAGTGTCCGTGTGTGTGAGAGTGTCCGTGTGTGTGTGTGCCATGCGTGTGAGAGTGTCCGTGTGTGTGAGAGTGTCCGTATGTGTGAGAGTGTCCGTGCGTGTGAGAGTGTCCTGCATGTGAGAGTATCCGTGTGTGTGAGAGTGTCCGTGCGTGTGAGAGTGTCCATGCGTGTGATAGTGTCCGTGTGTGTGAGAGTGTCCATGCGTGTGAGAGTGTCCGTGCATGTGAGAGTGTCCATGTATGTGAGAGTGTCCATGAGTGTGAGAATGTCCGTGCGTGTGAGAGTGTCTGGGCGTGTGTGAGAGTGTCCGTGTGTGTGAGAATGTCCGTGCGTGTGTGAATGTCCGTGCATGTGTGAGAGTGTCCGTGCTTGTGTGAGAGTGTCCGTGTGTGTTTGAGAGTGTCCGTGCATGTGTGAGAGTGTCCGTGTTTGTTAAAGTGTCCGTGAGTGTGAAACTGTCTGTTCGTGTGATAGTGTCCGTGCGTGTGAGAGAGTCCGTGCGTGTTTGAGAGTGTCCGTGTGTGTGAGAGTGTCCATGTGTGTGAGAGTGTACATGCGTGTGAGAGTGTCCATGCGTGTGAGAGTGTCCGTGTGTGTGAGAGTGTCCGTGTGTGAGAGAGTGTCCGTGTGTGAGAGTGTCGGTGCGTGTGAGAGTGTCACTGAATGTGTGAGAGTGTCCGTGCGTGTGAGAGTGTCCATGCGTGTGAGAGTGTCCGTGCGTGTGAGAGTGTCCATGCGTGTGAGAGTGTCCATGCTTGTGAGAGTGTCCATGCGTGTCAGAGTGTCCATGCGTGTGAGTGTCCGTGCGTATGAGAGTGTCAATGAATGTGTTAGAGTGTCCGTGCGTGTGAGAGTGTCCATGCGTGTGAGTGTCCATGTGCATGAGTGTCCGTGTGTGTGAAATTGTCCGTGTGTGAGAGAGTGTCCGTGCGTGTGAGAGTGTCCGTGCGTGTGAGAGTGTCCGTGCGTGTGTGAGAGTGTCCGTGCATGTGAGAGTGTCCGTGAGTGTGAGAGTGTCCGTGCGTGTGAGAGTGTCCGTGCGTGTGAGAGTGTCCGTGTGTGTGAGAATGTCCGTGCGTGTGAGAGTGTCCGTGCATGTGTGAGAGTGTCCGTGCGTGTGGGAGAGTGTCCGTGCGTTTGTGAGTGTGTCCGTGCTTGTGTGAGAGTGTCCGTGCATGTGTGAGAGTGTCCGTGTGTGTGAATATCCGTGTGTGTGAGAGTGTCTGTACGTGTGAGAGTGTCCGTGTGTGTGAAAGTGTCCGTGTGTGTGAGTGTTCGAGAGTGAGAGTGTCCGTGCTTGTGAGAGTGTCCGTGCGAGTGAGTGTCCGTGTGTGTGAAATTTTCCATGTGTGTGAAAGTGTCCGTGTGTGTGAATGTCCGTATGTGTGAGAGAATGTCCGTGCGTGTGAGATTGTCCGTGCCTGTGAGAGTGACCGTGCGTGTGTGAGAGTGTCCGTGTGTGTGAATGTCCATGTGTGTGAGAGTCTGTATGTGACAGTGTCCGTGTGTGTGAATGTAACCGTGTGTGTGAGAGTTGGAACGTGAGAGTGCCCGTGTGTGTGAGAGTGTCCGTGTGTGTGTGAGTGCCGTGAGTGTGAGAGTGTCCATGCGTGTGTGAGTGTCCGTGAGTGTGAGAGTGTCCGTGTGTGAGAGTGTCCGTGCGTGTGTGAGAGTGTCCGTGTGTGTGTGTGTCCGTGTGTGTGTGTGTCCATGCGCATGAGCGTGTCCGTGCGTGTGTGAGAGTGTCCATGTGTGTGTGAATGTCCATGAGTGTGAGAGTGTCTGTGTTTGTGAAAGTGTCCGTGTGTGTGTGTCCGTGCGTGTGAGAGTGTCCGTGTGTGTGAGTGTCCGTGCGTGTGAGAGTGTCACTTTATGTGTGAGCGTGTCCGTGCCTGTGAGAGTGTCCGTGTGTGTGAATGTGTCCGTGTGTGTGAGATTGTCCGTGTTTGTGAGAGTGTCCGTGTGTGTGAGAGTGTCCGTGTGTGTGAGAGTGTCCGTGAGTGTGAGAGTGTCATTGCGTGTGAGAGTGTTATTGCGTGTGAGAGTGTCCATGCGTGTGAGAGTGTCTGTGTGTGTGAGAGTGTCCGTGTGTGTGAGAGTGTCCGTGTGTGTGAGAGTGTCCGTGTGTGTCAGTATCCATGCGTGTGAGAGTGTCCGTGTGTGTGAGAGTGTCCGTGTGTGTGTGTGCCATGCGTGTGAGAGTGTCCGTGTGTGTGAGAGTGTCCGTGTGTGTGAGAGTGTCTGTGCGTGTGAGAGTGTCCTGCATGTGAGAGTATCCGTGTGTGTGAGAGTGTCCATGAGTGTGAGAGTGTCATTGCGTGTGAGAGTGTCCGTGTGTGTGAGAGTGTCCGTGTGTGTGAGAGTGTCCGTGTGTGTGAGAGTGTCCGTGTGTGTGAGAGTGTCCGTGTGTGTCAGTGTCCATGCGTGTGAGAGTGTCCGTGTGTGTGAGAGTGTACGTGTGTGTGAGTGTCCATGCGTGTGAGAGTGTCCGTGTGTGTTAGAGTGTCCGTGTGTGTGAGAGTGTCCGTGTGTGTGAGAGTGTCCATGAGTGTGAGAGTGTTCGTGTGTGTGAGAGTGTCCGTGCGTGTGAGAGTGTCCGTGCGTGTGTGAGAGTGTCCGTGTGTGTGAGAGTGTCCATGTGTGAGAGTGTCCGTGCGTGTGAGAGTGTCACTGACTGTGTGAGAGTGTCCATGCATGTCAGAATGTCCATGCGTGTCAGAGAGTCCATGCGTGTGAGAGTGTCCGTGCGAGTGAGTGTCCGTGTGTGTGAAATTGTCCGTGTGTGAGAGAGTGTCCATGCGTGTGAGAGTGTCCGTGCGTGTGAGAGTGTCCGTGCGTATGTGAGAGTGTCCGTGCATGTGAGAGTGTCCGTGAGTGTGAGAGTGTCCGTGCGTGTGAGAGTGTCCATGCGTGTGAGAGTGTCCGTGTGTGTGAGAGTGTCCGTGCGTGTGTGAGTGTCCGTGTGTGTGAGAGTGTCCGTGTGTGTGAGAGTGTCCGTGTGTGTGAGAGTGTTCCTGTGTGTGAGCGTGTCCGTGTGTGTGAGAGTGTCCGTGCGTGTGTGAGTGTCCGTGCGTGTGAGAGTGTCCGTGCGTGTGAGAGTGTCATTCCATGTGAGAATGTCCATGAGTGTGAGAGTGTCTGTGTGTGTGAGAGTGTCCGTGTGTGTGAGAGTGTCCGTGTGTGTGAGTGTCCATGAGTGTGAGAGTGTCATTGCGTGTGAGAGTGTCCGTGTGTGTGAGAGTGTCCGTGTGTGTGAGAGTGTCCGTGTGTGTCAGTGTCCATGCATGTGAGAGTGTCCGTGTGTGTGAGAGTGTCCGTGTGTGTGAGTGTCCATGCGTGTGAGAGTGTCCGTGTGTGTTAGAGTGTCCGTGTGTGTGAGAGTGTCCGTGCGTGTGAGAGTGTCCGTGCATGTGAGAGTAACCGTGCGTGTGAGTGTCCGTGCGTGTGAGAGTGTCCATGCGTGTGAGAGTGTCCGTGCGTGTGAGCGTGTCCATGCGTGTGAGCGTGTCCGTGCATGTGAGCGTGTCCGTGCATGTGAGAGTGTCCGTGCGTGTGAGAGTGTTCATGCGTGTGAGAGTGTCCGTGAGTGTGAGAGTGCCCGTGCATGTTAGAGTGTCCATGCGTGTGAGAGTGTCCGTGTGTGTCAAAGTGTCCGTGAGTGTGAAACTGTCTGTGCGTGTGATAGTGTCCGTGCAAGTGAGAGAGTCTGTGTGTGAGTGTCGGTGCGTGTGTGAGTGTCCGTGTGGGTGAGAGTGTCCGTGCGTGTGAGACTGTCCGTGCGTGTGAGAGCATCCATGCGTGTGAGACTGTCAGTGCGAGTGTGAGAGTGTCCGTGCGTGTGTGAGAGTGTCCGTGCGTGTGAGATTGTCCATGTGTGTGAATGTCCGTGCGTGTGAGGGTGTCGGTGTGTGCGAATGTCAGTGCGTGTGAGTGTCCGAACGTGTGAGAGTGTCCGTGCGTGTGAGTATTCGTGTGTGTGAGAGAGTCCGTGAGTGTGACAGTGTCCATGCGTGTGAGAGTTTCCGTGCAGGTAAAATTGTCCGTGTGTGTGTGAGTGTCCCTGTGTGTGAGAGTGTCCATGCGTGTGAGAGTGTCCGTGCATGTGAGAGTGTCCGTGCATGTGAGAGTGTCCGTGCGTGTGAGAGTGTCACTGAATGTGTGAGAGTGACTGTGCGTGTGAGAGTGTCAGTTTGTGTGAGAGTTTCAATGTGTGTGAGAGTGTCACTGAATGTGTGAGAATGTCTGTGCGTGTGAGAGCGTCACTGAATGTATGAGAGTGTCCGTGCATGTGAGAGTGTCCATGCGTGTGAGAGTGTCCGTGTGTGTGACAGTGTCCTTGCGTGTGAGAGTGTCCGTGCATTTGAGAGTGTCCGTATGTGTGAGATTGTCCGTGAGTGTGAGAGTGTCCTTGCGTGTGAGAGTTTCCGTGCGTGTGAGACCGTCCGTGCGTGTGTGAGAGTGTCCGTGCATGTGAGGGTGTCAGTGTGCGCGAATGTCAGTGCGTGTGAGTGTCCAAACGTGTGAGTGTCCGTGCGTGTGAGAGTTTCCGTGCGTGTGAGAGAGTCCGTGAGTGTGACAGTGTCCATGCGTGTGAGAATGTCCGTGCGTGTGAGAGTGTCCGTGCGTGTGTGAGAGTGTCCGTGTGTGTGAGAGTGTCCGTGTGTGTCAGTGTCCATGCGTGTGAGAGTGTCCGTGTGTGTGAGAGTGTTCGTGTGTGTGTGTCCATGCGTGTGAGAGTGTCCGTGTGTGTGAGAGTGTCCGTGTGTGTGAGAGTGTCCGTGTGTGTGAGTGTCCGTGTGTGTGAGAGTGTCCGTGTGTGTCAGTGTCCATGCGTGTGAGAGTGTCCGTGTGTGTGAGAGTGTCCGTGTGTGTGAGTGTCCATGCGTGTGAGAGTGTCCGTGTGTGCGAGAGTGTCCGTGTGTGTGAGAGTGTCCGTGCGTGTGAGAGTGTCCGTGCGTGTGAGAGTGTCCGTGCGTGTGAGAGTATCCGTGCGTGTGAACGTGTCCGTGCGTGTGAGAGTGTCCATGCGTGTGATAGTGTCCGTGCGTGTGAGCGTGTCCGTGCGTGTGAGAGTGTCCGTGCGTGTGAGAGTGTCCGTGTGTGTGAGAGTGTCCATGAGTGTGAGAATGTCCGTGCGTGTGAGAGTGTCCGTGCGTGTGTGAGAGTGTCCGTGTGTGTGAGAGTGTCCGTGTGTGTGAGAGTGTCCATGTGTGTGACAGTTTCCATGAGTGTGAGAGTGTTCGTGTGTGTGAGAGTGTCCGTGCGTGTGAGAGTGTCCGTGCGTGTGTGCGAGTGTCCGTGTGTGTGAGAGTGTCCGCGTGTGTTAGAGTGTCCGTGTGTGTGAGAGTGTCCATGTGTGAGAGTGTCCGTGCGTGTGAGAGTGTCACTGAATGTGTGAGAGTGTCCGTGCATGTGAGAGTGTCCATGCTTGTGAGAGTGTCCATGCATGTCAGAGTGTCCATGTGTGTCAGAGTGTCCATGCGGGTGAGAGTGTCCGTGCGTGTGAGAGTGTCAATGAATGTGTGAGTGTCCGTGCGTGTGAGAGTGTCCATGCATGTGAGAGTGTCCGTGCGAGTGAGTGTCCGTGTGTGTGAAATTGTCCGTGTGTGAGAGAGTGTCCGTGCGTGAGAGTGTCCGTGCGTGTGAGAATGTCCGTGCGTGTGTGAGAGTGTCCGTGCATGTGAGAGTGTCCGTGAGTGTGAGAGTGTCCGTGCGTATGAGAGTGTCCGTGTGTGTGAGAGTGTCATTGCGTGTGAGAGTGTCCGTATGTGTGAGAGTGTCCGTGTGTGTGAGTGTCCGTGTGTGTGAGAGTGTCATTGCGTGTGAGAGTGTCCGTGAGTGTGAGAGTGTCTGTGTGTGTGAGAGTGTCCGTGTGTGTGAGAGTGTCCGTGTGTGTGAGAGTGTCCGTGAGTGTGAGAGTGTCATTGCGTGTGAGAGTGTCATTGCGTGTGAGAGAGTCCGTGAGTGTGACAGTGTCCATGCGTGTGAGAGTGTCCGTGCGTGTGTGAGTGTCCGTGTGCGTGAGAGTGTCCGTGTGTGTGAGAGTGTCATTGCGTGTGAGAGTGTCCGTGACTGTGAGAGTGTCTGTGTGTGTGAGAGTGTCCGTGTGTGTGAGAGTGTCCATGTGTGTGAGAGTGTCCGTGAGTGTGAGAGTGTCATTGCGTGTGAGAGTGTCCGTGCGTGTGAGAGTGTCTGTGTGTGTGAGAGTGTCCGTGTGTGTGAGAGTGTCTGGGCGTGTGTGAGAGTGTCCGTGTGTGTGAGAGTGTCCGTGTGTGTGAGAGTGTCCGTGTGTGTGAGAGTGTCCGTGTGTGTGAGAGTGTCCATGAGTGTGAGAGTGTGCGTGTGTGTGAGAGTGTCCGTGTGTGTGAGAGTGTCCGTGCTTGTCAGAGTGTCCATGTGTGAGAGTGTCCGTGCATGTGACAGTGTGCATGAGTGTGAGAGTGCTCGTGTGTGTGAGAGTGTCCGTGCGTTTGAGAGTGTCCTTGCGTGTATGAGAGTGTCCGCGTCTGTGAGAGTGTCCGTGTGTGTGAGAGTGTCCATGTGTGAGATTGTCCGTGCATGTGAGAGTGTCACTGAATGTGTGAGAGTGTCCGTGCGTGTGAGATTGTCCATGCTTGTGAGAGTGTCCATGCATGTCAGAGTGTCCATACGTGTCAGAGTGTCCATGCGTCTGAGAGTGTCCATGCATGTGAGAGTGTCCGTGAGTGTGAGAGTGTCCGTGCGTGTGAGAGTGTCCGAACGTGTGAGAGTGTCCGTGCGTGTGAGAGTGTCCGTGCGTGTGAGAGAGTCCGTGAGTGTGACAGTGTCCATGCGTGTGAGAGTGTCCGTGCGTGTGTGAGTGTCCGTGTGTGTGAGAGTGTCCGTGTGTGTGAGAGTGTCATTGCGTGTGAGAGTGTCCGTGACTGTGAGAGTATCTGTGTGTGTGAGAGTGTCCGTGTGTGTGAGAGTGTCCATGTGTGTGAGAGTGTCCGTGAGTGTGAGAGTGTCATTGCGTGTGAGAGTGTCCGTGCGTGTGAGAGTGTCTGTGTGTGTGAGAGTGTCCGTGTGTGTGAGAGTGTCTGGGCGTGTGTGAGAGTGTCCGTGTGTGTGAGAGTGTCCGTGTGTGTGAGAGTGTCCGTGTGTGTGAGAGTGTCCATGAGTGTGAGAGTGTGCGTGTGTGTGAGAGTGTCCGTGTGTGTGAGAGTGTCCGTGCTTGTCAGAGTGTCCATGTGTGAGAGTGTCCGTGCGTGTGACAGTGTGCATGAGTGTGAGAGTGCTCGTGTGTGTGAGAGTGTCCGTGCGTTTGAGAGTGTCCTTGCGTGTATGAGAGTGTCCGCGTGTGTGAGAGTGTCCGTGTGTGTGAGAGTGTCCATGTGTGAGATTGTCCGTGCATGTGAGAGTGTCACTGAATGTGTGAGAGTGTCCGTGCGTGTGAGAGTGTCCATGCTTGTGAGAGTGTCCATGCATGTCAGAGTGTCCATACGTGTCAGAGTGTCCATGCGTCTGAGAGTGTCCGTGCGTGAGAGTGTCAATGAATGTTTGAGTGTCCGTGCGTGTGAGAGTGTCCATGCGTGTGAGAGTTTCCGTGCGAGTGAGTGTCCGTGTGTGTGAATTTGTCCGTGTGTGAGAGAGTGTCCGTGAGTGTGAGAGCGTCCGTGCGTGAGAGTGTCCGTGCGTGTGTGAGAGTGTCCATGCATGTGAGAGTGTCCGTGAGTGTGAGAGTGTCCGTGCGTGTGAGAGAGTCCGTGAGTGTGACAGTGTCCATGCGTGTGAGAGTGTCCGTGCGTGTGTGAGTGTCCGTGTGTGTGAGAGTGTCCGTGTGTGTGAGAGTGTCATTTCGTGTGAGAGTGTCCGTGACTGTGAGAGTGTCTGTGTGTGTGAGAGTGTCCGTGTGTGTGAGAGTGTCCATGTGTGTGAGAGTGTCCGTGAGTGTGAGAGTGTCATTGCGTGTGAGAGTGTCCGTGCGTGTGAGAGTGTCTGTGTGTGTGAGAGTGTCCGTGTGTGTGAGAGCGTCCGTGTGTGTGAGAGTGTCCGTGCGTGTAAGATTGTCCATGTGTGTGAGAGTGTACGTGTGTGTGAGTGTCCCTGTGTGTGAGAGTGTCCATGCGTTTGAAAGTGTCCATGCGTGTGAGAGTGTCCGTGCGTGTGAGAGTGTCCGTGTGTGTGAGAGTGTCACTGAATGTGTGAGAGTGACTGTGCGTGTGAGAGTGTCCGTGCGTGTGAGAGTTTCCATTTGTGTGAGAGTGTCACTGAATGTGTGAGAGTGTCTCTGCGTTTGAGAGTGTCACTGAATGTATGAGAGTGTCCATGCGTGTGAGAGTGTCCGTGTGTGTGAGTGTCCATGCGTGTGAGAGTGTCCGTGTGTGTGAGTGTCCGTGTGTGTGAGAGTGTCCGTGTGTGTCAGTGTCCATGCGTGTGAGAGTGTCCGTGTGTCTGAGAGTGTCCGTGTGTGTGAGAGTGTCCGTGTGTGTGAGAGTGTCCGTGTGTGTGAGAGTGTCCATGAGTGTGAGAATGTCCGTGCGTGTGAGAGTGTCCGTGCGTGTGTGAGAGTGTCCGTGCGTGTGAGAGTGTCCGTGTGTGTGAGAGTGTCCGTGTGTTTGACAGTGTCCATGAGTGTGAGAGTGTTCGTGTGTGTGAGAGTGTCCGTGCGTGTGAGAGTGTCCGTGCGTGTGTCAGAGTGTCCGTGTGTGTGAGAGTGTCCGCGTGTGTTAGAGTGTCCGTGTGTGTGAGAGTGTCCATGTGTGAGAGTGTCCGTGCGTGTGAGAGTGTCACTGAATGTGTGAGAGTGTCCGTGCATGTGAGAGTGTCCATGCTTGTGAGAGTGTCCATGCATGTCAGAGTGTCCATGTGTGTCAGAGTGTCCATGCGGGTGAGAGTGTCCATGCGGGTGAGAGTGTCCGTGCGTGTGAGAGTGTCAATGAATGTGTGAGTGTCCGTGCGTGTGAGAGTGCCCATGCATGTGAGAGTGTCCGTGCGAGTGAGTGTCCGTGTGTGTGAAATTGTCCGTGTGTGAGAGAGTGTCTGGGCGTGTGTGAGAGTGTCCGTGTGTGTGAGAGTGTCCGTGTGTGTGAGAGTGTCCGTGTGTGTGAGAGTGTTCATGAGTGTGAGAGTGTGCGTGTGTGTGAGAGTGTCCGTGTGTGTGAGAGTGTCCGTGCTTGTCAGAGTGTCCGTGTGTGAGAGTGTCCGTGCGTGTGACAGTGTGCATGAGAGTGAGAGTGCTCGTGTGTGTGAGAGTGTCCGTGCGTTTGAGAGTGTCCTTGCGTGTATGAGAGTGTCCACGTGTGTGAGAGTGTCCGTGTGTGTGAGAGTGTCCATGTGTGAGATTGTCCGTGCATGTGAGAGTGTCACTGAATGTGTGAGAGTGTCCGTGCATGTGAGAGTGTCCATGCTTGTGAGAGTGTCCATGCATGTCAGAGTGTCCATACGTGTCAGAGTGTCCATGCGTCTGAGAGTGTCCGTGCGTGAGAGTGTCAATGAATGTGTGAGTGTCCGTGCGTGTGAGAGTGTCCATGCGTGTGAGAGTTTCCGTGCGAGTGAGTGTCCGTGTGTGTGAATTTGTCCGTGTGTGAGAGAGTGTCCGTGAGTGTGAGAGCGTCCGTGCGTGAGAGTGTCCGTGCGTGTGTGAGAGTGTCCATGCATGTGAGAGTGTCCGTGAGTGTGAGAGTGTCCGTGCGTGTGAGAGTGTCCGAACGTGTGAGAGTGTCCGTGCGTGTGAGAGTGTCCGTGCGTGTGAGAGAGTCCGTGAGTGTGACAGTGTCCATGCGTGTGAGAGTGTCCGTGCGTGTGTGAGTGTCCGTGTGCGTGAGAGTGTCCGTGTGTGTGAGAGTGTCATTGCGTGTGAGAGTGTCCGTGACTGTGAGAGTGTCTGTGTGTGTGAGAGTGTCCGTGTGTGTGAGAGTGTCCATGTGTGTGAGAGTGTCCGTGAGTGTGAGAGTGTCATTGCGTGTGAGAGTGTCCGTGCGTGTGAGAGTGTCTGTGTGTGTGAGAGTGTCCGTGTGTGTGAGAGTGTCTGGGCGTGTGTGAGAGTGTCCGTGTGTGTGAGAGTGTCCGTGTGTGTGAGAGTGTCCGTGTGTGTGAGAGTGTCCGTGTGTGTGAGAGTGTCCATGAGTGTGAGAGTGTGCGTGTGTGTGAGAGTGTCCGTGTGTGTGAGAGTGTCCGTGCTTGTCAGAGTGTCCATGTGTGAGAGTGTCCGTGCGTGTGACAGTGTGCATGAGTGTGAGAGTGCTCGTGTGTGTGAGAGTGTCCGTGCGTTTGAGAGTGTCCTTGCGTGTATGAGAGTGTCCGCGTCTGTGAGAGTGTCCGTGTGTGTGAGAGTGTCCATGTGTGAGATTGTCCGTGCATGTGAGAGTGTCACTGAATGTGTGAGAGTGTCCGTGCGTGTGAGAGTGTCCATGCTTGTGAGAGTGTCCATGCATGTCAGAGTGTCCATACGTGTCAGAGCGTCCATGCGTCTGAGAGTGTCCATGCATGTGAGAGTGTCCGTGAGTGTGAGAGTGTCCGTGCGTGTGAGAGTGTCCGAACGTGTGAGAGTGTCCGTGCGTGTGAGAGTGTCCGTGCGTGTGAGAGAGTCCGTGAGTGTGACAGTGTCCATGCGTGTGAGAGTGTCCGTGCGTGTGTGAGTGTCCGTGTGTGTGAGAGTGTCCGTGCGTGTGAGAGTGTCATTGCGTGTGAGAGTGTCCGTGACTGTGAGAGTGTCTGTGTGTGTGAGAGTGTCTGTGTGTGTGAGAGTGTCCATGTGTGTGAGAGTGTCCGTGAGTGTGAGAGTGTCATTGCGTGTGAGAGTGTCCGTGCGTGTGAGAGTGTCTGTGTGTGTGAGAGTGTCCGTGTGTGTGAGAGTGTCTGGGCGTGTGTGAGAGTGTCCGTGTGTGTGAGAGTGTCCGTGTGTGTGAGAGTGTCCGTGTGTGTGAGAGTGTCCATGAGTGTGAGAGTGTGCGTGTGTGTGAGAGTGTCCGTGTGTGTGAGAGTGTCCGTGCTTGTCAGAGTGTCCATGTGTGAGAGTGTCCGTGCGTGTGACAGTGTGCATGAGTGTGAGAGTGCTCGTGTGTGTGAGAGTGTCCGTGCGTTTGAGAGTGTCCTTGCGTGTATGAGAGTGTCCGCGTGTGTGAGAGTGTCCGTGTGTGTGAGAGTGTCCATGTGTGAGATTGTCCGTGCATGTGAGAGTGTCACTGAATGTGTGAGAGTGTCCGTGCGTGTGAGAGTGTCCATGCTTGTGAGAGTGTCCATGCATGTCAGAGTGTCCATACGTGTCAGAGTGTCCATGCGTCTGAGAGTGTCCGTGCGTGAGAGTGTCAATGAATGTGTGAGTGTCCGTGCGTGTGAGAGTGTCCATGCGTGTGAGAGTTTCCGTGCGAGTGAGTGTCCGTGTGTGTGAATTTGTCCGTGTGTGAGAGAGTGTCCGTGAGTGTGAGAACGTCCGTGCGTGAGAGTGTCCGTGCGTGTGTGAGAGTGTCCATGCATGTGAGAGTGTCCGTGAGTGTGAGAGTGTCCGTGCGTGTGAGAGTGTCCGAACGTGTGAGAGTGTCCGTGCGTGTGAGAGTGTCCGTGCGTGTGAGAGAGTCCGTGAGTGTGACAGTGTCCATGCGTGTGAGAGTGTCCGTGCGT
The DNA here is from genome assembly GCA_026770705.1 of Isurus oxyrinchus. Classification (NCBI taxonomy): domain Eukaryota; kingdom Metazoa; phylum Chordata; class Chondrichthyes; order Lamniformes; family Lamnidae; genus Isurus; species Isurus oxyrinchus. Next base: position 1,839,063 of record JANJGN010000080.1, read on the forward strand.
GTGTGAGTGTCCGTGTGTGTGAGAGTGTCCGTGTGTGTGAGAGTGTCATTTCGTGTGAGAGTGTCCGTGACTGTGAGAGTGTCTGTGTGTGTGAGAGTGTCCGTGTGTGTGAGAGTGTCCGTGAGTGTGAGAGTGTCATTGCGTGTGAGAGTGTCCGTGCGTGTGAGAGTGTCTGTGTTTGTGAGAGTGTCCGTGTGTGTGAGAGCGTCCGTGTGTGTGAGAGTGTCCGTGCGTGTAAGATTGTCCATGTGTGTGAGAGTGTACGTGTGTGTGAGTGTCCCTGTGTGTGAGAGTGTCCATGCGTTTGAAAGTGTCCATGCGTGTGAGAGTGTCCGTGCGTGTGAGAGTGTCCGTGCGTGTGAGAGTGTCACTGAATGTGTGAGAGTGACTGTGCGTGTGAGAGTGTCCGTGCGTGTGAGAGTTTCCATGTGTGTGAGAGTGTCACTGAATGTGTGAGAGTGTCTCTGCGTTTGAGAGTGTCACTGAATGTATGAGAGTGTCCATGCGTGTGAGAGTGTCCGTGTGTGTGAGTGTCCATGCGTGTGAGAGTGTCCGTGTGTGTGAGTGTCCGTGTGTGTGAGAGTGTCCGTGTGTGTCAGTGTCCATGCGTGTGAGAGTGTCCGTGTGTCTGAGAGTGTCCGTGTGTGTGAGAGTGTCCGTGTGTGTGAGAGTGTCCGTGTGTGTGAGAGTGTCCATGAGTGTGAGAATGTCCGTGCGTGTGAGAGTGTCCGTGCGTGTTTGAGAGTGTCCGTGCGTGTGAGAGTGTCCGTGTGTGTGAGAGTGTCCGTGCGTGTGAGAGTGTCCGTGCGTGTGTGAGAGTGTCCGTGTGTGTGAGAGTGTCCGCGTGTGTTAGAGTGTCCGTGTGTTTGAGAGTGTCCATGTGTGAGAGTGTCCGTGCGTGTGAGAGTGTCACTGAATGTGTGAGAGTGTCCGTGCATGTGAGAGTGTCCATGCTTGTGAGAGTGTCCATGCATGTCAGAGTGTCCATGTGTGTCAGAGTGTCCATGCGGGTGAGAGTGTCCGTGCGTGTGAGAGTGTCAATGAATGTGTGAGTGTCCGTGCGTGTGAGTGTCCGTGTGTGTGAAATTGTCCGTGTGTGAGAGAGTGTCCGTGCGTGAGAGTGTCCGTGCGTGTGAGAGTGTCCGTGCGTGTGTGAGAGTGTCCGTGCATGTGAGAGTGTCCGTGAGTGTGAGAGTGTCCGTGCGTGTGAGAGTGTCCGTGTGTGTGAGAGTGTCATTGCGTGTGAGAGTGTCCGTATGTGTGAGAGTGTCCGTGCGTGTGAGTGTCCGTGTGTGTGAGAGTGTCATTGCGTGTGAGAGTGTCCGTGAGTGTGAGAGTGTCTGTGTGTGTGAGAGTGTCCGTGTGTGTGAGAGTGTCCGTGTGTGTGAGAGTGTCCGTGAGTGTGAGAGTGTCATTGCGTGTGAGAGTGTCATTGCGTGTGAGAGTGTCCGTGCGTGTGAGAGTGTCTGTGTGTGTGAGAGTGTCCGTGTCTGTGAGAGTGTCCGTGTGTGTGAGAGTGTCCGTGTGTGTCAGTATCCATGCGTGTGAGAGTGTCCGTGTGTGTGAGAGTGTCCGTGTGTGTGTGTGCCATGCGTGTGAGAGTGTCCGTGTGTGTGAGAGTGTCCGTGTGTGTGAGAGTGTCCGTGCGTGTGAGAGTGTCCTGCATGTGAGAGTATCCGTGTGTGTGAGAGTGTCCGTGCGTGTGAGAGTGTCCATGCGTGTGATAGTGTCCGTGTGTGTGAGAGTGTCCATGCGTGTGAGAGTGTCCGTGCGTGTGAGAGTGTCCGTGTGTGTGAGAGTGTCCATGAGTGTGAGAATGTCCGTGCGTGTGAGAGTGTCTGGGCGTGTGTGAGAGTGTCCGTGTGTGTGAGAGTGTCTGTGTGTGTGAGAGTGTCCGTGTGTGTGAGAGTGTCCATGAGTGTGAGAGTGTGCGTGTGTGTGAGAGTGTCCGTGTGTGTGAGAGTGTCCGTGCTTGTCAGAGTGTCCATGTGTGAGAGTGTCCGTGCGTGTGACAGTGTGCATGAGTGTGAGAGTGCTCGTGTGTGTGAGAGTGCCCGTGCGTGTGTGAGTGTCCGTGTGTGTGAGAGTGTCCGTGTGTGTGAGAGTGTCATTGCGTGTGAGAGTGTCCGTGACTGTGTGAGTGTCTGTGTGTGTGAGAGTGTCCGTGTGTGTGAGAGTGTCCATGTGTGTGAGAATGTCCGTGAGTGTGAGAGTGTCATTGCGTGTGAGAGTGTCCGTGCGTGTGAGAGTGTCTGTGTGTGTGAGAGTGTCCGTGTGTGTGAGAGCGTCCGTGTGTGTGAGAGTGTCCGTGCGTGTAAGATTGTCCATGTGTGTGAGAGTGTACGTGTGTGTGTTTCCCTGTGTGTGAGAGTGTCCATGCGTTTGAAAGTGTCCATGCGTGTGAGAGTGTTCGTGCGTGTGAGAGTGTCCGTGCGTGTGAGAGTGTCACTGAATGTGTGAGATTGACTGTGCGTGTGAGAGTGTCAGTTTGTGTGAGAGTTTCCATGTGTGTGAGAGTGTCACTGAATGTGTGAGAGTGTCTCTGCGTTTGAGAGTGTCCGTGTGTGTGAGTGTCCATGTGTGTGAGAGTGTACGTGTGTGTGAGTGTCCCTGTGTGTGAGAGTGTCCATGCGTTTGAAAGTGTCCATGCGTGTGAGAGTGTCCGTGCGTGTGAGAGTGTCCGTGCGTGTGAGAGTGTCACTGAATGTGTGAGAGTGACTGTGCGTGTGAGAGTGTCAGTTTGTGTGAGAGTTTCCATGTGTGTGAGAGTGTCACTGAATGTATGAGAGTGTCCATGCGTGTGAGAGTGTCCGTGTGTGTGAGAGTGTCCGTGTGTGTGAGAGTGTCCGTGTCTGTCAGTGTCCATGCGTGTGAGAGTGTCCGTGTGTCTGAGAGTGTCCGTGTGTGTGAGAGTGTCAGTGCGTGTGAGAGTGTCCGTGTGTGTGAGAGTGTCCATGAGTGTGAGAATGTCCGTGCGTGTGAGAGTGTCCGTGCGTGTGTGAGATTGTCCGTGTGTGTGAGAGTGTCCGTGTGTGTGAGTGTCCATGCGTGTGAGAGTGTCCGTGTGTGTGAGAGTGTCCGTGTGTGTGAGAGTGTCCGTGTGTGTCAGTGTCCATGCGTGTGAGAGTGTCCGTGTGTCTGAGAGTGTCCGTGTGTGTGAGAGTGTCAGTGCGTGTGAGAGTGTCCGTGTGTGTGAGAGTGTCCATGAGTGTGAGAATGTCCGTGCGTGTGAGAGTGTCCGTGCGTGTGTGAGATTGTCCGTGTGTGTGAGAGTGTCCGTGTGTGTGAGAGTGTCCGTGTGTGTGACAGTGTCCATGAGTGTGAGAGTGTTCGTGTGTGTGAGAGTGTCCGTGCGTGTGAGAGTGTCCGTGCGTGTGTGAGAGTGTCCGTGTGTGTGAGAGTGTCCGTGTGTGTGAGAGTGTCCATATGTGAGAGTGTCCGTGCGTGTGAGAGTGTCACTGAATGTGTGAGAGTGTCCGTGCATGTGAGAGTGTCCATGCTTGTGAGAGTGTCCATGCATGTCAGAGTGTCCATTTGTGTCAGAGTGTCCATGCGGGTGAGAGTGTCCGTGCGTGTGAGAGTGTCAATGAATGTGAGAGTGTCCGTGTGTGTGAGTGTCCGTGTGTGTGAGAGTCTCATTGCGTGTGAGAGTGTCCGTGTGTGTGAGAGTGTCTGTGTGTGTGAGACTGTCCGTGTGTGTGAGAGTGTCCGTGTGTGTGAGAGTGTCCTTGAGTGTGAGAGTGTCATTGCGTGTGAGAGTGTCATTGCGTGTGAGAGTGTCTGTGCGTGTGAGAGTGTCAATGTGTGTGAGAGTGTCCGTGTGTGTCAGTATCCATGCGTGTGAGAGTGTCCGTGTATGTGAGAGTGTCCGTGTGTGTGTGTGCCATGCGTGTGAGAGTGTCCGTGTGTGTGAGAGTGTCCGTGTGTGTGAGAGTGTCCGTGCGTGTGAGAGTGTCCTGCATGTGAGAGTATCCGTGTGTGTGAGAGTGTCCGTGCGTGTGAGAGTGTCCGTGTGTGTGAGAGTGTCCGTGTGTGTCAGTATCCATGCGTGTGAGAGTGTCCGTGTGTGTGAGAGTGTCCGTGTGTGTGTGTGCCATGCATGTGAGAGTGTCCGTGTGTGTGAGAGTGTCCGTGTGTGTGAGAGTGTCCGTGCGTGTGAGAGTGTCCTGCATGTGAGAGTATCCGTGTGTGTGAGAGTGTCCGTGCGTGTGAGAGTGTCCATGCGTGTGATAGTGTCCGTGTGTGTGAGAGTGTCCATGCGTGTGAGAGTGTCCGTGCGTGTGAGAGTGTCCGTGTGTGTGAGAGTGTCCATGAGTGTGAGAATGTCCGTGCGTGTGAGAGTGTCTGGGCGTGTGTGAGAGTGTCCGTGTGTGTGAGAGTGTCTGTCTGTGTGAGAGTGTCCGTGTGTGTGAGAGTGTCCATGAGTGTGAGAGAGTGCGTGTGTGTGAGAGTGTCCGTGTGTGTGAGAGTGTCCGTGCTTGTCAGAGTGTCCATGTGTGAGAGTGTCCGTGCGTGTGACAGTGTGCATGAGTGTGAGAGTGCTCGTGTGTGTGAGAGTGCCCGTGCGTGTGTGAGTGTCCGTGTGTGTGAGAGTGTCCGTGTGTGTGAGAGTGTCATTGCGTGTGAGAGTGTCCGTGACTGTGTGAGTGTCTGTGTGTGTGAGAGTGTCCGTGTGTGTGAGAGTGTCCATGTGTGTGAGAATGTCCGTGAGTGTGAGAGTGTCATTGCGTGTGAGAGTGTCCGTGCGTGTGAGAGTGTCTGTGTGTGTGAGAGTGTCCGTGTGTGTGAGAGCGTCCGTGTGTGTGAGAGTGTCCGTGCGTGTAAGATTGTCCATGTGTGTGAGAGTGTACGTGTGTGTGTTTCCCTGTGTGTGAGAGTGTCCATGCGTTTGAAAGTGTCCATGCGTGTGAGAGTGTTCGTGCGTGTGAGAGTGTCCGTGCGTGTGAGAGTGTCACTGAATGTGTGAGATTGACTGTGCGTGTGAGAGTGTCAGTTTGTGTGAGAGTTTCCATGTGTGTGAGAGTGTCACTGAATGTGTGAGAGTGTCTCTGCGTTTGAGAGTGTCCGTGTGTGTGAGTGTCCATGTGTGTGAGAGTGTACGTGTGTGTGAGTGTCCCTGTGTGTGAGAGTGTCCATGCGTTTGAAAGTGTCCATGCGTGTGAGAGTGTCCGTGCGTGTGAGAGTGTCCGTGCGTGTGAGAGTGTCACTGAATGTGTGAGAGTGACTGTGCGTGTGAGAGTGTCAGTTTGTGTGAGAGTTTCCATGTGTGTGAGAGTGTCACTGAATGTATGAGAGTGTCCATGCGTGTGAGAGTGTCCGTGTGTGTGAGAGTGTCCGTGTGTGTGAGAGTGTCCGTGTGTGTCAGTGTCCATGCGTGTGAGAGTGTCCGTGTGTCTGAGAGTGTCCGTGTGTGTGAGAGTGTCAGTGCGTGTGAGAGTGTCCGTGTGTGTGAGAGTGTCCATGAGTGTGAGAATGTCCGTGCGTGTGAGAGTGTCCGTGCGTGTGTGAGATTGTCCGTGTGTGTGAGAGTGTCCGTGTGTGTGAGTGTCCATGCGTGTGAGAGTGTCCGTGTGTGTGAGAGTGTCCGTGTGTGTGAGAGTGTCCGTGTGTGTCAGTGTCCATGCGTGTGAGAGTGTCCGTGTGTCTGAGAGTGTCCGTGTGTGTGAGAGTGTCAGTGCGTGTGAGAGTGTCCGTGTGTGTGAGAGTGTCCATGAGTGTGAGAATGTCCGTGCGTGTGAGAGTGTCCGTGCGTGTGTGAGATTGTCCGTGTGTGTGAGAGTGTCCGTGTGTGTGAGAGTGTCCGTGTGTGTGACAGTGTCCATGAGTGTGAGAGTGTTCGTGTGTGTGAGAGTGTCCGTGCGTGTGAGAGTGTCCGTGCGTGTGTGAGAGTGTCCGTGTGTGTGAGAGTGTCCGCGTGTGTTAGAGTGTCCGTGTGTGTGAGAGTGTCCATATGTGAGAGTGTCCGTGCGTGTGAGAGTGTCACTGAATGTGTGAGAGTGTCCGTGCATGTGAGAGTGTCCATGCTTGTGAGAGTGTCCATGCATGTCAGAGTGTCCATTTGTGTCAGAGTGTCCATGCGGGTGAGAGTGTCCGTGCGTGTGAGAGTGTCAATGAATGTGAGAGTGTCCGTGTGTGTGAGTGTCCGTGTGTGTGAGAGTCTCATTGCGTGTGAGAGTGTCCGTGTGTGTGAGAGTGTCTGTGTGTGTGAGAGTGTCCGTGTGTGTGAGAGTGTCCGTGTGTGTGAGAGTGTCCTTGAGTGTGAGAGTGTCATTGCGTGTGAGAGTGTCATTGCGTGTGAGAGTGTCTGTGCGTGTGAGAGTGTCAATGTGTGTGAGAGTGTCCGTGTGTGTCAGTATCCATGCGTGTGAGAGTGTCCGTGTGTGTGAGAGTGTCCGTGTGTGTGTGTGCCATGCGTGTGAGAGTGTCCGTGTGTGTGAGAGTGTCCGTGTGTGTGAGAGTGTCCGTGCGTGTGAGAGTGTCCTGCATGTGAGAGTATCCGTGTGTGTGAGAGTGTCCGTGCGTGTGAGAGTGTCCATGCGTGTGATAGTGTCCGTGTGTGTGAGAGTGTCCATGCGTGTGAGAGTGTCCGTGCATGTGAGAGTGTCCGTGTGTGTGAGAGTGTCCATGAGTGTGAGAATGTCCGTGCGTGTGAGAGTGTCTGGGCGTGTGCGAGAGTGTCCGTGTGTGTGAGATTGTCCGTGTGTGTGAGAGTGTCCGTGTGTGTGAGAGTGTCCGTGTGTGTGAGAATGTCCATGAGTGTGAGAGTGTGCGTGTGTGTGAGAGTGTCCGTGTGTGTGAGAGTGTCCGTGCTTGTCAGAGTCTCCATGTGTGAGAGTGTCCGTGCGTGTGACAGTGTGCATGAGTGTGAGAGTGCTCGTGTGTGTGAGAGGGTCCGTGCGTTTGAGAGTGTCCTTGCGTGTATGAGAGTGTCCGCGTGTGTGAGAGTGTCCGTGTGTGTGAGAGTGTCCATGTGTGAGATTGTCCGTGCGTGAGAGTGTCAATGAATGTGTGAGTGTCCGTGCGTGTGAGAGTGTCCATGCGTGTGAGAGTTTCCGTGCGAGTGAGTGTCCGTGTGTGTGAATTTGTCCGTGTGTGAGAGAGTGTCCGTGAGTGTGAGAGCGTCCGTGCGTGAGAGTGTCCGTGCGTGTGTGAGAGTGTCCATGCATGTGAGAGTGTCCGTGAGTGTGAGAGTGTCCGTGTGTGTGAGTGTCCATGCGTGTGAGAGTGTCCGTGTGTGTGAGAGTGTCCGTGTGTGTGAGAGTGTCCGTGTGTGTGAGAGTGTCCGTGTGTGTCAGTGTCCATGCGTGTGAGAGTGTCCGTGTGTCTGAGAGTGTCCGTGTGTGTGAGAGTGTCAGTGCGTGTGAGAGTGTCCGTGTGTGTGAGAGTGTCCATGAGTGTGAGAATGGCCGTGCGTGTGAGAGTGTCCGTGCGTGTGTGAGAGTGTCCGTGTGTGTGAGAGTGTCCGTGTGTGTGAGAGTGTCCGTGTGTGTGACAGTGTCCATGAGTGTGAGAGTGTTCGTGTGTGTGAGAGTGTCCGTGCGTGTGAGAGTGTCCGTGCGTGTGTGAGAGTGTCCGCGTGTGTGAGAGTGTCCGTGTGTGTTAGAGTGTCCATGTGTGAGATTGTCCGTGCATGTGAGAGTGTCACTGAATGTGTGAGAGTGTCCGTGCGTGTGAGAGTGTCCATGCTTGTGAGTGTGTCCATGCATGTCAGAGTGTCCATACGTGTCAGAGTGTCCATGCGTCTGAGAGTGTCAGTGCGTGAGAGTGTCAATGAATGTGTGAGGGTCCGTGCGTGTGAGAGTGTCCATGCGTGTGAGAGTTTCCGTGCGAGTGAGTGTCCGTGTGTGTGAATTTGTCCGTGTGTGAGAGATTGTCCGTGATTGTGAGAGCGTCCATGCGTGAGAGTGTCCGTGCGTGTGTGAGAGTGTCCATGCATGTGAGAGTGTCCGTGAGTGTGAGAGTATCCGTGTGTGTGAGAGTGTCCGTGCGTGTGAGAGTGTCCGTGTGTGTGAGAGTGTCCGTGTGTGTCAGTATCCATGCGTGTGAGAGTGTCCGTGTGTGTGAGAGTGTCCGTGTGTGTGTGTGCCATGCATGTGAGAGTGTCCGTGTGTGTGAGAGTGTCCGTGTGTGTGAGAGTGTCCGTGCGTGTGAGAGTGTCCTGCATGTGAGAGTATCCGTGTGTGTGAGAGTGTCCGTGCGTGTGAGAGTGTCCATGCGTGTGATAGTGTCCGTGTGTGTGAGAGTGTCCATGCGTGTGAGAGTGTCCGTGCGTGTGAGAGTGTCCGTGTGTGTGAGAGTGTCCATGAGTGTGAGAATGTCCGTGCGTGTGAGAGTGTCTGGGCGTGTGTGAGAGTGTCCGTGTGTGTGAGAGTGTCTGTCTGTGTGAGAGTGTCCGTGTGTGTGAGAGTGTCCATGAGTGTGAGAGTGTGCGTGTGTGTGAGAGTGTCCGTGTGTGTGAGAGTGTCCGTGCTTGTCAGAGTGTCCATGTGTGAGAGTGTCCGTGCGTGTGACAGTGTGCATGAGTGTGAGAGTGCTCGTGTGTGTGAGAGTGCCCGTGCGTGTGTGAGTGTCCGTGTGTGTGAGAGTGTCCGTGTGTGTGAGAGTGTCATTGCGTGTGAGAGTGTCCGTGACTGTGTGAGTGTCTGTGTGTGTGAGAGTGTCCGTGTGTGTGAGAGTGTCCATGTGTGTGAGAATGTCCGTGAGTGTGAGAGTGTCATTGCGTGTGAGAGTGTCCGTGCGTGTGAGAGTGTCTGTGTGTGTGAGAGTGTCCGTGTGTGTGAGAGCGTCCGTGTGTGTGAGAGTGTCCGTGCGTGTAAGATTGTCCATGTGTGTGAGAGTGTACGTGTGTGTGTTTCCCTGTGTGTGAGAGTGTCCATGCGTTTGAAAGTGTCCATGCGTGTGAGAGTGTTCGTGCGTGTGAGAGTGTCCGTGCGTGTGAGAGTGTCACTGAATGTGTGAGATTGACTGTGCGTGTGAGAGTGTCAGTTTGTGTGAGAGTTTCCATGTGTGTGAGAGTGTCACTGAATGTGTGAGAGTGTCTCTGCGTTTGAGAGTGTCCGTGTGTGTGAGTGTCCATGTGTGTGAGAGTGTACGTGTGTGTGAGTGTCCCTGTGTGTGAGAGTGTCCATGCGTTTGAAAGTGTCCATGCGTGTGAGAGTGTCCGTGCGTGTGAGAGTGTCCGTGCGTGTGAGAGTGTCACTGAATGTGTGAGAGTGACTGTGCGTGTGAGAGTGTCAGTTTGTGTGAGAGTTTCCATGTGTGTGAGAGTGTCACTGAATGTATGAGAGTGTCCATGCGTGTGAGAGTGTCCGTGTGTGTGAGAGTGTCCGTGTGTGTGAGAGTGTCCGTGTGTGTCAGTGTCCATGCGTGTGAGAGTGTCCGTGTGTCTGAGAGTGTCCGTGTGTGTGAGAGTGTCAGTGCGTGTGAGAGTGTCCGTGTGTGTGAGAGTGTCCATGAGTGTGAGAATGTCCGTGCGTGTGAGAGTGTCCGTGCGTGTGTGAGATTGTCCGTGTGTGTGAGAGTGTCCGTGTGTGTGAGTGTCCATGCGTGTGAGAGTGTCCGTGTGTGTGAGAGTGTCCGTGTGTGTGAGAGTGTCCGTGTGTGTCAGTGTCCATGCGTGTGAGAGTGTCCGTGTGTCTGAGAGTGTCCGTGTGTGTGAGAGTGTCAGTGCGTGTGAGAGTGTCCGTGTGTGTGAGAGTGTCCATGAGTGTGAGAATGTCCGTGCGTGTGAGAGTGTCCGTGCGTGTGTGAGATTGTCCGTGTGTGTGAGAGTGTCCGTGTGTGTGAGAGTGTCCGTGTGTGTGACAGTGTCCATGAGTGTGAGAGTGTTCGTGTGTGTGAGAGTGTCCGTGCGTGTGAGAGTGTCCGTGCGTGTGTGAGAGTGTCCGTGTGTGTGAGAGTGTCCGCGTGTGTTAGAGTGTCCGTGTGTGTGAGAGTGTCCATATGTGAGAGTGTCCGTGCGTGTGAGAGTGTCACTGAATGTGTGAGAGTGTCCGTGCATGTGAGAGTGTCCATGCTTGTGAGAGTGTCCATGCATGTCAGAGTGTCCATTTGTGTCAGAGTGTCCATGCGGGTGAGAGTGTCCGTGCGTGTGAGAGTGTCAATGAATGTGAGAGTGTCCGTGTGTGTGAGTGTCCGTGTGTGTGAGAGTCTCATTGCGTGTGAGAGTGTCCGTGTGTGTGAGAGTGTCTGTGTGTGTGAGAGTGTCCGTGTGTGTGAGAGTGTCCGTGTGTGTGAGAGTGTCCTTGAGTGTGAGAGTGTCATTGCGTGTGAGAGTGTCATTGCGTGTGAGAGTGTCTGTGCGTGTGAGAGTGTCAATGTGTGTGAGAGTGTCCGTGTGTGTCAGTATCCATGCGTGTGAGAGTGTCCGTGTGTGTGAGAGTGTCCGTGTGTGTGTGTGCCATGCGTGTGAGAGTGTCCGTGTGTGTGAGAGTGTCCGTGTGTGTGAGAGTGTCCGTGCGTGTGAGAGTGTCCTGCATGTGAGAGTATCCGTGTGTGTGAGAGTGTCCGTGCGTGTGAGAGTGTCCATGCGTGTGATAGTGTCCGTGTGTGTGAGAGTGTCCATGCGTGTGAGAGTGTCCGTGCATGTGAGAGTGTCCGTGTGTGTGAGAGTGTCCATGAGTGTGAGAATGTCCGTGCGTGTGAGAGTGTCTGGGCGTGTGCGAGAGTGTCCGTGTGTGTGAGATTGTCCGTGTGTGTGAGAGTGTCCGTGTGTGTGAGAGTGTCCGTGTGTGTGAGAATGTCCATGAGTGTGAGAGTGTGCGTGTGTGTGAGAGTGTCCGTGTGTGTGAGAGTGTCCGTGCTTGTCAGAGTCTCCATGTGTGAGAGTGTCCGTGCGTGTGACAGTGTGCATGAGTGTGAGAGTGCTCGTGTGTGTGAGAGTGTCCGTGCGTTTGAGAGTGTCCTTGCGTGTATGAGAGTGTCCGCGTGTGTGAGAGTGTCCGTGTGTGTGAGAGTGTCCATGTGTGAGATTGTCCGTGCGTGAGAGTGTCAATGAATGTGTGAGTGTCCGTGCGTGTGAGAGTGTCCATGCGTGTGAGAGTTTCCGTGCGAGTGAGTGTCCGTGTGTGTGAATTTGTCCGTGTGTGAGAGAGTGTCCGTGAGTGTGAGAGCGTCCGTGCGTGAGAGTGTCCGTGCGTGTGTGAGAGTGTCCATGCATGTGAGAGTGTCCGTGAGTGTGAGAGTGTCCGTGTGTGTGAGTGTCCATGCGTGTGAGAGTGTCCGTGTGTGTGAGAGTGTCCGTGTGTGTGAGAGTGTCCGTGTGTGTGAGAGTGTCCGTGTGTGTCAGTGTCCATGCGTGTGAGAGTGTCCGTGTGTCTGAGAGTGTCCGTGTGTGTGAGAGTGTCAGTGCGTGTGAGAGTGTCCGTGTGTGTGAGAGTGTCCATGAGTGTGAGAATGTCCGTGCGTGTGAGAGTGTCCGTGCGTGTGTGAGAGTGTCCGTGTGTGTGAGAGTGTCCGTGTGTGTGAGAGTGTCCGTGTGTGTGACAGTGTCCATGAGTGTGAGAGTGTTCGTGTGTGTGAGAGTGTCCGTGCGTGTGAGAGTGTCCGTGCGTGTGTGAGAGTGTCCGCGTGTGTGAGAGTGTCCGTGTGTGTTAGAGTGTCCATGTGTGAGATTGTCCGTGCATGTGAGAGTGTCACTGAATGTGTGAGAGTGTCCGTGCGTGTGAGAGTGTCCATGCTTGTGAGTGTGTCCATGCATGTCAGAGTGTCCATACGTGTCAGAGTGTCCATGCGTCTGAGAGTGTCAGTGCGTGAGAGTGTCAATGAATGTGTGAGGGTCCGTGCGTGTGAGAGTGTCCATGCGTGTGAGAGTTTCCGTGCGAGTGAGTGTCCGTGTGTGTGAATTTGTCCGTGTGTGAGAGATTGTCCGTGATTGTGAGAGCGTCCATGCGTGAGAGTGTCCGTGCGTGTGTGAGAGTGTCCATGCATGTGAGAGTGTCCGTGAGTGTGAGAGTGTCCGTGCGTGTGAGAGTGTCCGAACGTGTGAGAGTGTCCATGCGTGTGAGAGTGTCCGTGCGTGTGAGAGAGTCCGTGAGTGTGACAGTGTCCATGCGTGTGAGAGTGTCCGTGCGTGTGTGAGTGTCCTTGTGTGTGAGAGTGTCCGTGTGTGTGAGAGTGCCCGTGCTTGTGAGAGTGTCCGTGACTGTGAGAGTGTCTGTGTGTGTGAGAGTGTCCGTGTGTGTGAGAGTGTCCATGTGTGTGAGAGTGTCCGTGAGTGTGAGAGTGTCATTGCGTGTGAGAGTGTCCGTGCGTGTGAGAGTGTCTGTGTGTGTGAGAGTGTCCGTGTGTGTGAGAGCGTCCGTGTGTGTGAGAGTGTCCGTGCGTGTAAGATTGTCCATGTGTGTGAGAGTGTACATGTGTGTGAGTGTCCCTGTGTGTGAGAGTGTCCATGCGTTTGAAAGTGTCCATGCGTGTGAGAGTGTCCGTGCGTGTGAGAGTGTCCGTGCGTGTGAGAGTGTCACTGAATGTGTGAGAGTGACTGTGCGTGTGAGAGTGTCAGTTTGTGTGAGAGTTTCCATGTGTGTGAGAGTGTCACTGAATGTGTGAGAGTGTCTCTGCGTTTGAGAGTGTCACTGAATGTATGAGAGTGTCCGTGCTTGTGAGAGTGTCCGTGTGTGTGAGTGTCCATGCGTGTGAGAGTGTCCGTGTGTGTGAGAGTGTCCGTGTGTGTGAGAGTGTCCGTGTGTGTGAGTGTCCGTGTGTGTGAGAGTGTCCGTGTGTGTGAGAGTGTCCGTGTGTGTGAGAGTGTCCGTGTGTGTGAGAGTGTCCGTGTGTGTGAGAGTGTCCGTGTGTGTCAGTGTCCATGCGTCTGATAGTGTCCGTGTGTCTGAGAGTGTCCGTGTGTGTGAGAGTGTCAATGCGTGTGAGAGTGTCCGTGTGTGTGAGAGTTTCCATGAGTGTGAGAATGTCCGTGCGTGTGAGAGTGTCCGTGCGTGTGTGAGAGTGTCCGTGTGTGTGAGAGTGTCCGTGTGTGTGAGAGTGTCCGTGTGTGTGACAGTGTCCATGAGTGTGAGAGTGTTCGTGCGTGTGAGAGTGTCCGTGCGTGTGAGAGTGTCCGTGCGTGTGTGAGAGTGTCCGCGTGTGTGAGAGTGTCCGCGTGTGTTAGAGTGTCCGTGTGTGTGAGAGTGTCCATGTGTGAGAGTGTCCGTGCGTGTGAGAGTGTCACTGAATGTGTGAGAGTGTCCGTGCATGTGAGAGTGTCCATGCTTGTGAGAGTGTCCATGCATGTCAGAGTGTCCATGTGTGTCAGAGTGTCCATGCGGGTGAGAGTGTCCGTGCGTGTGAGAGTGTCAATGAATGTGTGAGTGTCCGTGCGTGTGAGAGTGTCCTTGCGTGTGAGAGTGTCCGTGCGAGTGAGTGTCCGTGTGTGTGAATTTGTCCGTGTGTGAGAGAGTGTCCGTGCGTGAGAGTGTCCGTGCGTGTGAGAGTATCCGTGCGTGTGTGAGAGTGTCCGTGCATGTGAGAGTGTCCGTGAGTGTGAGAGTGTCCATGTTTCTGAGAGTGTCCGTGTGTGTGAGTGTCCGTGTGTGTGAGAGTGTCCGTGCGTTTGTGTGTCCGTGCGTGTGTGAGTGTCCGTGTGTGTGAGAGTGTCCGTGTGTGTGAGAGTGTCATTGCGTGTGAGAGTGTCCGTGAGTGTGAGAGTGTCTGTGTGTGTGAGAGTGTCCGTGTGTGTGAGAGTGTCCGTGTGTGTGAGTGTCCGTGTGTGTGAGAGTGTCCGTGCGTGTGTGTGTCCGTGCGTGTGTGAGTGTCCGTGTGTGTGAGAGTGTCCGTGTGTGTGAGAGTGTCATTGCGTGTGAGAGTGTCCGTGAGTGTGAGAGTGTCTGTGTGTGTGAGATTGTCCGTGTGTGTGAGAGTGTCCGTGTGTGTGAGAGTGTCCGTGAGTGTGAGAGTGTCATTGCGTGTGAGAGTGTCATTGCGTGTGAGAGTGTCCGTGCGTGTGAGAGTGTCTGTGCGTGTGAGAGTGTCCGTGTGTGTGAGAGTGTCCGTGTGTGTCAGTATCCATGCGTGTGAGAGTGTCCGTGTGTGTGAGAGTGTCCGTGTGAGTGTGTGCCATGCGTGTGAGAGTGTCTGTGTGTGTGAGAGTGTCCGTGTGTGTGAGAGTGTCCGTGCGTGTGAGAGTGTCCTGCATGTGAGAGTATCCATGTGTGTGAGAGTGTCCGTGCGTGTGAGAGTGTCCATGCGTGTGATAGTGTCCGTGTGTGTGAGAGTCTCCATGCGTGTGAGAGTGTCCGTGCGTGTGAGAGTGTCCGTGTGTGTGATAGTGTCCATGAGTGTGAGAATGTCCGTGCGTGTGAGAGTGTCTGTGCGTGTGTGAGAGTGTCCGTGAGTGTGAGAGCGTCCGTGCGTGTGAGAGTGTCCGTGCGTGTGTGAGAGTGTTCATGCATGTGAGAGTGTCCGTGAGTGTGAGAGTGTCCGTGCGTGTGAGTGTCCGAACGTGCGAGAGTGTCCGTGCGTGTGAGATTGTCCGTGCGTGTGAGAGAGTCCGTGAGTGTGACAGTTTCCATGCGTGTGAGAGTGTCCGTGTGTGTGAGAGTGTCCGTGTGTGTGAGAGTGTCATTGCGTGTGAGAGTGTCCGTGAGTGTGAGAGTGTCCGTGTGTGTGAGAGTGTCCGTGTGTGTGAGAGTGTCCGTGAGTGTGAGAGTGTCATTGCGTGTGAGAGTGTCCATGCGTGTGAGAGTGTCTGTGTGTGTGAGAGTGTCCGTGTGTGTGAGAGTGTCCGTGTGTGTGAGAGTGTCCATGTGTGTCAGTATCCATGCGTGTGAGAGTGTCCGTGTGTGTGAGAGTGTCCGTGTGTGTGTGTGCCATGCGTGTGAGAGTGTCCGTGTGTGTGAGAGTCTCCGTGTGTGTGAGAGTGTCCGTGCGTGTGAGAGTGTCCGTGCGTGTGAGAGTGTCCGTGCATGTGAGAGTATCCGTGCGTGTGAGAGTGTCTGTGCGTGTGAGAGTGTCCATGCGTGTGATAGTGTCCGTGTGTGTGAGAGTGTCCATGCGTGTGAGAGTGTCCGTGTGTGTGAGAGTGTCCGTGAGTGTGAGAGTGTCCATGAGTGTGAGAATGTCCGTGCGTGTGAGAGTGTCTGTGCGTGTGTGAGATTGTCCGTGAGTGTGAGAGTGTCCGTGCGTGTGAGAGTGTCCGTGCGTGTGTGAGAGTGTCCATGCATGTGAGAGTATCCGTGAGTGTGAGAGTGTCCGTGCGTGTGAGAGTTTCCGAACGTGTGAGAGTGTCCGTGCTTGTGAGAGTGTCCGTGCGTGTGAGAGAGTCCGTGAGTGTGACCGTGTCCATGCGTGTGAGAGTGTCCGTGTGTGTGAGAGTGTCCGTGAGTGTGAGAGTGTCACTGAATGTGTGAGAGTGTCTGTGCGTTTGAGAGTGTCACTGAATGTATGAGTGTGTCCATGCGTGTGAGAGTGTCCGTGTGTGTGTGTCCATGCGTGTGAGAGTGTCCGTGTGTGTGAGAGTGTCCGTGTGTGTGAGAGTGTCCATGTGTGTGTGTCCGTGTGTGTGAGAGTGTCCGTGTGTGTCAGTGTCCATGCGTGTGAGAATGTCCGTGTGTGTGAGAGTGTCCGTGTGTGTGAGTGTCCATGCGTGTGATATTGTCCGTGCGTGTGAGAGTGTCCGTGCGTGTGAGAGTGTCCGTGCGTGTGAGAGTGTCCGTGTGTGTGAGAGTGTCCATGAGTGTGAGAATGTCCGTGCGTGTGAGAGTGTCCGTGCGTGTGTGATAGTGTCCGTGTGTGTGAGAGTGTCCATGTGTGTGAGAGTGTCCGTGTGTGTGACAGTGTCCATGAGTGTGAGAGCGTTCGTGTGTGTGAGACTGTCCGTGCGTGTGAGAGTGTCCGTGCGTGTGTGAGAGTGTCCGCGTGTGTGAGAGTGTCCGCGTGTGTTAGAGTGTCCGTGTGTGTGAGAGTGTCCATATGTGAGAGTGTCCGTGCGTTTGAGAGTGTCACTGAATGTGTGAGAGTGTCCGTGCATGTGAGAGTGTCCATGCTTGTGAGAGTGTCCATGCATGTCAAAGTGTCCATGTGTTTCAGAGTGTCCATGCGGGTGAGAGTGTCCGTGCGTGTGAGAGTGTCAATGAATGTGTGAGTGTCCATGCGTGTGAGAGTGTCCATGCATGTGAGAGTGTCCGTGCGAGTGAGTGTCCGTGTGTGTGAAATTGTCCGTGTGTGAGAGAGTGTCCG
The DNA here is from genome assembly GCA_026770705.1 of Isurus oxyrinchus. Taxonomy (NCBI): domain Eukaryota; kingdom Metazoa; phylum Chordata; class Chondrichthyes; order Lamniformes; family Lamnidae; genus Isurus; species Isurus oxyrinchus. The sequence goes on from JANJGN010000080.1 coordinate 1,855,233, forward strand.
TGCGTGAGAGTGTCCGTGTGTGAGAGAGTGTCCGTGCGTGAGAGTGTCCGTGCGTGTGAGAGTGTCCGTGAGTGTGAGAGTGTCCGTGCGTGTGAGAGTGTCCATGTGTGTGAGAGTGTCCGTGTGTGTGAGAGTGTCCATGTGTGAGAGTGTCCGTGCGTGTGAGAGTGTCACTGAATGTGTGAGAGTGTCCGTGCATGTGAGAGTGTCCATGCTTGTGAGAGTGTCCATGCATGTCAGAGTGTCCATGTGTGTCAGAGTGTCCATGCGGGTGAGAGTGTCCGTGCGTGTGAGAGTGTCAATGAATGTGTGAGTGTCCGTGCGTGTGAGAGTGTCCATGCGTGTGAGAGTGTCCGTGCGAGTGAGTGTCCGTGTGTGTGAATTTGTCCGTGTGTGAGAGTGTGTCCGTGCGTGAGAGTGTCCGTGCGTGTGAGAGTATCCGTGCGTGTGTGAGAGTGTCCGTGCATGTGAGAGTGTCCGTGAGTGTGAGAGTGTCCATGTTTGTGAGAGTGTCCGTGTGTGTGAGTGTCCGTGTGTGTGAGAGTGTCCGTGCGTTTGTGTGTCCGTGCGTGTGTGAGTGTCCGTGTGTGTGAGAGTGTCCGTGTGTGTGAGAGTGTCATTGCGTGTGAGAGTGTCCGTGAGTGTGAGAGTGTCTGTGTGTGTGAGAGTGTCCGTGTGTGTGAGAGTGTCCGTGTGTGTGAGTGTCCGTGTGTGTGAGAGTGTCCGTGCGTGTGTGTGTCCGTGCGTGTGTGAGTGTCCGTGTGTGTGAGAGTGTCCGTGTGTGTGAGAGTGTCATTGCGTGTGAGAGTGTCCGTGAGTGTGAGAGTGTCTGTGTGTGTGAGATTGTCCGTGTGTGTGAGAGTGTCCGTGTGTGTGAGAGTGTCCGTGAGTGTGAGAGTGTCATTGCGTGTGAGAGTGTCATTGCGTGTGAGATTGTCCGTGCGTGTGAGAGTGTCTGTGCGTGTGAGAGTGTCCGTGTGTGTGAGAGTGTCCGTGTGTGTCAGTATCCATGCGTGTGAGAGTGTCCGTGTGTGTGAGAGTGTCCGTGTGTGTGTGTGCCATGCGTGTGAGAGTGTCTGTGTGTGTGAGAGTGTCCGTGTGTGTGAGAGTGTCCGTGCGTGTGAGAGTGTCCTGCATGTGAGAGTATCCATGTGTGTGAGAGTGTCCGTGCGTGTGAGAGTGTCCATGCGTGTGATAGTGTCCGTGTGTGTGAGAGTCTCCATGAGTGTGAGAGTGTCCGTGCGTGTGAGAGTGTCCGTGTGTGTGATAGTGTCCATGAGTGTGAGAATGTCCGTGCGTGTGAGAGTGTCTGTGCGTGTGTGAGAGTGTCCGTGAGTGTGAGAGCGTCCGTGCGTGTGAGAGTGTCCGTGCGTGTGTGAGAGTGTTCATGCATGTGAGAGTGTCCGTGAGTGTGAGAGTGTCCGTGCGTGTGAGTGTCCGAACGTGCGAGAGTGTCCGTGCGTGTGAGATTGTCCGTGCGTGTGAGAGAGTCCGTGAGTGTGACAGTGTCCATGCGTGTGAGAGTGTCCGTGTGTGTGAGAGTGTCCGTGTGTGTGAGAGTGTCATTGCGTGTGAGAGTGTCCGTGAGTGTGAGAGTGTCCGTGTGTGTGAGAGTGTCCGTGTGTGTGAGAGTGTCCGTGTGTGTGAGAGTGTCCGTGAGTGTGAGAGTGTCATTGCGTGTGAGAGTGTCCATGCGTGTGAGAGTGTCTGTGTGTGTGAGAGTGTCCGTGTGTGTGAGAGTGTCCGTGTGTGTGAGAGTGTCCGTGTGTGTCAGTATCCATGCGTGTGAGAGTGTCCGTGTGTGTGAGAGTGTCCGTGTGTGTGTGTGCCATGCGTGTGAGAGTGTCCGTGTGTGTGAGAGTCTCCGTGTGTGTGAGAGTGTCCGTGCGTGTGAGAGTGTCCGTGCGTGTGAGAGTGTCCGTGCATGTGAGAGTATCCGTGCGTGTGAGAGTGTCCGTGCGTGTGAGAGTGTCCATGCGTGTGATAGTGTCCGTGTGTGTGAGAGTGTCCATGCGTGTGAGAGTGTCCGTGCGTGTGAGAGTGTCCGTGAGTGTGAGAGTGTCCATGAGTGTGAGAATGTCCGTGCGTGTGAGAGTGTCTGTGCGTGTGTGGGAGTGTCCATGAGTGTGAGAGTGTCCGTGCGTGTGAGAGTGTCCGTGCGTGTGTGAGAGTGTCCATGCATGTGAGAGTGTCCGTGAGTGTGAGAGTGTCCGTGCGTGTGAGAGTTTCCGAACGTGTGAGAGTGTCCGTGCTTGTGAGAGTGTCCGTGCGTGTGAGAGAGTCCGTGAGTGTGACAGTGTCCATGCGTGTGAGAGTGTCCGTGTGTGTGAGAGTGTCCGTGAGTGTGAGAGTGTCACTGAATGTGTGAGAGTGTCTGTGCGTTTGAGAGTGTCACTGAATGTATGAGAGTGTCCATGCGTGTGAGAGTGTCCGTGTGTGTGAGTGTCCATGCGTGTGAGAGTGTCCGGGTGTGTGAGAGTGTCCGTGTGTGTGAGAGTGTCCGTGTGTGTGTGTCCGTGTGTGTGAGAGTGTCCGTGTGTGTCAGTGTCCATGCGTGTGAGAATGTCCGTGTGTGTGAGAGTGTCCGTGTGTGTGAGTGTCCATGCGTGTGATATTGTCCGTGCGTGTGAGAGTGTCCGTGCGTGTGAGAGTGTCCGTGCGTGTGAGAGTGTCCATATGTGAGAGTGTCCGTGCGTTTGAGAGTGTCACTGAATGTGTGAGAGTGTCCGTGAGTGTGAGAGTGTCCATGCTTGTGAGAGTGTCCATGCATGTCAAAGTGTCCATGTGTTTCAGAGTGTCCATGCGGGTGAGAGTGTCCTTGCGTGTGAGAGTGTCAATGAATGTGTGAGTGTCCATGCGTGTGAGAGTGTCCATGCATGTGAGAGTGTCCGTGCGAGTGAGTGTCCGTGTGTGTGAAATTGTCCGTGTGTGAGAGAGTGTCCGTGCGTGAGAGTGTCCGTGTGTGAGAGAGTGTCCGTGCGTGAGAGTGTCCGTGCGTGTGAGAGTGTCCGTGAGTGTGAGAGTGTCCGTGCGTGTGAGAGTGTCCATGTGTGTGAGAGTGTCCGTGTGTGTGAGAGTGTCCATGTGTGAGAGTGTCCGTGCGTGTGAGAGTGTCACTGAATGTGTGAGAGTGTCCGTGCATGTGAGAGTGTCCATGCTTGTGAGAGTGTCCATGCATGTCAGAGTGTCCATGTGTGTCAGAGTGTCCATGCGGGTGAGAGTGTCCGTGCGTGTGAGAGTGTCAATGAATGTGTGAGTGTCCGTGCGTGTGAGAGTGTCCATGCGTGTGAGAGTGTCCGTGCGAGTGAGTGTCCGTGTGTGTGAATTTGTCCGTGTGTGAGAGAGTGTCCGTGCGTGAGAGTGTCCGTGCGTGTGAGAGTATCCGTGCGTGTGTGAGAGTGTCCGTGCATGTGAGAGTGTCCGTGAGTGTGAGAGTGTCCATGTTTGTGAGAGTGTCCGTGTGTGTGAGTGTCCGTGTGTGTGAGAGTGTCCGTGCGTTTGTGTGTCCGTGCGTGTGTGAGTGTCCGTGTGTGTGAGAGTGTCCGTGTGTGTGAGAGTGTCATTGCGTGTGAGAGTGTCCGTGAGTGTGAGAGTGTCTGTGTGTGTGAGAGTGTCCGTGTGTGTGAGAGTGTCCGTGTGTGTGAGTGTCCGTGTGTGTGAGAGTGTCCGTGTGTGTGTGTGTCCGTGCGTGTGTGAGTGTCCGTGTGTGTGAGAGTGTCCGTGTGTGTGAGAGTGTCATTGCGTGTGAGAGTGTCCGTGAGTGTGAGAGTGTCTGTGTGTGTGAGATTGTCCGTGTGTGTGAGAGTGTCCGTGTGTGTGAGAGTGTCCGTGAGTGTGAGAGTGTCATTGCGTGTGAGAGTGTCATTGCGTGTGAGAGTGTCCGTGCGTGTGAGAGTGTCTGTGCGTGTGAGAGTGTCCGTGTGTGTGAGAGTGTCCGTGTGTGTCAGTATCCATGCGTGTGAGAGTGTCCGTGTGTGTGAGAGTGTCCGTGTGTGTGTGTGCCATGCGTGTGAGAGTGTCTGTGTGTGTGAGAGTGTCCGTGTGTGTGAGAGTGTCCGTGCGTGTGAGAGTGTCCTGCATGTGAGAGTATCCATGTGTGTGAGAGTGTCCGTGCGTGTGAGAGTGTCCATGCGTGTGATAGTGTCCGTGTGTGTGAGAGTCTCCATGCGTGTGAGAGTGTCCGTGCGTGTGAGAGTGTCCGTGTGTGTGATAGTGTCCATGAGTGTGAGAATGTCCGTGCGTGTGAGAGTGTCTGTGCGTGTGTGAGAGTGTCCGTGAGTGTGAGAGCGTCCGTGCGTGTGAGAGTGTCCGTGCGTGTGTGAGAGTGTTCATGCATGTGAGAGTGTCCGTGAGTGTGAGAGTGTCCGTGCGTGTGAGTGTCCGAACGTGCGAGAGTGTCCGTGCGTGTGAGATTGTCCGTGCGTGTGAGAGAGTCCGTGAGTGTGACAGTGTCCATGCGTGTGAGAGTGTCCGTGTGTGTGAGAGTGTCCGTGTGTGTGAGAGTGTCATTGCGTGTGAGAGTGTCCGTGAGTGTGAGAGTGTCCGTGTGTGTGAGAGTGTCCGTGTGTGTGAGAGTGTCCGTGTGTGTGAGAGTGTCCGTGAGTGTGAGAGTGTCATTGCGTGTGAGAGTGTCCATGCGTGTGAGAGTGTCTGTGTGTGTGAGAGTGTCCGTGTGTGTGAGAGTGTCCGTGTGTGTGAGAGTGTCCGTGTGTGTCAGTATCCATGCGTGTGAGAGTGTCCGTGTGTGTGAGAGTGTCCGTGTGTGTGTGTGCCATGCGTGTGAGAGTGTCCGTGTGTGTGAGAGTCTCCGTGTGTGTGAGAGTGTCCGTGCGTGTGAGAGTGTCCGTGCGTGTGAGAGTGTCCGTGCATGTGAGAGTATCCGTGCGTGTGAGAGTGTCCGTGCGTGTGAGAGTGTCCATGCGTGTGATAGTGTCCGTGTGTGTGAGAGTGTCCATGCTTGTGAGAGTGTCCGTGCGTGTGAGAGTGTCCGTGAGTGTGAGAGTGTCCATGAGTGTGAGAATGTCCGTGCGTGTGAGAGTGTCTGTGCGTGTGTGAGAGTGTCCGTGAGTGTGAGAGTGTCCGTGCGTGTGAGAGTGTCCGTGCGTGTGTGAGAGTGTCCATGCATGTGAGAGTGTCCGTGAGTGTGAGAGTGTCCGTGCGTGTGAGAGTTTCCGAACGTGTGAGAGTGTCCGTGCTTGTGAGAGTGTCCGTGCGTGTGAGAGAGTCCGTGAGTGTGACAGTGTCCATGCGTGTGAGAGTGTCCGTGTGTGTGAGAGTGTCCGTGAGTGTGAGAGTGTCACTGAATGTGTGAGAGTGTCTGTGCGTTTGAGAGTGTCACTGAATGTATGAGAGTGTCCATGCGTGTGAGAGTGTCCGTGTGTGTGAGTGTCCATGCGTGTGAGAGTGTCCGTGTGTGTGAGAGTGTCCGTGTGTGTGAGAGTGTCCGTGTGTGTGTGTCCGTGTGTGTGAGAGTGTCCGTGTGTGTCAGTGTCCATGCGTGTGAGAATGTCCGTGTGTGTGAGAGTGTCCGTGTGTGTGAGTGTCCATGCGTGTGATATTGTCCGTGCGTGTGAGAGTGTCCGTGCGTGTGAGAGTGTCCGTGCGTGTGAGAGTGTCCGTGTGTGTGAGAGTGTCCATGAGTGTGAGAATGTCCGTGCGTGTGAGAGTGTCCGTGCGTGTGTGATAGTGTCCGTGTGTGTGAGAGTGTCCGTGTGTGTGAGAGTGTCCGTGTGTGTGACAGTGTCCATGAGTGTGAGAGCGTTCGTGTGTGTGAGAGTGTCCGTGCGTGTGAGAGTGTCCGTGCGTGTGTGAGAGTGTCCGTGTGTGTGAGAGTGTCCGCGTGTGTTAGAGTGTCCGTGTGTGTGAGAGTGTCCATATGTGAGAGTGTCCGTGCGTTTGAGAGTGTCACTGAATGTGTGAGAGTGTCCGTGCATGTGAGAGTGTCCATGCTTGTGAGAGTGTCCATGCATGTCAAAGTGTCCATGTGTTTCAGAGTGTCCATGCGGGTGAGAGTGTCCGTGCGTGTGAGAGTGTCAATGAATGTGTGAGTGTCCATGCGTGTGAGAGTGTCCATGCATGTGAGAGTGTCCGTGCGAGTGAGTGTCCGTGTGTGTGAAATTGTCCGTGTGTGAGAGAGTGTCCGTGCGTGAGAGTGTCCGTGTGTGAGAGAGTGTCCGTGCGTGAGAGTGTCCGTGCGTGTGAGAGTGTCCGTGAGTGTGAGAGTGTCCGTGCGTGTGAGAGTGTCCATGTGTGTGAGAGTGTCCGTGTGTGTGAGTGTCCGTGTGTGTGAGAGTGTCCGTGCGTTTGTGTGTCCGAGCGTGTGTGAGTGTCCGTGTGTGTGAGAGTGTCCGTGTGTGTGAGAGTGTCATTGCGTGTGAGAGTGTCCGTGAGTGTGAGAGTGTCTGTGTGTGTGAGAGTGTCCGTGTGTGTGAGAGTGTCCGTGTGTGTGAGAGTGTCCGTGAGTGTGAAAGTGTCATTGCGTGTGAGAGTGTCCATGCGTGTGAGAGTGTCTGTGTGTGTGAGAGTGTCCGTGTGTGTGAGAGTGTCCGTGACTGTGTGAGAGTGTCCGTGTGTGTCAGTATCCATGCGTGTGAGAGTGTCCGTGTGTGTGAGAGTGTCCGTGTGTGTGTGTGCCATGCGTGTGAGAGTGTCCGTGTGTGTGAGAGTGTCCGTGTGTGTGAGAGTGTCCGTGCGTGTGAGAGTGTCCGTGCATGTGAGAGTATCCGTGCGTGTGAGAGTGTCCGTGCGTGTGTGAGTGTCCATGCGTGTGATAGTGTCCGTGTGTGTGAGAGTGTCCATGCGTGTGAGACTGTCCGTGCGTGTGTGAGAGTGTCCGTGCGTGCGAGATTGTCCATGTGTGTGAATGTCCGTGTGTGTGTGGGTGTCGGTGTGTGCGAATGTCAGTGCGTGAATGTCCGAACGTGTGAGAGTGTCCGTGCGTGTGAATATGTGTGTCACTGAATGTGTGAGAGTGACTGTGCGTGTGAGAGTGTCGGTTTGTGTGAGCGTTTCCATGTATGTGAGAGTGTCACTGAATGTGTGAGTGTGTCTGTGCGTGTGAGAGCGTCACTGAATGTATGAGTGTGTCTGTACGTTTGAGAGTGTCCGTGTGTGTGAGAGTGTCCGCGTTTCTGAGTGTTCGAGCGTGAGAGTATCCGTGCGAATGAGAGTGTCTGTACGTGTGAGAGTGTCCGTGCATGTGACAGTGTCCGTGTGTGTGAGAGTGTCACTGCGTGTGAGAGTGTCACTGTGTGTGTGAGTGTCTGTGCGTGTGAAAGTGTCCGTGAGTGTGAGAGGGTCCTTGCATGTGACAGTGTTCATGCGTGAGAGTGTCCGTGAGTGTGAGAGTGTCCGTGCGTGTGAGAGTGTCCGTGCGTGTGTGAGTGTCAGTGCGTGTGAGAGTGTCTGTGTGTGTGAGATTGTCCGTGAGTGTGAGATTGTCTGTGAGTGTGAGAGTGTCCTTGCGTGTGAGAGTGTCCGTGCGTGTGAGAGTGTCCGTACGTGTGAGAGTGTCCATGCGTGTGAGACTGTCCGTGCGTGTGTGAGAGTGTCCGTGCGTGTGAGATTGTCCATGTGTGTGAATGTCCGTGCGTGTGAGGGTGTCGCTGTGTGCGAATGTCATTGCGTGAGTGTCCGAACGTGTGAGAGTGTCCGTGCGTGTGAGTATGAGCGTCACTTAATGTGTGAGAGTGACTGTGCGTGTGAGAGTGTCGGTTTGTGTGAGAGTTTACATGTGTGTGAGAGTGTCACTGAATGTGTGAGTGTGTCTGTGCGTGTGAGAGCGTCACTGAATGTGAGTGTCCGTGCGTGTGAGAGTGTCCGTGTGTGTGAGAGTATCCGTGCGTGTGAGAGTGTCCGTGCGTGTGAGAGTGTCCATGCGTGTGAGAATGTGCGTGCGTGTGAGAGTGTCTGTGCGTGTGCGAGTGTCCGTGCGTGTGAGAGTGTCTGTGCATGTGAGAATGTCCGTGCGTGTGTGAATATCCATGCATGTGTGAGAGTGTCCGTGCGTGTGTGAGAGTGTCCGTGCATGTGTGAGAATGTCTGTGCATGTGTGAGAGTGTCCGTCTGTGTGAATATCCTTGTGTGTGAGAGTGTCTGTACGTGTGAGAGTGACAGTGTGTGTGAAAGTGTCCATGTGTGTGAGTGTTCGAGCTTGAGAGTGTCCGTGCGTGTGAGAGTGTCATTACGTGTGAGAGTGTCCGTGCGTGTGAAAGTGTCCGTGTGTGTGAGAATGTCCGTGCGTGTGTGAATGTCCGTGCATGTGTGAGGGTGTCCGTGCTTGTGTGAGAGTGTCCGTGCATGTGTGAGAGTGTCCGTGTGTGTGAATATCCGTGTGTGTGAGAGTGTCTGTACGTGTGAGAGTGTCCGTGTGTGTGAAAGTGTCCGTGTGTGTGAGTGTTCGAGAGTGAGAGTGTCCGTGCTTGTGAGAGTGTCCGTGCGAGTGAGTGTCCGTGTGTGTGAAATTTTCCATGTGTGTGAAAGTGTCCGTGTGTGTGAGAGAATGTCCGTGCGTGTGAGATTGTCCGTGCCTGTGAGAGTGACCGTGCGTGTGTGAGAGTGTCCGTGTGTGTGAATGTCCGTGTGTGTGAGAGTCTGTATGTGACAGTGTCCGTGTGTGTGAATGTAACTGTTTGTGTGAGAGTTGGAGCGTGAGAGTGTCCGTGTGTGTGAGAGTGTCCGTGTGTGTGAGAGTGCCGTGCGTGTGAGAGTGTCCATGCGTGTGAGAGTGTCCATTTGTGTGAGAGTGTCCGTGCGTGAGAGTGTCCGTGCGTGTGTGAGAGTGTCCGTGTGTGTTTGTGTCCGTGTGTGTGTGTGTCCGTGCGCATGAGCGTGTCCGTGCGTGTGTGAATGTCCATGAGTGTGAGAGTGTCTGTGTTTGTGAAAGTGTCCGTGTGTGTGTGTCCGTGCGTGTGAGAGTGTCCGTGTGTGTGAGAGTGTCACTTTATGTTTGAGCGTGTCCGTGCCTGTGAGAGTGTCCGTGTGTGTGAGAGTGTCCGTGTGTGTGAGAGTGTCCGTGCGTGTGTGAGTGTTCGAGCGTGTGTGAATGTCCATGCGTGTGTGAGTATTCGTGCGTATGAGAGCATCCATGTGTGTTAGAGTATCCGTACATGTGTGAGTGTCCATGCGTCGTTGAGAATTTTCATGCACGTGTGTGTCCCATGCAGGGTGAGTGTTCATGCGTCTGAGACTGTTCGTGCATGTGAGAGTGTTACTGTGTGTGACAGTATCACTGAGTGTGAGATTGTCCGTGCGTGTGAGAGTGTCACTTTATGTGTGAGCGTGTCCATGCCTGTGAGAGTGTCCGTGTGTGTGAATGTGTCCGTGTGTGTGAGATTGTCCGTGTTTGTGAGAGTGTCCGTGCGTATGTGAGTGTTCGAGCGTGTGTGAATGTCCATGCGTGTGAGAGTATTCGTGCGTTGAGAGCATCCATGCGTGTTAGTGTGTCCGTCCATGTGTGAGTGTCCATGCGTCGGTGAGAATTTTCATGCACGTGTGTGTCCCATGCAGGGTGAGTGTTCATGCGTCTGAGACTGTTCGTGCATGTGAGAGTGTTACTGTGTGTGAGAATGTCACTTCGTTTGAGAGTGTCCGTGCGTGTGAGAGTGTGTGTGTGTGTGAGAGTGTCCGTGCGTGTGAGAATGTGCGTGCGTGTGAGAGTGTCCGTGCGTGTGTGAGTGTCCGTGAGTGTGAAAGTGTCCATGCGTGTGAGAATGTCCGTGTGTGTGAGCATGTCCGTGCCTGTGAGCGTGTCCGTGCGTGTGAGAGTGTCCGTGTGTGTGAGAGTGTTCATGCGTGTGAGAGTGTCCGTGAGTGTGAGAGTGCCCGTGCGTGTTAGAGTGTCCATGAGTGTGAGAATGTCCAGGAGTGTGAGAGTGTCCGTGTTTGTCAAAGTGTCCGTGAGTGTGAAACTGTCTGTGCGTGTGATAGTGTCCGTGCGTGTGAGAGAGTCTGTGCGTGTTTGAGAGTGTCCGTGTGTGTGAGAGTGTCCATGTGTGTGAGAGTGTCCATGTGTGTGAGAGTGTACATGCGTGTGAGAGTGTCCATGCGTGTGAGAGTGTCCGTGTGTGTGAGAGTGTCCGTGTGTGTGAGAGTGTCCGTGTGTGTGAGCGTGTCCGTGTGTGAGAGTGTCCGTGCGTGTGAGAGTGTCACTGAATATGTGAGAGTGTCCGTGCGTGTGAGAGTGTCCATGCGTGTGAGAGTGTCACTGAATGTGTGAGAGTGTCCGTGCGTGTGAGAGTGTCCATGCGTGTGAGGGTGTCCGTGCGTGTGAGAGTGTCCATGCGTGTGAGAGTGTCCGTGCGTGTGAGAGTGTGCGTGCGTGTGAGAGTGTCCATGCTTGTGAGTGTGTCCATGCGTGTCAGAGTGTCCATGCGTGTGAGTGTCCGTGCGTATGAGAGTGTCAATGAATGTGTTAGAGTGTCCGTGCGTGTGAGAGTGTCCATGCGTGTGAGAGTGTCCATGTGAGTGAGTGTCCGTGTGTGTGAAATTGTCCGTGTGTGAGAGAGTGTCCGTGCGTGTGAGAGTGTCCGTGAGTGTGAGAATGTCCGTGCGTGTGAGAGTGTCCGTGCGTGTGAGAGTGTCCATGCTTGTGAGTGTGTCCATGCGTGTCAGAGTGTCCATGCGTGTGAGTGTCCGTGCGTATGAGAGTGTCAATGAATGTGTTAGAGTGTCCGTGCGTGTGAGAGTGTCCATGCGTGTGAGAGTGTCCATGTGAGTGAGTGTCCGTGTGTGTGAAATTGTCCGTGTGTGATAGAGTGTCCGTGCGTGTGAGAGTGTCCGTGAGTGTGAGAGTGTCCGTGCGTGTGAGAGTGTCCGTGCGTGTGAGAGTGTCCGTGTGTGTGAGAATGTCCGTGCGTGTGGGAGAGTGTCTGTGCGTGTGTGAGAGTGTCCGTGCGTGTGTGAGAGTGTCCGTGCATGTGTGAGAGTGTCCGTGTGTGTGAATATCCATGTGTGTGAGAGTGTCTGTACGTGTGAGAGTGTCCGTGTGTGTGAAAGTGTCCGTGTGTGTGAGTGTTCGAGAGTGAGAGTGTCCGTGCATGTGAGAGTGTCCGTGCGAGTGAGTGTCCGTGTGTGTGAAATTTTCCGTGTTTGTGAAAGTGTCCGTGTGTGTGAATGTCCGTATGTGTGAGAGAATGTCCGTGCGTGTGAGTGTGTCCATGCCTGTGAGAGTGACCGTGCGTGTGTGAGAGTGTCCGTGTGTGTGAATGTCCGTGTGTGCGAGAGTCTGTATGTGTCAGTGTCCGTGTGTGTGAATGTAACCGTGTGTGTGAGTGTTGGAGCGTGAGAGTGTCCGTGTGTGTGAGAGTGTCCGTGTGTGTGAGAGTGTCCGTGCGTGTGAGAGTGTCCGTGCGTGTGAGAGTGTCCGTGCGTGTGAGAGTGTCCGTGTGTGTGAGTGTCCATGCGTGTGAGAGTGTCCGTGCGTGTGTGAGAGTGTCCGTGTGTGTGTGTGTCCGTGTGTGTGTGTGTCCGTGCGCATGAGCATGTCCGTGCGTGTGTGAGAGTGTCCGTGTGTGTGTGAATGTCCATGAGTGTGAGAGTGACTGTATGTGTGCGACTGTCCGTACGTGTGAGACTATCTGTGTGTGTGAAAGTGTCCGTGTGTTTGTGTCCGTGCGTGTGAGAGCATCCGTGTGTGTGAGAGTGTCCGTGTGTGTGTGTCCGCGCGTGTGAGAGTGTCACTTTATGTGTGAGCATGTCCGTGCGTGTGAGAGTGTCCGTGTGTGTGAAAGTGTCCGTGTGTGTGATAGTGTCCGTGTGTGTGAGAGTGTCCGTGTGTGTGAGAGAGTCTGTGTGTGTGAGAGTTTCCGTGCGTGTGTGAGTGTTCGAGCGTGTGTGAATGTCCATGCGTGTGTGAGTATTCGTTCGTATGAGAGCATCCATGTGTTTTAGAGTGTCTGTACATGTGTGAGTGTCCATGCGTCAGAGAGAATTTTCATGCACGTGTGTGTCCCATGCAGGGTGAGTGTTCGTGCGTCTGAGATTGTTCGTGCATGTGAGAGTGTTACTGTGTGTGAGAGTGTCACTGAGTGTGAGATTGTCCGTGCGTGTGAGAATGTCACTTCGTTTGAAAGTGTCCTTGCATGTGAGAGTGTGTGTGTGTGTGAGAGTGTCCGTGCGTGTGAGAATGTGCGTGCGTGTGAGAGTGTCCGTGCGTGTGAGAGTGTCCGTGCATGTGAGAATGTCCATGCATGTGTGAGAGTGTCCGTGCGTGTGTGAGAGTGTCCGTGCATGTGTGAGAATGTCCGTGCATGTGTGAGAGTGTCCGTCTGTGTGAATATCCTTGTTTCTGAGAGTGTCTGTACGTGTGAGAGTGACAGTGTGTGTGAAAGTGTCCGTGTGTGTGAGTGTTCGAGCGTGAGAGTGTCCGTGCGTGTGAGAGTGTCGGTACGTGTGAGAGTGTCCGTGCGTGTGAAAGTGTCCGTGTGTGTGAGAATGTCCGTGCATGTGTGAATGTCCGTGCATGTGTGAGGGTGTCCGTGCATGTGTGAGAGTGTCCGTGCATGTGTGAGAGTGTCCGTGTGTGTGAATATCCGTGTGTGTGAGAGTGTCTGTCCGTGTGAGAGTGTCCATGTGTGTGAAAGTGTCTGCGTGTGTGAGTGTTAGAGCGTGAGAGTGTCCGTGCGAATGAGAGTGTCTGTACGTGTGAGAGTGTGTGTGTGAAAGTGTCCGTGTGTGTGACAGTGTCCGTGTGTGTGACAGTGTCACTGCGTGTGAGAGTGTCACTGTGTGTGTGAGTGTCTGTGCGTGTGAAAGTGTCCGTGAGTGTGAGAGGCTCCGTGCATGTGACAGTGTCCGTGCGTGAGAGTGTCCATGAGTGTGAGAGTGTCCGTGCGTGTGTGAATGTCAGTGCGTGTGAGAGTGTCTGTGTGTGTGAGTGTCCTTGCGCGTGAGAGTGTCCATGAGTGTGAGCGTGTCCGTGCATGTGAGAGTGTCCGTGCGTGTGAGAGTGTCCGTGCGTGTGAGAGTGTCCATGCGTGTGAGACTGTCCGTGCGTGTGTGAGAGTGTCCGTGCGTGTGAGATTGTCCATGTGTGTGAATGTCCGTGCGTGTGAGGGTGTCGGTGTGTGCGAATGTCAGTGCGTGTGATTGTCTGAACGTCTGAGAGTGTCCGTGCGTGTGAGTATTCGTGTGTGAGAGTGTCCGTGCGTGTGAGAGAGTCCGTGAGTGTGACAGTGTCCATGCATGTGAGAGTGTCCGTTCTTGTAAGATTGTCCGTGTGTGTGAGAGTGTCCGTGTGTGTGAGTGTCCCTCTGTGTGAGAGTGTCCATGCGTGTGAGAGTGGCCGTGCGTGTGAGAGTGTCCGTGCGTGTGAGAGTGTCACTGAATGTGTGAGAGTGACTGTGCGTGTGAGAGTGTCAGTTTGTGTGAGAGTTTCCATGTGTGTGAGACTGTCACTGAATGTGTGAGGGTGTCTGTGCGTGTGAGAGAGTCACTGAATGTATGAGAGTGTCCGTGCGTGTGAGAGTGTCCGTGTGTGTGTGTCCATGCGTGTGAGAGTGTCCGTGTGTGTGAGAGTATTCGTGTGTGTGAGACTGTCCGTGTATGTGAGAGTATCCGTGCGTGTGAGAGTGTCCGTGCGTGTGAGAGTGTCCATGCGTGGGAGAATGTGCGTGCGTGTGTGAGTGTCCATGCGTGTGAGAGTGTCCATGCATGTGAGAGTGTCCGTGCGTGTGTGAATATCCATGCATGTGTGAGAGTGTCTGTGCGTGTGTGAGAGTGTCCGTGCGTGTGTGAGAATGTCCGTGCATGTGTGAGAGTGTCCGTGTGTGTGAATATCCGTGTGTGTGAGAGTGTCTGTACGTGTGAGAGTGTCCGTGTGTGTGAAAGTGTCCGTGTGTGTGAGTGTCCGTGTGTGTGAAATTTTCCATGTGTGTGAAAGTGTCCGTGTGTGTGAATGTCCGTATGTGTGAGAGAATGTCCGTGCGTGTGAGATTGTCCGTGCCTGTGAGAGTGACCGTGCGTGTGTGAGAGTGTCCGTGTGTGTGAATGTCCGTGTGTGTGAGAGTCTGTATGTGACAGTGTCCGTGTGTGTGAATGTAACCGTGTGTGTGAGAGTTGGAGCGTGAGAGTGTCCGTGTGTGTTGGAGTGTCCGTGTGTGTGAGAGTGCCGTGCGTGTGAGAGTGTCCATGCGTGTGAGAGTGTCCGTGTGTGTGAGAGTGTCCGTGCGTGAGAGTGTCCGTGCGTGTGAGAGTGTCCGTGTGTGTGTGTGTCCGTGTGTGTGTGTGTCCGTGAGCATGAGCGTGTCCGTGCGTGTGTGAGAGTGTCCATATGTGTGTGAATGTCCATGAGTGTGAGAGTGTCTGTGTTTGTGAAAGTGTCCGTGTGTGTGTCCGTGCGTGTGAGAGTGTCCGTGTGTGTGAGTGTCCGTGCGTGTGAGAGTGTCACTTTATGTGTGAGCGTGTCCGTGACTGTGAGAGTGTCCGTGTGTGTGAAAGTGTCCGTGTGTGTGAGATTGTCCGTGTTTGTGAGAGTGTCCGTGTGTGTGAGAGTGTCCATGCATGTGTGAATGTTCGAGCGTGTGTGAATGTCCATTCGTGTGTGAGTATTCGTGCGTATGAGTGCATCCATGCGTGTTAGAGTGTCCGTACATATGTGAGTGTCCATGCGTCGGAGAGAATTTTCATGCACGTGTGTTTCCCATGCAGGGTGAGTGTTCGTGCGTCTGAGAGTGTTCGTGCGTGTGAGAGTGTTCGTGCATGTGAGAGTGTCAAAGTGTGTGAGAGCGTCAAAGTGTGTGAGAGCGTCACTGAGTGTGAGATTGTCCGTGCGTGTGAGAATGTCACTTCGTGTGAGAGTGTCCGTGTGTGTGAGAGTGTGCGTGTGTGTGTGTCCGTGCGTGCGAGAGTGTCCGTGCGTGTGAGAGTGTCCGTGCGTGTGAGAGTGTCCGTGCGTGTGAGAGTGTCCGTGCGTGTGAGAGTGTCTGTGCGTGTGTGAGTGTCCGTGTGTGTGAGAGTGTCCGTGGGTGTGAGAGTGTCCGTGCGTGTGAGAGTGTCCGTGCGTGTGAGAGTGTCCATGCGGGTGAGAGTGTCGGTGTGTGTGAGAATGTCCGTGCATGTGTGAATGTCCGTGCATGTGTGAGAGTGTCCGTGCGTGTGTGAGAGTGTCCGTGCGTGTGTGAGAGTGTCCGTGCATGTGTGAGAGTGTCCGTGTGTGTGAAAGTGTCCGTGTGTGTGAGTGTTCGAGCTTGAGAGTGTCCGTGCATGTGAGAGTTTCTGTACGTTTGAGAGTGTCCGTGTGTGTGAGATTTGGAGAGTGAGAGTGTCCATGCATGTGAGATTGTCTGTGCTTGTGAGAGTGTCCATGTGTGTGAGAGTGTCCGTGCGAGTGAGAGTGTCTGTGCGTGTGAGAGTGTCCGTGTGTGTGAGAGTGTCCGTGTGTGTGAGAGTGTGCGTGCGTGTGAGAGTGTCCGTGCGTGTGTGAGTGTCCGTGCGTGTGTGAGAGTGTCCGTGTGTGTGTGTGTCCATGTGTGTGTGTGTCCGTGTGCATGAGCGTGTCCGTGCGTGTGTGAGAGTGTCCGTGTGTATGTGAATGTCCATGAGTGTGAGAGTGACTGTATGTGTGTGACTGTCCGTACGTGTGAGAGTATCTGTGTGTGTGAAAGTGTCCGTGTGTGTGTCCGTGCGTGTGAGAGCGTCCGTGTGTGTGAGAGAGTCCGTGTGTGTGAGAGTTTCCGTGCGTGTGTGAGTGTTCGAGCGTGTGTGAATGTCCATGCGTGTGTGAGTATTCGTGCGTATGAGAGCATCCATGCGTGTTAGAGTGTCCGTACATGTGTGAGTGTCCATGCGTCAGAGAGAATTTTCATGCACGTGTGTGTCCCATGCAGAGTGAGTGTTCGTGCATCTGAGACTGTTCGTGCATGTGAGAGTGTTACTGTGTGTGAGAGTGTCACTGAGTGTGAGATTGTCCGTGCGTGTGAGAATGTCACTTCGTTTGAAAGTGTCCGTGCGTTTGAGAGTGTGTGTGTGTGTAAGAGTGTCCATGCGTGTGAGAATGTGCGTGCGTGTGAGAGTGTCCGTGCGTGTGAGAGTGTCCATGCATGTGAGAATGTCCATGCATGTGTGAGAGTGTCCGTGCGTGTGTGAGAGTGTCCGTGCATGTGTGAGAATGTCCGTGCATGTGTGAGAGTGTCCGTCTGTGTGAATATCCTTGTGTGTGAGAGTGTCTGTACGTGTGAGAGTGACAGTGTGTGTGAAAGTGTCCGTGTGTGTGAGTGTTCGAGCGTGAGAGTGTCCATGCGTGTGAGAGTGTCGGTACGTGTGAGAGTGTCCGTGCGTGTGAAAGTGTCCGTGTGTGTGAGAATGTCCGTGCATGTGTGAATGTCCGTGCATGTGTGAGGGTGTCCGTGCATGTGTGAGAGTGTCCGTGCATGTGTGAGAGTGTCCGTGTGTGTGAATATCCGTGTGTGTGAGAGTGTCTGTACGTGTGAGAGTGTCCGTGTGTGTGAAAGTGTCTGCGTGTGTGAGTGTTCGAGCGTGAGAGTGTCCGTGCGAATGAGAGTGTCTGTACGTGTGAGAGTGTTCGTGCATGTGACAGTGTCCGTGTGTGTGAGAGTGTCACTGCGTGTGAGAGTGTCATTGTGTGTGTGAGTGTCTGTGCGTGTGAGAGTGTCCGTGCGTGTGAGAGTGTCCATGCGTGTGAGACTGTCCGTGCGTGTGTGAGAGTGTCCGTGCGTGTGAGATTGTCCATGTGTGTGAATGTCCGTGCGTGTGAGGGTGTCGGTGTGTGCGAATGTCAGTGCGTGTGAGTGTCTGAACGTGTGAGAGTGTCCGTGCGTGTGAGTATTAGTGTGTGAGAGTGTCCGTGCGTTTGAGAGAGTCCGTGAGTGTGAGAGTGTCCGTGTGTGTGTGAGTGTCTGTATGTGTGTGAAAGTGTCTGTGTGTGTGAATGTCCGTGCGTGTGAGATTGTCCGTGTGTGTGAGAGTGTCCGTTCTTGTGAGAGTGTCCGTGCGTGTGAGAGTGTCTGTATGTGTGACAGTGTCTGTGCGTGAGTGAATGTCTGTGCGTGTGAGAGTGTCTGTATGTATGTGTGTCCATGTGTGTGTGAGAGTGTCCGTGTATGTGTGAATGTCCGTGCGTGTGTGTGTCTGTGCGTGTGTGAGTGTCTGTATGTGTGAGAGTGTCTGTGCGTGAGTGAATGTCTGTGCGTGTGAGAGTGTCTGTATGTGTGTGTGTGTGTTTGTATGTGTGGGAGAGTGTCCGTGCATGTGTGAATGTCCGTGCGTGTGAGAGTGTCCGTGCGTGTGAGAGTGTCCGTGCATGTGAGAGTGTCTGTGCGTGTGTGAGTGTCCGTGCGAGTGTGAGTGTCCGTGTGTGTGAGAGTGTCCGTGTGAGAGTGTCTGTGCGTGTGAGAGTGTCCGTGCATGTGAGAGTGTCTGTCCGTGTGAGAGTGTCTGTGCGTGTGACAGTGTCCGTATTTGTGAGAGCGTCCGTGTGAGAGTGTCCGTGTGTGTAAGAGTGTCCGTGTGTGTGAGAATTTTCGAGCGTGTGAGAGTTTCCATGCGTTTGAGAGTGTCCGTGCATGTGAGAGTGTCTGTGCGTGTGTGAATGCCTGTGTGTGTGTGTGAGTGTCCGTGTGTGAGTGAGTGTCCATGTGAGAGTTTCCGTGCATGTGTGAGTATCTGTGTTAGTGTGTCCGTGTGTGGGAGAGTGTCCATACGTGTGAGAGTGTCCGTGCGTGTGAGAGTGTCTGTGTGTGGGAGAGTGTCCATACGTGTGAGAGTGTCCGTACGTGTGAGAGTGTCTGTGCGTGTGTGAATGTCTGTCTGTGTGAGAGTGTCCGTGTGTGTGAGTGTTCAAGCGTGAGAGTGTCTGTGTGTGTGAGAGTATCTGTCTGTGTGAGAGTGTCCGTGTGTGTGAGAGTGTCCGTGTGTGTGAGAGTGTCCGTGCCTGTGAGCGTGTCCGTGCGTGTGTGAGTGTCCGTGTGTGTGAGAGTGTCCGTGTGTGTGAGCGTGTCCGTGCATGTGTGAGTGTCCGTGTGTGTGAGAGTGTCCGTGCGTGTGTGAGTGTCCGTGTGTGTGAGAGTGTCCGTGCGTGTGTGAGTGTCCTTGTGTGTGAGAGAGTCCGTGTGTGTGAGAGTGTCCGTGCGTGTGTGAATGTCCGTGCGTGTGAGAGTGTGCGTGTGTGTGAGTGTCCGTGCGTGTGAGAGTGTCCGTGCGTGTGTGAATGTCCGTGCGTGTGAGAGTGTCTGTATGTCTGTGAGTGTCCGTGTGTGTGAGTGTCTCTATGTGTGTGAGTGTCCGTCTGTGTGAGAGTGTCCGTGCGAGTGTGAATGTCCGTGCGTGTGAGTGTCCGTGCATGTCTGAGAGTGTCCGTGCATGTGAGAGTGTCCGTGTGTGTGTGAGTGTCTGTATGTGTGTGAGAGTGTCTGTGTGTGTGAATGTCCGTGCGTGTGAGAGTGTCCGTGTGTGTGAGAGTGTCCGTGCTTGTGAGAGTGTCCGTGCGTTAGTGAGAGTGTCCGTGCGTGTGAGAGTGTCTGTATGTGTGACAGTGTCTGTGCGTGAGTGAATGTCTGTGCGTGTGAGAGTGGCTGTATGTATGTGTGTCCGTGTGTGTGAGAGTGTCCGTGCGTGTGTGTGTCTGTGCGTGTGTGAGAGTGTCCGTGCGTGTGAGAGTGTCCGTGCATGTGTGAATGTCCGTGCGTGTGAGAGTGTCTGTATTTCTGTGAGTGTCCGTGTGTGTGTGAGCATCTGTATGTGTGTGAGTGTCCGTGCGTGTGAGAGCGTCCGTGCGAGTGTGAATGTCCGTGCATGTGTGAGAGTGTCCGTGCGTGTGTGAGAGTGTCCGTGCGTGTGAGAGTGTCCGTGCGTGTGAGAGTGTCGGTGTGTGTGAGAATGTCCGTGCATGTGTGAATGTCCGTGCATGTGTGAGAGTGTCCGTGCGTGTGTGAGAGTGTCCGTGCGTTTGTGAGAGTGTCCGTGCATGTGTGAGAGTGTCCGTGTGTGTGAAAGTGTCCGTGTGTGTGAGTGTTCGAGCTTGAGAGTGTCCGTGCATGTGAGAGTTTCTGTACGTTTGAGAGTGTCCGTGTGTGTGAGATTTGGAGAGTGAGAGTGTCCATGCATGTGAGATTGTGTGTGCTTGTGAGAGTGTCCATGTGTGTGAGAGTGTCCGTGCGAGTGAGAGTGTCCGTGCGTGTGAGAGTGTCCGTGTGTGTGAGAGTGTCCATGTGTGTGAGAGTGTCCGTGCGTGTGAGAGTGTCCGTGCGTGTGTGAGAGTGTCCGTGTGTGTGTGTGTCCATGTGTGTGTGTGTCCGTGTGCATGAGCGTGTCCGTGCATGTGTGAGAGTGTCCGTGTGTATGTGAATGTCCATGAGTGTGAGAGTGACTGTATGTGTGCGACTGTCCGTACGTGTGAGAGTATCTGTGTGTGTGAAAGTGTCCGTGTGTGTGTCCGTGCGTGTGAGAGCGTCCGTGTGTGTGAGAGAGTCCGTGTGTGTGAGAGTTTCCGTGCGTGTGTGAGTGTTCGAGCGTGTGTGAATGTCCATGCGTGTGTGAGTATTCGTGCGTATGAGAGCATCCATGCGTGTTAGATTGTCCGTACATGTGTGAGTGTCCATGCGTCAGAGAGAATTTTCATGCACGTGTGTGTCCCATGCAGAGTGAGTGTTCGTGCATCTGAGACTGTTCGTGCATGTGAGAGTGTTACTGTGTGTGAGAGTGTCACTGAGTGTGAGATTGTCCGTGCGTGTGAGAATGTCACTTCGTTTGAAAGTGTCCGTGCGTTTGAGAGTGTGTGTGTGTGTAAGAGTGTCCATGCGTGTGAGAATGTGCGTGCGTGTGAGAGTGTCCGTGCGTGTGAGAGTGTCCATGCATGTGAGAATGTCCATGCATGTGTGAGAGTGTCCGTGCGTGTGTGAGAGTGTCCGTGCATGTGTGAGAATGTCCGTGCATGTGTGAGAGTGTCCGTCTGTGTGAATATCCTTGTGTGTGAGAGTGTCTGTACGTGTGAGAGTGACAGTGTGTGTGAAAGTGTCCGTGTGTGTGAGTGTTCGAGCGTGAGAGTGTCCATGCGTGTGAGAGTGTCGGTACGTGTGAGAGTGTCCGTGCGTGTGAAAGTGTCCGTGTGTGTGAGAATGTCCGTGCATGTGTGAATGTCCGTGCATGTGTGAGGGTGTCCGTGCATGTGTGAGAGTGTCCGTGCATGTGTGAGAGTGTCCGTGTGTGTGAATATCCGTGTGTGTGAGAGTGTCTGTACGTGTGAGAGTGTCCGTGTGTGTGAAAGTGTCTGCGTGTGTGAGTGTTCGAGCGTGAGAGTGTCCGTGCGAATGAGAGTGTCTGTACGTGTGAGAGTGTCCGTGCATGTGACAGTGTCCGTGTGTGTGAGAGTGTCACTGCGTGTGAGAGTGTCATTGTGTGTGTGAGTGTCTGTGCGTGTGAAAGTGTCCGTGAGTGTGAGAGGCTCCGTGCATGTGTCAGTGTCCGTGCGTGAGAGTGTCCGTGAGTGTGAGACTGTCCGTGCGTGTGTGAATGTCAGTGCGTGTGAGAGTGTCTGTGTGTGTGAGTGTCCTTGCGCATGAGAGTGTCCATGAGTGTGAGCGTGTCCATGAGTGTGAGCGTGTCCATGCATGTGAGAGTGTCCGTGCGTGTGAGAGTGTCCGTGCGTGTGAGAGTGTCCATGCGTGTGAGACTGTCCGTGCGTGTGTGAGAGTGTCCGTGCGTGTGAGATTGTCCATGTGTGTGAATGTCCGTGCGTGTGAGGGTGTCGGTGTGTGCGAATGTCAGTGCGTGTGAGTGTCTGAACGTGTGAGAGTGTCCGTGCGTGTGAGTATTAGTGTGTGAGAGTGTCCGTGCGTGTGAGAGAGTCCGTGAGTGTGAGAGTGTCCGTGTGTGTGTGAGTGTCTGTATGTGTGTGAAAGTGTCTGTGTGTGTGAATGTCCGTGCGTGTGAGATTGTCCGTGTGTGTGAGAGTGTCCGTTCTTGTGAGAGTGTCCGTGCGTGTGAGAGTGTCTGTATGTGTGACAGTGTCTGTGTGTGAGTGAATGTCTGTGCGTGTGAGAGTGTCTGTATGTATGTGTGTCCATGTGTGTGTGAGAGTGTCCGTGTATGTGTGAATGTCCGTGCGTGTGTGAGTGTCTGTGCGTGTGCGAGTGTCTGTATGTGTGAGAGTGTCTATGCGTGAGTGAATGTCTGTGCGTGTGAGAGTGTCTGTATGTGTGTGTGTGTGTTTGTATGTGTGGGAGAGTGTCCGTGCATGTGTGAATGTCCGTGCGTGTGAGAGTGTCCGTGCGTGTGAGAGTGTCCGTGCATGTGAGAGTGTCTGTGCGTGTGTGAGTGTCCGTGCGTGTGTGAGTGTCCGTGTGTGTGAGAGTGTCCGTGTGAGAGTGTCTGTGCGTGTGAGAGTGTCCGTGCATGTGAGAGTGTCTGTCCGTGTGAGAGTGTCTGTGCGTGTGTGAGTGTCCGTGCGTGTGTGAGTGTCCATGCATGTGTGAGTATCCGTGTGAGAGTGTCTGTGCGTGTGACAGTGTCCGTATTTGTGAGAGCGTCCGTGTGAGAGTGTCCGTGTGTGTAAGAGTGTCCGTGTGTGTGAGAATTTTCGAGCGTGTGAGAGTTTCCATGCGTTTGAGAGTGTCCGTGCATGTGAGAGTGTCTGTGCGTGTGTGAATGCCTGTGTGTGTGTGTGAGTGTCCGTGTGTGAGTGAGTGTCCAAGTGAGAGTTTCCGTGCATGTGTGAGTATCTGTGTTAGTGTGTCCGTGTGTGGGAGAGTGTCCATACGTGTGAGAGTGTCCGTGCGTGTGAGAGTGTCTGTGTGTGGGAGAGTGTCCATACGTGGGAGAGTGTCCGTGCGTGTGAGAGTGTCTGTGCGTGTGTGAATGTCTGTCTGTGTGAGAGTGTCCGTGTGTGTGAGTGTTCAAGCGTGAGAGTGTCCGTGTGTGTGAGAGTGTCTGTCTGTGTGAGAGTGTCCGTGTGTGTGAGAGTGTCCGTGTGTGTGAGAGTGTCCGTGCGTGTGAGAGTGTCCGTGTGTGTGAGCGTGTCCGTGCGTGTGTGAGTGTCCGTGTGTGTGAGAGTGTCCGTGCGCGTGTGAGTGTCCGTGTGTGTGAGAGTGTCCGTGCGTGTGTGAGTGTCCGTGTGTGTGAGAGTGTCCGTGTGTGTGAGAGTGTCCGTGCGTGTGTGAATGTCCGTGCGTGTGAGAGTGTGCGTGTGTGTGAGTGTCCGTGCGTGTGAGAGTGTCCGTGCGTGTGTGAATGTCCGTGCGTGTGAGAGTGTCTGTATGTCTGTGAGTGTCCGTGTGTGTGAGTGTCTCTATGTGTGTGAGTGTCCGTCCGTGTGAGAGTGTCCGTGCGAGTGTGAATGTCCGTGCGTAGTGGGTGTCCGTGCATGTCTGAGAGTGTCCGTGCGTGTGAGAGTGTCCGTGTGTGTGTGAGTGTCTGTATGTGTGTGAGAGTGTCTGTGTGTGTGAATGTCCGTGCGTGTGAGAGTGTCCGTGTGTGTGAGAGTGTCCGTGCTTGTGAGAGTGTCCATGCGTTAGTGAGAGTGTCCGTGCGTGTGAGAGTGTCCGTGCATGTGTGAATGTCCGTGCGTGTGAGAGTGTCTGTATTTCTGTGAGTGTCCGTGTGTGTGTGAGCGTCTGTATGTGTGTGAGTGTCCGTGCGTGTGAGAGCGTCCGTGCGAGTGTGAATGTCTGTGCATGTGTGAGAGTGTCCGTGCGTGTGTGAGAGTGTCCGTGCGTGTGAGAGTGTCCGTGTGTGTGTGAGTGTCTGTATGTGTGTGAGAGTGTCTGTGTGTGTGAATGTCCGTGCGTGTGAGATTGTCCGTGTGTGTTAGATTGTCCATGCTTGTGAGAGTGTCCATGCGTGTGTGTGTCCGTGCGTGTGAGAGTGTCTGTATGTGTGACAGTGTCTGTGCGTGAGTGAATGTCTGTGCGTGTGAGAGTGTCTGTATGTATGTGTGTCCATGTGTGTGTGAGAGTGTCCGTGTATGTGTGAATGTCCGTGCGTGTGAGTGTCTGTGCGTGTGTGAGTGTCTGTATGTGTGAGAGTGTCTGTGCGTGAGTGAATGTCTGTGCGTGTGAGAGTGTCTGTATGTGTGTGTGTGTGTTTGTATGTGTGGGAGAGTGTCCGTGCATGTGTGAATGTCCATGCGTGTGAGAGTGTCTGTGCGTGTGAGAGTGTCCGTGCGTGTGAGAGTATCTGTGCGTGTGTGAGTGTCCGTGCGTGTGTGAGTGTCCGTGTGTGTGAGAGTGTCCGTGTGAGAGTGTCTGTGTGTGTGAGAGTGTCTGTGCGTGTGAGAGTGTCCGTGCGTGTGAGAGTGTCTGTGCGTGTGTGAGTGTCCGTGCGTGTGTGAGTGTCCGTGTGTGTGAGAGTGTCCGTGTGCGAGTGTCTGTGTGTGTGAGAGTGTCTGTGCGTGTGAGAGTGTCCGTGCGTGTGAGAGTGTCTGTGCGTGTGTGAGTGTCCGTGCGTGTGTGAGTGTCCATGCATGTGTGAGTATCCGTGTGAGAGTGTCTGTGCGTGTGACAGTGTCCGTATTTGTGAGAGCGTCCGTGTGAGAGTGTCCGTGTGTATAAGAGTGTCCGTGTGTGTGAGAATTTTCGAGCGTGTGAGAGTGTCCATGCGTTTGAGAGTGTCCGTGCATGTGAGAGCGTCTGTGCGTGTGTGAATGCCTGTGTGTGTGTGTGAGTGTCCGTGTGTGAGTGAGTGTCCATGTGAGAGTTTCCGTGCATGTGTGAGTATCTGTGTTAGTGTGTCCGTGTGTGGGAGAGTGTCCATACGTGTGAGAGTGTCCGTGCGTGTGAGAGTGTCTGTGCATGTGTGAATGTCTGTCTGTGTGAGAGTGTCCGTGTGTGTGAGTGTTCAAGCGTGAGAGTGTCCGTGTGTGTGAGAGTGTCTGTGTGAGAGTGTCCGTGCGTGTGTGTCCGTGCGTGTGAGAATGTCCGTGTGTGTGAGAGTGTCCGTGCGTGTGTGTGTCCGTGTGTGTGAGAGTGTCTGTGTGTGTGACTGTCCGTGCGTGTGAGAGTGTCCGTGTGTGTGAGAGTGTCCGTGCTTGTGAGAGTGTCCATGCGTTAGTGAGAGTGTCCGTGCGTGTGAGAGTGTCCGTGCATGTGTGAATGTCCGTGCGTGTGAGAGTGTCTGTATTTCTGTGAGTGTCCGTGTGTGTGTGAGCGTCTGTATGTGTGTGAGTGTCCGTGCGTGTGAGAGCGTCCGTGCGAGTGTGAATGTCTGTGCATGTGTGAGAGTGTCCGTGCGTGTGTGAGAGTGTCCGTGCGTGTGAGAGTGTCCGTGTGTGTGTGAGTGTCTGTATGTGTGTGAGAGTGTCTGTGTGTGTGAATGTCCGTGCGTGTGAGATTGTCCGTGTGTGTTAGATTGTCCATGCTTGTGAGAGTGTCCATGCGTGTGTGTGTCCGTGCGTGTGAGAGTGTCTGTATGTGTGTGAGAGTGTCTGTGTGTGTGAATGTCCGTGCGTAGTGGGTGTCCGTGCATGTCTGAGAGTGTCCGTGCGTGTGAGAGTGTCCGTGTGTGTGAGTGTCTGTATGTGTGTGAGAGTGTCTGTGTGTGTGAATGTCCGTGCGTGTGAGAGTGTCCGTGTGTGTGAGAGTGTCCGTGCTTGTGAGAGTGTCCATGCGTTAGTGAGAGTGTCCGTGCGTGTGAGAGTGTCCGTGCATGTGTGAATGTCCGTGCGTGTGAGAGTGTCTGTATTTCTGTGAGTGTCCGTGTGTGTGTGAGCGTCTGTATGTGTGTGAGTGTCCGTGCGTGTGAGAGCGTCCGTGCGAGTGTGAATGTCTGTGCATGTGTGAGAGTGTCCGTGCGTGTGTGAGAGTGTCCGTGCGTGTGAGAGTGTCCGTGTGTGTGTGAGTGTCTGTATGTGTGTGAGAGTGTCTGTGTGTGTGAATGTCCGTGCGTGTGAGATTGTCCGTGTGTGTTAGATTGTCCATGCTTGTGAGAGTGTCCATGCGTGTGTGTGTCCGTGCGTGTGAGAGTGTCTGTATGTGTGACAGTGTCTGTGCGTGAGTGAATGTCTGTGCGTGTGAGAGTGTCTGTATGTATGTGTGTCCATGTGTGTGTGAGAGTGTCCGTGTATGTGTGAATGTCCGTGCGTGTGAGTGTCTGTGCGTGTGTGAGTGTCTGTATGTGTGAGAGTGTCTGTGCGTGAGTGAATGTCTGTGCGTGTGAGAGTGTCTGTATGTGTGTGTGTGTGTTTGTATGTGTGGGAGAGTGTCCGTGCATGTGTGAATGTCCATGCGTGTGAGAGTGTCTGTGCGTGTGAGATTGTCCGTGCGTGTGAGAGTATCTGTGCGTGTGTGAGTGTCCGTGCGTGTGAGTGTCCGTGTGTGTGAGAGTGTCCGTGTGAGAGTGTCTGTGTGTGTGAGAGTGTCTGTGCGTGTGAGAGTGTCCGTGCGTGTGAGAGTGTCTGTGCGTGTGTGAGTGTCCGTGCGTGTGTGAGTGTCCGTGTGTGTGAGAGTGTCCGTGTGCGAGTGTCTGTGTGTGTGAGAGTGTCTGTGCGTGTGAAAGTGTCCGTGCGTGTGAGAGTGTCTGTGCGTGTGTGAGTGTCCGTGCGTGTGTGAGTGTCCATGCATGTGTGAGTATCCGTGTGAGAGTGTCTGTGCGTGTGACAGTGTCCGTATTTGTGAGAGCGTCCGTGTGAGAGTGTCCGTGTGTATAAGAGTGTCCGTGTGTGTGAGAATTTTCGAGCGTGTGAGAGTGTCCATGCGTTTGAGAGTGTCCGTGCATGTGAGAGCGTCTGTGCGTGTGTGAATGCCTGTGTGTGTGTGTGAGTGTCCGTGTGTGAGTGAGTGTCCATGTGAGAGTTTCCGTGCATGTGTGAGTATCTGTGTTAGTGTGTCCGTGTGTGGGAGAGTGTCCATACGTGTGAGAGTGTCCGTGCGTGTGAGAGTGTCTGTGCATGTGTGAATGTCTGTCTGTGTGAGAGTGTCCGTGTGTGTGAGTGTTCAAGCGTGAGAGTATCCGTGTGTGTGAGAGTGTCTGTGTGAGAGTGTCCGTGCGTGTGTGTCCGTGCGTGTGAGAATGTCCGTGTGTGTGAGAGTGTCCGTGCGTGTGTGTGTCCGTGTGTGTGAGAGTGTCCGTGTGTGTGAGAGTGTCCGTGCGTGTGTGAGTCTCCCTGCGTGTGAGAGTGTCCGTGTGTGTGAGAGTGTCTGTATTTATGAGACTGTTCGTGCGTGTGAGAGTGTCTGTATTTGTGAGAGTGTCCGTGTGTGTGAGAGTGTCACTGCGTGTGTGAGTCTCCATGCGTGTGAGAGTGTCCGTGTGTGAGTGAGTGTCTGTGTGTGTGAGAGAGTGTCCGTGTGTGAGAGAGTGTCCGTGCGTGTGAGAGTGTCCATGTGTTTTTGAGAGTGTCCGTGCGTGTGTGTGTCTGTGCGTGTGTGAGAGTGTCCGTGCATGTGAGAGTGTCCGTGCATGTGTGAATGTCCGTGCGTGTGAGAGTGTCTGTATTTCTGTGAGTGTCCGTGTGTGTGTGAGCGTCTGTATGTGTGTGAGTGTCCGTGCGTGTGAGAGCGTCCGTGCGAGTGTGAATGTCCGTGCGTGCATGAGTGTCCGTGCATGTGTGAGTGTGTCCGTGCGTGTGTGAGTGTCCGTGCATGTGTGAGTGTGTCCGTGCGTGTGTGAGTGTCCGTGCGTGTGTGAGTGTCCGTGCGTGTGAGAGTGTCCGTGTGTGTCAGTGTCCATGCGTGTGAGAGTGTCCGTGTGTGTGAGAGTGTCCGTGCGTGTGAGAGTGTCCGTGTGTGTGTGAGAGTGTCCGTGCGTGTGAGAGTGTCCGTGCATGTGAGAGTGTCCGTGCGTGTGTGAGAGTGTCCATGTGTGAGTGAGTGTCCGTGCGTGTGAGAGTGTCCATGCGTGTGAGAGTGTCCGTGCGTGTGAGAGTGTCCGTGCGTGTGTGTGTCCGTGCGTGTGTGAGAGTGTCCGTGCTTGTGAGAGAGTGTCCGTGCTTGTGAGAGAGTGTCCGTGCTTGTGAGCGTGTCCGTGCGTGTGAGAGTGTCCGTGCGTGTGTGAGTGTGTCCGTGCGTGTGTGAGTGTGTCCGTGCGTGTGTGAGTGTCCGTGCGTGTGTGAGAGTGTCCGTGCATGTGAGAGTGTCCGTGCGTGTGTGAGCGTGTCCATGTGTGAGTGAGTGGCCGTGCATTTGAGAGTGTCCATGTGTGAGTGAGTGGCCGTGCATTTGAGAGTGTCCGTGTGTGAGTGAGTGTCCGTGCGTGTGAGAGTGTCCGTGCGTGTGAGAGTATCCGTGCGTGTGAGAGTGTCCATGTGTGAGTGAGTTGCCATGCATGTGAGAGTGTCTGTGTGTGAGTGAGTGTCCGTGCATGTGTGAGTGTCCGTGTGTGTGAGAGTGTCCGTGTGTGTGAGAGTGTCCGTGCATGTGAGAGTGTCCGTGTGTGTGTGAGAGTGTCCGTGCATGTGAGAGTGTCCATGCATGTGAGAGTGTCCGTGCGTGTGTGAGAGTGTCCGTGCGTGTGTGAGAGTGTCCGTGCGTGAGTGAGAGTGTCCGTGCGTGTGTGAGAGTGTCCGTCCGTGTGAGAGTGTCCGTGCATGTGAGAGTGTTGTGCGTGTGAGAGTATCCGTGCGTGTGTGTGTCCGTGTGTGTGTGAGAGTGTCCGTGCTTGTTAGCGTGTCCGTGCGTGTGAGAGTATCCGTGCGTGTGAGAGTGTCCGTGCGTGTGTGAGTGTGTCCGTGCGTGTGTGAGTGTCTCCGTGCGTGTGTGAGTGTGTTCGTGCGTCTGTGAATGTCCGTGTGTGTGTGAGTGTCCGTGCGTGTGAGAGTGTCCGTGCGTGTGTGAGAGTGTCCGTGTGTGTGAGAGTGTCCGTGAGTGTGAGAGTGTCCGTGAGTGTGAGAGTGTCCGTGAGTGTGAGAGTGTCCGTGCATGTGAGAGTGTCCGTGAGTGTGAGAGTGTCCGTGCATGTGAGAGTGTCCGTGTGTTTGAGAGTGTCCGTGACTGTGAGAGTGTCTGTGTGTGTGAGAGTTTCCGTGTGTGTGAGAGTGTCCGTGCATGTGAGAGTGTCCGTGTGTGTGAGAGTGTCCATGTGTGAGTGAGTGTCCGTGCGTGTGTGAATGTCTGTGCGTGTGAGAGAGTCCGTGTGTGTGAGAGTGTCACTGCGTGTGAGAGTGTCCGTGCGTTTGAGAGTGTCCGTGCGTGTGTGTGTCTGTGCGTGTGAGAGTGTCCATGTGTGAGTGAGTGTCCGTGCGTGTGTGAGTGTCCGTGCGTGTGAGAGTGTCACTGCGTGTGAGAGTGTCCGTGCGTGTGAGAGTGTCACTGCGTGTGAGAGTATCCGTGCGTGTGAGAGTGTCCGTGCGTGTGAGAGTGTCCGTGCGTGTGAGAGTGTCCATGCGTGTGAGAGTGTCCGTGCGTGTGTGAGAGTGTCCATGTGTGAGTGAGTGGCCGTGCATGTGAGAGTGTCCGTGTGTGTGTGTGTCCGTGCGTGTGAGAGTGTCCGTGTGTGTGAGAGTGTCCGTGCGTGTGAGAGTGTCCGTGCATGTGAGAGTGTCCGTGCGTGTGTGAGAGTGTCCGTGTGTGTGAGAGTGTCCATGTGTGTGTAAGAGTGTCCGTGCATGTGAGAGTGTCCGTGCGTGTGAGAGTGTCCGTGCATGAGTGAGAGTGTCCGTGCGTGTGTGAGAGTGTCCGTCCATACGAGAGTGTCCATGCGTGTGAGAGTGTCCGTGCATGTGAGAGTGTCCGTGCGTGTGTGTGTCCGTGTGTGTGTGAGAGTGTCCGTGCTTGTGAGCGTGTCCGTGCGTGTGAGAGTGTCCGTGCGTGTGTGAGTGTGTCCGTGCATGTGTGAGTGTGTCCGTGCGTGTGTGAGTGTCCGTGCGTGTGTGAGTGTCCGTGCGTGTGAGAGTGTCCGTGTGTGTCAGTGTCCATGCGTGTGAGAGTGTCCGTGTGTGTGAGAGTGTCCATGTGTGAGTGAGTGTCCGTGAGTGTGTGAATGTCTGTGCGTGTGAGAGAGTCCGTGTGTGTGAGAGTGTCACTGCGTGTGAGAGTGTCCGTGCGTTTGAGAGTGTCCGTGCGTGTGTGTGTCTGTGCGTGTGAGAGTGTCCATGCGTGAGTGAGTGTCCGTGCGTGTGTGAGTGTCCGTGCGTGTGAGAGTGTCACTGCGTGTGAGAGTGTCCGTGCGTGTGAGAGTGTCACTGCGTGTGAGAGTATCCGTGCGTGTGAGAGTGTCCGTGCGTGTGAGAGTGTCCGTGCGTGTGACAGTGTCCGTGCGTGTGAGAGTGTCCGTGCGTGTGTGAGAGTGTCCATGTGTGAGTGAGTGGCCGTGCATGTGAGAGTGTCCGTGTGTGTGTGTGTCCGTGCGTGTGAGAGTGTCCGTGTGTGTGAGAGTGTCCGTGCGTGTGAGAGTGTCCATGTGTGTGTAAGAGTGTACGTGCATGTGAGAGTGTCCGTGCGTGTGAGAGTGTCTATGCGTGAGTGAATGTCTGTGCGTGTGAGAGTGTCTGTATGTGTGTGTGTGTGTTTGTATGTGTGGGAGAGTGTCCGTGCATGTGTGAATGTCCGTGCGTGTGAGAGTGTCCGTGCGTGTGAGAGTGTCCGTGCATGTGAGAGTGTCTGTGCGTGTGTGAGTGTCCGTGCGTGTGTGAGTGTCCGTGTGTGTGAGAGTGTCCGTGTGAGAGTGTCTGTGCGTGTGAGAGTGTCCGTGCATGTGAGAGTGTCTGTCCGTGTGAGAGTGTCTGTGCGTGTGTGAGTGTCCGTGCGTGTGTGAGTGTCCATGCATGTGTGAGTATCCGTGTGAGAGTGTCTGTGCGTGTGACAGTGTCCGTATTTGTGAGAGCGTCCGTGTGAGAGTGTCCGTGTGTGTAAGAGTGTCCGTGTGTGTGAGAATTTTCGAGCGTGTGAGAGTTTCCATGCGTTTGAGAGTGTCCGTGCATGTGAGAGTGTCTGTGCGTGTGTGAATGCCTGTGTGTGTGTGTGAGTGTCCGTGTGTGAGTGAGTGTCCATGTGAGAGTTTCCGTGCATGTGTGAGTATCTGTGTTAGTGTGTCCGTGTGTGGGAGAGTGTCCATACGTGTGAGAGTGTCCGTGCGTGTGAGAGTGTCTGTGTGTGGGAGAGTGTCCATACGTGGGAGAGTGTCCGTGCGTGTGAGAGTGTCTGTGCGTGTGTGAATGTCTGTCTGTGTGAGAGTGTCCGTGTGTGTGAGTGTTCAAGCGTGAGAGTGTCCGTGTGTGTGAGAGTGTCTGTCTGTGTGAGAGTGTCCGTGTGTGTGAGAGTGTCCGTGTGTGTGAGAGTGTCCGTGCGTGTGAGAGTGTCCGTGTGTGTGAGCGTGTCCGTGCGTGTGTGAGTGTCCGTGTGTGTGAGAGTGTCCGTGCGTGTGTGAGTGTCCGTGTGTGTGAGAGTGTCCGTGCGTGTGTGAGTGTCCGTGTGTGTGAGAGTGTCCGTGTGTGTGAGAGTGTCCGTGCGTGTGTGAATGTCCGTGCGTGTGAGAGTGTGCGTGTGTGTGAGTGTCCGTGCGTGTGAGAGTGTCCGTGCGTGTGTGAATGTCCGTGCGTGTGAGAGTGTCTGTATGTCTGTGAGTGTCCGTGTGTGTGAGTGTCTCTATGTGTGTGAGTGTCCGTCCGTGTGAGAGTGTCCGTGCGAGTGTGAATGTCCGTGCGTAGTGAGTGTCCGTGCATGTCTGAGAGTGTCCGTGCGTGTGAGAGTGTCCGTGTGTGTGTGAGTGTCTGTATGTGCGTGAGAGTGTCTGTGTGTGTGAATGTCCGTGCGTGTGAGAGTGTCCGTGTGTGTGAGAGTGTCCGTGCTTGTGAGAGTGTCCATGCGTTAGTGAGAGTGTCCGTGCGTGTGAGAGTGTCTGTATGTGTGACAGTGTCTGTGCATGAGTGAATGTCTGTGCGTGTGAGAGTGTCTGTATGTATGTGTGTCCGTGTGTGTGAGAGTGTCCGTGCGTGTGTGTGTCTGTGCGTGTGTGAGAGTGTCCGTGCGTGTGAGAGTGTCCGTGCATGTGTGAATGTCCGTGCGTGTGAGAGTGTCTGTATTTCTGTGAGTGTCCGTGTGTGTGTGAGCGTCTGTATGTGTGTGAGTGTCCGTGCGTGTGAGAGCGTCCGTGCGAGTGTGAATGTCTGTGCATGTGTGAGAGTGTCCGTGCGTGTGTGAGAGTGTCCGTGCGTGTGAGAGTGTCCGTGTGTGTGTGAGTGTCTGTATGTGTGTGAGAGTGTCTGTGTGTGTGAATGTCCGTGCGTGTGAGATTGTCCGTGTGTGTTAGATTGTCCATGCTTGTGAGAGTGTCCATGCGTGTGTGTGTCCGTGCATGTGAGAGTGTCTGTATGTGTGACAGTGTCTGTGCGTGAGTGAATGTCTGTGCGTGTGAGAGTGTCTGTATGTATGTGTGTCCATGTGTGTGTGAGAGTGTCCGTGTATGTGTGAATGTCCGTGCGTGTGAGTGTCTGTGCGTGTGTGAGTGTCTGTATGTGTGAGAGTGTCTGTGCGTGAGTGAATGTCTGTGCGTGTGAGAGTGTCTGTATGTGTGTGTGTGTGTTTGTATGTGTGGGAGAGTGTCCGTGCATGTGTGAATGTCCGTGCGTGTGAGAGTGTCCGTGCGTGTGAGAGTGTCCGTGCGTGTGAGAGTGTCTGTGCGTGTGTGAGTGTCCGTGCGTGTGTGAGTGTCCGTGTGTGTGAGAGTGTCCGTGTGAGAGTGTCTGTGTGTGTGAGAGTGTCTGTGCGTGTGAGATTGTCCGTGCGTGTGAGAGTGTCTGTGCGTGTGTGAGTGTCCGTGCGTGTGTGAGTGTCCGTGTGTGTGAGAGTGTCCGTGTGCGAGTGTCTGTGTGTGTGAATGTCCGTGCGTGTGAGAGTGTCCGTGTGTGTGAGAGTGTCCGTGCTTGTGAGAGTGTCCATGCGTTAGTGAGAGTGTCCGTGCGTGTGAGAGTGTCCGTGCATGTGTGAATGTCCGTGCGTGTGAGAGTGTCTGTATTTCTGTGAGTGTCCGTGTGTGTGTGAGCGTCTGTATGTGTGTGAGTGTCCGTGCGTGTGAGAGCGTCCGTGCGAGTGTGAATGTCTGTGCATGTGTGAGAGTGTCCGTGCGTGTGTGAGAGTGTCCGTGCGTGTGAGAGTGTCCGTGTGTGTGTGAGTGTCTGTATGTGTGTGAGAGTGTCTGTGTGTGTGAATGTCCGTGCGTGTGAGATTGTCCGTGTGTGTTAGATTGTCCATGCTTGTGAGAGTGTCCATGCGTGTGTGTGTCCGTGCGTGTGAGAGTGTCTGTATGTGTGTGAGAGTGTCTGTGTGTGTGAATGTCCGTGCGTAGTGGGTGTCCGTGCATGTCTGAGAGTGTCCGTGCGTGTGAGAGTGTCCGTGTGTGTGAGTGTCTGTATGTGTGTGAGAGTGTCTGTGTGTGTGAATGTCCGTGCGTGTGAGAGTGTCCGTGTGTGTGAGAGTGTCCGTGCTTGTGAGAGTGTCCATGCGTTAGTGAGAGTGTCCGTGCGTGTGAGAGTGTCCGTGCATGTGTGAATGTCCGTGCGTGTGAGAGTGTCTGTATTTCTGTGAGTGTCCGTGTGTGTGTGAGCGTCTGTATGTGTGTGAGTGTCCGTGCGTGTGAGAGCGTCCGTGCGAGTGTGAATGTCTGTGCATGTGTGAGAGTGTCCGTGCGTGTGTGAGAGTGTCCGTGCGTGTGAGAGTGTCCGTGTGTGTGTGAGTGTCTGTATGTGTGTGAGAGTGTCTGTGTGTGTGAATGTCCGTGCGTGTGAGATTGTCCGTGTGTGTTAGATTGTCCATGCTTGTGAGAGTGTCCATGCGTGTGTGTGTCCGTGCGTGTGAGAGTGTCTGTATGTGTGACAGTGTCTGTGCGTGAGTGAATGTCTGTGCGTGTGAGAGTGTCTGTATGTATGTGTGTCCATGTGTGTGTGAGAGTGTCCGTGTATGTGTGAATGTCCGTGCGTGTGAGTGTCTGTGCGTGTGTGAGTGTCTGTATGTGTGAGAGTGTCTGTGCGTGAGTGAATGTCTGTGCGTGTGAGAGTGTCTGTATGTGTGTGTGTGTGTTTGTATGTGTGGGAGAGTGTCCGTGCATGTGTGAATGTCCATGCGTGTGAGAGTGTCTGTGCGTGTGAGAGTGTCCGTGCGTGTGAGAGTATCTGTGCGTGTGTGAGTGTCCGTGCGTGTGAGTGTCCGTGTGTGTGAGAGTGTCCGTGTGAGAGTGTCTGTGTGTGTGAGAGTGTCTGTGCGTGTGAGAGTGTCCGTGCGTGTGAGAGTGTCTGTGCGTGTGTGAGTGTCCGTGCGTGTGTGAGTGTCCGTGTGTGTGAGAGTGTCCGTGTGCGAGTGTCTGTGTGTGTGAGAGTGTCTGTGCGTGTGAAAGTGTCCGTGCGTGTGAGAGTGTCTGTGCGTGTGTGAGTGTCCGTGCGTGTGTGAGTGTCCATGCATGTGTGAGTATCCGTGTGAGAGTGTCTGTGCGTGTGACAGTGTCCGTATTTGTGAGAGCGTCCGTGTGAGAGTGTCCGTGTGTATAAGAGTGTCCGTGTGTGTGAGAATTTTCGAGCGTGTGAGAGTGTCCATGCGTTTGAGAGTGTCCGTGCATGTGAGAGCGTCTGTGCGTGTGTGAATGCCTGTGTGTGTGTGTGAGTGTCCGTGTGTGAGTGAGTGTCCATGTGAGAGTTTCCGTGCATGTGTGAGTATCTGTGTTAGTGTGTCCGTGTGTGGGAGAGTGTCCATACGTGTGAGAGTGTCCGTGCGTGTGAGAGTGTCTGTGCATGTGTGAATGTCTGTCTGTGTGAGAGTGTCCGTGTGTGTGAGTGTTCAAGCGTGAGAGTATCCGTGTGTGTGAGAGTGTCTGTGTGAGAGTGTCCGTGCGTGTGTGTCCGTGCGTGTGAGAATGTCCGTGTGTGTGAGAGTGTCCGTGCGTGTGTGTGTCCGTGTGTGTGAGAGTGTCCGTGTGTGTGAGAGTGTCCGTGCGTGTGTGAGTCTCCCTGCGTGTGAGAGTGTCCGTGTGTGTGAGAGTGTCTGTATTTATGAGACTGTTCGTGCGTGTGAGAGTGTCTGTATTTGTGAGAGTGTCCGTGTGTGTGAGAGTGTCACTGCGTGTGTGAGTCTCCATGCGTGTGAGAGTGTCCGTGTGTGAGTGAGTGTCTGTGTGTGTGAGAGAGTGTCCGTGTGTGAGAGAGTGTCCGTGCGTGTGAGAGTGTCCATGTGTTTTTGAGAGTGTCCGTGCGTGTGTGTGTCTGTGCGTGTGTGAGAGTGTCCGTGCATGTGAGAGTGTCCGTGCATGTGTGAATGTCCGTGCGTGTGAGAGTGTCTGTATTTCTGTGAGTGTCCGTGTGTGTGTGAGCGTCTGTATGTGTGTGAGTGTCCGTGCGTGTGAGAGCGTCCGTGCGAGTGTGAATGTCCGTGCGTGCATGAGTGTCCGTGCATGTGTGAGTGTGTCCGTGCGTGTGTGAGTGTCCGTGCATGTGTGAGTGTGTCCGTGCGTGTGTGAGTGTCCGTGCGTGTGTGAGTGTCCGTGCGTGTGAGAGTGTCCGTGTGTGTCAGTGTCCATGCGTGTGAGAGTGTCCGTGTGTGTGAGAGTGTCCGTGCGTGTGAGAGTGTCCGTGTGTGTGTGAGAGTGTCCGTGCGTGTGAGAGTGTCCGTGCATGTGAGAGTGTCCGTGCGTGTGTGAGAGTGTCCATGTGTGATTGAGTGTCCGTGCGTGTGAGAGTGTCCATGCGTGTGAGAGTGTCCGTGCGTGTGAGAGTGTCCGTGCGTGTGTGTGTCCGTGCGTGTGTGAGAGTGTCCGTGCTTGTGAGAGAGTGTCCGTGCTTGTGAGAGAGTGTCCGTGCTTGTGAGCGTGTCCGTGCGTGTGAGAGTGTCCGTGCGTGTGTGAGTGTGTCCGTGCATGTGTGAGTGTGTCCGTGCGTGTGTGAGTGTCCGTGCGTGTGTGAGAGTGTCCGTGCATGTGAGAGTGTCCGTGCGTGTGTGAGCGTGTCCATGTGTGAGTGAGTGGCCGTGCATTTGAGAGTGTCCATGTGTGAGTGAGTGGCCGTGCATTTGAGAGTGTCCGTGTGTGAGTGAGTGTCCGTGCGTGTGAGAGTGTCCGTGCGTGTGAGAGTATCCGTGCGTGTGAGAGTGTCCATGTGTGAGTGAGTTGCCATGCATGTGAGAGTGTCTGTGTGTGAGTGAGTGTCCGTGCATGTGTGAGTGTCCGTGTGTGTGAGAGTGTCCGTGTGTGTGAGAGTGTCCGTGCATGTGAGAGTGTCCGTGTGTGTGTGAGAGTGTCCGTGCATGTGAGAGTGTCCATGCATGTGAGAGTGTCCGTGCGTGTGTGAGAGTGTCCGTGCGTGTGTGAGAGTGTCCGTGCGTGAGTGAGAGTGTCCGTGCGTGTGTGAGAGTGTCCGTCCGTGTGAGAGTGTCCGTGCATGTGAGAGTGTTGTGCGTGTGAGAGTATCCGTGCGTGTGTGTGTCCGTGTGTGTGTGAGAGTGTCCGTGCTTGTTAGCGTGTCCGTGCGTGTGAGAGTATCCGTGCGTGTGAGAGTGTCCGTGCGTGTGTGAGTGTGTCCGTGCGTGTGTGAGTGTCTCCGTGCGTGTGTGAGTGTGTTCGTGCGTCTGTGAATGTCCGTGTGTGTGTGAGTGTCCGTGCGTGTGAGAGTGTCCGTGCGTGTGTGAGAGTGTCCGTGTGTGTGAGAGTGTCCGTGAGTGTGAGAGTGTCCGTGAGTGTGAGAGTGTCCGTGAGTGTGAGAGTGTCCGTGCATGTGAGAGTGTCCGTGAGTGTGAGAGTGTCCGTGCATGTGAGAGTGTCCGTGTGTTTGAGAGTGTCCGTGACTGTGAGAGTGTCTGTGTGTGTGAGAGTTTCCGTGTGTGTGAGAGTGTCCGTGCATGTGAGAGTGTCCGTGTGTGTGAGAGTGTCCATGTGTGAGTGAGTGTCCGTGCGTGTGTGAATGTCTGTGCGTGTGAGAGAGTCCGTGTGTGTGAGAGTGTCACTGCGTGTGAGAGTGTCCGTGCGTTTGAGAGTGTCCGTGCGTGTGTGTGTCTGTGCGTGTGAGAGTGTCCATGTGTGAGTGAGTGTCCGTGCGTGTGTGAGTGTCCGTGCGTGTGAGAGTGTCACTGCGTGTGAGAGTGTCCGTGCGTGTGAGAGTGTCACTGCGTGTGAGAGTATCCGTGCGTGTGAGAGTGTCCGTGCGTGTGAGAGTGTCCGTGCGTGTGAGAGTGTCCATGCGTGTGAGAGTGTCCGTGCGTGTGTGAGAGTGTCCATGTGTGAGTGAGTGGCCGTGCATGTGAGAGTGTCCGTGTGTGTGTGTGTCCGTGCGTGTGAGAGTGTCCGTGTGTGTGAGAGTGTCCGTGCGTGTGAGAGTGTCCGTGCATGTGAGAGTGTCCGTGCGTGTGTGAGAGTGTCCGTGTGTGTGAGAGTGTCCATGTGTGTGTAAGAGTGTCCGTGCATGTGAGAGTGTCCGTGCGTGTGAGAGTGTCCGTGCATGAGTGAGAGTGTCCGTGCGTGTGTGAGAGTGTCCGTCCATACGAGAGTGTCCATGCGTGTGAGAGTGTCCGTGCATGTGAGAGTGTCCGTGCGTGTGTGTGTCCGTGTGTGTGTGAGAGTGTCCGTGCTTGTGAGCGTGTCCGTGCGTGTGAGAGTGTCCGTGCGTGTGTGAGTGTGTCCGTGCATGTGTGAGTGTGTCCGTGCGTGTGTGAGTGTCCGTGCGTGTGTGAGTGTCCGTGCGTGTGAGAGTGTCCGTGTGTGTCAGTGTCCATGCGTGTGAGAGTGTCCGTGTGTGTGAGAGTGTCCATGTGTGAGTGAGTGTCCGTGAGTGTGTGAATGTCTGTGCGTGTGAGAGAGTCCGTGTGTGTGAGAGTGTCACTGCGTGTGAGAGTGTCCGTGCGTTTGAGAGTGTCCGTGCGTGTGTGTGTCTGTGCGTGTGAGAGTGTCCATGCGTGAGTGAGTGTCCGTGCGTGTGTGAGTGTCCGTGCGTGTGAGAGTGTCACTGCGTGTGAGAGTGTCCGTGCGTGTGAGAGTGTCACTGCGTGTGAGAGTATCCGTGCGTGTGAGAGTGTCCGTGCGTGTGAGAGTGTCCGTGCGTGTGACAGTGTCCGTGCGTGTGAGAGTGTCCGTGCGTGTGTGAGAGTGTCCATGTGTGAGTGAGTGGCCGTGCATGTGAGAGTGTCCGTGTGTGTGTGTGTCCGTGCGTGTGAGAGTGTCCGTGTGTGTGAGAGTGTCCGTGCGTGTGAGAGTGTCCATGTGTGTGTAAGAGTGTACGTGCATGTGAGAGTGTCCGTGCGTGTGAGAGTGTCTATGCGTGAGTGAATGTCTGTGCGTGTGAGAGTGTCTGTATGTGTGTGTGTGTGTTTGTATGTGTGGGAGAGTGTCCGTGCATGTGTGAATGTCCGTGCGTGTGAGAGTGTCCGTGCGTGTGAGAGTGTCCGTGCATGTGAGAGTGTCTGTGCGTGTGTGAGTGTCCGTGCGTGTGTGAGTGTCCGTGTGTGTGAGAGTGTCCGTGTGAGAGTGTCTGTGCGTGTGAGAGTGTCCGTGCATGTGAGAGTGTCTGTCCGTGTGAGAGTGTCTGTGCGTGTGTGAGTGTCCGTGCGTGTGTGAGTGTCCATGCATGTGTGAGTATCCGTGTGAGAGTGTCTGTGCGTGTGACAGTGTCCGTATTTGTGAGAGCGTCCGTGTGAGAGTGTCCGTGTGTGTAAGAGTGTCCGTGTGTGTGAGAATTTTCGAGCGTGTGAGAGTTTCCATGCGTTTGAGAGTGTCCGTGCATGTGAGAGTGTCTGTGCGTGTGTGAATGCCTGTGTGTGTGTGTGAGTGTCCGTGTGTGAGTGAGTGTCCATGTGAGAGTTTCCGTGCATGTGTGAGTATCTGTGTTAGTGTGTCCGTGTGTGGGAGAGTGTCCATACGTGTGAGAGTGTCCGTGCGTGTGAGAGTGTCTGTGTGTGGGAGAGTGTCCATACGTGGGAGAGTGTCCGTGCGTGTGAGAGTGTCTGTCTGTGTGAGAGTGTCCGTGTGTGTGAGAGTGTCCGTGCGTGTGTGAGTGTCCGTGTGTGTGAGAGTGTCCGTGTGTGTGAGAGTGTCCGTGCGTGTGTGAGTGTCCGTGTGTGTGAGAGTGTCCGTGCGTGTGTGAGTGTCCGTGTGTGTGAGAGTGTCCGTGTGTGTGAGAGTGTCCGTGCGTGTGAGAGTGTCCGTGTGTGTGAGCGTGTCCGTGCGTGTGTGAGTGTCCGTGTGTGTGAGAGTGTCCGTGCGTGTGTGAGTGTCCGTGTGTGTGAGAGTGTCCGTGCGTGTGTGAGTGTCCGTGTGTGTGAGAGTGTCCGTGTGTGTGAGAGTGTCCGTGCGTGTGTGAATGTCCGTGCGTGTGAGAGTGTGCGTGTGTGTGAGTGTCCGTGCGTGTGAGAGTGTCCGTGCGTGTGTGAATGTCCGTGCGTGTGAGAGTGTCTGTATGTCTGTGAGTGTCCGTGTGTGTGAGTGTCTCTATGTGTGTGAGTGTCCGTCCGTGTGAGAGTGTCCGTGCGAGTGTGAATGTCCGTGCGTAGTGAGTGTCCGTGCATGTCTGAGAGTGTCCGTGCGTGTGAGAGTGTCCGTGTGTGTGTGAGTGTCTGTATGTGCGTGAGAGTGTCTGTGTGTGTGAATGTCCGTGCGTGTGAGAGTGTCCGTGTGTGTGAGAGTGTCCGTGCTTGTGAGAGTGTCCATGCGTTAGTGAGAGTGTCCGTGCGTGTGAGAGTGTCTGTATGTGTGACAGTGTCTGTGCATGAGTGAATGTCTGTGCGTGTGAGAGTGTCTGTATGTATGTGTGTCCGTGTGTGTGAGAGTGTCCGTGCGTGTGTGTGTCTGTGCGTGTGTGAGAGTGTCCGTGCGTGTGAGAGTGTCCGTGCATGTGTGAATGTCCGTGCGTGTGAGAGTGTCTGTATTTCTGTGAGTGTCCGTGTGTGTGTGAGCGTCTGTATGTGTGTGAGTGTCCGTGCGTGTGAGAGCGTCCGTGCGAGTGTGAATGTCTGTGCATGTGTGAGAGTGTCCGTGCGTGTGTGAGAGTGTCCGTGCGTGTGAGAGTGTCCGTGTGTGTGTGAGTGTCTGTATGTGTGTGAGAGTGTCTGTGTGTGTGAATGTCCGTGCGTGTGAGATTGTCCGTGTGTGTTAGATTGTCCATGCTTGTGAGAGTGTCCATGCGTGTGTGTGTCCGTGCATGTGAGAGTGTCTGTATGTGTGACAGTGTCTGTGCGTGAGTGAATGTCTGTGCGTGTGAGAGTGTCTGTATGTATGTGTGTCCATGTGTGTGTGAGAGTGTCCGTGTATGTGTGAATGTCCGTGCGTGTGAGTGTCTGTGCGTGTGTGAGTGTCTGTATGTGTGAGAGTGTCTGTGCGTGAGTGAATGTCTGTGCGTGTGAGAGTGTCTGTATGTGTGTGTGTGTGTTTGTATGTGTGGGAGAGGGTCCGTGCATGTGTGAATGTCCGTGCGTGTGAGAGTGTCCGTGCGTGTGAGAGTGTCCGTGCGTGTGAGAGTGTCTGTGCGTGTGTGAGTGTCCGTGCGTGTGTGAGTGTCCGTGTGTGTGAGAGTGTCCGTGTGAGAGTGTCTGTGTGTGTGAGAGTGTCTGTGCGTGTGAGATTGTCCGTGCGTGTGAGAGTGTCTGTGCGTGTGTGAGTGTCCGTGCGTGTGTGAGTGTCCGTGTGTGTGAGAGTGTCCGTGTGCGAGTGTCTGTGTGTGTGAGAGTGTCTGTGCGTGTGAGAGTGTCCGTGCGTGTGAGAGTGTCTGTGCGTGTGTGAGTGTCCGTGCGTGTGTGAGTATCCATGCATGTGTGAGTATCCGTGTGAGAGTGTCTGTGCGTGTGACAGTGTCCGTATTTGTGAGAGCGTCCGTGTGAGAGTGTCCGTGTGTATAAGAGTGTCCGTGTGTGTGAGAATTTTCGAGCGTGTGAGAGTGTCCATGCGTTTGAGAGTGTCCGTGCATGTGAGAGCGTCTGTGCGTGTGTGAATGCCTGTGTGTGTGTGTGAGTGTCCGTGTGTGAGTGAGTGTCCATGTGAGACTTTCCGTGCATGTGTGAGTATCTGTGTTAGTGTGTCCGTGTGTGGGAGAGTGTTCATACGTGTGAGAGTGTCCGTGCATGTGAGAGTGTCTGTGCATGTGTGAATGTCTGTCTGTGTGAGAGTGTCCGTGTGTGTGTGTTCAAGCGTGAGAGTGTCCGTGTGTGTGAGAGTGTCTGTGTGAGAGTGTCCGTGCGTGTGTGTCCGTGCGTGTGAGAATGTCCGTGTGTGTGAGAGTATCCGTGCGTGTGTGTGTCCGTGTGTGTGAGAGTGTCCGTGTGTGTGAGAGTGTCCGTGCGTGTGTGAGTCTCCCTGCGTGTGAGAGTGTCCGTGTGTGTGAGAGTGTCTGTATTTATGAGACTGTTCGTGCGTGTGAGAGTGTCTGTATTTGTGAGAGTGTCCGTGTGTGTGGGAGTGTCACTGCGTGTGTGAGTCTCCATGCGTGTGAGAGTGTCCGTGTGTGAGTGAGTGTCTGTGTGTGTGAGAGAGTGTCCGTGTGTGAGAGAGTGTCCGTGCGTGTGAGAGTGTCCATGTGTTTTTGAGAGTGTCCGTGCGTGTGTGTGTCTGTGCGTGTGAGAGAGTGTCCGTGCATGTGAGAGTGTCCGTGAATGTGTGAATGTCCGTGCGTGTGAGAGTGTCTGTATTTCTGTGAGTGTCCGTGTGTGTGTGAGCGTCTGTATGTGTGTGAGTGTCCGTGCGTGTGAGAGCGTCCGTGCGAGTGTGAATGTCCGTGCGTGTATGAGTGTCCGTGCATGTGTGAGTGTGTCCGTGCGTGTGTGAGTGTCCGTGCGTGTGTGAGTGTCCGTGCGTGTGAGAGTGTCCGTGTGTGTCAGTGTCCATGCGTGTGAGAGTGTCCGTGTGTGTGAGAGTGTCCGTGCGTGTGTGAGAGTGTCCGTGCGTGTGAGAGTGTCCGTGCATGTGAGAGTGTCCGTGCGTGTGTGAGAGTGTCCATGTGTGAGTGAGTGTCCGTGCGTGTGAGAGAGTCCATGCGTGTGAGAGTGTCCGTGCGTGTGAGAGTGTCCGTGCGTGTGTGTGTCCGTGCGTGTGTGAGAGTGTCCGTGCTTGTGAGAGAGTGTCCGTGTTTGTGAGA
The DNA here is from genome assembly GCA_026770705.1 of Isurus oxyrinchus. Taxonomy (NCBI): domain Eukaryota; kingdom Metazoa; phylum Chordata; class Chondrichthyes; order Lamniformes; family Lamnidae; genus Isurus; species Isurus oxyrinchus. The sequence goes on from JANJGN010000080.1 coordinate 1,896,139, forward strand.
GAGTGTCCGTGCTTGTGAGTGGGTCCGTGCGTGTGTGAGTGTCCGTGCGTGTGTGAGAGTGTCCGTGCATGTGAGAGTGTCCGTGCGTGTGTGAGCGTGTCCATGTGTGAGTGAGTGGCCGTGCATTTGAGAGTGTCCATGTGTGAGTGAGTGGCCGTGCATTTGAGAGTGTCCGTGTGTGAGTGAGTGTCCGTGCGTGTGAGAGTGTCCGTGCGTGTGAGAGTATCCGTGCGTGTGAGAGTGTCCATGTGTGAGTGAGTTGCCATGCATGTGAGAGTGTCTGTGTGTGAGTGAGTGTCCGTGCGTGTGTGAGTGTCCGTGTGTGTGAGTGTGTCCGTGTGTGTGAGAGTGTCCGTGCATCTGAGAGTGTCCGTGTGTGTGTGAGAGTGTCCGTGCATGTGAGAGTGTCCATGCATGTGAGAGTGTCCGTGCGTGTGTGAGAGTGTCCGTGCGTGTGTGAGAGTGTCCGTGCGTGAGTGAGAGTGTCCGTGCGTGTGTGAGAGTGTCCGTCCGTGTGAGAGTGTCCGTGCATGTGAGAGTGTTGTGCGTGTGAGAGTATCCGTGCGTGTGTGTGTCCGTGTGTGTGTGAGAGTGTCCGTGCTTGTTAGCGTGTCCGTGCGTGTGAGAGTATCCGTGCGTGTGAGAGTGTCCGTGCGTGTGTGAGTGTGTCCGTGCGTGTGTGAGTGTCTCCGTGCGTGTGTGAGTGTGTTCGTGCGTCTGTGAATGTCCGTGTGTGTGTGAGTGTCCGTGCGTGTGAGAGTGTCCGTGCGTGTGTGAGAGTGTCCGTGTGTGAGAGAGTGTCCGTGAGTGTGAGAGTGTCCGTGAGTGTGAGAGTGTCCGTGCATGTGAGAGTGTCCGTGTGTTTGAGAGTGTCCGTGACTGTGAGAGTGTCTGTGTGTGTGAGAGTTTCCGTGTGTGTGAGAGTGTCCGTGCATGTGAGAGTGTCCGTGTGTGTGAGAGTGTCCATGTGTGAGTGAGTGTCCGTGCGTGTGTGAATGTCTGTGCGTGTGAGAGAGTCCGTGTGTGTGAGAGTGTCACTGCGTGTGAGAGTGTCCGTGCGTTTGAGAGTGTCCGTGCGTGTGTGTGTCTGTGCGTGTGAGAGTGTCCATGTGTGAGTGAGTGTCCGTGCGTGTGTGAGTGTCCGTGCGTGTGAGAGTGTCACTGCGTGTGAGAGTGTCCGTGCGTGTGAGAGTGTCACTGCGTGTGAGAGTATCCGTGCGTGTGAGAGTGTCCGTGCGTGTGAGAGTGTCCGTGCGTGTGAGAGTGTCCATGCGTGTGAGAGTGTCCGTGCGAGTGTGAGAGTGTCCATGTGTGAGTGAGTGGCCGTGCATGTGAGAGTGTCCGTGTGTGTGTGTGTCCGTGCGTGTGAGAGTGTCCGTGTGTGAGTGTCCGTGCGTGTGAGAGTGTCCGTGCATGTGAGAGTGTCCGTGCGTGTGTGAGAGTGTCCGTGTGTGTGAGAGTGTCCATGTGTGTGTAAGAGTGTCCGTGCATGTGAGAGTGTCCGTGCGTGTGAGAGTGTCCGTGCGTGTGAGAGTGTCCGTGCATGAGTGAGAGTGTCCGTGCGTGTGTGAGAGTGTCCGTCCATACGAGAGTGTCCATGCGTGTGAGAGTGTCCGTGCATGTGAGAGTGTCCGTGCGTGTGTGTGTCCGTGTGTGTGTGAGAGTGTCCGTGCTTGTGAGCGTGTCCGTGCGTGTGAGAGTGTCCGTGCGTGTGTGAGTGTGTCCGTGTGTGTGTGAGTGTGTCCGTGCGTGTGTGAGTGTCCGTGCGTGTGTGAGTGTCCGTGCGTGTGAGAGTGTCCGTGTGTGTCAGTGTCCATGCGTGTGAGAGTGTCCGTGTGTGTGAGAGTGTCCATGTGTGAGTGAGTGTCCGTGAGTGTGTGAATGTCTGTGCGTGTGAGAGAGTCCGTGTGTGTGAGAGTGTCACTGCGTGTGAGAGTGTCCGTGCGTTTGAGAGTGTCCGTGCGTGTGTGTGTCTGTGCGTGTGAGAGTGTCCATGCGTGAGTGAGTGTCCGTGCGTGTGTGAGTGTCCGTGCGTGTGAGAGTGTCCGTGCGTGTGAGAGTGTCACTGCGTGTGAGAGTGTCCGTGCGTGTGAGAGTGTCACTGCGTGTGAGAGTATCCGTGCGTGTGAGAGTGTCCGTGCGTGTGAGAGTGTCCGTGCGTGTGAGAGTGTCCGTGCGTGTGAGAGTGTCCGTGCGTGTGTGAGAGTGTCCATGTGTGAGTGAGTGGCCGTGCATGTGAGAGTGTCCGTGTGTGTGTGTGTCCGTGCGTGTGAGAGTGTCCGTGTGTGTGAGAGTGTCCGTGCGTGTGAGAGTGTCCATGTGTGTGTAAGAGTGTACGTGCATGTGAGAGTGTCCGTGCGTGTGAGAGTGTCCGTGCGTGTGAAAGTGTCCGTGCATGAGTGAGAGTGTCCGTGCGTGTGTGAGAGTGTCCGTCCATACGAGAGTGTCCATGCGTGTGAGAGTGTCCGTGCATGTGAGAGTGTCCGTGCGTGTGTGTGTCCGTGTGTGTGAGAGAGTGTCCGTGCTTGTGAGCGTGTCCGTGCGTGTGAGTGTCCGTGCGTGTGTGAGTGTGTCCGTGCGTGTGTGAGTGTGTCCGTGCGTGTGTGAGTGTCCGTGCGTGTGTGAGTGTCCGTGCGTGTGAGAGTGTCCGTGTGTGTCAGTGTCCATGCGTGTGAGAGTGTCCGTGTGTGTGAGAGTGTCCATGCGTGTGAGAGTGTCCGTGTGTGTGTGAGAGTGTCCGTGCGTGTGAGAGTGTCCGTGCATGTGAGAGTGTCCGTGCGTGTGTGAGAGTGTCCATGTGTGAGTGAGTGTCCGTGCGTGTGAGAGTGTCCATGCGTGTGAGAGTGTCCGTGCGTGTGAGAGTGTCCGTGCGTGTGTGTGTCCGTGTGTGTGTGAGAGTGTCCGTGCTTGTGAGAGAGTGTCCGTGCTTGTGAGCGTGTCCGTGCGTGTGAGAGTGTCCGTGTGTGAGTGAGTGTCCGTGCGTGTGAGAGTGTCCGTGCGTGTGAGAGTATCCGTGCGTGTGAGAGTGTCCATGTGTGAGTGAGTTGCCATGCATGTGAGAGTGTCTGTGTGTGAGTGAGTGTCCGTGCGTGTGTGAGTGTCCGTGTGTGTGAGAGTGTCCGTGTGTGTGAGAGTGTCCGTGCATGTGAGTGTGTCCGTGTGTGTGTGAGAGTGTCCGTGCATGTGAGAGTGTCCATGCATGTGAGAGTGTCCGTGCGTGTGTGAGAGTGTCCGTGCGTGTGTGAGAGTGTCCGTGCGTGAGTGAGAGTGTCCGTGCGTGTGTGAGAGTGTCCGTCCGTGTGAGAGTGTCCGTGCATGTGAGAGTGTTGTGCGTGTGAGAGTATCCGTGCGTGTGTGTGTCCGTGTGTGTGTGAGAGTGTACGTGCTTGTTAGCGTGTCCGTGCGTGTGAGAGTATCCGTGCGTGTGAGAGTGTCCGTGCGTGTGTGAGTGTGTCCGTGCGTGTGTGAGTGTCTCCGTGCGTGTGTGAGTGTGTTCGTGCGTCTGTGAATGTCCGTGTGTGTGTGAGTGTCCGTGCGTGTGAGAGTGTCCGTGCGTGTGTGAGAGTGTCCGTGTGTGAGAGAGTGTCCGTGAGTGTGAGAGTGTCCGTGAGTGTGAGAGTGTCCGTGAGTGTGAGAGTGTCCGTGCATGTGAGAGTGTCCGTGTGTTTGAGAGTGTCCGTGACTGTGAGAGTGTCTGTGTGTGTGAGAGTTTCCGTGTGTGTGAGAGTGTCCGTGCATGTGAGAGTGTCCGTGTGTGTGAGAGTGTCCATGTGTGAGTGAGTGTCCGTGCGTGTGTGAATGTCTGTGCGTGTGAGAGAGTCCGTGTGTGTGAGAGTGTCACTGCGTGTGAGAGTGTCCGTGCGTTTGAGAGTGTCCGTGCGTGTGTGTGTCTGTGCGTGTGAGAGTGTCCATGTGTGAGTGAGTGTCCGTGCGTGTGTGAGTGTCCGTGCGTGTGAGAGTGTCACTGCGTGTGAGAGTGTCCGTGCGTGTGAGAGTGTCACTGCATGTGAGAGTATCCGTGCGTGTGAGAGTGTCCGTGCGTGTGAGAGTATCCGTGCGTGTGAGAGTGTCCATGCGTGTGAGAGTGTCCGTGCGTGTGTGAGAGTGTCCATGTGTGAGTGAGTGGCCGTGCATGTGAGAGTGTCCGTGTGTGTGTGTGTCCGTGCGTGTGAGAGTGTCCGTGTGTGTGAGAGTGTCCGTGCGTGTGAGAGTGTCCGTGCATGTGAGAGTGTCCGTGCGTGTGTGAGAGTGTCCGTGTGTGTGAGAGTGTCCATGTGTGTGTAAGAGTGTCCGTGCATGTGAGAGTGTCCGTGCGTGTGAGAGTGTCCGTGCGTGTGAAAGTGTCCGTGCATGAGTGAGAGTGTCCGTGCGTGTGTGAGAGTGTCCGTCCATACGAGAGTGTCCATGCGTGTGAGAGTGTCCGTGCATGTGAGAGTGTCCGTGCGTGTGTGTGTCCGTGTGTGTGTGAGAGTGTCCGTGTGTGTGTGAGTGTCTGTATGTGTGTGAGAGTGTCTGTGTGTGTGAATGTCCGTGCGTGTGAGATTGTCCGTGTGTGTTAGATTGTCCATGCTTGTGAGAGTGTCCATGCGTGTGTGTGTCCGTGCGTGTGAGAGTGTCTGTATGTGTGACAGTGTCTGTGCGTGAGTGAATGTCTGTGCGTGTGAGAGTGTCTGTATGTATGTGTGTCCATGTGTGTGTGAGAGTGTCCGTGTATGTGTGAATGTCCGTGCGTGTGAGTGTCTGTGCGTGTGTGAGTGTCTGTATGTGTGAGAGTGTCTGTGCGTGAGTGAATGTCTGTGCGTGTGAGAGTGTCTGTATGTGTGTGTGTGTGTTTGTATGTGTGGGAGAGTGTCCGTGCATGTGTGAATGTCCGTGCGTGTGAGAGTGTCCGTGCGTGTGAGAGTGTCCGTGCGTGTGAGAGTGTCTGTGCGTGTGTGAGTGTCCGTGCGTGTGTGAGTGTCCGTGTGTGTGAGAGTGTCCGTGTGAGAGTGTCTGTGTGTGTGAGAGTGTCTGTGCGTGTGAGAGTGTCCGTGCGTGTGAGAGTGTCTGTGCGTGTGTGAGTGTCCGTGCGTGTGTGTGTCCGTGTGTGTGAGAGTGTCCGTGTGCGAGTGTCTGTGTGTGTGAGAGTGTCTGTGCGTGTGAGAGTGTCCGTGCGTGTGAGAGTGTCTGTGCGTGTGTGAGTGTCCGTGCATGTGTGAGTATCCATGCATGTGTGAGTATCCGTGTGAGAGTGTCTGTGCGTGTGACAGTGTCCGTATTTGTGAGAGCGTCCGTGTGAGAGTGTCCGTGTGTATAAGAGTGTCCGTGTGTGTGAGAATTTTCGAGCGTGTGAGAGTGTCCATGCGTTTGAGAGTGTCCGTGCATGTGAGAGCGTCTGTGCGTGTGTGAATGCCTGTGTGTGTGTGTGAGTGTCCGTGTGTGAGTGAGTGTCCATGTGAGAGTTTCCGTGCATGTGTGAGTATCTGTGTTAGTGTGTCCGTGTGTGGGAGAGTGTCCATACGTGTGAGAGTGTCCGTGCGTGTGAGAGTGTCTGTGCATGTGTGAATGTCTGTCTGTGTGAGAGTGTCTGTGTGTGTGAGTGTTCAAGCGTGAGAGTGTCCGTGTGTGTGAGAGTGTCTGTGTGAGAGTGTCCGTGCGTGTGTGTCCGTGCGTGTGAGAATGTCCGTGTGTGTGAGAGTGTCCGTGCGTGTGTGTGTCCGTGTGTGTGAGAGTGTCCGTGTGTGTGAGAGTGTCCGTGCGTGTGTGAGTCTCCCTGCGTGTGAGAGTGTCCGTGTGTGTGAGAGTGTCTGTATTTATGAGACTGTTCGTGCGTGTGAGAGTGTCTGTATTTGTGAGAGTGTCCGTGTGTGTGAGAGTGTCACTGCGTGTGTGAGTCTCCATGCGTGTGAGAGTGTCCGTGTGTGAGTGAGTGTCTGTGTGTGTGAGAGAGTGTCCGTGTGTGAGAGAGTGTCCGTGCGTGTGAGAGTGTCCATGTGTTTTTGAGAGTGTCCGTGCGTGTGTGTGTCTGTGCGTGTGTGAGAGTGTCCGTGCATGTGAGAGTGTCCGTGCATGTGTGAATGTCCGTGCGTGTGAGAGTGTCTGTATTTCTGTGAGTGTCCGTGTGTGTGTGAGCGTCTGTATGTGTGTGAGTGTCCGTGCGTGTGAGAGCGTCCGTGCGAGTGTGAATGTCCATGCGTGTATGAGTGTCCGTGCATGTGTGAGTGTGTCCGTGCGTGTGTGAGTGTCCGTGCGTGTGTGAGTGTCCGTGCGTGTGAGAGTGTCCGTGTGTGTCAGTGTCCATGCGTGTGAGAGTGTCCGTGTGTGTGAGAGTGTCCGTGCGTGTGAGAGTGTCCGTGTGTGTGTGAGAGTGTCCGTGCGTGTGAGAGTGTCCGTGCATGTGAGAGTGTCCGTGCGTGTGTGAGAGTGTCCATGTGTGAGTGAGTGTCCGTGCGTGTGAGAGTGTCCATGCGTGTGAGAGTGTCCGTGCGTGTGAGAGTGTCCGTGCGTGTGTGTGTCCGTGCGTGTGTGAGAGTGTCCGTGCTTGTGAGAGAGTGTCCGTGCTTGTGAGTGTGTCCGTGCGTGTGTGAGTGTCCGTGCGTGTGTGAGAGTGTCCGTGCATGTGAGAGTGTCCGTGCGTGTGTGAGCGTGTCCATGTGTGAGTGAGTGGCCGTGCATTTGAGAGTGTCCATGTGTGAGTGAGTTGCCATGCATGTGAGAGTGTCTGTGTGTGAGTGAGTGTCCGTGCGTGTGTGAGTGTCCGTGTGTGTGAGAGTGTCCGTGTGTGTGAGAGTGTCCGTGCATGTGAGAGTGTCCGTGTGTGTGTGAGAGTGTCCGTGCATGTGAGAGTGTCCATGCATGTGAGAGTGTCCGTGCGTGTGTGAGAGTGTCCGTGCGTGTGTGAGAGTGTCCGTGCGTGAGTGAGAGTGTCCGTGCGTGTGTGAGAGTGTCCGTCCGTGTGAGAGTGTCCGTGCATGTGAGAGTGTTGTGCGTGTGAGAGTATCTGTGCGTGTGTGTGTCCGTGTGTGTGTGAGAGTGTCCGTGCTTGTTAGCGTGTCCGTGCGTGTGAGAGTATCCGTGCGTGTGAGAATGTCCGTGCGTGTGTGAGTGTGTCCGTGCGTGTGTGAGTGTCTCCGTGCGTGTGTGAGTGTGTTCGTGCGTCTGTGAATGTCCGTGCGTGTGTGAGTGTCCGTGCGTTGGAGAGTGTCCGTGCGTGTGTGAGAGTGTCCGTGTGTGAGAGAGTGTTCGTGAGTGTGAGAGTGTCCGTGAGTGTGAGAGTGTCCGTGAGTGTGAGAGTGTCCGTGCATGTGAGAGTGTCCGTGTGTTTGAGAGTGTCCGTGACTGTGAGAGTGTCTGTGTGTGTGAGAGTTTCCGTGTGTGTGAGAGTGTCCGTGCATGTGAGAGTGTCCGTGTGTGTGAGAGTGTCCATGTGTGAGTGAGTGTCCGTGCGTGTGTGAATGTCTGTGCGTGTGAGAGAGTCCGTGTGTGTGAGAGTGTCACTGCGTGTGAGAGTGTCCGTGCGTTTGAGAGTGTCCGTGCGTGTGTGTGTCTGTGCGTGTGAGAGTGTCCATGTGTGAGTGAGTGTCCGTGCGTGTGTGAGTGTCCGTGCGTGTGAGAGTGTCACTGCGTGTGAGAGTGTCCGTGCGTGTGAGAGTGTCACTGCGTGTGAGAGTATCCGTGCGTGTGAGAGTGTCCGTGCGTGTGAGAGTGTCCGTGCGTGTGAGAGTGTCCATGCGTGTGAGAGTGTCCGTGCGTGTGTGAGAGTGTCCATGTGTGAGTGAGTGGCCGTGCATGTGAGAGTGTCCGTGTGTGTGTGTGTCCGTGCGTGTGAGAGTGTCCGTGTGTGTGAGAGTGTCCGTCCATATGAGAGTGTCCATGCGTGTGAGAGTGTCCGTGCATGTGAGAGTGTCCGTGCGTGTGTGTGTCCGTGTGTGTGTGAGAGTGTCCGTGCTTGTGAGCGTGTCCGTGCGTGTGAGAGTGTCCGTGCGTGTGTGAGTGTGTCCGTGCGTGTGTGAGTGTGTCCGTGCATGTGTGAGTGTCCGTGCGTGTGTGAGAGTGTCCGTGCATGTGAGAGTGTCCGTGCGTGTGTGAGCGTGTCCATGTGTGAGTGAGTGGCCGTGCATTTGAGAGTGTCCATGTGTGAGTGAGTGGCCGTGCATTTGAGAGTGTCCGTGTGTGAGTGAGTGTCCGTGCGTGTGAGAGTGTCCGTGCGTGTGAGAGTATCCGTGCGTGTGAGAGTGTCCATGTGTGAGTGAGTTGCCATGCATGTGAGAGTGTTTGTGTGTGAGTGAGTGTCCGTGCGTGTGTGAGTGTCCGTGTGTGTGAGAGTGTCAGTGTGTGTGAGAGTGTCCGTGCATGTGAGAGTGTCCGTGTGTGTGTGAGAGTGTCCGTGCATGTGAGAGTGTCCGTGCATGTGAGAGTGTCCGTGCGTGTGTGAGAGTGTCCGTGCGTGTGTGAGAGTGTCCGTGCGTGAGTGAGAGTGTCCGTGCGTGTGTGAGAGTGTCCGTCCGTGTGAGAGTGTCCGTGCGTGTGAGAGTGTTGTGCGTGTGAGAGTATCCGTGCGTGTGTGTGTCCGTGTGTGTGTGAGAGTGTCCGTGCTTGTTAGCGTGTCCGTGCGTGTGAGAGTATCCGTGCGTGTGAGAGTGTCCGTGCGTGTGTGAGTGTGTCCGTGCGTTTGTGAGTGTCTCCGTGCGTGTGTGAGTGTGTTCGTGCGTCTGTGAATGTCCGTGTGTGTGTGAGTGTCCGTGCGTGTGAGAGTGTCCGTGCGTGTGTGAGAGTGTCCGTGTGTGTGAGTGTCCGTGAGTGTGAGAGTGTCCGTGAGTGTGAGAGTGTCCGTGAGTTTGAGAGTGTCCGTGCATGTGAGAGTGTCCGTGTGTTTGAGAGTGTCCGTGACTGTGAGAGTGTCTGTGTGTGTGAGAGTTTCCATGTGTGTGAGAGTGTCCGTGCATGTGAGAGTGTCCGTGTGTGTGAGAGTGTCCATGTGTGAGTGAGTGTCCGTGCGTGTGTGAATGTCTGTGCGTGTGAGAGAGTCCGTGTGTGTGAGAGTGTCACTGCGTGTGAGAGTGTCCGTGCGTTTGAGAGTGTCCGTGCGTGTGTGTGTCTGTGCCTGTGAGAGTGTCCGTGCGTGTGTGAGTGTCCGTGAGTGTGAGAGTGTTACTGCGTGTGAGAGTGTCCGTGCGTGTGAGAGTGTCACTGCGTGTGAGAGTATCCGTGCGTGTGAGAGTGTCCGTGCGTGTGAGAGTGTACGTGCGTGTGAGAGTGTCCGTGCGTGTGTGAGAGTGTCCATGTGTGAGTGAGTGGCCGTGCATGTGAGAGTGTCCGTGTGTGTGTGTGTCCGTGCGTGTGAGAGTGTCCGTGTGTGTGAGAGTGTCCGTGCGTGTGAGAGTGTCCGTGCATGTGAGAGTGTCCGTGCATGTGTGAGAGTGTCCGTGTGTGTGAGAGTGTCCATGTGTGTGTAAGTGTCCGTGCATGTGAGAGTGTCCGTGCGTGTGAGAGTGTCCGTGCGTGTGAAAGTGTCCGTGCATGAGTGAGAGTGTCCGTGCGTGTGTGAGAGTGTCCGTCCATATGAGAGTGTCCATGCGTGTGAGAGTGTCCGTGCATGTGAGAGTGTCCGTGCGTGTGTGTGTCCGTGTGTGTGTGAGAGTGTCCGTGCTTGTGAGCGTGTCCGTGCGTGTGAGAGTGTCCGTGCGTGTGTGTGTCCGTGCGTGTGTGAGTGTGTCCGTGCGTGTGTGAGTGTCCGTGCGTGTGTGAGTGTCCGTGCGTGTGAGAGTGTCCGTGTGTGTCAGTGTCCATGCGTGTGAGAGTGTCCATGTGTGTGAGAGTGTCCGTGCGTGTGAGAGTGTCCGTGCGTGTGAGAGTGTCCGTGTGTGTGTGAGAGTGTCCGTGCGTGTGAGAGTGTCCGTGCATGTGAGAGTGTCCGTGCGTGTGTGAGAGTGTCCATGTGTGAGTGAGTGTCCGTGCGTGTGAGAGTGTCCATGCGTGTGAGAGTGTCCGTGCGTGTGAGAGTGTCCGTGAGTCTGTGTGTCCGTATGTGTGTGAGAGTATCCGTGCTTGTGAGAGAGTGTCCGTGCTTGTGAGCGTGTCCGTGCGTGTGAGAGTGTCCGTGCGTGTGTGAGTGTGTCCGTGCGTGTGTGAGTGTGTCCGTGCGTGTGTGAGTGTGTCCGTGCGTGTGTGAGTGTCCGTGCGTGTGTGAGAGTGTCCGTGCATGTGAGAGTGTCCGTGCGTGTGTGAGCGTGTCCATGTGTGAGTGAGTGACCGTGCATTTGAGAGTGTCCATGTGTGAGTGAGTGGCCCTGCATTTGAGAGTGTCCGTGTGTGAGTGAGTGTCCGTGCCTGTGAGAGTGTCCGTGCGTGTGAGAGTATCCGTGCGTGTGAGAGTGTCCATGTGTGAGTGAGTTGCCATGCATGTGAGAGTGTCTGTGTGTGAGTGAGTGTCCGTGCGTGTGTGAGTGTCCGTATGTGTGAGAGTGTCCGTGTGTGTGAGAGTGTCCGTGCATGTGAGAGTGTCCGTGTGTGTGTGAGAGTGTCCGTGCATGTGAGAGTGTCCGTGCATGTGAGAGTGTCCGTGTGTGTGTGAGAGTGTCCGTGCGTGTGTGAGAGTGTCCGTGCGTGAGTGAGAGTGTCCGTGCGTGTGTGAGAGTGTCCATCCGTGTGAGAGTGTCCGTGCGTGTGAGAGTGTTGTGCGTGTGAGAGTATCCGTGCGTGTGTGTGTCCATGTGTGTGTGAGAGTGTCCGTGCTTGTTAGCGTGTCCGTGCGTGTGAGAGTATCCGTGCGTGTGAGAGTGTCCGTGCGTGTGTGAGTGTGTCCGTGCGTGTGTGAGTGTCTCCGTGCGTGTGTGAGTGTGTTCGTGCGTCTGTGAATGTCCGTGTGTGTGTGAGTGTCCGTGCGTGTGAGAGTGTCCGTGCGTGTGTGAGAGTGTCCGTGTGTGTGAGAGTGTCCGTGAGTGTGAGAGTGTCCGTGAGTGTGAGAGTGTCCGTGCATGTGAGAGTGTCCGTGTGTTTGAGAGTGTCCGTGACTGTGAGAGTGTCTGTGTGTGTGAGAGTTTCCGTGTGTGTGAGAGTGTCCGTGCATGTGAGAGTGTCCGTGTGTTTGAGAGTGTCCGTGACTGTGAGAGTGTCTGTGTGTGTGAGAGTGTCCGTGTGTCTGAGAGCGTCCGTGTGTGTGAGAGTGTCCGTGTGTTTGAGAGTGTCCGTGACTGTGAGAGTGTCCGTGTGTTTGAGAGTGTCCGTGACTGTGAGATTGTCCGTGACTGTGAGAGTGTCTGTTTGTGTGAGAGTGTCATTGCGTGTGAGAGTGTCCGTGAGTGTGAGAGTGTCCGTGTGTGTGAGTGTCCATGTGTGTGAGAGTGTCTGTGTGTGTGAATGTCCGTACGTGTGAGATTGTCCGTGTGTGTGAGAGTGTCCGTGTGTGTGAGATTGTCCATGCTTGTGAGAGTGTCCATGCGTGTGTGTGTCCGTGCGTGTGAGAGTGTCTGTATCTGTGACAGTGTCTGTGCGTGAGTGAATGTCTGTGCGTGTGAGAGTGTCTGTATGTATGTGTGTCCATGTGTGTGTGAGAGTGTCCGTGTATGTGTGAATGTCCATGCGTGTGTGAGTGTCTGTGCGTGAGTGAATGTCTGTGCGTGTGAGAGTGTCTGTATGTGTGTGTGTGTGTTTGTATGTGTGGGAGAGTGTCCGTGCATGTGTGAATGTCCGTGCGTGTGAGAGTGTCCGTGCATGTGAGAGTGTCCGTGCATGTGAGAGTGTCTGTGCGTGTGTGAGTGTCCGTGCGTGTGTGTGTCCGTGTGTGTGAGAGTGTCCGTGTGAGAGTGTCTGTGCGTGTGAGAGTGTCTGTGCGTGTGAGAGTGACCGTGCGTCTGAGAGTGTCTGTGCGTGTGTGAGTGTCCGTGCGTGTGTGAGTGTCCATGCATGTGTGAGTGTCCGTGTGAGAGTGTCTGTGCGTGTGACAGTGTCCGTATTTGTGAGAGCGTCCGTGTGAGAGTGTCCGTGTGTGTAATAGTGTCCGTGTGTGTGAGAATTTTCGAGCGTGTGAGAGTGTCTATGCGTTTGAGAGTGTCCGTGCATGTGAGAGTGTCTGTGCGAGTGTGAATGCCTATGTGTGTGTGTGAGTGTCCGTGTGTGAGTGAGTGTCCATGTGAGAATTTCCGTGCATGTGTGAGTATCTGTGTTAGTGTGTCCGTGTGTGGGAGAGTGTCCATACGTGTGAGAGTGTCCGTGCGTGTGAGAGTGTCTGTGCGTGTGTGAATGTCTGTCTGTGTGAGAGTGTCCGTGTGTGTGAGTGTTCAAGCGTGAGAGTGTCCGTGTGTGTGAGAGTGTCTGTGTGAGAGTGTCCGTGCGTGTGTGAGTGTCCGTGTGTGTGAGGGTGTCCGTGTGTGTGAGAGTGTCTGTGCGTGTGTGAGTCTCCCTGCGTGTGAGAGTGTCCATGTGTGTGAGAGTGTCTGTATTTAAGAGACTGTTCGTGCGTGTGAGAGTGTCTGTATTTGTGAGAGTGTCCGTGTGTGTGAGAGTGTCACTACGTGTGTGAGTCTCCATGCGTGTGAGAGTGTCCGTGTGTGAGTGAGTGTCTGTGCGTGTGAGAGAGTGTCCGTGTGTGAGAGAGTGTCCATGCGTGTGAGAGTGTCCATGTGTTTTTGAGAGTGTCCGTGCGTGTGAGTGTCCGTGCGTGTGAGAATGTCCGTGTGTGTGTGAGAGTGTCCGTGCGTGTGTGTGTCCGTGCGTGTGAGAGTGTCCGTGTGTGTGAGAGTGTCCGTGCGTGTGTGAGTGTCCGTGTGTGTGAGAGTGTCCGTGTGTGTGAGAGTGTCCGTGCGTGTGTGAGTCTCCCTGCGTGTGAGAGTGTCCGTGTGTGTGAGAGTGTCTGTATTTATGAGACTGTTCGTGCGTGTGAGAGTGTCTGTATTTGTGAGAGTGTCCGTGTGTGTGAGAGTGTCACTGCATGTGTGAGTCTCCATGCGTGTGAGAGTGTCCGTGTTTGAGTGAGTGTCTGTGTGTGTGAGAGAGTGTCCGTGTGTAAGAGAGTGTCCGTGCGTGTGAGAGTGTCCATGTGTTTTTGAGAGTGTCCGTGCGTGTGAGAGTGTCCGTGCATGTGAGAGGGTCCATGAGTGAGTGACTGTCCGTGCGTGTGACAGTGTCCGTGCGTGTGACAGTGTCCGTGCGTGTGAGAGTGTCCGTGCGTGTGAGAGTGTCCGTGTGTGTGAGAGTGTCCATGTGTGAGTGAGTGTCCGTGCGTGTGTGAATGTCTGTGCGTGTGAGAGAGTCCGTGTGTGTGAGAGTGTCACTGCGTGTGAGAGTGTCCGTGCGTTTGAGAGTGTCCGTGCGTGTGTGTGTCTGTGCGTGTGAGAGTGTCCATGTGTGAGTGAGTGTCCGTGCGTGTGTGTGTCCGTGCGTGTGAGAGTGTCACTGCGTGTGAGAGTGTCCGTGCGTGTGAGAGTGTCACTGCGTGTGAGAGTATCCGTGCGTGTGAGAGTGTCCGTGCGTGTGAGAGTGTCCGTGCGTGTGAGAGTGTCCGTGCGTGTGTGAGAGTGTCCATGTGTGAGTGAGTGGCCGTGCATGTGAGAGTATCCGTGTGTGTGTGTGTCCGTGCGTGTGTGAGTGTCCGTGTGTGTGAGAGTGTCCGTGCGTGTGAGAGTGTCCGTGTGTGTGTGAGAGTGTCCGTGCGTGTGAGAGTGTCCGTGCATGTGAGAGTGTCCGTGCGTGTGTGAGAGTGTCCGTGTGTGTGTACGAGTGTCCATGTGTGTGTAAGAGTGTCCGTGCATGTGAGAGTGTCCGTGCGTGTGAGAGTGTCCGTGCGTGTGAGAGTGTCCGTGCGTGTGAGAGTGTCCGTGCGTGTGTGAGAGTGTCCGTGTGTGTGAGAGTGTCCATGTGTGTGTAAGAGTGTCCGTGCATGTGAGAGTGTCCGTGCGTGTGAGACTGTCCGTGCGTGTGAGACTGTCCGTGCGTGTGTGTGTCCGTGTGTGTGTGAGAGTGTCCGTGCGTGTGTGTGTCCGTGTGTGTGTGAGAGTGTCCGTGCTTGTGAGCGTGTCCGTGCGTGTGAGATTGTCCGTGCGTGTGTGTGTGTCCGTGCATGTTTGAGTGTGTCCGTGCGTGTGTGAGTGTCCGTGCGTGTGTGAGTGTCCGTGCGTGTGAGAGTGTCACTGCGTGTGAGAGTGTCCATGCGTGTGAGAGTGTCCGTGCATGTGAGAGTGTCCGTGCGTGTGAGAGTGTCCATGTGTGAGTGAGTGGCCGTGCATGTGAGAGTGTCCGCGTGTGTGAGAGTGTCCGTGCGTGTGAGAGTGTCCGTGTGTGTGTGAGAGTTTCCGTGCATGTGAGAGTGTCCGTGCATGTGAGAGTGTCCGTGCGTGTGTGAGTGTCCATGTGTGAGTGAGTGTCCGTGCGTGTGAGAGTGTCCATGCGTGTGAGACTGTCCGTGCATGTGAGAGTGTCCGTGCGTGTGAGAGTGTCCGTGCATGTGAGAGTGTCCGTGCGTGTGTGAGAGTGTCCGTGCATGTGTGAGAGTGTCCGTGCGTGAGTGAGAGTGTCCGTGCGTGTGTGAGAGTGTCCGTCCGTGTGAGAGTGTCCGTGCGTGTGAGAGTGTTGTGCGTGTGAGAGTATCCGTGCGTGTGTGTGTCCGTGTGTGTGTGAGAGTGTCCGTGCTTGTTAGCGTGTCCGTGCGTGTGAGAGTATCCGTGCGTGTGAGAGTGTCCGTGCGTGTGTGAGTGTGTCCGTGCGTGTGTGAGTGTCTCCGTGCGTGTGTGAGTGTGTTCGTGCATCTGTGAATGTCCGTGTGTGTGTGAGTGTCCGTGCGTGTGAGAGTGTCCGTGCGTGTGTGAGAGTGTCGATGTGTGAGTGAGTGGCCGTGCATGTGAGAGTGTCCGTGTGTGAGTGAGTGTCCGTGTGTGTCTGAGTGTCCGTGTGTGTGAGAGTGTCCGTGCGTGTGAGAGTGTCCGTGTGTGTGTGAGAGTGTCCGTGTGTGTGTTAGAGTGTCCGTGCATGTGAGAGTGTCCGTGCGTGTGTGAGAGTGTCCGTGCGTGTGTAAGAGTGTCCGTGCGTGTGAGAGTGTTCGTGCGTGTGAGAGTGTCTGTGCGTGTGAGTGTGTCCGTGCGTGTGAGAGTGTCCGTGCTTGTGAGCGTGTCCGTGCATGTGAGAGTGTCCGTGCGTGTGTGAGAGTGTCCGTGCGTGTGTGAGGGTGTCCGTGTGTGTGAGAGTGTCCGTGCGTGTGAGAGTGTCCGTGCGTGTGTGAGAGTGTCCGTGCGTGTGTGAGAGTGTCCATACGTGTGAGAGTGTCCATGAGTGTGAGAGTGTCCATCCGTGTGAGAGTGTCCGTGCGTGTGAGAGTGTCCGTGCGTGTGAGAGTGTCCCTGCGTGTGAGAGTCTCCGTGCGTGTGAGAGTGTCCATGCGTGTGAGAGTGTCCGTGCATGTGTGAGAGTGTCCGTGTGTGTGAGAGTGTCCGTGAGTGTGAGAGTGTCCGTGAGTGTGAGAGTGTCCGTGTGTTTGAGAGTGTCCGTGACTGTGAGAGTGTCTGTGTGTGTGAGAGTTTCCGTGTGTGTGAGAGTGTCCGTGCATGTGAGAGTGTCCGTGTGTTTGAGAGTGTCCGTGACTGTGAGAGTGTCCGTGTGTTTGAGAGTGTCCGTGACTGTGAGAGTGTCCGTGACTGTGAGAGTGTCTGTTTGTGTGAGAGTGTCATTGCGTGTGAGAGTGTCCGTGAGTGTGAGAGTGTCTGTGTGTGTGAGAGTGTCCGTGTGTGTGAGAGTGTCCGTGTGTGTGAGAGTGTCCGTGTGTGTGAGTGTCCGTGTGTGTGAGAGTGTCCGTGACTGTGAGAGTGTCTTTGTGTGTCAGAGTGTCCGTGCATGTGAGAGTGTCCGTGTGTTTGAGAGTGTCCATGCGTGTGAGAGTGTCCGTGAGTGTGAGAGTGTCCGTGTGTTTGAGAGTGTCCGTGTGTGTGAGAGTGTCCGTGAGTGTGAGAGTGTCCGTGTGTTTGAGAGTGTCCGTGCGTGTGAGAGTGTCCGTGAGTGTGAGAGTGTCCGTGTGTTTGAGAGTTTCCGTGTGTGTGAGAGTGTCCGTGAGTGTGAGAGTGTCCGTGTGTTTGAGAGTGTCCGTGTGTGTGAGAGTGTCCGTGTGTGTGAGAGTGTCCGTGAGTGTGAGAGTGTCCGTGCGTGTGAGAGTGTCCGTGACTGTGTGAATGTCCGTGTGTGTGAGAGTGTCCGTGTGTGTGTGTGAGAGTGTCCGTGCGTGTGAGAGTGTCTTTGTGTGTCAGAGTGTCCGTGCATGTGAGAGTGTCCGTGTGTTTGAGAGTGTCCATGCATGTGAGAGTGTCCGTGAGTGTGAGAGTGTCCGTGTGTTTGAGAGTGTCCGTGTGTGTGAGAGTGTCCGTGAGTGTGAGAGTGTCCGTGTGTTTGAGAGTGTCCGTGCGTGTGAGAGTGTCCGTGAGTGTGAGAGTGTCCGTGTGTTTGAGAGTGTCCGTGCGTGTGAGAGTGTCCGTGAGTGTGAGAGTGTCCGTGTGTTTGAGAGTTTCCGTGTGTGTGAGAGTGTCCGTGAGTGTGAGAGTGTCCGTGTGTTTGAGAGTGTCCGTGTGTGTGAGAGTGTCCGTGTGTGTGAGAGTGTCCGTGAGTGTGAGAGTGTCCGTGCGTGTGAGAGTGTCCGTGACTGTGTGAATGTCCGTGTGTGTGAGAGTGTCCGTTTGTGTGTGTGAGAGTGTCCGTGCGTGTGAGAGTGTCTGTGTGTGTGAGAGTGTCTGTGCGTGTGAGAGTGTCCATGCGTGTGAGAGTGTCCGTGCGTGTGAGAGTGTCCATGCGTGTGAGAGTGTCCGTGCATGTGAGAGTGTCCGTGCGTGTGAGAGTGTCCATGCGTGTGAGAGTGTCCGTGCATGTGAGAGTGTCCATGCGTGTGAGAGTGTCCATGTGTGAGTGAGTGGCCGTGCATGTGAGAGTGTCCGCGTGTGTGAGAGTGTCCGTGCGTGTGAGAGTGTCCGTGTGTGTGTGAGAGTTTCCGTGCGTGTGAGAGTGTCCGTGCATGTGAGAGTGTCCGTGCGTGTGTGAGTGTCCATGTGTGAGTGAGTGTCCGTGCGTGTGAGAGTGTCCATGCGTGTGAGACTGTCCGTGCGTGTGAGAGTGTCCGTGCGTGTGAGACTGTCCGTGCGTGTGTGTGTCCGTGTGTGTGTGAGAGTGTCCATGCTTGTGAGCGTGTCCGTGCGTGTGAGAGTGTCCGTGCATGTGTGAGTGTGTCCGTGCGTGTGTGAGTGTGTCCGTGCGTGTGTGAGTGTCCGTGCGTGTGTGAGAGTGTCCGTGCATGTGAGAGCGTCCGTGCGTGTGTGAGCGTGTCCATGTGTGAGTGAGTGGCCGTGCATTTGAGAGTGTCCATGTGTGAGTGAGTGGCCGTGCATTTGAGAGTGTCCTTGTGTGAGTGAGTGTCCGTGCGTATGTGAGTGTCCGTGCGTGTGTGAGTTTCCGTGCATGTGAGAGTGTCACTGCGTGTGAGAGTGTCCGTGCGTGTGAGAGTGTCCGTGCGTGTGAGAGTGTCCGTGCGTGTGAGAGTGTCCGTGCGTGTGAGAGTGTCCATGTGTGAGTGAGTGGCCATGCATGTGAGAGTGTCTGTGTGTGAGTGAGTGTCCGTGCATGTGTGAGTGTCCGTGTGTGTGAGAGTGTCCGTGTGTGTGAGAGTGTCCGTGCATGTGAGAGTGTCCGTGTGTGTGTGAGAGTGTCCGTGCGTGTGAGAGTGTCCGTGCATGTGAGAGTGTCCGTGCGTGTGTGAGAGTGTCCGTGCATGTGTGAGAGTGTCCGTGCGTGAGTGAGAGTGTCCGTGCGTGTGTGAGAGTGTCCGTCCGTGTGAGAGTGTCCGTGCGTGTGAGAGTGTTGTGCGTGTGAGAGTATCCGTGCGTGTGTGTGTCCGTGTGTGTGTGAGAGTGTCCGTGCTTGTTAGCGTGTCCGTGCGTGTGAGAGTATCCGTGCGTGTGAGAGTGTCCGTGCGTGTGTGAGTGTGTCCGTGCGTGTGTGAGTGTCTCCGTGCGTGTGTGAGTGTGTTCGTGCGTCTGTGAATGTCCGTGTGTGTGTGAGTGTCCGTGCGTGTGAGAGTGTCCGTGCGTGTGTGAGAGTGTCGATGTGTGAGTGAGTGGCCGTGCATGTGAGAGTGTCCGTGTGTGAGTGAGTGTCCGTGTGTGTCTGAGTGTCCGTGTGTGTGAGTGTCCGTGCGTGTGAGAGTGTCCGTGTGTGTGTGAGAGTGTCCGTGTGTGTGTGAGAGTGTCCGTGCATGTGAGAGTGTCCGTGCGTGTGTGAGAGTGTCCGTGCATGTGTAAGAGTGTCCGTGCGTGTGAGAGTGTCCGTGCGTGTGAGAGTGTCTGTGCGTGTGAGTGTGTCCGTGCGTGTGAGAGTGTCCGTGCTTGTGAGCGTGTCCGTGCATGTGAGAGTGTCCGTGCGTGTGTGAGAGTGTCCGTGCGTGTGTGAGAGTGTCCGTGTGTGTGAGAGTGTCCGTGCGTGTGAGAGTGTCCGTGCGTGTGTGAGAGTGTCCGTGCGTGTGTGAGAGTGTCAATGCGTGTGAGAGTGTCCATGAGTGTGAGAGTGTCCATCCGTGTGAGAGTGTCCGTGCGTGTGAGAGTGTCCCTGCGTGTGAGAGTGTCCCTGCGTGTGAGAGTGTCCGTGCGTGTGGGAGTGTCCGTGCATGTGTGAGAGTGTCCGTGTGTGTGAGAGTGTCCGTGAGTGTGAGAGTGTCCGTGAGTGTGAGAGTGTCCGTGTGTTTGAGAGTGTCCGTGACTGTGAGAGTGTCTGTGTGTGTGAGAGTTTCCGTGTGTGTGAGAGTGTCCGTGCATGTGAGAGTGTCCGTGTGTTTGAGAGTGTCCGTGACTGTGAGAGTGTCCGTGTGTTTGAGAGTGTCCGTGACTGTGAGAGTGTCCGTGACTGTGAGAGTGTCTGTTTGTGTGAGAGTGTCATTGCGTGTGAGAGTGTCCGTGAGTGTGAGAGTGTCTGTGTGTGTGAGAGTGTCCGTGTGTGTGAGAGTGTCCGTGTGTGTGAGAGTGTCCGTGTGTGTGAGTGTCCGTGTGTGTGAGAGTGTCCGTGTGTTTGAGAGTGTCCGTGACTGTGAGAGTGTCTTTGTGTGTCAGAGTGTCCGTGCATGTGAGAGTGTCCGTGTGTTTGAGAGTGTCCATGCGTGTGAGAGTGTCCGTGAGTGTGAGAGTGTCCGTGTGTTTGAGAGTGTCCGTGAGTGTGAGAGTGTCCGTGAGTGTGAGAGTGTCCGTGTGTTTGAGAGTGTCCGTGCGTGTGAGAGTGTCCGTGAGTGTGAGAGTGTCCGTGTGTTTGAGAGTTTCCGTGTGTGTGAGAGTGTCCGTGAGTGTGAGAGTGTCCGTGTGTTTGAGAGTGTCCGTGTGTTTGAGAGTGTCCGTGAGTGTGAGAGTGTCCGTGTGTTTGACAGTGTCCGTGCGTGTGAGAGTGTCCGTGAGTGTGAGAGTGTCCGTGTGTTTGAGAGTGTCCGTGTGTTTGAGAGTGTCCGTGAGTGTGAGAGTGTCCGTGAGTGTGAGAGTGTCCGTGCGTGTGAGAGTGTCCATGAGTGTGAGAGTGTCCGTGCGTGTGAGAGTGTCCGTGACTGTGTGAGTGTCCGTGTGTGTGAGAGTGTCCGTGTGTGTGAGAGTGTCCGTGAGTGTGAGAGTGTCCGTGCGTGTGAGAGTGTCCGTGACTGTGTGAATGTCCGTGTGTGTGAGAGTGTCCGTGTGTGTGTGTGAGAGTGTCCGTGCGTGTGAGAGTGTCCGTGTGTGAGAGTGTCTGTGCGTGTGAGAGTGTCCATGCGTGTGAGAGTGTCCGTGCGTGTGAGAGTGTCCATGCGTGTGAGAGTGTCTGCGTGTGTGAGAGTGTCCGTGCGTGTGAGAGTGTCCATGCGTGTGAGAGTGTCTGCGTGTGTGAGAGTGTCCGTGCGTGTGAGTGTCCGTGCGTGTGAGAGTGTCTGTGTGTGTGAGAGTGTCCGTGCGAGTGCACATGTCCATTGCATCCATCTTTGACTGTTTGTGTGTCCAAGTCTGTTTATCTGTCTATGTGTGTGTGTATCTGTAGGTATATCTATGACAGCCCACATGTGTGTGTCCATGTCCAAATGTGTGAGAGCTAAACACATGATGGATACTCACGCACAAGCTCCCGGATGGTGACAGGCTGTGGCAGTGAGGCTGCTCCGCTCATTCCTGCCATATTAACGGATCTCACTCGGAAACGTAGCTTCTCCCCCGTGGGCAGATCGCAGATTAGGAGCGAGTTACAATCGATCAATCCTTCCTGAGCAGGTAGCCACTCATCCGCTAGGAAAGGGAAGGTAAGAGGAAGATAGGGATGCAAGAGTGAGACAGAGAAGAGAGGGAGGGAAACGAGGAGAAAGGGTGGTAAATGAGGAGATGGAACCACGCGAGACATAGAGAGGGAGAAGAAAATGAGGAGGCAAACGAGAGGGGGATGGAAATTAAGAGATGGAAGCAAGAGAGCCACAGAGGACTGAGGGAGGGAAACCCAATAGCAGACAGGCTGCGTACACAGCCCAGTGAAATACTCCCACCCGATAGCGGACAGGCTGCGTACACAGCCCAGTGAAATACTCCAACCCGATAGCGGACAGGCTGCGTACACAGCCCAGTGCGATATCCCCACCCGATAGCGGACAGGCTGCGTACACAGCCCAGTGCGATATCCCCACCCGATAGCGGACAGGCTGCAAACACAGCCCAGTGCGATATCCCCACCCGATAGCGGACAGGCTGCGTACACAGCCCAGTGCGATTTGCCCACCCGATAGCGGACAGGCTGTGTACATAGCCCAGTGCGATATCACCACCCGATAGCGGACAGGCTGCGTACACAGCCCAGTGCGATATCCCCACCCGATAGTGGACAGGCTGCGTACACAGCTCAGTGCGATATCACCACCCGGTAGAGGACAGGCTGCGTACACAGCCCAGTGCGATATCCCACCCGATAGTGGACAGGCTGCGTACACAGCCCAGTGTGATATCCCCATCCCATAGTGGACAGGCTGCGTACACAGCCCAGTGCGATATCCCACCCGATAGCGGACAGGCTGCGTACACAGCCCAGTGCGATATCCCCATCCCATAGCGAACAGGCTACGTACACAGCCCAGTGCGATATCCCCACCCAATAGCAGACAGGCTGCGTACACAACCCTTTGCGATATCCCCACCCGATAGCAAACAGGCTGCGTACACAGCCCTGTGCAATAGACCCACCCAATAGCAGACAGGCTGCGTACACATCCCAGTGCGATATCCCCACCCGATAGCGGACAGGCTGCGTACACAGGCCTGTGCACTACTCCCACCCAATAGCGGACAGGCTGCGTACACAGCCCAGTGCGATATCCCCACCCGATAGCGGACAGGCTGCGTAACAGCCCAGTGAAATACTCCCACCCAATAGCGGACAGGCTGCGTGCACAGCCCAGTGCGATATCCCCACCCGATAGCGGACAGGCTGCGTACACAGCCCAGTGTGATGTCCCCACCCGATAGCGGACAGGCTGTGTACACAGCCCAGTGCGATATCCCCATCCGATATTGGACAGGCTGTGTACACAGCCCAGTGCGACATCCCCACCCGATAGCGGACAGGCTGCGTACACAGCCCAGTGCGATATCACCATCCCATAGTGGACAGGCTGCATACATAGCCCAGTGCGATATCCCCATCCGATATTGGACAGGCTGCAAACACAGCCCAGTGCGATATCCCACCCGATAGCGGACAGGCTGCGTACACAGCCCAGTGCGATATCCCCATCCCATAGTGGACAGGCTGCGTACACAGCCCAGTGCGATATCCCCACCCGATAGCAGACAGGCTGCGTACACAGCCCTGTGTGATACACCCAACCAATAGCGAACAGGCTGCGTACACAGCCCAGTGCGATATCCCCACCCAATAGCAGACAGGCTGCGTACACAACCCTTTGCGATATCCCCACCCGATAGCAAACAGGCTGCGTACACAGCCCTGTGCAATAGACCCACCCAATAGCAGACAGGCTGCGTACACAGCCCAGTGCGATATCCCCACCCGATAGTGGACAGGCTGCGTACACAGGCCTGTGTACTACTCCCACCCAATAGCGGACAGGCTGCGTACACAGTCCAGTGCGATATCCCCACCCGATAGCGGACAGGCTGCATAACAGCCCAGTGAAATACTCCCACCCAATAGCGGACAGGCTGCGTGCACAGCCCAGTGCGATATCCCCACCCAATAGCGGACAGGCTGTGTACACAGCCCAGTGCGATGTCCCCACCCGATAGCGGACAGGCTGTGTACACTGCCCAGTGCGATATCCCCATCCGATATTGGACAGGCTGTGTACACAGCCCAGTGCGATATCCCCACCCGATAGCGGACAGGCTGTGTAACAGCCCAGTGAAATACTCCCACCCAATAGCGGACAGGCTGCGTGCACAGCCCAGTGCGATATCCCCACCCAATAGCGGACAGGTTGCGTACAAAGCCCAGTGCGATATCCCCACCCGATAGCGGACAGGCTGCGTACACAGCCCAGTGCGATGTCCCCACCCGATAGTGGACAGGCTGTGTACACAGCCCAGTGCGATATCACCATCCCATAGTGGACAGGCTGCATACATAGCCCAGTGCGATATCCCCATCCGATACTGGACAGGCTGTGTACACAGCCCTGTGCAATAGACCCACTCGATAGCGGACAGGCTGCGTACACAACCCAGTGCAATAGACCCACTCGATAGCGGACAGGCTGCGTACACAGCCCAGTGCGATATCCCCACCCGATAGCAGACAGGCTGCGTACACAGCCCAATGCAATAGACCCACTCGATAGCAGAAAGGCTGCTTACACAGCCCTGTGCAATAGACCCACCTGATAGCAGACAGGCTGCGTACACAGCCCTGTGTGATACACCCAACCAATAGCGAACAGGCTGCGTACACAGCCCAGTGCGATATCCCCACCCAATAGCAGACAGGCTGCGTACACAACCCAGTGCGATATCCCCACCCGATAGCAAACAGGCTGCGTACACAGCCCTGTGCAATAGACCCACCCAATAGCAGACAGGCTGCGTACATAGCCCAGTGCGATATCCCCACCCGATAGCGGACAGGCTGCGTACACAGGCCTGTGTACTACTCCCACCCAATAGCGGACAGGCTGCGTACACAGCCCAGTGCGATATCCCCACCTGATAGCGGACAGGCTGCGTAACAGCCCAGTGAAATACTCCCACCCAATAGCGGACAGGCTGCGTGCACAGCCCAGTGCGATATCCCCACTCAATAGCGGACAGGCTGCGTACACAGCCCAGTGCGATATCCCCACCCGATGCGGACAGGCTGCGTACACAGCCCAGTGCGATGTCCCCACCCGATAGCGGACAGGCTGTGTACACAGCCCAGTGCGATATCACCATCCCATAGTGGACAGGCTGCATACATAGCCCAGTGCGATATCCCCATCCGATATTGGACAGGCTGTGTACACAGCCCTGTGCAATAGACCCACTCGATAGCGGACAGGCTGCGTACACAACCCAGTGCAATAGACCCACTCAATAGCGGACAGGCTGCGTACACAGCCCAGTGCGATATCCCCACCCGATAGCAGACAGGCTGCGTACACAGCCCAATGCAATAGACTCACTCGATAGCAGAAAGGCTGCTTACACAGCCCTGTGCAATAGACCCACCCGATAGTGGACAGGCTGCGTACACAGCCCAGTGCGATATCACCACCCGGTAGAGGACAGGCTGCGTACACAGCCCAGTGCGATATCCCACCCGATAGTGGACAGGCTGCGTACACAGCCCAGTGCAATATCCCCATCCCATAGTGGACAGGCTGCGTACACAGCCCAGTGCGATATCCCCACCCGATAGCAAACAGGCTGCGTACACAGCCCTGTGCAATAGACCCACCCTATAGCAGACAGGCTGCGTACACAGCCCAGTGCGATATCCCCACCCGATAGCGGACAGGCTGCGTACACAGGCCTGTGTTCTACTCCCACCCAATAGTGGACAGGCTGCGTACACAGCCCAGTGCGATATCCCCACCCGATAGCGGACAGGCTGCGTAACAGCCCAGTGAAATACTCCCACCCAATAGCGGACAGGCTGCGTGCACAGCCCAGTGCGATATCCCCACCCAATAGCGGACAGGCTGCGTACACAGCCCAGTGCGATATCCCCACCTGATAGCGGATAGGCTGCGTACACAGCCCAGTGCGATATCCCCACCCGATGCGGACAGGCTGCGTACACAGCCCAGTGCGATATCCCCACCCGATAGCGGACAGGCTGCATACACAGCCCAGTGCGATATCACCATCTCATAGTGGACAGGCTGCATACATAGCCCAGTGCGATATCCCCATCCGATATTGGACAGGCTGTGTACACAGCCCAGTGCGATATCCCCACCCGATGCAGACAGGCTGCGTACACAGCCCAGTGCGATGTCCCCACCCGATAGCGGACAGGTTGTGTACACAGCCCAGTGCGATATCACCATCCCATAGTGGACAGGCTGCATACATAGCCCAGTGCGATATCCCCATCCGATATTGGACAGGCTGTGTACACAGCCCTGTGCAATAGACCCACTCGATAGCGGACAGGCTGCGTACACAACCCAGTGCAATAGACCCACTCAATAGCGGACAGGCTGCGTACACAGCCCAGTGCGATATCCCCACCCGATAGCAGACAGGCTGCGTACACAGCCCAATGCAATAGACTCACTCGATAGCAGAAAGGCTGCTTACACAGCCCTGTGCAATAGACCCACCCGATAGTGGACAGGCTGCGTACACAGCCCAGTGCGATATCACCACCCGGTAGAGGACAGGCTGCGTACACAGCCCAGTGCGATATCCCACCCGATAGTGGACAGGCTGCGTACACTGCCCAGTGCAATATCCCCATCCCATAGTGGACAGGCTGCGTACACAGCCCAGTGCGATATCCCCACCCGATAGCAAACAGGCTGCGTACACAGCCCTGTGCAATAGACCCACCCTATAGCAGACAGGCTGCGTACACAGCCCAGTGCGATATCCCCACCCGATAGCAGACAGGCTGCGTACACAGGCCTGTGTTCTACTCCCACCCAATAGTGGACAGGCTGCGTACACAGCCCAGTGCGATATCCCCACCCGATAGCGGACAGGCTGCGTAACAGCCCAGTGAAATACTCCCACCCAATAGCGGACAGGCTGCGTGCACAGCCCAGTGCGATATCCCCACCCAATAGCGGACAGGCTGCGTACACAGCCCAGTGCGATATCCCCACCTGATAGCGGATAGGCTGCGTACACAGCCCAGTGCGATATCCCCACCCGATGCGGACAGGCTGCGTACACAGCCCAGTGCGATATCCCCACCCGATAGCGGACAGGCTGCATACACAGCCCAGTGCGATATCACCATCTCATAGTGGACAGGCTGCATACATAGCCCAGTGCGATATCCCCATCCGATATTGGACAGGCTGTGTACACAGCCCAGTGCGATTTCCCCACCCGATGCAGACAGGCTGCGTACACAGCCCAGTGCGATGTCCCCACCCGATAGCGGACAGGTTGTGTACACAGCCCAGTGCGATATCACCATCCCATAGTGGACAGGCTGCATACATAGCCCAGTGCGATATCCCCATCCGATATTGGACAGGCTGTGTACACAGCCCTGTGCAACAGACCCACTCGATAGCGGACAGGCTGCGTACACAACCCAGTGCAATAGACCCACTCGATAGCGGACAGGCTGCGTACGCAGCCCAGTGCGATATCCCCACCCGATAGCAGACAGGCTGCGTACACAGACCAATGCAATAGACCCACTCGATAGCAGAAAGGCTGCTTACACAGCCCTGTGCAATAGACCCACCCGAAAGCAGACAGGCTGCGTACACAGCCCAGTGCGATATCCCCACCTGATAGTGGACAGGCTGCGTACACAGCCCAGTGCGATATCCCCACCCAATAGTGGATAGGCTGCGTACACAGCCCTGTGCAATAGACCCACCTGACAGCAGACAGGCTGCGTACACAGCCCTGTGTGATACACCCAACCAATAGCGGACAGGCTACGTACACAGCCCAGTGCGATATCCCCACCCAATAGTGGACAGGCTGCGTACACAGCCCAGTGAAATACTCCCACCCGATAGCGGACAGGCTGCGTACACAGCCCAGTGCGATATCCCCACCTGATAGCGGACAGGCTGCGTACACAGCCCAGTGAAATACTCCCACCCGATAGCAGACAGGCTGCGTACACAGCCCAGTGCGATATCCCCACCCGATAGCAGACAGGCTGCGTACACAGCCCAGTGCGATATCCCCACCCGATAGCAGACAGGCTGCGTACACAGCCCAGTGCGATATCCCCACCCAATAGCGGACAAGCTGCGTACACAGCCCAGTGCGATATCCCCACCAGATAGCAGACAGGCTGCGTACACAGCATCAGACAGAGTAATGTGTGCACACAGCGGGAGGGTGTGCTGCCTGATACCTACATCCTTCCTTACAATACTCCACCAGGTATCCGTCCAGTCCGGCTGCGCCCACCTTCTCTGGGGTTCTCCACTTCAGGGAAATTGTTGTGTCACTCACATCCTCCACAGTCAGGTTGGTGGGTTCACTCGTGGGAGCTGGAATGATGAATTTGTTTAGTATCAGATACAGGGAGAGATCCCATGTTTCATTAAACAGGGATTTCAGACTTTCACAGAGAAAACATGGGACTGAGAGACACCTGTCAGTGTGCAGATATCTCCGAGAGAGAGAGAGAGGGAATGAGATACAGCAGTCAGTGTACAGATATCTCCCTGAGAGACATCATTTAGTGAGGGGACTGAAAGACACTGGCCAGTGTATAGTTATCACATTGTGGGTTCTCTGACCCCAAACGGTCCCATTCTCTGGGGTCTAAAACCCCTCTCCTACTCCCAGTCCCTGGAGTCACGGTCCTCTCTCCTGCTCCCAGTCACTGGTCTCGGACCCTTCTGCTCCCAGCCCCCGGGGTCTCGGACCCCTCTCCTGCTCCCAGTCCCCAGGTCTCGGACCCCTCACCTGCTCCCAGTCCCTGGGGTCTCGGACAACTCCCCTGCTCCCGATCCACGGGTCTCAAACCCCTCTCTTGCTCCCAGACCCTCGAGTCTATGACCCATCTGCTGCTCCCAGTCCCCGGATCTCAGACCCCTCTCCTGCTCCCAGCCCCTCTGGTCTCAGACCCCACACCTGCTCCCAGTCCCTGGGGTCTCAGACCCCACACCTGCTCCCAGTCCCTGGGGTTTCGGAACCCTCTCCTGCTCCCAGTCCCCGGATCACAGTCCTCCCTCCTGCTCCCAGTACCTGGGGTCTCGGACCGCTTTCCTGCTCCCAGTCCTTGTGGTCTCGTACCCCTCTCCTTCTCCCAGTCCCTGGGGTCTATCTCGGAACCCTCTCCTGCTTCTAGTCCCCGGGTCTCAGACCTCTCTCCTGCTCACAGTCCCTGGGGTCTCAGACCCTTCTGCTGCTCCCAGTCCTTGGGGTCTCAGACACCTCTCCTGCTCCCAGTTCGTGGGGTCTATGAGCCCTCTCCTGCTCCCAGCCCCTGGGGTCTCGGGCCCCTCTTCGGCTCCCAGGCCCTGTGGACTCGGACCACTCTCCTGCTCCCTGCCACCGGTTCTCGGACACCTTACTTGCTCCCAGACCCTGGGGTCTAGGAAACCTCTCCTGCTCCCAGTCCCTGCGGTCTCGGACCCCTCTCCTGATCCCAGCCCATGGGGTCTCAGACCCCCCTGCTGCTCCCGGTCCCTGGGGTCTCAGACACTTCTCCTGCTCCGTGTCGCTGGGGTTTCGGACCCCTCTCCTGCTGCCAGTCCATGGGGTCTCAGATCACTCTCCAGTACCCAGTCCCTGGGGTCTCAGACCCTTCTCTTGCTCCCAGTCCCTGGGGTCTCGGACATCTCTCCTGTTCCCAGTCCCCAGTGACTCGGACCCCACTCGTGCTCCCAATCCCTGGGGTCTCCGATCCCTCACCAGTTCCCAGTCCCTGGGGTCTCGGATACCTCTCCAGCTCCCAGTCCCTAGTGACTCAGAACCCTCTCCTGCTCCCAGTCCGTGGGGTCTCGGACCCATCTCCTGCTTCTAGTCTCTTGGGTTTCAGACACCTCTCCCGCTCCCAGTCCCTGGGGTCTCGGACCCCTCTCCTGTTCCCGGGCCCTCGGGCCTCAGACCATTCTGCTGTTCCCAGTCCTTGGGGTCTCAGACACCTCTCCTGCTCCCAGTACGTGGGGTCTATGAGCCCTCTCCTGCTCCCAGTCCCTGGGGTCTCGGACCCCCCTGCTGCTCCCGGACCCTGTGGTCTCAGACAATTCTCCTGCTCCGTGTCGCTGGGGTTTCGGACACCTCTCCTGCTCCCAGTCCATGGGGTCTGAGATTACTCTCCAGTACCCAGTCCCTGGGGTCTCAGACCCTTCTCTTGCTCCCAGTCCCTGGGGACTCGGACATCTCTCCTGTTCCCAGTCCCCAGGGACTCGGACCCTACTCATGCTCCCAATCCCTGGGGTCTCCGATCCCTCACCAGTTCCCAGTCCCTGGGGTCTCGGATACCTCTCCAGCTCCCAGTCCCTAGTGACTCAGAACCCTCTCCTGCTCCCAGTCCGTGGGGTCTATGAACCCTCTCCTGTGCCCAGTCGCTGGGGTCTCGGACCCCACTCCTGCTTCTAGTCTCTTGGGTTTCAGACACCTCTCCTTCTCCAGTCCCTGGAGTCTCGGGTACCTCTAATGTTTTGTGTCCCTGGGGACTCGGACCCCTCTCCTGCTGCCAGTCCCTGGGGTCTCAGACCCTTTAACTGCTTCCTGACTGAGGCCCCTCTTCTGCTCCCAGTCCCTGGGGTCTCGGACCCCTCTCCTGCTCCCAGTCACTGGGTCTCAGACCCTTCTCCTGCTCCCAATCCCTAGGTTCTGGGACACCTCTCCTGTTTCCCGTTCCTGGGGACACGGACCGCTCTCGTACTCCCAGTCCCTGGGGTCTCAGATAACTCTCCAGTTCCCAGTCCCTGGGCACTCAGACACCTCTCCTGCTCCCAGTCCTTGGGGTCACAGACCCCTCTCCTGCTTCCAGTCACCGGGTCTCAGAACCCTCTCCTGCTCCCAGTCTCCTGGGCCTCAGACACTTCTCCTGCTCCCAGTCCCTGGGGTCACGGTCCCCTCTCCTGCTCCCAGTCCCTGGGGTCTCGGACTCCTCTCCTGTTCCCGGGCCCTGGGGCCTCAGAACATTCTGCTGTTCCCAGTCCTTGGGGTCTCAGACACCTCTCCTGCTCCCAGTTCGTGGGGTCTATGAGCCCTCTCCTGCTCCCAGTTCGTGGGGTCTATGAGCCCTCTCCTGCTCCCAGCCCCTGGGGTCTCGGGCCCCTCTTCGGCTCCCAGGCCCTGTGGACTCGGACCACTCTGCTGCTCCCTGCCACCGGTTCTCGGACGCCTTACTTGCTCCCAGACCCTGGGGTCTAGGAACCCTCTCCTGCTCCCAGTCCCTGGAGTCTCGGACCCCTCTCCTGTTCCCAGTCCCTGGGGTCTCGGACACCCCTGCTGCTCCCGGTCCCTGGGGTCTCGGACACTTCTCCTGCTCCATGTCACTGGGGCTTCGGACCCCTCTCCTGCTCCCAGTCCATGGAGTCTGAGATTACTCTCCAGTACCCAGTCCCTGGGGTCTCAGACCCTTCTCTTGCTCCCAATCCCAGGGGTCTCGGACATCTCTCCTGTTCCCAGTCCCCAGGGACTCGGACCCCACTCGTGATCCCAATCCCTGTGGTCTCCGATCCCTCACCAGTTCCCAGTCCCTGCGGTCTCGGATACCTCTCCAGCTCCCAGTCCCTAGTGACTCAGAACCCTCTCCTGCTCCCAGTCCCTAGTGACTCAGAACCCTCTCCTGCTCCAAGTCCGTGGGGTCTCAGACCCATCTCCTGCTCCCAGTTCCTGGGGTCTATGAACCCTCTCCTGTGCCCAGTCGCTGGGGTCTCGGACCCAACACCTGCTTCTAGTCTCTTGGGTTTCAGACACCTCTCCTGCTCCCAGTCCCTGGAGTCTAGGGTACCTCTCATGTTTTGTGTCCCTGGGGACTCGGACCCCTCTCCTGCTGCCAGTCCCTGGGGTCTCAGACCCTTTAACTGCTTCCTGACTGAGGCCCCTCTTCTGCTCCCAGTCCCTGGGGTCTCGGACCCCTCTCCTGCTCCCAGTCACCAGGTCTCAGACCCTTCTCCTGCTCCCAATCCCTGGGCTCTGGGACACCTCTCCTGTTCCCCGTCCCTGGGGACACGGACCACTCTCGTACTCTCAGTCCCTGGGGTCTCAGATAACTCTCCAGTTCCCAGTCCCTGGGCATTCAGACACCTCTCCTGCTCCCAGTCCTTGGGGTCACGGACCCCTCTCCTGCTTCCAGTCACCGGGTCTCAGACCCCTCTCCTGCTCCCAGTCTCCTGGACCTCAGACACCTCTCCTGCTCCCAGTCCGTGGGGTCTTGGACCCCTCTCCAATTCCCAGTCCCTGTGGACTCGGACCACTCTCTTGCTCCCTGCCACCGGTTCTCGGACCCCTTACTTGCTCCCAGACCATGGGGTCTCGGACCCCCCTGCTGCTCCCGGTCCCTGGGGTCTCGGACACTTCTCCTGCTCCGTGTCGCTGGGGTTTTGGACCCCTCTCCTGCTGCCAGTCCATGGGGTCTATGAACCCTCTCCTGTGCCCAGTCGCTGGGGTCTCGGACCCCACTCCTGCTTCTAGTCTCTTGGGTTTCAGACACCTCTCCTTCTCCAGTCCCTGGAGTCTCGGGTACCTCTCATGTTTTGTGTCCCTGGGGACTCGGACCACTCTCCTGCTGCCAGTCCCTGGGGTCTCAGACCCTTTAACTGCTTCCTGACTGAGGCCCCTCTTCTGCTCCCAGTCCCTGGGGTCTCGGACCCCTCTCCTGCTCCCAGTCACCGGGTCTCAGAACCCTCTCCTGTTCCCGGGCCCTCGGGCCTCAGACCATTCTGCTGTTCCCAGTCCTTGGGGTCTCAGACACCTCTCTTGCTCCCAGTTCGTGGGGTCTATGAGCCCTCTCCTGCTCCCAGCCCCTGGGGTCTCGGGCCCCTCTTCGGCTCCCAGGCCCTGTGGACTCGGACCACTCTGCTGCTCCCTGCCACCGGTTCTCGGACGCCTTACTTGCTCCCAGACCCTGGGGTCTAGGAACCCTCTCCTGCTCCCAGTCCCTGGAGTCACGGACCCCTCTCCTGTTCCCAGTCCCTGGGGTCTCGGACCTCCCTGCTGCTCCCGGTCCCTGGGGTTTCGGACACTTCTCCTGCTCCGTGTCGCTGGGGTTTCGGACCCCTCTCCTGCTCCCAGTCCATGGGGTCTGAGGTTACTCTCCAGTACCCAGTCCCTGGGGTCTCAGACCCTTCTCTTGCTCCCAGTCCCAGGGGTCTCGGACATCTCTCCTGTTCCCAGTCCCCAGGGACTCGGACCCCACTCGTGCTCCCAATCCCTGTGGTCTCCGATCCCTCACCAGTTCCCAGTCCCTGCGGTCTCGGATACCTCTCCAGCTCCCAGTCCCTAGTGACTCAGAACCCTCTCCTGCTCCAAGTCCGTGGGGTCTCGGACCCATCTCCTGCTCCCAGTTCCTGGGGTCTATGATCCCTCTCCTGTGCCCAGTTGCTGGGGTCTCGGACCCAACACCTGCTTCTAGTCTCTTGGGTTTCAGACACCTCTCCTGCTCCCAGTCCCTGGAGTCTCGGGTACCTCTCATGTTTTGTGTCCCTGGGGACTCGGACCCCTCTCCTGCTGCCAGTCCCTGGGGTCTCAGACCCTTTAACTGCTTCCTGACTGAGGCCCCTCTTCTGCTCCCAGTCCCTGGGGTCTCAGACCCCTCTCCTGCTCCCAGTCACTGGGTCTCAGACCCTTCTCCTGCTCCCAATCCCTGGGCTCTGGGACACCTCTCCTGTTCCCCGTCCCTGGGGACACGGACCGCTCTCATACTCTCAGTCCCTGGGGTCTCAGATAACTCTCCAGTTCCCAGTCCCTGGGCACTCAAACACCTCTCCTGCTCCCAGTCCTTGGGGTCACGGACCCCTCTCCTGCTTCCAGTCACCGGGTCTCAGACCCCTCTCCTGCTCCCAGTCTCCTAGGCCTCAGACACCTCTCCTGCTCCCAGTCCCTGGGGTCACGGGCCCCTCTCCTTCTCCCAGTCCCTGGGGTCTTGGACCCCTCTCCTGTTCCCGGGCCCTGGGGCCTTGGACACCTCTCCTGCTCCCAGTCCGTGGGGTCTTGGACCCCTCTCCAATTCCCAGTCCCTGTGGTCTCGGACCCCTCTCCTGCTCCCAGTCCCTGGGGTCTCGGACCACTCCCCTGCTCCCGGTCCGCGGGTCTCAAACCCCTCTCTTGATCCCAGTCCCTGGGGTCTCAGATACCTCTCCTGCTCCCAGTCCCCGGATCTCAGACCCCTCTCCTGCTCCCAGCCCCTATGGTCTCGGACACCTCTCCTGCTCCCAGTCCCCGGGTCTCGGACCCCTCTATTGTTCCCAGTCCTCGGTCGCGAAATGCTCTCCTGCTCCCAGTCCCTGGGGTCTCAGACCCCACTCCTGCTTCTGGTCTCTTGGGTTTCAGACCCCTCTCCTGCTCCCAATCCGTGGGGTCTCAGAACTCTCTTCTGCTCTCAGTCCCTGGGGTCTCAGATCCCTCTCCAGTTCCCAGTCCCTGGGGACTCAGACACCTCTCCTGCTCCCAGACCCTCGGGTCTCAGAACATTCTCCTGTTCCCTGTCCCTGGGGTCTCGGACACTTCTCCTGCTCAGTGTCGCTGGGGTTTTGGACCCCTCTCCTGCTCCCAGCCCCTGTGGTCTTGGACCCCTCTCCTGTTCCCAGTCCCTGGGGTCTCGGACACCTCTCCTACTCTGGGTCGCTGGGGTTTCGAACCCCTCTCCTGCTCCCAGCCCTTGGGGTCTCAGACCACTCTCTTGCCCCCAGTCCCTGGATTCTATGACCCCTCTCCTGCTCCCAGTCCCTGGGGTCTCGGACCCCTTTCCTGCTCCCAGTCACCGGGTCACATACCCATCTCATGCTCGCAGTCCGTGGGGTCTCAGACCCCTCTCCTGCTCCCAGTCCCTGTGGTCTCGGACCCCTCACCTGCTCCCAGTCCCCGGGTCTCGGACCCCACACCTGCTGCCAATCCCTGGGGTTTCGGACCCTTCTCCTGCTCTCAGTCCCCGTATCTCGGGTCCCTCTCCTGCTCCTAGTCTCTTGGGTCTCAGACCCCTCTCCTGCTCCCTGTCCCTGGGGTCTTGGAATCCTCTCCTGCTCCCAGCCACTGTGGTCTCGGATCCCTCTCCTGCTCACAGTCCCCGGGTCTCGGACCCCTCTATTGTTCCCAGTCCTGGGTCTTGGAACCCTCTCCTGCTCCCAGTCCTGGGGGTCTCGGACCTCACTCCTGCTTCCAGTCTCTTGGGTTTCAGACATCTCTCCTGCTCCCAGTCCCTGGGGTCTCGGGTATCTCTCATGTTTTGTGTCCCTGGGGACTCGGACCCCTCTCCTGTAGCCGGTCCCTGAGGTCTCAGATCCCTCTCCAGTTCCCAGTCCCTGGGCTCTTGGACACCTCTCCTCTTCCCAGTTCCTGGAAACACAGAACCCTCTCGTGCTCCCATTCCCTGGGGTCTCAGATCCCTCTCCAGTTCACAATCCCTGGGGACTCAGATACCTCTCAGGCTCCCAGTTCCTGGGGTCACAGACCCCTCTCCTTCTCCAAGTCCCTCGGATCTCAGACCCCTCTCCTGTTCCCAGTCCCTGGGGTCTAGGAACCCTCTCCTGCGCCCAAGCCCTGGGGTCTGTCTCAGACCTCTCTCCTGCATCCAATCCCCGGATATCAGACACCTCTCCTGCTCACAGTCCCTTGGGTCTCAGACCCTTCTGCTGCTCCCAGTCCTTGGGGTCTCAGGCCTCTCTCCAGCACCCCGCCACCGGTTCTCAGACACCTCAGCTGCTCCCAGGCCCTGAGGTCTAGGTACCGTCTCCTGCTCGCAGTCCCTGGGGTCTCGGACACCTCTCCTGTTCCCAGTCCATGAGGTCTTGGACCCCTCTCCTGTTTCCAGTCCCTGGGGTCTCGGACCCCTCTCCTGCTCCAGGTCCCTGGGGTCTCGGACAGCTCTAATGCTCTGGGTCGCTGGGTTTTCGGATCCCTCTCCTGCTCCCAGTACATGGGGTCTCCAGCCCCTCTCCTGCTACCAGTTGCTGGGATCTCGGAACTGTCCCCTGCACCCCGCAACTGAGCCTCGGATCCCTCCCCTGCTCCCAATCCCAAGGGTCTCGGACCCCTTTCCTGCTCTCGGCCACCGGGTCTCGGACCCCTCTCCTGCTCCCAGTCCAAAGGATCTCGGACCCCTGTCCTGCTCCCGACCACCAGGTCTCGGACCCCTCTCCTGCTCCAAGTCCCTGGGGTCTCGGGTATCTCTCATGTTTTGTGTCCCTGGGGACTCGAACCCCTCTCCTGTAGCCAGTCCCTGAGGTCTCAGATCCCTCTCCAGTTCCCAGTCCCTGGGCTCTCGGACACCTCCCCTCTTCCCAGTTCCTGGGGACACGGAACCCTCTCGTGCTCCCATTCCCTGGGGTCTCAGATCCCTCTCCAGTTCCCAATCCCAGGGGACTCAGATACCTCTCAGGCTCCCAGTTCCTGGGGTCACAGACCCCTCCCCTGCTCCAAGTCCCTCGGATCTCAGAACATTCTCCTGGTCCCAGTCCATGAGGTCTTGGACCCCTCTCCTGTTTCCAGTCCCTGGGGTCTCGGACCCCTCTCCTGCTCCAGGTCCCTGGGGTCTCGGACAGCTCTAATGCTCTGGGTCGCTGGGTTTTCGGATCCCTCTCCTGCTCCCAGTACATGGGGTCTCCAGCCCCTCTCCTGCTACAGTTGCTGGGATCTCGGAACTGTCCCCTGCACCCCGCAACTGAGCCTCGGATCCCTCCCCTGCTCCCAATCCCAAGGGTCTCGGACCCCTTTCCTGCTCTCGGCCACCGGGTCTCGGACCCCTCTCCTGCTCCCAGTCCCAAGGATCTCGGACCCCTGTCCTGCTCCCGACCACCAGGTCTCGGACCCCTCTCCTGCTCCAAGTCCCTGGGGTCTCGGGTATCTCTCATGTTTTGTGTCCCTGGGGACTCGAACCCCTCTCCTGTAGCCAGTCCCTGAGGTCTCAGATCCCTCTCCAGTTCCCAGTCCCTGGGCTCTCGGACACCTCCCCTCTTCCCAGTTCCTGGGGACACGGAACCCTCTCGTGCTCCCATTCCCTGGGGTCTCAGATCCCTCTCCAGTTCCCAATCCCAGGGGACTCAGATACCTCTCAGGCTCCCAGTTCCTGGGGTCACAGACCCCTCCCCTGCTCCAAGTCCCTCGGATCTCAGAACATTCTCCTGGTCCCAGTCCTTGGGGTCTCGGACCCCTCTCCTGTTCCCAGTCACCGGGTCGCAGACCCCTCTCCTGTTCCCAGTCCCTGGAGTCTATGACACTTCTGCTGCTCCCAGTCCCCGAATCTCAGACCCCTCTCCTGCACTCAGCCTCTGTGGTCGCGGGCACATCTCCTGCTCCCAGACCCTCGGGTCTCAGACCCCTCTCCTGCTCCCAATCCCTGGGGTCTCGGACGCCTCTCCTGTTCCCAATCCCTGGGGTCTCAGACCCTTCTCCTGCTCCCAGTCCATGGGGTCTCAGACACTTCTCTTGCTCTGGACGCTGGGGTTTCGGACCACTCTCCTGCTCCATGTCCATGGGGTCTCAGATCACTCTCCTGCTCCCAGTCCCTGGGGTCTTGGACCCCTCCCTTGCTCCCAGTCCCTGGAGTCTATGGCCCCTCTGCAGCTCCCAGTCCCTGGATCTCAGACCCCTCTCCTGCTCCCAGACCCTGTGGTCTCGGACACCTCGCATGCTTCCAGTCCCTGGGGTCTCAGACCCATCTCTTGCTCCCAGTCCCTGGGGTCTCAGACTGCTCTCCTGCTCCCAGTCCCTGGGTCTCGGAACCCTGCCCTGCTCCCAGTCTCTGGGGTCTCGGACACCTCTCCTGCTCCCAGTCCCTGGGGTTTCAGACCGTTCTCCTGCTTCCAGTCCTCGGGTCTCGGACCCCTCTATTGCTCCCGGTCCTGGGTCTCGGAGCCCTCTCCTGCTCCCAGTCCATGAGATCTTGGACACCTCTCCTGTTACCAGTCCCTGGGGTCTCAGACCCCTCTGCTGCTCCCAGTCCCCGAATCTCAGACCCCTCTCCTGCTCTCAGCCCCTGTGGTCACGGACACATCTCCTGCTCCCAGACCCTCGGGTCTCAGACCCCTCTCCTGCTCCCAGTCCCTGGGGTCTCAAACACCTCTCCTGCTCCCAGTCCCTGGGGTTTCGGACCGTTCTCCTGCTCCCAGTCCTCGGATCTCGGACCGCTCTATTGTTGCCGGTCCTGGGTCTCAGAACCCTGTCCTGCTCCCAGTCCCTGGGGTCTCGGATACCTCTCATGTTTTGTGTCCCTGGGGTCTCTGGACCCTCTCCTGCTACCAGTCGCTGGGGTCTCGGAAATGTCCCCTGCTCCCCGTCACCTGGCCTCGGACACCTCTCCTTCTCCCGGTCCCTGGGGTCTCGGACACCTCTCCTGCTCCTAGTCCCTGAGGTTTCGGACTGTTCTCCTGCTCCTAGTCCCTAAGGTCTTAGACCATTTTCCTGGTCCCAATCCCGAGGGTCTTGGAACCCTCTCCTGTTCCCAGTCTCCGGGACTCAGATCCATCTCCTGCTACCAGTCCCGGGGTCTCAGACCCCTCTGCTGTTCCCAATCCCTGGGGTCTCAGACCCTTCTCCTGCTCCCAGTCCGTGGGGTCTCAGACACTTCTCTTGCTCTGGACGCTGGGGTTTCGGACCACTCTCCTGCTCCATGTCCATGGGGTCTCAGATCACTCTCCTGCTCCCAGTCCCTGGGGTCTTGGACCCCTCCCTTGCTCCCAGTCCCTGGAGTCTATGGCCCCTCTGCAGCTCCCAGTCCCTGGATCTCAGACCCCTCTCCTGCTCCCAGCCCCTGTGGTCTCGGACACCTCGCATGCTCCCAGTCCCTGGGGTCTCAGACCCCTCTCCTGCTCCCAGTCCCTGGGGTCTCAGACTGCTCTCCTGCTCCCAGTCCCTGGGGTTTCGGACCATTCTCCTGCTTCCAGTCCTCGGGTCTCGGACCCCTCTATTGCTCCCGGTCCTGGGTCTCGGAACCCTCTCCTGCTCCCAGTCCATGAGATCTTGGACACCTCTCCTGTTCCCAGTCCCTGGGGTCTCGGACCCCTCTCCTGCTCCTGGTCCCTGGGGTCTCGGACAGCTCTAATGCTCTGGGTAGCTGGGTTTTCGGACCCCTCTCCTGCTCCCAGTCCATGGGGTCTCGGGCCCCTCTCCTGCTACCAGTCCCTAGGGTCGTGTACCGCTCTCCTGCGCCCAGACCCCGGTTCTCAGACCCCTCGCCGGCTCCCAGTCCCTGGGGTCTCCAGCCCCTCTCCTGCTACCAGTCGCTGGGGTCTCGGAACTGTCCCCTGCACCCCGCAACTGGGCCTCGGACCCCTCCCCTGCTCCCAATCCCAAGGGTCTCGGACCCCTTTCCTGCTCTCGGCCACTGGGTCTTGGACCCCTCTCCTGCTCCCAGTCCCAAGGATCTCGGACCCCTGTCCTGCTCCCGACCACCAGGTCTCGGACCCCTCTCCTGCTCCCTGTCCCTGGGGTCTCGGGTATCTCTCATGTTTTGTGTCCCTGGGGACTCGGACCCCTCTCCTGTAGCCAGTCCCTGAGGTCTCAGATCCCTCTCCAGTTCCCAGTCCCTGGGCTCTCGGACACCTCTCCTCTTCCCAGTTCCTGGGGACACGGAACCCTCACGTGCTCCCATTCCCTGGGGTCTCAGATCCCTCTCCAGTTCCCAATCCCTGGGGACACAGATACCTCTCAGGGTCCCAGTTCCTGGGGTCTCAGACCCCTCTGCTGCTCCCAGTCCCCGAATATCAGACCCCTCTCCTGCTCCAAGTCCCTCGGATCTCAGACCCCTCTGCTGCTCCCAGTCCCCGAATCTCAGACCCCTCTCCTGCTCTCAGCCCCTGTGGTCGCGGACACATCTCCTGCTCCCAGACCCTCGGGTCTCAGACCCCTCTCCTGCTCCCCGTCCCTGGAGTCTCAAACACCTCTCCTGCTCCCAGTCCCTGGGGTTTCGGACCGTTCTCCTGCTCCCAGTCCTCGGATCTCGGACCCCTCTATTGTTGCCGGTCCTGGGTCTCAGAACCCTGTCCTGCTCCCAGTCCCTGGGGTCTCGGATACCTCTCATGTTTTGTGTCCCTGGGGTCTCTGGACCCTCTCCTGCTACCAGTCGCTGGGGTCTCGGAAATGTCCCCTGCTCCCCGTCACCTGGCTTCGGACACCTCTCCTTCTCCCGGTCCCTGGGGTCTCGGACACCTCTCCTGCTCCTAGTCCCTGGGGTTTCGGACTGTTCTCCTGCTCCTAGTCCCTAAGGTCTTAGACCATTTTCCTGGTCCCAATCCCGAGGGTCTTGGAACCCTCTCCTGTTCCCAGTCTCCGGGAATCAGATCCATCTCCTGCTACCAGTCCCGGGGTCTCAGACCCCTCTGCTGTTCCCAATCCCTGGGGTCTCAGACCCTTCTCCTGCTCCCAGTCCGTGGGGTCTCAGACACTTCTCTTGCTCTGGACGCTGGGGTTTCGGACCACTCTCCTGCTCCATGTCCATGGGGTCTCAGATCACTCTCCTGCTCCCAGTCCCTGGGGTCTTGCACCCCTCCCTTGCTCCCAGTCCCTGGAGTCTATGGCCCCTCTGCAGCTCCCAGTCCCTGGATCTCAGACCCCTCTCCTGCTCCCAGCCCCTGTGGTCTCGGACACCTCGCATGCTCCCAGTCCCTGGGGTCTCAGACCCCTCTCCTGCTCCCAGTCCCTGGGGTCTCAGACTGCTCTCCTGCTCTCAGTCCCTGGGTCTCGGAACCCTGCCCTGCTCCCAGTCTCTGGGGTCTCGGACACCTCTCCTGCTCCCAGTCCCTGGGGTTTCGGACCGTTCTCCTGCTTCCAGTCCTCGGGTCTCGGACCCCTCTATTGCTCCCGGTCCTGGGTCTCGGAACCCTCTCCTGCTCCCAGTCCCTGGGTTCTCCTGCTCCCACTCCTGCTTCCAGTCTCTTGGGTTTCAGACACCTCTCCTGATCCCAGTCCCTGGGGTCTCAGAAATCTCTTTTGCTCCCAGTCCCTGGGCTCTCGGGCCCCTCTCCTTCTTCCAGTTGCTGGGGTCTCGGACCGTTCTCCTGCTCCCAGTCCCTGGGGTTTCGGACTGTTCTCCTGCTCCCAGTCCCCGGGTCTCGGACACCTCTATTGCTCACAGTCCTGGGTCTCGGAACTCTCTCCTGCTCACAGTCCCAAGGGTCTTGGACACATCTCCTGCTCACAGTCCCTGGGGTCTCGGTCCCCGCTCCTGCTCCCAGTCCCTAAGCTCTTGGACCCCTCTCCTGCTCCCAGCCCATGGGGTCTCAGATCACTCTCCAGTTCCCAGTCCTCGGGGTCTCGGACCACTCCCCTGTTCCCGGTCCGCGGGTCTCAGACCCCTCTCTTGCTCCCAGTCCCTGGAGTCTATGACCCCTCTGCTGCTCCCAGTCCCCGAATATCAGACCCCTCTCCTGCTCCCAGCCCCTGTGGTGTCGGACACCTCTCCTGCTCCCAGTCCCTGGGTTTTCGGACCCCTCTATTGTTGCCGGTCCTGGGTCTCGGAACCCTGTCCTGCTCCCAGTCCCTGGGAACCTCTCATGTTTTGTGTCCCTGGGGTCTCTGGCCCCTCTCCTGCTACCAGTCGCTGGGGTCTCGGAAATGTCTCCTGCTCCCCGTCACCTGGCCTC
Organism: Isurus oxyrinchus; assembly: GCA_026770705.1. Lineage (NCBI taxonomy): Eukaryota > Metazoa > Chordata > Chondrichthyes > Lamniformes > Lamnidae > Isurus > Isurus oxyrinchus. The sequence continues at coordinate 1,935,959 of JANJGN010000080.1, forward strand.
GGACCCCTCTCCTTCTCCCGGTCCCTGGGGTCTCGGACACCTCTCCTGCTCCTAGTCCCTGGGGTTTCGGACTGTTCTCCTGCTCCTAGTCCCCGGTACTCGAACCCCTCTATTGCTCCCAGTCCTGTGTCTCGGACCTCTCTCCTGCTCCCAGTCACTGGGGTCTCGGACGCCTCTCCTGCTCCCAGTCCCTGGGGTCTCGGACGCCTCTCCTGCTCCCAGTCCTTGTGGTTTCGGACCGTTCTCCTGCTCCCAGTCCTCGGTTCTCGGACCCCGCTATTGTTGCCGGTCCTGGGTCTCAGAACCCTGTCCTGCTCCCAGTCCCTGGGGTCCCGGGTACCTCTCATGTTTTGTGTCCCTGGGGACTCGGACCCCTTTCCTGCTGCCAATCCCTGGGGTCTCAGAACTCTCTTTTGCTCCTAGTCCCTGGGGTTTCGGACTGTTCTCCTGCTCCTAGTCCCCGGTACTCGGACCCCGCTATTGCTCCCAGTCCTAGGTCTCGGACCACTCTCCTGCTCCCAGTCCCTAAGGTCTTAGACCATTTTCCTGGTCCCAATCCCGAGGGTCTTGGAACCCTCTCCTGTTCCCAGTCTCCGGGAATCAGATCCATCTCCTGCTACCAGTCCCAGGGGTCTCAGACCCTTCTCCTGCTCCCAGTCTGTGGGGTCTCAGACACTTCTCTTGCTCTGGACGCTGGGGTTTCGGACCACTCTCCTGCTCCATGACCATGGGGTCTCAGATCACTCTCCAGTTCCCAGTCACTGGGGTCTCGGACTCCTCTTCTGCTTCCAGTCCCTGGGGTCTCGGACCCCTCCCTTGCTCTCAGTCCTTGGGGTCTCAGGTACCTCTCCTGCTCCCAGTCCCTGCGGTCTCAAACTCCTCTCCTGCTCCCAGTCCCTGCGGTCTCACACCCCGCTCCTGCACCCAGTTCATGTGTCTCGGACACCTACCCGGCTCCCAGTCCATGGGGTCTCGGGCCCCTCTCCTGTTACCAGTCCCTAGGGTATTGTACCGCTCTCCTGCTCCCAGCCCCGGGTCTCAGACACCTCTCCTGCTCCCAGACCCTGGGGTTTCGGACCCTTCACCTCCTGCCAGACACCGGCTCTCAGACTCCGCTCCTGCAACTAGTCCCAGGGGTCTCCGACCGCTCTCCTGTTCCCAGTCCCTGGAGTCTCGGACCCCTCTCCTGCTCCCAGTCCCAGGAGTCTCGGACACCTCTCCTGCTCTGGGTCGCTGGTGTTTCGGACCCCTCTCCTGGACCCAGTCCATGGGGTCTCAGACCCCTCTCCGGCTCGCAGTCCGTGGGGTCTCGGACCCCTCTCCTGCACCCGGTCCCTATGGTCTCGGACCCCTCTCCTGCTCCCAATCTCTTGGGTCTCGGACCACTCTCCTGCTTCCTGCCACCGGTTCGAAGACCCCTCACCTGCTCCCAATCCCTGGGGTCTCGGACCCGTTTCCTGCTTCCAGTCCCCGAATCTCAGACCCCGCTCCTGCTCTCTGTCCCTCTGGTCTTAGACCTCTCTCCGGCTCCCAGTGCCTGGGGTCTATGAACCCTCCCCTGCGCCCAGTCTCTGGGGTCTGTCTCGGACCCGTTTGCTGCTTCCAGTCCCCGAATCTCAGACCCCTCTCCTGCTCACAGTCCCTTGGGTCTCGGACCCTTCTCCTGTTCTCAGTCCCCGTATCTCGGGTCCCTCTCCTGCTCCTAGTCTCTTGGGTCTCAGACCCCTCTCCTGCTCCCTGTCCCTGGGGTTTTGGAATCCTCTCCTGCTCCCAGCCACTGTGGTCTCGGACCCCTCTCCTGCTCACAGTCCCAAGGGTCTCGGACACATCTCCTGCTCACAGTCGCTGGGGTCTCGGTCCCCGCTCATGCTCCCAGTCCCTAGGGTCTTAGACCATTTTCCTGGTCCCAATCCCGAGGGTCGTGGAATCCTCGCCTGTTCCCAGTCACCGGGACTCAGATCCATCTCCTGTTCCCAGTCCCTGGGGTCTCAGACCCCTCTCCTGCTCCCGGTCGGTCGGGTCTCGAACACCTCTCTTGCTCCTGGCGCTGGGGTTCTGGACCCCTCTCCTGTTCCATGTCCATGGGGTCGCAGATCACTCTCCAGTTCCCAGTCCCTTGGGTCTCAGACCCCTCCATTGCTCCCTGTCTCTGGGGTTTCGGGTACTTCTCCTGCTCCCAGGGTCTCAAACTCCTCTCCTGCTCCCGGTCCCTGCGCTCTCAGACCCCGCTCCTGCACCCAGTTCCCGCGTCTCGGACACCTACCCGGCTCCCATTCCATGGGGTCTCGGGCCCCTCTCCAGCTACCAGTCCCTAGGGTATTGTGCCACTCTCCTGCTCCCAGCCCCGGGTCTCAGATCACTCTCCTGCTTCCAGACCCTGGGGTTTCAGACCCTTCTCCTCCTGCCAGACACCGGCTCTCAGACTCTGCTCCTGCAACCAGTCCCAGGGGTCTCCGACCCCTCTCCTGTTCCCAGTCCCTGGGGTCTCGGACCCCTCTCCTGCTCCCAGTCCGTGAGCTCTTGGACCCCTCTCCTGCTCCCAGCCCATGGGGTCTCAGATCACTCTCCAGTTCCCAGTCCTCGGGGTCTCGGACCACTCTCTTGTTCCCAGTCCCTGGAGTGTATGATCCCTCTGCTGCACCCAGTCCCCGAATCTCAGACCCCTCTCCTGCTCTCAGCCCCTGTGGTCGCGGACACATCTCCTGCTCCCAGACCCTCGGGTCTCAGACCCCTCTCCTGCTCCCAATCCCTGGGGTCTCGGACGCCTCTCCTGCTCCCAGTCCTTGTGGTTTCAGACCGTTCTCCTGCTCCCAGTCCTCGGTTCTCGGACCCCTCTATTGTTGCCTGTCCTGGGTCTCAGAACCCTGTCCTGCTCCCAGTCCCTGGGGTCTCAGGTACCTCTCATGTTTTGTGTCCCTGGGGACTCGGACCCCTTTCCTGCTGCCAGTCCCTGGGGTCTCAGAACTCTCTTTTGCTCCTAGTCCCTGGGGTTTCGGACTATTCTCCTGCTCCTAGTCCCCGGTACTCGGACCCCGCTATTGCTCCCAGTCCTGGGTCTCGGACCTCTCTCCTGCTCCCAGTCACTGGGGTCTCGGACCACTCTCCTGCTCCCAGTCCCTAAGGTCTTAGACCATTTTCCTGGTCCCAATCCCGAGGGTCTTGGAACCCTCTCCTGTTCCCAGTCTCTGGGACTCAGATCCATCTCCTGCTACCAGTCCCAGGGGTCTCAGACCCCTCTCCTGTTCCCAATCCCTGGGGTCTCTGACCCTTCTCCTGCTCCCAGTCCGTGGGGTCTCAGACACTTCTCTTGCTCTGGACGCTGGGGTTTCGGACCACTCTCCTGCTCCATGACCATGGGGTCTCAGATCACTCTCCAGTTCCCAGTCACTGGGGTCTCGGACCCCTCTCCTGTTCCCAGTCCTTTGGGTCTCAGACCCCTCCATTGCTCTCAGTCCTTGGGGTCTCAGGTACCTCTCCTGCTCCCAGTCCCTGTGGTCTCAAACTCCTCTCCTGCTCCCAGTCCCTGCGGTCTCACACCCCGCTCCTGCACCCAGTTCATGTGTCTCGGACACCTACCCGGCTCCCAGTCCATGGGGTCTTGGGCCCCTCTCCTGCTACCAGTCCCTAGGGTATTGTACCGCTCTCCTGCTCCCAGCCCCGGGTCTCAGACACCTCTCCTGCTCCCAGACCCTGGGGTTTCGGACCCTTCACCTCCTGCCAGACACCGGCTCTCAGACTCCGCTCCTGCAACCAGTCCCAGGGGTCTCCGACCGCTCTCCTGTTCCCAGTCCCTGGAGTCTCGGACCCCTCTCCTGCTCCCAGTCCCAGGAGTCTCGGACACCTCTCCTGCTCTGGGTCGCTGGTGTTTCGGACCCCTCTCCTGGACCCAGTCCATGGGGTCTCAGACCCCTCTCCGGCTCGCAGTCCGTGGGGTCTCGGACCCCTCTCCTGCACCCGGTCCCTATGGTCTCGACTCCTCTCCTGCTCCCAATCTCTTGGGTCTCGGACCACTCTCCTGCTTCCTGCCACCGGTTCGCAGACCCCTCACCTGCTCCCAGTCCCTGGGGTCTCGGACCCGTTTCCTGCTTCCAGTCCCCGAATCTCAGACCCCTCTCCTGCTCTCAGTCCCTCTGGTCTTAGACCTCTCTCCGGCTCCCAGTGCCTGGGGTCTATGAACCCTCCCCTGCGCCCAGTCTGAGGGGTCTGTCTCGGACCCGTTTGCTGCTTCCAGTCCCCGAATCTCAGACCCCTCTCCTGCTCACAGTCCCTTGGGTCTCGGACCCTTCTCCTGCTCTCAGTCCCCGTATCTCGGGTCCCTCTCCTGCTCCTAGTCTCTTGGGTCTCAGACCCCTCTCCTGCTCCCTGTCCCTGGGGTCTTGGAATCCTCTCCTGCTCCCAGCCACTGTGGTCTTGGACCCCTCTCCTGCTCACAGTCCCTGGGTCTCGGACCCCTCTATTGTTCCCAGTCCTGGGTCTTGGAACCCTTTCCTGCTCCCAGTCCCTGGGGTCTCGGACCTCACTCCTGCTTCCAGTCTCTTGGGTTTCAGACACCTCTCCTGCTCCCAGTCCCTGGGGTCTTGGGTATCTCTCATGTTTTGTGTCCCTGGGGACTCGGACCCCTCTCCTGTAGCCGGTCCCTGAGGTCTCAGATCCCTCTCCAGTTCCCAGTCCCTGGGCTCTCGGACACCTCCCCTCTTCCCAGTTCCTGGGGACACGGAACCCTCTCGTGCTCCCATTCCCTGGGGTCTCAGATCCCTCTCCAGTTCACAATCCCAGGGGACTCAGATACCTCTCAGGCTCCCAGTTCCTGGGGTCACAGACCCCTCTCCTGCTCCAAGTCCCTCGGATCTCAGAACATTCTCCTGGTCCCAGTCCTTGGGGTCTCGGACCCCTCTCCTGCTCCCAGTCCCTGGGGTCTAGGAACCCTCTCCTGCGCCCAATCCTTGGGGTCTGTCTCGGACCTCTCTCCTGCTTCCAGTCCCCGGATCTCAGACCCCTCTCCTGCTCACAGTCCCTTGGGTCTCAGACCCTTCTGCTGCTCCCAGTCCTTGGGGTCTCAGGCCTCTCTCCTGCACCCCGCCACCCGTTCTCAGACACCTCAGCTGCTCCCAGTCCCTGAGGTCTAGGTACCGTCTCCTGCTCGCAGTCCCTGGGGTCTCGGACCCCTCTCCTGTTCCCAGTCCGTGAGGTCTTGGACCCCTCTCCTGTTCCCAGTCCCTGGGTTCTCGGACCCCTCTCCGGCTCCCAGTCCTTTGGGTCTCGGGCCCCTCTCCTGCTCATAGTCTTTGGGGTCTCGGACCACTCTCCTGCACCCCGCCACCGGTTCTCGGACACCTCAGCTGCTCGCAGACCCTGGGGTCTAGGTACCGTCTCCTGCTCCCGGTCCCTGGGGCGTCGGACCCCTCTCCTGTTCCCAGTCCATGAGGTCTTGGACCCCTCTCCTGCTCCCGGTCCCTGGGGTCTCGAACAGCTCTTATGCTCTGGGTCGCTGGGTTTTCGGACCCCTCTCCTGCTCCCAGTCCACGGGGTCTCCGGCCCCTCTCCTGCTACCAGTCGCTGGGGTCTTGGAACTGTCCCCTGCACCCCGCAACCGGGCCTTGGACCCCTCCCCTGCTCCCAATCCCAAGGGTTTCGGACGCCTTTCCTGCTCCCGGCCACCGGGTCTCGGACCCCTCTCCTGCTCCCAGTCCCAAGGATTTCGGACTCCTCTCCTGCTCCCGACCACCAGGTCTCGGACCCCTCTCCTGCTCCCAGTCACTGGGGTCTCGGACCGCTCTCCTTCTCCCAGTCCATCGGGTCTCAGACCATTTTCCTGGTCCCAATCCCGAGAGTCTCGGAACCCTCTCCTGTTCCCAGTCACCGGGACTCAGACCCCTCTCCTGCTACCAGTCCCGGGGGTCTCGGACGCCTCTTCTGCTATCAGTCCCTGGGTCTCAGACCCATCTCCTCCTCCCAGTCCCTGGAGTCTAGGACCCCTCTCCTGCTCCCAGTCCTTGGGGTCTTGGACCCCTCTCCTGCACACAGTCCTTGGGGTCTCGGATCCCACTCCTGCTCCCAGTCCCTGGGGTCACTGACCCCTCTCCTGCTCCCAGTCCCTGGAGTTTATGACCCCTCTCTTGCTCACAGTCCTTGGCGTCTCAGACTCCTCTTCTGCACTCAGTCCTTGGGGTCTCAGACCCCTCTCCTGCACCCAGTTCCCTGGGGTCTCAGACACCTCTCCTGCTCCCAGTCCCTGGGGTCTTGGTCCCCTAACCTGCTCCCTTTCCCTGGGTCTCGGACCTTTCTCCTGCTGCCAATCCCTGGGGTTTCGGAACCTTCTCTTGCTCCCAGTCCCCTGGTCTCGGACCCCTCTCCTGCTGCCAATCCCTGGGGATTCGGGCCCCTCCACTGCTCCCTGTCCCTGGGGTCTTGGAATCCTCTCCTGCTCCTGGTCCCTGCGGTCTCAGACACCGCTCCTGCACCAAGTTCCCACATCTCGGAAACATCCCCGGTTCCCAGTCCATGGGGTCTCGGGCCCCTCTCCTGCTACCAATTCCTAGCGTCTCGTACCCCTCCCCGGATCCTAGTCCCTGGGATCTCGGTACCCTCTCCTGCTACGAGTCGCTGGGGTCTCGGAACTGTCCCCTGCTCCCCGCCACCGGGCCACGGACCCCTCTCCTGCTCCCGGCCACCGGGTCTCGGACCCCTCTCCTGCTCCCAGTTGCTTGGGTCTCGGACCCCTCTCCTGCTCCCAGTCCATCGGGTCTCACACCATTTTCCTGGTCCCAATCCCGAGGGTCTCGGACCCCTCTCCTGTTCCCAGTCACCGGGACTCAGACCTCTCTCCTGCTATCAGTCCCAGGGGATTCGGACCACTCTCGTGTTTCCAGTCCCTGGGGTCTCGGACACCTCTCCTGCTCCCAGTCCCTGGGGTTTCGGACTGTTCTCCTGCTCCCAGTACCCGGGTCACTGGCCCCTCTCCTCGTCCCAGTCCCTGGGTCTCGGACCCCACTCCTGCTCCCAGTCCCCGGGTCACTGACCCCTCTAATGCTCCCAGTCCCTGGGGTCTCGGACCGCATTCCTGCTTCAAGTCTCTTGGGTTTCAGAGACCTCTCCTGCTCCCAGTCCCTGGAGTCTCGGGTACCTCTCATGTTTTGAGTCCCTGGGGACTCGGACCCCTCTCCTGCTCCAAGTTCCTCGGGTCTCAGAACATTCTCCTGGTCCCAGTCCCTGGGGTCTCGGACCCCTCTCCTGCTCCCAGTCACCGGGTCTCAGACCCTTCTCCTGCTCGCAGTCCTTGGGGTTTCGGACCCATCTCCTGTTCCAAGTCTCTTGGGTCTCAGACCCTTCAATTGGTCCCAGTCCCTGGGGTCTCAGATTCCTCTCCTGCTCCCAGCCCCTGGGGTCTCAGACTCCTCTCCTGCTCCCAGCCCCTGGGGTCTCGGGCCCCTCTCCTGCTCCCCGTCCCTGGGGTCTCGGACCACTGTCCTGCTCGCTGCCACCGGTTCTCGGACCCCTCACCTGCTCCCAGTCCCTGGGGTCTCCGACCCTACTCCTGCTCCCAGTGCCTGGGGTATCATACCCCTATCCTGCTTCTGGCTCTTGGGTCTTGGAACCCTCTCCTGCTCCCAGTCCCTGGGGTCTCGGACCCCACTCCTGTTTACAGTCTCTTGGGTTTCAGACACCTCTCCTTCTCCCAGTCCCTGGGGTCTCGGGTACCTCTCATGTTTTGTGTCCCTGGGGACTCGGACCCCTCTCCTGCTGCCAGTTCCTGAGGTCTCAGATCCCTCTCCAGTTCCCACACCCTGGGCTCTCGGACATCTCTCCTGTTCGCAGTTCCTGGGGACACGGACCCCTCTTGTGCTCCCAGTCCCTGGGGTCTCAGACCCCTCTCCTGTTCCCAGTCCCTGGGATCTATGAACCCTCTCCTGTGCCCAAACCCTGGGGTCTATCTCGGACCCCTCTCCTGCTTCCAGTCCCCGGTTCTCAGACCCCTCTCCTGCTCACAATCCCTTGGGTCTCAGACACTTCTGCTGCTCCCAGTTCTTGGGGTCTCGGACACCACTCCTGCTCCCAGTCTCTTTGGTCTCAGACACCTCTCCTGCTCCCAGTCTCTGGGGTCTCGGACCACTCTCCTGCACCCCGCCACCGGTTCTCGGACACCTCAGCTGCTCCCAGACCCTGGGGTCTACGTACCCTCTCCTGCTCCCAGTACCTGGGGTCTCAGACCCCTCTCCTGTTCCCAGTCACCGGGTCTCAGACCCTTCTCCTTGCTCACAGTCCGTGGGGTCTCAGACCCCTAACCTGCTCCCAGTCTCCGGGTCTCGGAACCCTCACCTGCTGCCAATCCATGGGGTTTCTGACCCTTCTCCTGCTCCCAGTCCCCGTATCTTGGATCCCTCTCCTGCTCCCAGTCTCTTGGGTTTCAGACCCCTCTCCTGCTCCCTGTCCCTGGGGTCTTGGAATCTTCTACTGCTCCTGGTCCCTGGGGTCTCAGACACCGTTCCTGCTCCCAGTCCCCGGTTCTCGGACCGCTGCCCTGCTCCAGTCCTTGGGGTTTCGGACTGCTCTCCTGCTACAAGTCGCTGGTGTCTCGGACCCCTCTCCTGCCTCCAGCCACTGGGTCTCGGACCCCTCCCCTGCTCCCAGTCGCTGGGGTCTCAGACCCCTCTCCTGCTCCCAGTCCATCGGGTCTCAGACCATTTTCCTGGTCCCAATCCAGAGGGTCTCGGACCCCTCTCCTGCTTCCACTCCCCGGATCTCAGACCCCTCTCCTGCTCCCAGTCCCTGGGGTCTCGGACCACTGTTTCTGCTCTCTGCCAGCGGTTCTCGGACCCCTCACCAGCTCCCAGTCCCTGGGGTCTCAGAAACCTCTCCTGCTCCCAGCCCCTGGGGTCTCGGGCCCCTCTCCTGTTCCCAGTCCCTGGGGTCTCGGACCACTGTCCTGCTCGCTGCCACCGGTTCTCGGACCCCTCACCTGCTCCCAGTCCCTGGGGTCTCCGACCCCACTCCTGCTCCCAGTGCCTGGGGTATCATACCCCTATCCTGCTCCTGGCCCTTGGGTCTTGGAACCCTCTCCTTCTCCCAGTCCCTGGGGTCTCGGGTACCTCTCATGTTTTGTGTCCCTGGGGACTCGGACCCCTCTCCTGCTGCCAGTTCCTGAGGTCTCAGATCCCTCTCCAGTTCCCACACCCTGGGCTCTCGGACATCTCTCCTGTTCGCAGTTCCTGGGGACACGGACCCCTCTTGTGCTCCCAGTCCCTGGGGTCTCAGACCCCTCTCCTGTTCCCAGTCCCTGGGATCTATGAACCCTCTCCTGCGCCCAAACCCTGGGGTCTGTCTCAGACCCCTCTCCTGCTTCCAGTCCTCGGTTCTCAGACCCCTCTCCTGCTCACAATCCCTTGGGTCTCAGACACTTCTGCTGCTCCCAGTTCTTGGGGTCTCGGACAACACTCCTGCTCCCAGTCTCTTTGGTCTCAGACACCTCTCCTGCTCCCAGTCTCTGGGGTCTCGGACCACTCTCCTGCACCCCACCACCTCAGCTGCTCCCAGACCCTGGGGTCTATGTACCCTCTCCTGCTCCCAGTACCTGGGGTCTCGGACCCCTCTCCTCTTCCCACTCACCGGGTCTCAGACCCTTCTCCTGCTCAGTGTCCGTGGGGTCTCAGACCCCTAACCCGCTCCCAGTCTCCGGGTCTCGGAACCCTCTCCTGCTGCCAATCCATGGGGTTTCTGACCCTTCTCCTGCTCCCAGTCCCCGTATCTTGGATCCCTCTCCTGCTCCCAGTCTCTTGGGTTTCAGACCCCTCACCTGCTCCCTGTCCTTGGGGTCTTGGAATCTTCTACTGCTCCTGGTCCCTGGGGTCTCAGACACCGTTCCTGCTCCCAGTCCCCGGTTCTCGGACCGCTGCCCTGCTCCAGTCCTTGGGGTTTCGGACTGCTCTCCTGCTACAAGTCGCTGGGGTCTCGGACACCTCTCCTGCTTCCGGCCACTGGGTCTTGGACCCCTCCCCTGCTCCCAGTCGCTGGGGTCTCAGACCCCTCTCCTGCTCCCAGTCCATCGGGTCTCAGACCATTTTCCTGGTCCCAATCCCGATCGTCTCGGACCCCTCCCCTGCTTCCACTCCCCGGATCTCAGACCCCTCTCCTGCTCACAGTCCCTGGGGCCTCAGACCCTTCTGCTGCTCCCAGTACTTGGGGTCTCGGGCCCCTCTCCTGCTCCCAGTCTCTGGGGTCTCGGACCACTCTGCTGCTCCCAGTCTCTGGGGTCTCGGACCACTCTCCTGCACCCCGCCACTGGTTCACGGACACCTCAGCTGCTCCCACACCCTGGGGTCCAGGTACCCTCTCCTGCTCCCGGACCCTGGGGCCTCGGACCCCTCTCCTGCTCCCAATCCGTGGGGTCTTGGACCCCTCTCCAATTCCCAGTCCCTGTGGTCTCGGACCCCTCTCCTTCTCCCAGTCCCTGGTGTCTCGGACCACTCACCTGCTCCCGGTCCGCAGGTCTCAGACCCCTCTCCTGCTCCCAGTCCCTGGGGTCTCGGACCCGTCTCCTGCCCCCAGTACCCGGGTCTCGGAACCCTCCCCTGCTCGCAGTCCCTGGGGACTCAGACACCCCTCCTGCTCCCAGTCCCTGAGGTTTCGGACCGTTCTCCTGCTCCCAATCCCCGGGTCTCGGACACCTCTATTTTTTCCAGTCCTTGGTCTCGGATCCCTTTCCTGATCCAAGTCCCTGGGGTCTCGGACCGTACTCCTGCTTCAAGTCTCTTGGGTTTCAGAGACTCTCCTGCTCCCAGTCCCTGGAGTCTCGGGTACCTCTCATGTTTTGAGTCCCTGGGGACTCGGACCACTCTCCTGCTGCCAGTTCCTGGGGTCTCAAAACACTCATTTGTTCCCAGTCCCTGGGGTCTCAGACCCTTCTGCTGCTCCCAGTCCTTGGGGTCTCGGACCCCACTACTGCTCCCAGTCTCTTGGGTCTCAGACACCTCTCCTGCTCCCAGTCCCTGAGGTCATGGGCCCCTCTCCTGCTCCCTGTCTCTGGGGTCACGGACCACTATCCTGCACCCCGCCACCGGTTATCGGACACCTCAGCTGCTCCCAGACCCTGGGGTCAGGGTACCCTCTCCTACTCCCAGTCTCTGGGGTCTCAGACCACTCTCCTGCTCCCAGTGCCCGGGGTCTCAGATCCTTCTGCTGCTTCCAGTCCTTGGGGTCTCGGGTCCCTCTAATACACCCAGTCTCTGGGGTCTCGGACCACTATCCTGCTCCCAGTCTCTGGGGTCTCGGACCACTCTCCTGCACCCCGCCACCGGTTCACGGACACATCAGCTACTCACACACCCTGGGGTCAAGGTACCCTCTCCTGCTCCCGGGCCCTGGGGCCTCGGACACCTCTCCTGCTCCCAATCCGTGGGGTCTTGGACCCCTCTTCAATTCCCAGTCTCTGTGGTCTCGGACCCCTCTCCTGCTCCCAGTCCCTGGTGTCTCGGACGACTTAACTGCTCCCGGTCCGCATGTCTCAGACCCCTCTCTTGCTCCCAGTCCCTGGAGTCTATGTCCCCACTCTTGCCCCCCAGTCCCAGGGGTCTCGGAAACGTCTCCTGCTCCCAGTCCCTGGGGTCTCGGACACGTCTCCTGCTCCCTGTCCCCGGGTCTCGGAATCCTCCCCTGCTCGCAGTCCCTGGGGTCTCGGACACCTCTCCTGCTCCCAGTCCCTGAGGTTTCGGACCGTACTCCTGCTCCCAGTCCCCGGGTCTCGGACCCTATTGTTCCCAATCCTTGGTCTCGGATCCCTCTCCTGCTCCAAGTCCCTGGGGTCTCGGACCGCACTCCTGCTTCAAGTCTCTTGGGTTTCAGAGACCTCTCCTGCTCCCAGTCCCTGGAGGATCGGGTAACTCTCATGTTTTGAGTCCCTGGGGACTCGGACCACTCTCCTGCTGCCAGTCCCTGGGGTCTCAGAACTCTCTTTTGATCCAAGTCTCTGGGGTCTCAGACCCTTTAACTGCTTCCTGTCCCAGGCCCCTCTTCTGCTCCCAGTCCCTGGGGACTCAGACACCTCTCCTGCTCCCAATCCCTGGGGTTTCAGAACATTCGCCTGGTCCCAGTCCCTAGGGTCTCAGACCCCTCTCCTGCTCACAGTCACCAGGACTCAGACCCCTCTCCTTTTCCCAGTCACTGGGGTCTCGGATGCATCCCCTGCTCTCAGTCCCTGGGGTCTATGACCATCTCCTGCTACCAGTCCCCGGGTCTCAGACCCCTCTGCTGCTCCCAGTCCCTGGGGTCTCAGACCCTTTAACTGCTTCCTGTCCCAGGCCCCACTTCTGCTCCCAGTCCCTGGGGTCTCGGACCCCTCTCCTGCTCCCACTCACCAGGTCTCAGACCCTTCTCCTGCTCCCAATCCCTGGGGTCTCGGACCACTCTCCTGCCCCCAGTTCCTGGGGTCACGGACCCCTCTCCTGCTCCCAGGCCTTCGGGTCTCAGAACATTCTCCTGGTCACAGACCCTAGGGTCTCGGACACCTCTCCTGTTCCCAGTCACCGGGAATCAGACCCCTCTCCTGCTACCAATCCCTGGGGTCTCGGACTCCTCTCCTGCTCCCAGTCCCTGGAGTGTATGACCCCTCTCCTGCTTCCAGTCCCCGGTTCTCGGACCGCTGCCCTGCTCCAGTCCTTGGGGTTTCGGACTGCTCTCCTGCTACAAGTCGCTGGGGTCTCGGACCCCTCTCCTGCCTCCGGCCACTGGGTCTCGGACCCCTCCCCTGCTCCCAGTCGCTGGGGTCTCAGACCCCCCTCCTGCTCCCAGTCCATCGGGTCTCAGACCATTTTCCTGGTCCCAATCCCGAGGGTCTCGGACCCCTCTCCTGCTTCCACTCCCCGGATCTCAGACCCCTCTCCTGCTCACAGTCCCTGGGGCCTCAGACCCTTCTGCTGCTCCCAGTACTTGGGGTCTCGGGCCCCTCTCCTGCTCCCAGTCCCTGGGTTCTCAGATTCCTCTCCTGCTCCCAGTCCCTGGGGTCTCGGACCACTGTTTCTGCTCTCTGCCAGCGGTTCTCGGACCCCTCACCAGCTCCCAGTCCCTGGGTTCTCAGATTCCTCTCCTGCTCCCAGTCCCTGGGGTCTCGGACCACTGTTTCTGCTCTCTGCCAGCGGTTCTCGGACCCCTCACCAGCTCCCAGTCCCTGGGTTCTCAGATTCCTCTCCTGCTCCCAGCCCCTGGGGTTACGGACCCCTCTCCTGCTCGCAGTCCCTGGGGTTTCAGAACATTCGCCTGGTCCCAGTCCCTAGGGTCTCAGACCCCTCTCCTGCTCACAGTCACCAGGACTCAGACCCCTCTCCTTTTCCCAGTCACTGGGGTCTCGGATGCATCCCCTGCTCTCAGTCCCTGGGGTCTATGACCATCTCCTGCTACCAGTCCCCGGATCTCAGACCCCTCTGCTGCTCCCAGTCCCTGGGGTCTCAGACCCTTTAACTGCTTCCTGTCCCAGGCCCCACTTCTGCTCCCAGTCCCTGGGGTCTCGGACCCCTCTCCTGCTTCCACTCACCAGGTCTCAGACCCTTCTCCTGCTCCCAATCCCTGGGGTCTCGGACCACTCTCCTGCTCCCAGTTCCTGGGGTCACGGACCCCTCTCCTGCTCCCAGGCCCTCGGGTCTCAGAACATTCTCCTGGTCACAGACCCTAAGGTCTCGGACACCTCTCCTGCTCCCAGTCACCGGGAATCAGACCCCTCTCCTGCTACCAGTCCCAGGAGTCTCAGAACACTCTCCTGCTCCCAGTCCCTGGAGTCTATGACCCCTCTAATGCTCCCAGTCCCCGGGTCTCAGACCCCTCTCCTGCTCACAGTCCCTGGGGCCTCAGACCCTTCTGCTGCTCCCAGTACTTGGGGTCTCGGGCCCCTCTCCTGCTCCCAGTCAATGGGGTCTCGGACCACTCTCCTGCACCCCGCAACTGGTTCACGGACACCTCAGCTGCTCCCACACCCTGGGGTCCAGGTACCCTCTCCTGCTCCCAGTCCCTGGGGTCATGGACGCCTCTCCTGCTCCCGTACCCTGGGGCCTCGGACCCCTCTCCTGCTCCCAATCCGTAGGGTCTTGGACCCCTCTCCAATTCCCAGTCCCTGGGGTCTCGGACACGTCTCCTGCCCCCAGTACCAGGGTCTCGGAACCCTCCCCTGCTCCCAGTCCCTGGGGACTCGGACACCCCTCCTGCTCCCAGTCCCTGAGGTTTCGGACCGTTCTCCTGCTCCCAATCCCCAGGTCTCGGACACCTCTATTTTTTCCAGTCCTTGGTCTCGGATCCCTTTCCTGCTCCCAGTCGCTGGGGTCTCAGACCGCACTCCTGCTTCAAGTCTCTTGGGTTTCAGAGACTCTCCTGCTCCCAGTCCCTGGAGTTTCGGGTACCTCTCATGTTTTGAGTCCCTGGGGACTCGGACCCCTCTCCTGCTGCCAGTTCCTGGGGTCTCAAAACACTCATTTGTTCCCAGTCCCTGGGGTCTCAGACCCTTCTGCTGCTCCCAGTCCTTGGGGTCTCGGACCACACTCCTGCTCCCAGTCTCTTGGGTCTCAGACACCTCTCCTGCTCCCAGTCCTTGAGGTCATGGGCCCCTTTCCTGCTCCCAGTCTCTGGGGTCTCGGACCACTCTCCTGCTCCCAGTCTCTGGGGACTCGGACCACTCTCCTGCACCCCGCCACCGGTTCACGGACACCTCAGCTACTCACACATCCTGGGGTCAAGGTACCTCTCCTGCTTCCGGGGCCTGGGTCCTCGGACACCTCTCCTGCTCCCAATCCGTGGGGTCTTGGACCCCTCTCCAATTCCCAGTCTCTGTGGTCTCGGATTCCTCTCCTGCTCCCAGTCCCTGGTGTCTCAGACCACTCAACTGCTCCCGGTCCGCAGGTCTCAGACCCCTCTCTGGCTCCCAGTCCCTGGAGTCTATGTCCCCTCTCTTGCCCCCCAGACCCTGGGGTCTCGGACCCCTCTCCTGCACCCAGTCCCTGGGGTCTCGGACACGTCTCCTGCTCCCTGTCCCCGGGTCTCGGAAACCTCCCCTGCTCACAGTCCCTGGGGTCTCGGACACCTCTCCTGCTCCCAGACCCTGAGGTTTCGGACCGTACTCCTGCTCCCAGTCCCCGGGTCTCGGACCCTATTGTTCCCAATCCTTGGTCTCGGATCCCTCTCCTGATCCAAGTCCCTGGGGTCTCGGACCGCACTCCTGCTTCAAGTCTCTTGGGTTTCAGAGACCTCTCCTGCTCCCAATCCCTGGAGTCTCGGGTACCTCTCATGTTTTGAGTCCCTGGGGACTCGGACCACTCTCCTGCTGCCAGTCCCTGGGGTCTCAGAACTCTCTTTTGATCCCAGTCTCTGGGGTTTCAGACCCTTTAACTGCTTCCTGTCCCAGGCCCCTCTCCTGTTCCCAGTCCCTGGGGTCTCGGACCCCTCTGCTTCTCGCAGTCCCTGGGGTTTCAGAACATTCGCCTGGTCCCAGTCCCTAGGGTCTCAGACCCCTCTCCTGCTCACAGTCACCGGGTCTCAGACCCCTCTCCTGTTCCCAGTCACTGGGGTCTCGGATGCATCCCCTGCTCTCAGTCCCTGGGGTCTATGACCCATTTCCTGCTACCAGTCCCCGGGTCTCAGACCCCTCTGCTGCTCCCAGTCCCTGGGGTCTCAGACCCTTTAACTGCTTCCTGTCCCATGCCCTACTTCTGCTCCCAATCCCTGGGGTCTCGGACCACTCTCCTGCTCCCAGTTCCTGGGGTCACGGACCCCTCTCCTGCTCCCAGGCCTTCGGGTCTCAGAACATTCTCCTGGTCACAGACCCTAGGGTCTCGGACACTTCTCCTGCTCCCAGTCCCCGGGTCTCGGACCCCTCTATTGTTCCCAATCCTGAGTCTTGGATCCCTCTACCTGCTCCCAGTCCCTGGGGTCTGGGACCCCACTCCTGCTTCGAGTCTCTTGGGTTTAAGACATCTCTCCTGCTCCCAGTCCATGGGGACTCTGACCCACTCCTGCTGCCAGTCCCTGGGGTCTCAGAACTCTCTTTTGATCCCAGTCCCTGGGGTCTCAGACCCTTTAACTGCTTCCTGTCCCAGACCCCTCTTCTGCTCCCGGTCCCTGGATTCTCGGACCCCTCTCCTGCTCCCAATCACCGGGTCTCAGACCCTTCTCTTGCTCCCAAACCCTGGGGTCTCGGACACATCTCCTGATCCTAGTCCCTGGGGAAACGGACCCCTCTCGTACTCTCATCCCTGGGATCTCAGATCCCTCTCCAGTTCCCAGTCCCTGGGGTCTCAGTCCCCTCTCCTGCTCCCAGTCCCTGGGATCTGAGACCCCTCTCCGGATACTAGTTCCCGGGTCTCAGTCCCCTCTACTGCTCCCGGTCCCTGGAACCTATGACCCCTCTACTGCTTCCATTCCCCGGATCTCAGACCCCTCTCATGCTCTCGATCCCTGGGCTCTCGGACCCCTCCCCTGCTCCCAGTCCCAAGGGTCATGGACCCCTCTCCTGCTCTCGGCCACCGGGTCTCGTACCACTCTCCTGCTCCCAGTCCATCGGGTCTCAGACCACTTTCCGGTTCCCAATCCCGAGGGTCTCGGACCCCTTTCCTGCTTCCACTCGCCGGATGTCATACCCCTCTCCTGCTCACAGTCCCTGGGGTCTCAGACCCTTCTGCTGCTCCCAGTCCTTGGGGTCTCGGGCCCCTTTCCTGCTCCCTGTCCCTGGGGTCTCGGAATCCTCTCCTGCTCCCGGGAACTGGGGCCTCGGACCCCTCTCCTGCTCGCAGTCCGTGGTGTCTTGGAACCCTCTCCAATTCCCAGTCCGGGTGGTCTCGGACCCTCTCCTGCTCCCAGTCCCTGGGGTCTCGGACCACTGTCCTGCTCCCGGTCTGCAGGTCTCAGACCCCTCTCTTGCTCCCAGTCCCAGGGGTCTCGGACCCCCCTCCTGCACCCAGTCCCCCGGTCTCAGAACCCTCCACTGCTCCCAGTCCCTGGGGTTTCGGACCGTTCTCCTGCTCCCAGTTCCCTGGGGTCTCAGACACCACTCCTGCTCCCAATCCCAGGCGTCTCAGATCCCTCTCCAGTTCCCATTCCCTGGGGTCTCAGTACCCTCTCCTGCTCCCAGTTCCTGGGGTCTGAGACCCCTCTCCGGATCCTCGTTCCCGCATCTCAGATCCGTCTACTGCTCCCAGTCCCCGGATCTCAGACCCCTCTCATGCTCTCGATCCCTGGGCTCTCGGACTCCTATCCTGCTCCCAGTCCCTGGGGTCAGGGACACGTCTCTTGCTCGCAGTCGCCGGTGTCACAGACCCCTCTCCTGGTCCCAGTCCCTGGGGTCTCCGAACTGTCACCAGATCCCGCCACCGGCTCTCGGGCCCCTCTCCTGCTCCCAGTCCCAAGGATTTCGGACCCCACTCCTGCTCCCGGCCATTAGGTCTCGGACCCTTCTCCTGCTCCCAGTCGCTGAGGTCTCGGAACGCTCTCCTGCTCCCAGTCGCTGGGGTCTCGGAAACCTCTCCTGCTCCCAGTCCATCGGTTCTCAGAACATTTTCCTGTTCCCAATCCCGAGGGACTCGGACCCCTCTCCTGTTGTCAGTCACCGTGACTCAGACCCCTTCCTGCTATCAGTCCCTGTGTCTCAGACCACTCACCTGCTCCCAGTCCCTGGGGTCTCGGACAGGTCTCCTGCTCCCTGTCCCCGGGTCTCGGAACCCTCCCCTGCTCACAGTCCCTGGGGTCTCGGACACCTCTCCTGCTCCCAGTCCCTGAGGTTTCGGACCGTTCTTCTGCTCCCAGTCCTCTATTGTTCCCAATCCTTGGTCTCAGATCCCTCTCCTGATCCAAGTCCCTGGGGTCTCGGACCGCACTCCTGCTTCAAGTCTCTTGGGTTTCAGAGACCTCTCCTGCTCCCAGTCCCTGGAGTCTCGGGTACCTCTCATGTTTTGAGTCCCTGGGGACTCGGACCCTCTCCTGCTGCCAGTCCCTGGGGTCTCAGAACTCTCTTTTGATCCCAGTCCCTGGGGTCTCAGACCCTTTAACTGCGTCCTGTCCCAGGCCCCTCTTCTGCTCCCAGTCCCTGGAGTCTCGGACCCCTCTGCTGCTCCCACTCACCGGATCTCAGACTCTTCTCCTGCTCCTAATCCCTGGAGTCTCGGACACCTCTCCTGTTCCTAATCCCTGGGGACACGGAGCCTTCTCGTACTCTCAGTCCCTGGGATCTCAGATCCCTCTCCAGTTGGCAGTCCCTGGGGACTCAGACACCTCTCCTGCTCCCAGTCCCTGGGGTTTTGGACCGTTTTCCTGCTCCCAGTCACCGGGTCTCGGATCCCTCTATTGTTCCCAGTCCTGGGTCTTGGAACTCTGTCCTGCTCCCAATCCCTTGGGTCTAGTACCCCACTCCTGCTTCCAGTCTCCTGGGTTTCAGACACCTCTCCTGCTCCCAGTCCCTGGGGTCTCGGGTACCTCTCATGTTTTGTGTCCCTGGGGACTCGGACCCCTCTCCTGCTGCCAGTCCCTGAGGTCTCAGATCCCTTTCCAGTTCCGAGTCCCTGGGATCTCCGACACCTCTCTTGTTCCCTGTTCCTGGGGACACGGACCCCTCTCATGCTCCCAGTCCCTGGGGTCTCAGATCCCTCTCCAGTTCCCATTCCCTGGGGACTCAGATACCTCTCAGGCTCCCAGTCCCTGGAGTCTCGGACGCCTCTCCTGCTCCCAGTCACCGGGTCTCAGACCCCTCTCCTGTTCCCAGTGCTTGGGGTCACAGACCCCTATCCTGCTCCTGTCCCTGGGGTCTCTGACCCCTCTCCTGTTCCCAGTCCCTGGTGTCTATGAACCCTCTCCTGTGCCCAATCCCTGGGGTCTGTCTCGGACCCCTCTCCTGCTTCCAGTCCCCAGATCTCAGACCCCTCTCCTGCTCACTGTCCCTTGGGTCTCTGACCCTTCTGCTGCTCCCAGTTCTTGAAGTCTAGGACCCCACTCCTGATCCCAGTCTCCTGGGTCTCAGACACCTCTCCTGCTCCCAGTCCCGGGGGTCACGGGCCCCTCTCCTGCTCCCAGTCTCTGGGTTCTCGGACCACTCTCCTGCTCCGGGCCCCTGGGGTCTTGGACACCTCTCCTTCTCTGGGTCGCTGGAGTTTCGGACCCCTCTCCTGCTCCCAGCCCATGGGCTCTCAGATCACTCTCCGGTTCCCAGTCCCTGGGGACTCGGACCCCTCTCCTGCTCCCAGTCCCTGGGTTCACAGGCCACTCCCCTGCTCCTGGTCCGCGGGTCTCAAACCCCTCTCTTGCTCCCAGTTACCGGATCTCAGACACTACTCCTGCTCCCAGTCCGTGTGGTCTCGGACCCCTCTCCTGCTCCCAGTCCCTGGGGTCTCGAACCCCACTCCTGCCTCCAGTCTCTTCGTTTTCAGATATCTCTCCTGCCCCCAGTCTCTGGGGTCTCGGGTACCTCTTATGTTTTGAGTCCCTGGGAACTCGGACCCCTCTCCTGCTGCCAGTCCCTGCAGTCTCAAAACTCTCTTTTGCTCCCAGTCCCTGGGTTCTCAGACCCTTTAACTGCTGCCTGTCCCAGGGGTCCCAGGCCCCTCTTCTGCTCCCAGTACCTGGGGTCATGGACACCTCTCCTACTCTCAGTCTCAGGGGGTCTCAGACCCCTCCATTCCTCCAAGTCCCTGGGGTCTCGGGTACCTCTCCTGCTCCCAGTACCTGGCGTCTCAGACTCCTCTCATGCTCCTGGTCCCTGCGCTCTCAGACTCCGCTCCTGCACGCACTTCCCGCGTCTCAGACACCTCCCAGGCTCCCAGTCCAAGGGGTCTCGTGCCCCTCTCCGGCTACCAGTCCCTAGGGTCTCGTACCGCTCTCCTGCTCCAAGTCCCCAGGTCTTGGATCACTCTCCTGCTCCGAGTCCCTGGGGTTTCGGACCCTTCTCCTCCTGCCAGACCACGGCTCTTGGACCCCTCCCCTGCTACCAGTCTCTAGTGTCTCGGACCCCACTACTGCTCCCACTCACCGGGTCTCAGACCACCTCTCCTGTTCCCAGTCACTGGGGTCTCAGACCCATCTCCTGCTCCTGGTCCCTGCGCTCTCAGACCCCGCTCCTGCACACAGTTCCCGCGTCTCGGACACCTACCTGGCTACCAGTCAATGGGGTTTCAGGCCCCTCTCCTGCTACGAGTCCAGAGGCTTTCGTACCACTCTCCTGCTCCCAGCCCTGGGTCTCAGACCCCTGTCCTGCTCGCAGACTCTGGTGTTTCAGACCCTTCTCCTCCTGCCAGACCCCGGCTCTCAGACCCCATTCCTGCAAACAGTCCTTGGGGTCTTGGACACCTCTCCTGCTCTGGGTCACGGGGGTTTCGGACCCCTCTCCTGCACCCAGTCCATGGGGTCTCAGATCACTCTCCACTTCCCAGTCACCCCTCTACTGCTCCCAGTCCCTGGATCTCAGACCCCTCTCCTGCTCCCAGTCCCCGGGTCTCGGACCCCTCTCCTGCTCCCAGTCCTATGTCTCGGATCCCTCTCCTGCTTCCAGTCCCTGGGGTCTCGAACCGCACTCCTGCTTCCAGTCTCTTCGTTTTCAGACATCTCTCCTGCTCCCAGTCGCTGGGGTCTCGGGTACCTCTCATCTTTTGAGTCCCTGGTGACTCGGACCCCTCTCCTGCTGCCAGTCCCTGCGGTCTCAAAACTCTCTTTTGCTCCCAGTCCCTGGGTTCTCAGACCCTTTAACTGCTGCCTGTCCCAGGCCCCTCTTCTGCTCCCAGTCCCTGGGGTCTCGGAAACCTCTCCTGATCCCAGTCACCGGGTCTCAGACACTACTCCTGCTCCCAGTGCGTGGGGTCTCGGACCCCTCTCCTGCTCTCAGTCTCTTGGGTCTCAGACCCCTCCATTCCTCCAAGTCTCCTGCTCCCAGTACCTGGCATCTCAGACTCCTCTCCTGCTCCTGGTCCCCGCGCTCTCAGACCCCGCTCCTGCACCCACTTCCCGCGTCTCGGACACCTCCCAGGCTCTCAGTCCAAGGGGTCTCCAGCCCCTCTCCGGCTACCAGTCCCTAGGGTCTCGTAGCGCTCTCCTGCTCCAAGTCCCCACGTTTCGGACCACTCTCCTGTTCCGAGTCCCAGGGGTTTCGAACCCTTCTCCTCCTGCCAGACCCCAGCTCTCGGACCCCTCCCCTGCTTCCAGTACCTGGGGTCTCAGTCCCCTCTCCTGCTCCGGATCCCTGGGGTCTCTCACCTCTCTCCTGTTCCCAGTCCCTGGGTCCTCATTCCACTCTGCTGCTCCCGGTCCATGGGGTCTCGGACCCCTCTCCTGCTCCCAGTCCATGGGGTCTCTGATCACTCTCCAGTTCCCAGTCCCTGGGGTCTCAGACGCTTGAACTGCTCCCTGTCCCAGGGGTCCCAGGCCCTTCTTCTGCTCCCAGTCCCTGGGGTCTCGGAACCCTCTCCTGCTCCAAGTCCCCACGTCTCGGACCACTCTCCTGCTCCAAGTCCCTGGGGTTTCGGACCCTTCTCCTCCTGCCAGACCCTGGCTCTCGGACCCCTCTCCTGTTCCCATTCCCTGGGGTCTCATTCCCCTCTGCTGCTCCCAGTCCCTGGGGTCTCGGACCCCTCTCCTGTTCCCAGTCCATGGGGTGTCTGATCACTCTCCAGTTGTCAGTCTCTGGGGTCTCAGACCCTTGAACTGCTCCCTGTCCCAGGGGTCCCAGGCCCTTCTTCTGCTCCCAGTCCCTGGGGTCTCAGACCCTTCTCCAGTTACCAGTCACCGGGTCTCAGACCGTTTTCCTGCTCCCAGTCCGTGGGGTTTCGGACCTCTCTCCTGCTCATAGTCTCTTGTGTCTCAGACCCCTCCATTGCTCCTAGTCCCTGGGGTCTCAGGCCACTCCCCTGCTCCCAGTCCCTAGGGTCTCAGGTACCTCTCCTGCTCCCAGTCCCTGGGGTCTCTGAATCCTCTCCTGCTCCCGGTCCCTGGGGTCTCAGACACCGCTCCTGCAACCAGTTCCCCCGTCTTGGACCCCTCCCCGGCTCCCAGTCCCTGGGGTCTCGGGCTCCTCTCCTGCTCCCAGTCACCGGGTCTCCAAAGCCTCTCCTGCTCCCCGTCCCTGCGTTCTCGGACCCCTCTCCTGTTCCTAGTTCCTAGGGTCTCAGACCGCTCCATTGCTCCCAGTCCCTGGGGTCTCAGGTACCTCTCCTGTTCACAGTCCACGGGTCTTGGACCCCTCTAATGCTCCCAGTCCTGGGTCTCGGATCCCTCTCCTGCTTCCAGTCCCTGGGGTCTCGAACCCCACTCCTGCTTCCAGTCTCTTCGTTTTCAAACACCTCTCCTGCTCCCAGTCGCTGGGGTCTCGGGTACCTCTCATCTTTTGAGTCCCTGGTGACTCAGACCCCTCCCTTGCTCCCAGTCCCTCGGTTCTCAGAACCTTTAACTGCTGCCTGTCCCGGGGTCCCAGGCCCCTCTTCTGCTCCCAGTCCCTGGGGTCTCGGACACCTCTCCTGCTCCCAGTGGCAGGGGTCTCAGACCCTACTCCTGTTCCCAGTACGTGGGGTCTCGGGTACCTCTCCTGCTCCCAGTACCTGGCGTCTCAGACTCCTCTCATGCTCCTGGTCCCAGTGCTCTCAGACCCCACTCCTGCACCCACTTCCCGCGTCTCGGACACCTCCCAGGCACCCAGTCCAAGGGCTCTCGGGCTCCTCTCTGGCTACCAGTCCCTAGGGTCTCGTACCGCTCTCCTGCTCCAAGTCCCCACGTCTCGGACCACTCCCCTGCTCCAAGTCCCTGGGGTTTCGGACCCTTCTCCTCCTGCCAGACCACGGCTCTCGGACCCCTCCCCTGCTACCAGTCCCTAGAGACTCGTACCGCTCTCCTGCTCCCAGCCCCTGGGGTCACGGACCCCTCTCCTGCTCGCAGTCCTTTGGGTCTCAGAACATTCTCCTGGTCCCAGTCTCTAGTGTCTCGGACCCCACTACTGCTCCCACTCACCGGGTCTCAGACCTCCTCTCCTGTTCCCATTCCCTGGGGTCTCGGACCATTCTCATGCTCCCAGTCCCTGCGGTCTCAGACCTTGCTCCTGCACACAGTTCCCGCGTCTCAGACACCTACCTGGCTACCAGTCAATGGGGTCTCGGGCACCTCTCCTGCTACAAGTCCAGAGGCTTTTGTACTGCTCTCCTGCTACCAGCCCCGGGTTTCAGACCCCTGTCCTGCTCGCAGACCCTGGGGTTTCGGACCCGACTCCTCCTGCCAGACACCGGCTCTCAGGCTCCGCTCCTGCAACCAGTCCCAGGGGTCTCGGACCCCTCTCCTGTTCCCAGTCCATGGGGTGTCTGATCACTCTCCAGTTGTCAGTCTCTGGGGTCTCAGACCCTTGAACTGCTCCCTGTCCCAGGGGTCCCAGGCCCTTCTTCTGCTCCCAGTCCCTGGGGTCTCAGACCCTTCTCCAGTTACCAGTCACCGGGTCTCAGACCGTTTTCCTGCTCCCAGTCCGTGGGGTTTCGGACCTCTCTCCTGCTCATAGTCTCTTGTGTCTCAGACCCCTCCATTGCTCCTAGTCCCTGGGGTCTCAGGCCACTCCCCTGCTCCCAGTCCCTAGGGTCTCAGGTACCTCTCCTGCTCCCAGTCCCTGGGGTCTCTGAATCCTCTCCTGCTCCCGGTCCCTGGGGTCTCAGACACCGCTCCTGCAACCAGTTCCCGCGTCTCGGACCCCTCCCCGGCTCCCAGTCCCTGGGGTCTCAGGTACCTCTCCTGTTCACAGTCCACGGGTCTTGGACCCCTCTAATGCTCCCAGTCCTGGGTCTCGGATCCCTCTCCTGCTTCCAGTCCTTGGGGTCTCGAACCCCACTCCTGCTTCCAGTCTCTTCGTTTTCAAACACCTCTCCTGCTCCCAGTCGCTGGGGTCTCGGGTACCTCTCATCTTTTGAGTCCCTGGTGACTCAGACCCCTCCCTTGCTCCCAGTCCCTCGGTTCTCAGAACCTTTAACTGCTGCCTGTCCCGGGGTCCCAGGCCCCTCTTCTGCTCCCAGTCCCTGGGGTCTCGGACACCTCTCCTGCTCCCAGTTGCAGGGGTCTCAGACCCTACTCCTGTTCCCAGTACGTGGGGTCTCGGACCCCTCTCCTGCTCTCAGTCTCTTGGTCTCAGACCCCTCCATTCCTCCAAGTCCCTGGGGTCTCGGGTACCTCTCCTGCTCCCAGTACCTGGCGTCTCAGACTCCTCTCATGCTCCTGGTCCCAGTGCTCTCAGACCCCACTCCTGCACCCACTTCCCGCGTCTCGGACACCTCCCAGGCACCCAGTCCAAGGGCTCTCGGACCCCTCCCCTGCTACCAGTCCCTAGAGACTCGTACCGCTCTCCTGCTCCCAGCCCCTGGGGTCACGGACCCCTCTCCTGCTCGCAGTCCTTTGGGTCTCAGAACATTCTCCTGGTCCCAGTCTCTAGTGTCTCGGACCCCACTACTGCTCCCACTCACCGGGTCTCAGACCTCCTCTCCTGTTCCCAGTCCCTGGGGTCTCGGACCATTCTCATGCTCCCAGTCCCTGCGGTCTCAGACCTTGCTCCTGCACACAGTTCCCGCGTCTCAGACACCTACCTGGCTACCAGTCAATGGGGTCTCGGGCACCTCTCCTGCTACAAGTCCAGAGGCTTTTGTACTGCTCTCCTGCTACCAGCCCCGGGTTTCAGACCCCTGTCCTGCTCGCAGACCCTGGGGTTTCGGACCCTACTCCTCCTGCCAGACACCGGCTCTCAGGCTCCGCTCCTGCAACCAGTCCCAGGGGTCTCGGACCCCTCTCCTGTTCCCAGTCCCTGGGATCTCGGAACCCTCTCCTGTTCCCGGTCCCTGGGGTCACGGACACCTCTCCTGCTCTGGGTCGCTGGGGTGTCGGACCCCTCTTCTGCACCCAGTCCATGGGGTCTCAGATCACTCTCCAGTTCCCAGTCCCTGGGGACTCGGACCGCTCTCCTGCTGCCAGTCCCTGGGGTCTCGGACACGTCTTCTGCTCCCAGTCCCTAGGTTCTCGGACACGTCTCCTGCTCCCAGTTGCTGGTGTCTCAGACCCCTCACCTGCTCCCATTCCCCGGGTCTCAGACCCCTCTCCTGCTCCCTGTCCCTGGGGTCTCGTACCGCTCTCCTGCTCCCAGTCCCCGGGTCCTGGATCCCTCTCCTGCTCCCAGTCCCTGGGGTCTCGGACCCCTCTCCTGCTCCCAGTCACTTGGGTCTCAGACACCTCTCCTGCTCCCAGTCCCCAGGGTCTCAGACACCTCCATTGCTCCCAGTCCCTGGGGTCTCAGGTACCTCTCCTGTTCCAGTCCTTGGAGTCTCGGACACCTCTCCTGCTCTGGGTCGCAGGGGTTTCGGACCCCTCTCCTGCACCCAGTCCATGGGGTCTCAGATCACTCTCCACTTCCCAGTCCCTGGAGTCTATGACCCCTCTACTGCTCCCAATCCCCGGATCTCAGACCCCTCTCGTGCTCCCAGTCCCCGGGTCTCGGACTCCTCTATTGCTCCTAGTCCTGGGTCTCAGATCCCTCTCCTGCTCCCAGTCTCTGGGGTCTTGGGTACCTGTTATGTTTTGAGTCCCTGGTGACTCGGACCACTCTCCTGCTGCCAGTCCCTGCAGTCTCAAAACTCTCTTTTGCTCCCAGTCCCTGGGTTCTCAGACCCTTTAACTGCTGCCTGTCCCAGGGGTCCCAGGCCCCTCTTCTGCTCCCAGTCCCTGGGGTCTCGGACCCATCTCATGGTCCCAGACCCTGCGGTCTCAGACCTCGCTCCTGCACACTGTTCCCGCGTCTCGGACACCTACCTGGCTACCAGTCAATGGGGTCTCGGGCCCCTCTCCTGCTACGAGTCCAGAGGCTTTTGTACTGCTCTCCTGCTCCCAGCCCCGAGTTTCAGACCCCTGTCCTGCTCGCAGACCCTGGGGTTTCGGACCCTACTCCTCCTGCCAGACACCGGCTTTCAGGCTCGGCTCCTGCAACCAGTCCCAGGGGTCTCGGACCACTCTCCTGTTCCCAGTCCCTGGGGTCTCAGACCCCTCACCTTCTCCCAATCCCTGGGTCTCAGACCCCTCTCCTGCTCCCAGTCCATGGGGTCTCAGATCACTCTCCAGTTCCCAGTCCCCGGATCTCAGACCCCTCCCCTGCTCCCAGCCCCTGGGATCTCGGACCCCTCTCCTGCTCCCAGTCCCCGGATCTCAGACACTTCTCCTGCTCCCAGTCCCTGGGGTTTCGGACTGTTTTCCTGCTCCCAGTCCCCGGGTCTCAGACCCCTCTCCTGCTCCCAGTCCCTGGGGTCTCGAACCCCACTCCTGCTTCCAGTCTCTTCAGTTTCAGACACCTCTCCTGCTCCCAGTCTCTGGGGTCTCGGGTATCTCTCATGTTTTGAGTCCCTGGGAACTTGGCCCCTCTCTGCTGCCAGTCCCTGCAGTCTCAAATCTCTCTTTTGCTCCCAGTCCCTGGGTTCTCAGACGCTTTAACTGCTGCCTGTCCCAGGCCCCTCTTCTGCTCCCAGTCCCTGGGGTCTCGGACACTTCTCCTGCTCCCAGTCACCGGGTCTCAGACCCTATTCCTGCTCCCAGTACGTGGGGTCGAAGACCCCTCTCCTGCTCTCAGTCTCTTGGGTCTCAGACCCCTCCATTCCTCCAAGTCCCTGGGGTCTCGGGTACCTCTCCTGCTCCCAGTACCTGGCGTCTCAGACTCCTCTCCTGCTCCTGGTCCCAGTGCTCTCAGACCCCGCTACTGCACCCATTTCCCGCGTCTCGGACACCTCCTAGGCACCCAGTCAAAGGGGTCTTGGTCCCCTCTCCGGCTACCAGTCCCTAGGGTCTCGTAGCGCTCTCCTGCTCCAAGTCCCCACGTTTCGGACCACTCTCCTGCTCTCAGTCCCTGGGGTTTCGGATCCTTCTCCTCCTGCCAGACCCCAGCTCTCGGACCCCTCCCCTGCTCCCAGTCCCTGGGGTCTCTTTCCCACTGCTGCTCCCGTTCCCTGGGGTCTCGGACAGCTCTCCTGCTCCCAGTCCCGGGGGTTTTAGACCCCTCGCCTGCTCCCAGTCCATGGGGTCTCAGATCACTCACCAGTTCCCAGTCCCTCGGGTCTCAGACCCTTGAACTGCTCCTTGTCCCAGGGGTCCCAGGCCCTTCTTCTACTCCAGGTCACTGGGTCTCAGACCCTTTTCCTGCTCCCAGTCTGTGGGGTTCCGGACCGCACTCCTGCTCCCAGTCTCTTGTGTCTCAGACCCCTCCATTGCTCCTAGTCCCTAGGGTCTTGGGTACCTCCTGCTCCCGGTCCGTGCGGTCTCAGACCCCGCTCCTGCACACAGTTCCCGCGTCTCGGACACCTCCCCGGCTGCCAGTCCATGGGGTCTCGGACACCTCTCATGCTCCCAGTGCCCGGGTCTCGGACCCTTTTCCTCCTGCTCCAAGACCCTGGGGTCTCAGACCTCTCTCCTGCTCCCAGTCGCTGGGTTTTCGGACCCTTCTCCTCCTGCCAGGCACCGGCTCTCGGACCCATCTCCTGCTCCCAGTCCCAAGGGACTCAGACCCTTAGCCTGCTCCCAGTTCCTGGGGTCTCGACCACTCCCCTGCTCCCGGTCTGCGGGTCTCAGACCCCTCTCCTGCTCCCAGTCCCTGGAGTCTATGACCCCTCTCCTACTTCCAGTCCTCGGATCTCAGACCCCTCTCCTGCTCCCAGCCCCCTGGGGTCTCAGACCCCTCTCCTGCTCCCAGACCCTGGGGTCTCGGACCCCTCTCCTGCTCCTAATCCCTGGATCTCGGAACCCTCCACTGCTCCCAGTCCCTGGGGTCTCGGACCCCTCTCCTGCACCCAGTCCCTGGGGTTTCGGACCGTTCTCCTGCTCCCAGTCCTGGGTCTCGGAACCCTCTCCTGCTCCCAGTCCCTGGGGTCTCGGACCCCACTGCTGCTTCCAGTCTCTTGTGTTTCAGACACCTCTCCTGCTCCCAGTCCCTGGGTTGTCGGGTACTTCTCATGTTTTGAGTCCCTGGGGACTCGGATCCCTCTCCTGCTCCCAGTCCCTGGGGTCTCAAAACTCTCTTTTGCTCCCAGTCCCTGGGGTCACAAACCCTTTAACTGCTCCCAGTCCGTGGGTTCTCGGTCCCCTCTCCTGCTCCCAGTCTCTTGGGTCTCAGACCCCTCCATTGCTCCCAGTCCCTGGCGTCTCGGGTGCCTCTCCTGCTCCCAGTACCTGGGGTCTCGGGCCCCTCTCCTGCTACCAGTCCCTAGAGTCTCGTACCCCTCTCCTGTTCCCAGTCCTTCGGGTCTCAGATCCCTCCCCTGCTCCCAGTTCCTGGGATCTTGGACCACTCTCCTCCTCCCGGAGCCCGGGTCTCGGTCCCCTCTCCTGCTCCCAGTCCCTGGGATCATGGACCACTCTCCTGCTCCCGGAGCCCGGGTCTTGGTCCCCTCTCCTGCTCCCAGTCCCTGGGGTCTCCGACATGTCTCCTGATCCCAATCGCTGGTGTCTCAGACCCCTCTGCTGCTCCCATCCCTGGGGTCTCGGACCCCTCTCCTGTTCCCAGTCATTTGGGTCTCAGATCCCTCCCCTGCTCCCAGTTCCTGGGATCTTGGACCACTCTCCTGCTCCCAGACCCCGGGTCTCGGTCCCCTCTCCTGCTCCCGGTCCCCGGGTCTCAGACCCCTCTCCTGTTCCCAGTCCCGGGATTCTTAGACCCCTCGCATGCACCCAGTCCCAAGGGTCTCAGACCCCTCTCCTGCTCCCAGTTCCCTGGGGTCTCAGACACCAATCCTGTGCCCAGTCCCTGGGGTCTCAGATCCCTCTCCAGTTCCCAGTCCCTGCGCTCTCTGACCCCTCTCCTGCTCCCAGTCCCTGGGTTCTCGGACACGTCTCCTGATCCCAGTCGCTGGTGTCTCAGACCCCACTGCTGCTCCCAGTCCCTGGGGTCTCGGACGCCTCTCCTGCTCCCAGTCGCTTGGGTCTCAGACCCATCCATTGTTCCCAGTCCCTGTGGTCTCAGGTACCTCTCCTGCTCCCAGTCCCTGGGGTCCCAGACTCCATTCCTGCTCCCGCTCCCTGCGGTCTCAGGCCCCCTTCCTGCACCCAGTTCCCGCGTCTCGGACAGCTACCCGGCTGCTAGTCCATGTGGGCTCGTACCGCTCTCCTGCTCTAAGTCCCCGGATCACGGACCCTTTTCGTCCTGCTCCCAGACCCTGGGGACTCGGGCCACTCTCCCGCTCCCAGTCCCGGGGGTCTCGGACCCCTCTTCTGCTCCCAGTCCCTGGGGTCTCAGACTCCGCTCCTGCAACCAGTTCCCGGTTCTCGGACCCCTCCCCGGCTCCAAGTCCCTGGGATCTCGGGCCCCTCTCCTGCTACCAGTTGCTGGGGTCTCGGACCTGTCCCCTACTCCCCACCACCGTGCCTCGGACCCCTCTCCTGCTCCCAGTCCCAAGGGTCTCGGATCCCTCTCCTGCTCGCGGCCACCGGGCGACGGACCCCTCTCCTGCTCCCAGTCCCAAGGGTCTCGGACCCCTCTACTGCTCCCCGTCGCTGTGATCTCGGACCCCTCTCCTGCTCCCTTCCCTCGGGTCTCAGACCATTTTCCTGGTCCCAATCCCGAGGGTCCCGGACCAATCTCCTGTTCGCAGTCACCGGGTCTCAGACCCCTCTCCTGCTCCCAGTCCCTGGGGTCTCGGACACCTCTCCTGCTCTGGGTCACTGGGGTCTCGGACCCCTTTCCTGCTCCCAGTCGCTGAGTCTCTGAACCCTCTCCTGCTCCCAGTCCCCGGGGTTTCAGACCCTTCTCCTCCTGCCAGACCCCGGCTCTCAGACTCCTCTCCTGCTCCCATTCCCAGGGTCTCGGACCCCTCTACTGCTCCCAGTCACTGTGTCTCAGACCCTTCTCCTGCTCGCAGTCCGTGGGGTCTCGGACCCCTATCCTGCTCCCAGTCCCTGGGGTCTTGGGTACCTCTACTGCTCCCAGTCCCTGGGGTCTCGGAATCCTCTCCTGTTCCCGGTCCCTGGGGTCTCAGATCCCGCTCCTGCAACCAGTTCCCGCGCCACGGACCCCTCCCCGGCTCCCAGTCCCTAGGGTCTCGGGCCCCTCTCCTGCTACCAGTCGCTGGAGTCTCGGATCCGTCTCCTACTCCCCGCCACCCGGTCTCGGACCCTCTCCTGCTCCCAGCCACAAGGCCTCGGACCACTCTCCTGCTCCCAGTCCCAAGGGTCTCGGACACCTCTCCTGCTCCCGGCCACCCGCTCTCGGACCCTCTCCTGCTCCCGGCCACAGGGCCTCGGACCACTCTCCTGCTCCCAGTCCCAAGGGTCTCGGACCCCTCTCCTGCTCCCAGTCCCTAAGGTCTCAGACCATTTTCCTGGTCGAAATCCTGAGGGTTCCGGACAAATCTCCTGTTTCCAGTCACTGGGTCTCGGACTCCTCTGCTGCTCCCAGCCCATGGGGTCTAGGATCACTCTCCAGTTTCCAGTCCCTGGGGTCTCAGACCCCTCTCCTGCTCCCATTCCCCGATTCTCGGACCTCTCTCCTGCTCACAGTCGTTGGGGTCTCAGACTCCTCTCCTGCTCCTGGTCCCTGCAGTCTCAGAACACGCTCCGGCACCCAGTTCCCACGTCTCGGACACCTCCCCGGCTCCGAGTCCATGGGGTCTCAGACCCCACTCCTGCAACCAGTTCCCGCGTCTCAGAACCCCCCCCCCGGCTCCCAGTCCCTGGGGTCTCGGACCCCTCTCCTGCTCCCAGTCCCTCGGGTCTCAGACCATTTTCCTGGTCGAAATCCTGAGGGTCCCGGACCACTCTCCTGTTCCCAGTCACTGGGTCTCAGACCCCTCTCCTGCTCCCAGTCCCTCGGGTCTCAGACCATTTTCCTGGTCGAAATCCTGAGGGTCCCGGACCACTCTCCTGTTCCCAGTCACTGGGTCTCAGACCCCTCTCCTGCTACCAGTCCCAGGGGTCTCGGACCCCTCTCCTGCTCCCAGGAAATGGGGTCTAGGATCAAACTCCAGTTTCCAGTCCCTGGGGTCTCAGACCCCTCTCCTGCTCCCAGTCCCTGGGATCTTGGACACGTCCCCTGCTCCCATTCCCCGGGTCTCGGACCCTTCTCCTGCTCCCAGTCCCTGGGGTCTCGTACCGCCCTCCTGCTCCTAGTCACCGATTCTCGGACCCCTCTCCTGCTCCCAGTCCCTGGCGTTTCGGACCCTTCTCCTCCTGCCAGACCCCAGCTCTCGGACCCCTCTCCGGCTCCCAGGCCCTGGGGTTTCTGACACATCACCTGCTCCCATTCCCCCGATCTCGGACCCTTATCCTGCTCCCAGACCCCAGGTCTCGGACACCTCTCCTGCTCCCAGTCAGAGTGTCTCAGACCCTTCTCCTGCTCACAGACCCCGGGGTCTCAGACCCTTCTCCTGCTAGCAATCCCTGTTGTCTCAGACTCCTCTCCTACTCCCGGTCGCTGCGGTCTCAGAACCCGCTCCGGCACCCAGTTCCCGCGTCTCAGACACCACCCTGGTTCCCAGTCCACGGGGACTCAGACCCCGCTCCTCCAACCAGTTCCCGCGTCTCGGACCCCTCCACGGCTCCCAGTCCCTGGGGTCTCGGGCCCCTCTCCTGCTACCAGTCATTGGGGTCTCGGACCTGTCCCCTGCTGCCCGCCACAGGGTCTCGGAACCCTCCCTGGCTCCCAACTCCCTGGGATCTCGGACCCCTCTCCTGCTCCCAGTCCCAAGGATCTCGGACCCCTCTCCTGCTCCGAGTCCCTGGAGTCTATGACCCCTCTCCTGCTTCCAGTCCCTGGGTCTCGGACCCATCTCCTGCTCCCAGTCCCTGGGGTTTCGGACCGTTCTCCTGCTCCCAGTCCCCGGGTCTCGGACCCCTCTACTGCTCACACTCCTGGTTCTCGGATCACTCTCCTGCTCCCAGTCCCTGGGGTCTCAGACCCCCTCTCCTGCTCCCAGTCCCTGGGTTGTCAGGTACTTGTCATGTTTTGATTACCAGGGGAATATGACCCCTCTCCTGCTGCCAGACCCTGGGGTCTCAAGACACTCTTTTGCTCCCAGTCCCAGGGGTCTCAGACCCTTTAACTGCTCCCTGTCCCAGGGGTCCCAGGCCCCTCTTCGGCTCCCAATAGCTGGGATCTCGGACGCCTCTCCTGCTCCCAGGCACCGGGTCTCAGACCCTTCTCCTGCTCCCAGTCCCTGGGGTCTCGGAAACCTCTCCTGCTCCCAGTAGCTGGGGTCTCGGGCCCCTCTCCTGCTACCAGTCCCAGAGTCATGTACCACTCTCCTGCTCCCAGTCCCTGGGGTCACGGACCCCCCACCTGCTCCCATTCCCCGGGTCTCGGACCCGTCTACTGCTCACAGTCACCGTGTCTCAGACCCTTCTCCTGCTAGCAGTCCGTGCGGTCTCGGACCCTTCTCCTGCTCCCAGTCTCTTGGATCTCAGACCCCTCTCCTGCTCCCAGTCCCTGGGGTCTCGGGTACCTCTCCTGCTCCCAGTCCCTGGGGTCTCGGAAACCTCTCCTGTTCCCGATCCCTGGGGTCTCAGATTCCGCTCCTGCAACCAGTTCCCGTGCCTCGGACCCCTCCCCGGCTCCCGATCCCTGGGGTCTTGGGCCCCTCTCCTGCTACCATTCACTGGGGTCTCGGACCTGTCCCCTGCTCCCCGCCACCGTGCCTCGGACCCCTCTCCTGCTCCCAGTCCCAAGGGTCTCGGACCCCTCTCCTGCTCCCGGCCACCCGGTCTCGGACCCTCTCCTGCTCCCGGCCGCAGGGCCTCGGACCCCTCTCCTGCTCCCAGTCCCAAGGGTCTCGGACCCCTCTCCTGCTCCCAGCCACCGGGTCTTGGACCCCTCTCCTGCTCCCAGTCGCATGGGTCTCAGAACCCTCTCCTGCTCCCAGTCCCTCGGGTCTCAGACCATTTTCCTGGTCGAAATCCTGAGGGTCCTGGACCACTCTCCTGTTCCCAGTCACTGGGTCTCAGACCCCTCTCCTGCTACCAGTCCCAGGGGTCTCGGACCCCTCTCCTTCTCCCAGTCCGTGGGTTCTAGGATCACTCTCCAGTTTCCAGTCCCTGGGTCTCGGACCCTTCTCCTGCTCTCAGTCCCTAGGGTCTCGTACCGCCCTCCTGCTCCCAGTCCCCGATTCTCGGACCCCTCTCCTGCTAGCAGTCCGTGGGGTCTCGGACCCTTCTCCTGCTCCCAGTCTCTTGGATCTCAGACCCCTCTCCTGCTCCCAGTCCCTGGGGTCTCGGGTACCTCTCCTGCTCCCAGTCCCTGGGGTCTCGGAAACCTCTCCTGTTCCCGATCCCTGGGGTCTCAGATTCCGCTCCTGCAACCAGTTCCCGTGCCTCGGACCCCTCCCCGGCTCCCGATCCCTGGGGTCTTGGGCCCCTCTCCTGCTACCATTCACTGGGGTCTCGGACCTGTCCCCTGCTCCCCGCCACCGTGCCTCGGACCCCTCTCCTGCTCCCAGTCCCAAGGGTCTCGGACCCCTCTCCTGCTCCCGGCCACCCGGTCTCGGACCCTCTCCTGCTCCCGGCCGCAGGGCCTCGGACCCCTCTCCTGCTCCCAGTCCCAAGGGTCTCGGACCCCTCTCCTGCTCCCAGCCACCGGGTCTTGGACCCCTCTCCTGCTCCCAGTCGCATGGGTCTCAGAACCCTCTCCTGCTCCCAGTCCCTCGGGTCTCAGACCATTTTCCTGGTCGAAATCCTGAGGGTCCTGGACCACTCTCCTGTTCCCAGTCACTGGGTCTCAGACCCCTCTCCTGCTACCAGTCCCAGGGGTCTCGGACCCCTCTCCTTCTCCCAGTCCGTGGGTTCTAGGATCACTCTCCAGTTTCCAGTCCCTGGGTCTCGGACCCTTCTCCTGCTCTCAGTCCCTAGGGTCTCGTACCGCCCTCCTGCTCCCAGTCCCCGATTCTCGGACCCCTCTCCTGCTCCCAGTCCCTGGGGTTTCGGACCCTTCTCCTCCTGCCAGATCCCAGCTCTCGGACCCCTCTCTGGCTACCCGTCCCTGGGGTCTCTGACCCATCATCTGCTCCCATTCCCCGGATCTCGGACCCCTCTCCTGCTCACAGACCCCGGGTCTCGGACACCTCTCCTGCTCCCAGTCACCGTGTCTCAGACCCTTCTCCTGCTCGCAGTCCCTGGGGTCTCAGACTCCTCTCCTGCTCCCGGTCCCTGCGGTCTCAGAACCCGCTCCGGCAACCAGTTCCCGCGTCTCGGACACCTCCCCGGATCCCAGTCCACGGGGTCTCAGACCCCGCTCCTGCAACCAGTTCCCGCGTCTCCGACCTCTCCCCGGCTCCCAGTCCCTGGGGTCTCGGGCCCCTCTCCTGCTACCAGTCGTTGGGGTCTCGGTCCTGTCCCCTGCTGCCCGCCACAGGGTCTCGGACCCTTCCCCGGCTCCCAGTCCCTGGGATCTCGGACCCCTCTCCTGCTCCCAGTCCCAAGGATCTCCGACTCCTCTCCTGCTTCCAGTCCCTGGGGTTTCGGACCGTTCTCCTGCTCCCAGTCCCCGGGTCTCGGACCCCTCTACTGCTCCCACTCCTGGGTCTCGGATCACTCTCCTGCTCCCAGTCCCCGGGTCTCGGACCGCTCTACTGGTCCCACTGCTGGGTCTCGGATCACTCTCCTGCTCCCTGTCCCAGGGGTCCCAGGCCCCTCTTCGGCTCCCAATACCTGGGATCTCGGACGCCTCTCCTGCTCCCGGGCAGCGGGTCTCAGACCCTTCTCCTGCTCCCAGTCCGTGGGGTCTCGGAACCCTCTCCTGCTCCCAGTACCTGGGGTCTCGGTCCCCTCTCTTGCTACCAGTCCCTAGAGTCTTGTACCGCTCTCCTGCTCCGAGTCCCTGGGGTTTCGGACCCTTCTCCTGTCAGACCCCGGCTCTCGGACCCCTCCCCTGTTCCCAGTCTCTGGGGTCTCAGTCCCCTCTGCTGCTCCCGGTCCCTGGGGTCTCAGACCCCGCTCCTGCAACCAGTTCCCTCGTCTCGGACCCCTCCCGGGCTCCCAGTCCCTGGGGTCTCGGGCCCCTCTCCTGCTACCAGTCGGCGGGGTCTCGGACCTGTCCCCTGCTCCCCGCCACCGTCCCTCGGACACCTCTCCTCCTGCCAGTCCCTGGGGTCTCAGACCATTTTACTGCTCCCTGTCCCTGGGGTCTCAGGCCACTCTTCTGATCCCAGTCCATGGGGTCCCTGACCCCTCTCCTGCTCCCAGTCGCCAGGTCTCCGAATCCTCTCCTGCTCCCCGTCCCTGCGTTCTCGGACCCCTCTCCTGTTCCTAGTCCCTAGGGTCTCGGACCGCTCCGCGGCTCCCAGTCCCAAGTGTCTCGGGCCCCTCTCCTGCTACCAGTCGCCGGGGTCTCTGACCTGTCCCCTGCTCCCCGCCACTGGGCCTCTGAATCCTCTCCTGCTCCTAGTCCATCGGGTCTCAGACGCCTCCCCTGCTCGCAGTCCCTGGGGTCTCAGATCCCTCTCCAGCTCCCAGTCCCTGAGGTTTCGGACCGTTCACCTGCTCCCAGTCCACGGGTCTCGGACCCCTCTCCTGCTTCCAGTCCCTGGGGTCTCGAACCCCACTGTTGCTTCCAGTCTCTTCAGTTTCAGACATCTCTCCTACTCCCAGTCTCTGGGGTCTCGGGTATCTCTCATATTTTGAGTCCCTGGGGACTCGGACCCCTCTCCTGCTGCCAGTCCCTGGGGACTCAGACCTTTTAACTGCGGCCTGTCCCAGGGGTCCCAGGCCCCTCTCCTGCTTCCAGTCACCAGGTCTCAGACCCTACTCCTGCTCCCAGTACGTGGGGTCTCGGACACCTCTCCTGCTCCCAGTCTCTTGGGTCTCTGACCCCTCCATTCCTCCCAGTACCTGGGGTCTTGGGTAACTCTCCTGCTCCCAGTCCAAGGGGTCTCAGACTCCTCTCCTGCTCCCAATCCCGTGGATCTAAGACTCCTCTCCTGCTCCTGCTACCAGCGCTCTCAGACCCTGCTCCTGCACCCACTTCCCGCATCTCGGACACCTCCCAGGCTCCCAGTCCAAGGGGGCACGGGCCCCCCTCCGGCTACCAGTCCCTGGGGTCTCGGAATCCTCTCCTGCTCCCGATCCCTGGGGTCTCAGACCCCGCTCCTGCAACCAATTCCCGCCTCTCGGACTGCTCCCCGGCTCCCAGTCCCTGGGGTCTCGGGCCCCTCTCCTGCTACCAGTCGCTGGGGTCTCGGACCTGACCCCTGCTCCCCGACACTGGGCCTTGGACCCCTTTCCTGCTCCCAGTCCCAAGGGTCTCGGACACCTCTCCTGCTCCCGGCCACCGGGTCTCGGACTCCTCTCCTGTTTCCAGTTGCTGGGGTCTCGTACCCCTATCCTGCTCCCAGTCCATCGGGTCTCAGACCACTTTCCCGTTCCACATCTGGAGGGTCTCGGAACCCTCTCCTGTTCCCAGTCACTGGGTCTCAGGCCCCTCTCCTGCTACCAGTCCCAGGGATCTCGGACCCCTCTCCTGTTCCCAGTCCCTGGGGTCGCGGACCCCTCACCTGCTCCTGGTCCTTGGGGTCTCGGACACCTCTCCTGCTCTGGGTCGCTGAGGTTTCGGACACCTCTCCTGCTCCCAGTCCATGGGGTCTCAGATCACTCTCCAGTTCCCGGTCCCCGGATCTCAGACACCTCCCCTGCTCCCAGACCCTGGGGTCTTGGACCCCTCTCCTCCTCCCAGTCCCCGGATGTCAGACCCCTCCCCTGCTCCCAGCCCATGGGGTCTCAGACTTATCTCCTGCTCCAAATCCCCGGATCTCGGACCCCTCTCCTGCTCACAGACCCTGGGGTCTCAGACCCTTCTCCTGCTCGCAATCCCTGTTGTCTTAGACTCCTCTCCTACTCCCGGTCTCAGAACCCTCTCCGGCACCCAGTTCCCGCGTCTCGGACACCACCCTGGATCCCAGTCCACGGGGTCTCAGACCCCGCTCCTGCAACCAGTTCCCGCGTCTCCGACCCCTCCACGGCTCCCAGTCCCTGGGGTCTCAGGCCCCTCGCCTGCTACCAGTCCCAGAGTCACGTACCACTCTCCTGCTCCCAGTCCCTGGGGTCACGGACCCCCCACCTGCTCCCATTCCCCGGGTCTCGGACCCGTCTACTGCTCACAGTCACCGTGTCTCAGACCCTTCTCCTGCCAGCAGTCCGTGGGGTCTCGGACCCTTCTCCTGCTCCCAGTCTCTTGGATCTCAGACCCCTCTCCTGCTCCCAGTCCCTGGGGTCTCGGGTACCTCTCCTGCTCCCAGTCCCTGGGGTCTCGGAAACCTCTCCTGTTCCCGATCCCTGGGGTCTCAGATTCCGCTCCTGCAACCAGTTCCCGTGCCTCGGACCCCTCCCCGGCTCCCGATCCCTGGGGTCTTGGGCCCCTCTCCTGCTACCATTCACTGGGGTCTCGGACCTGTCCCCTGCTCCCCGCCACCGTGCCTCGGACCCCTCTCCTGCTCCCAGTCCCAAGGGTCTCGGACCCCTCTCCTGCTCCCGGCCACCCGGTCTCGGACCCTCTCCTGCTCCCGGCCGCAGGGCCTCGGACCCCTCTCCTGCTCCCAGTCCCAAGGGTCTCGGACCCCTCTCCTGCTCCCAGCCACCGGGTCTTGGACCCCTCTCCTGCTCCCAGTCGCATGGGTCTCAGAACCCTCTCCTGCTCCCAGTCCCTCGGGTCTCAGACCATTTTCCTGGTCGAAATCCTGAGGGTCCTGGACCACTCTCCTGTTCCCAGTCACTGGGTCTCAGACCCCTCTCCTGCTACCAGTCCCAGGGGTCTCGGACCCCTCTCCTTCTCCCAGTCCGTGGGTTCTAGGATCACTCTCCAGTTTCCAGTCCCTGGGTCTCGGACCCTTCTCCTGCTCTCAGTCCCTAGGGTCTCGTACCGCCCTCCTGCTCCCAGTCCCCGATTCTCGGACCCCTCTCCTGCTAGCAGTCCGTGGGGTCTCGGACCCTTCTCCTGCTCCCAGTCTCTTGGATCTCAGACCCCTCTCCTGCTCCCAGTCCCTGGGGTCTCGGGTACCTCTCCTGCTCCCAGTCCCTGGGGTCTCGGAAACCTCTCCTGTTCCCGATCCCTGGGGTCTCAGATTCCGCTCCTGCAACCAGTTCCCGTGCCTCGGACCCCTCCCCGGCTCCCGATCCCTGGGGTCTTGGGCCCCTCTCCTGCTACCATTCACTGGGGTCTCGGACCTGTCCCCTGCTCCCCGCCACCGTGCCTCGGACCCCTCTCCTGCTCCCAGTCCCAAGGGTCTCGGACCCCTCTCCTGCTCCCGGCCACCCGGTCTCGGACCCTCTCCTGCTCCCGGCCGCAGGGCCTCGGACCCCTCTCCTGCTCCCAGTCCCAAGGGTCTCGGACCCCTCTCCTGCTCCCAGCCACCGGGTCTTGGACCCCTCTCCTGCTCCCAGTCGCATGGGTCTCAGAACCCTCTCCTGCTCCCAGTCCCTCGGGTCTCAGACCATTTTCCTGGTCGAAATCCTGAGGGTCCTGGACCACTCTCCTGTTCCCAGTCACTGGGTCTCAGACCCCTCTCCTGCTACCAGTCCCAGGGGTCTCGGACCCCTCTCCTTCTCCCAGTCCGTGGGTTCTAGGATCACTCTCCAGTTTCCAGTCCCTGGGTCTCGGACCCTTCTCCTGCTCTCAGTCCCTAGGGTCTCGTACCGCCCTCCTGCTCCCAGTCCCCGATTCTCGGACCCCTCTCCTGCTCCCAGTCCCTGGGGTTTCGGACCCTTCTCCTCCTGCCAGATCCCAGCTCTCGGACCCCTCTCTGGCTACCCGTCCCTGGGGTCTCTGACCCATCATCTGCTCCCATTCCCCGGATCTCGGACCCCTCTCCTGCTCACAGACCCCGGGTCTCGGACACCTCTCCTGCTCCCAGTCACCGTGTCTCAGACCCTTCTCCTGCTCGCAGTCCCTGGGGTCTCAGACTCCTCTCCTGCTCCCGGTCCCTGCGGTCTCAGAACCCGCTCCGGCAACCAGTTCCCGCGTCTCGGACACCTCCCCGGATCCCAGTCCACGGGGTCTCAGACCCCGCTCCTGCAACCAGTTCCCGCGTCTCCGACCTCTCCCCGGCTCCCAGTCCCTGGGGTCTCGGGCCCCTCTCCTGCTACCAGTCGTTGGGGTCTCGGTCCTGTCCCCTGCTGCCCGCCACAGGGTCTCGGACCCTTCCCCGGCTCCCAGTCCCTGGGATCTCGGACCCCTCTCCTGCTCCCAGTCCCAAGGATCTCCGACTCCTCTCCTGCTTCCAGTCCCTGGGGTTTCGGACCGTTCTCCTGCTCCCAGTCCCCGGGTCTCGGACCCCTCTACTGCTCCCACTCCTGGGTCTCGGATCACTCTCCTGCTCCCAGTCCCCGGGTCTCGGACCGCTCTACTGGTCCCACTGCTGGGTCTCGGATCACTCTCCTGCTCCCTGTCCCAGGGGTCCCAGGCCCCTCTTCGGCTCCCAATACCTGGGATCTCGGACGCCTCTCCTGCTCCCGGGCAGCGGGTCTCAGACCCTTCTCCTGCTCCCAGTCCGTGGGGTCTCGGAACCCTCTCCTGCTCCCAGTACCTGGGGTCTCGGTCCCCTCTCTTGCTACCAGTCCCTAGAGTCTTGTACCGCTCTCCTGCTCCGAGTCCCTGGGGTTTCGGACCCTTCTCCTGTCAGACCCCGGCTCTCGGACCCCTCCCCTGTTCCCAGTCTCTGGGGTCTCAGTCCCCTCTGCTGCTCCCGGTCCCTGGGGTCTCAGACCCCGCTCCTGCAACCAGTTCCCTCGTCTCGGACCCCTCCCGGGCTCCCAGTCCCTGGGGTCTCGGGCCCCTCTCCTGCTACCAGTCGGCGGGGTCTCGGACCTGTCCCCTGCTCCCCGCCACCGTCCCTCGGACACCTCTCCTCCTGCCAGTCCCTGGGGTCTCAGACCATTTTACTGCTCCCTGTCCCTGGGGTCTCAGGCCACTCTTCTGATCCCAGTCCATGGGGTCCCTGACCCCTCTCCTGCTCCCAGTCGCCAGGTCTCCGAATCCTCTCCTGCTCCCCGTCCCTGCGTTCTCGGACCCCTCTCCTGTTCCTAGTCCCTAGGGTCTCGGACCGCTCCGCGGCTCCCAGTCCCAAGTGTCTCGGGCCCCTCTCCTGCTACCAGTCGCCGGGGTCTCTGACCTGTCCCCTGCTCCCCGCCACTGGGCCTCTGAATCCTCTCCTGCTCCTAGTCCATCGGGTCTCAGACGCCTCCCCTGCTCGCAGTCCCTGGGGTCTCAGATCCCTCTCCAGCTCCCAGTCCCTGAGGTTTCGGACCGTTCACCTGCTCCCAGTCCACGGGTCTCGGACCCCTCTCCTGCTTCCAGTCCCTGGGGTCTCGAACCCCACTGTTGCTTCCAGTCTCTTCAGTTTCAGACATCTCTCCTACTCCCAGTCTCTGGGGTCTCGGGTATCTCTCATATTTTGAGTCCCTGGGGACTCGGACCCCTCTCCTGCTGCCAGTCCCTGGGGACTCAGACCTTTTAACTGCGGCCTGTCCCAGGGGTCCCAGGCCCCTCTCCTGCTTCCAGTCACCAGGTCTCAGACCCTACTCCTGCTCCCAGTACGTGGGGTCTCGGACACCTCTCCTGCTCCCAGTCTCTTGGGTCTCTGACCCCTCCATTCCTCCCAGTACCTGGGGTCTTGGGTAACTCTCCTGCTCCCAGTCCAAGGGGTCTCAGACTCCTCTCCTGCTCCCAATCCCGTGGATCTAAGACTCCTCTCCTGCTCCTGCTACCAGCGCTCTCAGACCCTGCTCCTGCACCCACTTCCCGCATCTCGGACACCTCCCAGGCTCCCAGTCCAAGGGGGCACGGGCCCCCCTCCGGCTACCAGTCCCTGGGGTCTCGGAATCCTCTCCTGCTCCCGATCCCTGGGGTCTCAGACCCCGCTCCTGCAACCAATTCCCGCCTCTCGGACTGCTCCCCGGCTCCCAGTCCCTGGGGTCTCGGGCCCCTCTCCTGCTACCAGTCGCTGGGGTCTCGGACCTGACCCCTGCTCCCCGACACTGGGCCTTGGACCCCTTTCCTGCTCCCAGTCCCAAGGGTCTCGGACACCTCTCCTGCTCCCGGCCACCGGGTCTCGGACTCCTCTCCTGTTTCCAGTTGCTGGGGTCTCGTACCCC
Organism: Isurus oxyrinchus; assembly: GCA_026770705.1. Lineage (NCBI taxonomy): Eukaryota > Metazoa > Chordata > Chondrichthyes > Lamniformes > Lamnidae > Isurus > Isurus oxyrinchus. The sequence goes on from JANJGN010000080.1 coordinate 1,977,002, forward strand.
TATCCTGCTCCCAGTCCATCGGGTCTCAGACCACTTTCCCGTTCCACATCTGGAGGGTCTCGGAACCCTCTCCTGTTCCCAGTCACTGGGTCTCAGGCCCCTCTCCTGCTACCAGTCCCAGGGATCTCGGACCCCTCTCCTGTTCCCAGTCCCTGGGGTCGCGGACCCCTCACCTGCTCCTGGTCCTTGGGGTCTCGGACACCTCTCCTGCTCTGGGTCGCTGAGGTTTCGGACACCTCTCCTGCTCCCAGTCCATGGGGTCTCAGATCACTCTCCAGTTCCCGGTCCCCGGATCTCAGACACCTCCCCTGCTCCCAGACCCTGGGGTCTTGGACCCCTCTCCTCCTCCCAGTCCCCGGATGTCAGACCCCTCCCCTGCTCCCAGCCCATGGGGTCTCAGACTTATCTCCTGCTCCAAATCCCCGGATCTCGGACCCCTCTCCTGCTCACAGACCCTGGGGTCTCAGACCCTTCTCCTGCTCGCAATCCCTGTTGTCTTAGACTCCTCTCCTACTCCCGGTCTCAGAACCCTCTCCGGCACCCAGTTCCCGCGTCTCGGACACCACCCTGGATCCCAGTCCACGGGGTCTCAGACCCCGCTCCTGCAACCAGTTCCCGCGTCTCCGACCCCTCCACGGCTCCCAGTCCCTGGGGTCTCAGGCCCCTCGCCTGCTACCAGTCCCAGAGTCACGTACCACTCTCCTGCTCCCAGTCCCTGGGGTCACGGACCCCCCACCTGCTCCCATTCCCCGGGTCTCGGACCCGTCTACTGCTCACAGTCACCGTGTCTCAGACCCTTCTCCTGCCAGCAGTCCGTGGGGTCTCGGACCCTTCTCCTGCTCCCAGTCTCTTGGATCTCAGACCCCTCTCCTGCTCCCAGTCCCTGGGGTCTCGGGTACCTCTCCTGCTCCCAGTCCCTGGGGTCTCGGAAACCTCTCCTGTTCCCGATCCCTGGGGTCTCAGATTCCGCTCCTGCAACCAGTTCCCGTGCCTCGGACCCCTCCCCGGCTCCCGATCCCTGGGGTCTTGGGCCCCTCTCCTGCTACCATTCACTGGGGTCTCGGACCTGTCCCCTGCTCCCCGCCACCGTGCCTCGGACCCCTCTCCTGCTCCCAGTCCCAAGGGTCTCGGACCCCTCTCCTGCTCCCGGCCACCCGGTCTCGGACCCTCTCCTGCTCCCGGCCGCAGGGCCTCGGACCCCTCTCCTGCTCCCAGTCCCAAGGGTCTTGGACCCCTCTCCTGCTCCCAGCCACCGGGTCTTGGACCCCTCTCCTGCTCCCAGTCGCATGGGTCTCAGAACCCTCTCCTGCTCCCAGTCCCTCGGGTCTCAGACCATTTTCCTGGTCGAAATCCTGAGGGTCCTGGACCACTCTCCTGTTCCCAGTCACTGGGTCTCAGACCCCTCTCCTGCTACCAGTCCCAGGGGTCTCGGACCCCCCACCTGCTCCCATTCCCCGGGTCTCGGACCCGTCTACTGCTCACAGTCACCGTGTCTCAGACCCTTCTCCTGCCAGCAGTCCGTGGGGTCTCGGACCCTTCTCCTGCTCCCAGTCTCTTGGATCTCAGACCCCTCTCCTGCTCCCAGTCCCTGGGGTCTCGGGTACCTCTCCTGCTCCCAGTCCCTGGGGTCTCGGAAACCTCTCCTGTTCCCGATCCCTGGGGTCTCAGATTCCGCTCCTGCAACCAGTTCCCGTGCCTCGGACCCCTCCCCGGCTCCCGATCCCTGGGGTCTTGGGCCCCTCTCCTGCTACCATTCACTGGGGTCTCGGACCTGTCCCCTGCTCCCCGCCACCGTGCCTCGGACCCCTCTCCTGCTCCCAGTCCCAAGGGTCTCGGACCCCTCTCCTGCTCCCGGCCACCCGGTCTCGGACCCTCTCCTGCTCCCGGCCGCAGGGCCTCGGACCCCTCTCCTGCTCCCAGTCCCAAGGGTCTTGGACCCCTCTCCTGCTCCCAGCCACCGGGTCTTGGACCCCTCTCCTGCTCCCAGTCGCATGGGTCTCAGAACCCTCTCCTGCTCCCAGTCCCTCGGGTCTCAGACCATTTTCCTGGTCGAAATCCTGAGGGTCCTGGACCACTCTCCTGTTCCCAGTCACTGGGTCTCAGACCCCTCTCCTGCTACCAGTCCCAGGGGTCTCGGACCCCTCTCCTTCTCCCAGTCCGTGGGTTCTAGGATCACTCTCCAGTTTCCAGTCCCTGGGGTCTCAGACCACTCTCCTGCTCCCAGTCCCTCGGGTCTCAGACCATTTTCCTGGTCGAAATCCTGAGGGTCCCGGACCACTCTCCTGTTCCCAGTCACTGGGTCTCAGACCCCTCTCCTGCTACCAGTCACAGGGGTCTCGGACCCCTCTCCTGCTCCCAGACCCTGGGATCTTGGACACGTCTCCTGCTCCCATTCCCCGGGTCTCGGACCCTTCTCCTGCTCTCAGTCCCTAGGGTCTCGTACCGCCCTCCTGCTCCCAGTCCCCGATTCTCGGACCCCTCTCCTGCTCCCAGTCCCTGGGGTTTCGGACCCTTCTCCTCCTGCCAGATCCCAGCTCTCGGACCCCTCTCTGGCTACCCGTCCCTGGGGTCTCTGACCCATCATCTGCTCCCATTCCCCGGATCTCGGACCCCTCTCCTGCTCACAGACCCCGGGTCTCGGACACCTCTCCTGCTCCCAGTCACCGTGTCTCAGACCCTTCTCCTGCTCGCAGTCCCTGGGATCTCAGACTCCTCTCCTGCTCCCGGTCCCTGCGGTCTCAGAACCCGCTCCGGCAACCAGTTCCCGCGTCTCGGACACCTCCCCGGATCCCAGTCCACGGGGTCTCAGACCCCGCTCCTGCAACCAGTTCCCGCGTCTCCGACCTCTCCCCGGCTCCCAGTCCCTGGGGTCTCGGGCCCCTCTCCTGCTACCAGTCGTTGGGGTCTCGGTCCTGTCCCCTGCTGCCCGCCACAGGGTCTCGGACCCTTCCCCGGCTCCCAGTCCCTGGGATCTCGGACCCCTCTCCTGCTCCCAGTCCCAAGGGTCTCCGACTCCTCTCCTGCTTCCAGTCCCTGGGGTTTCGGACCGTTCTCCTGCTCCCAGCCCCCGGGTCTCGGACCGCTCTACTGGTCCCACTCCTGGGTCTCGGATCACTCTCCTGCTCCCTGTCCCAGGGGTCCCAGGCCCCTCTTCGGCTCCCAATACCTGGGATCTCGGACGCCTCTCCTGCTCCCGGGCAGCAGGTCTCAGACCCTTCTCCTGCTCCCAGTCCGTGGGGTCTCGGAACCCTCTCCTGCTCCCAGTACCTGGGGTCTCGGGCCCCTCTCTTGCTACCAGTCCCTAGAGTCTTGTACCGCTCTCCTGCTCCGAGTCCCTGGGGTTTCGGACCCTTCTCCTGTCAGACCCCGGCTCTCGGACCCCTCCCCTGTTCCCAGTCTCTGGGGTCTCAGTCCCCTCTGCTGCTCCCGGTCCCTGGGGTCTCAGACCCCGCTCCTGCAACCAGTTCCCTCGTCTCGGACCCCTCCCGGGCTCCCAGTCCCTGGGGTCTCGGGCCCCTCTCCTGCTACCAGTCGGCGGGGTCTCGGACCTGTCCCCTGCTCCCCGCCACCGTCCCTCGGACCCCTCTCCTCCTGCCAGTCCCTGGGGTCTCAGACCATTTTACTGCTCCCTGTCCCTGGGGTCTCAGGCCACTCTTCTGATCCCAGTCCATGGGGTCCCTGACCCCTCTCCTGCTCCCAGTCGCCAGGTCTCCGAATCCTCTCCTGCTCCCCGTCCCTGCGTTCTCAGACCCCTCTCCTGTTCCTAGTCCCTAGGGTCTCGGACCGCTCCGCGGCTCCCAGTCCCAAGTGTCTCGGGCCCCTCTCCTGCTACCAGTCGCCGGGGTCTCGGACCTGTCCCCTGCTCCCCGCCACTGGGCCTCTGAATCCTCTCCTGCTCCTAGTCCATCGGGTCTCAGACGCCTCCCCTGCTCCCGGCCACCGGGTCTCGGACCCCTCTCCTGTTTCCAGTTGCTGGGGTCTCGTACCCCTATCCTGCTCCCAGTCCATCGGGTCTCAGACCATTTTGCCGTTCCACATCTGGAGGGTCTCGGAACCCTCTCCTGTTCCCAGTCACTGGGTCTCAGGCCCCTCTCCTGCTACCAGTCCCAGGGATCTCGGACCCCTCTCCTGTTCCCAGTCCCTGGGGTCGCGGACCCCTCACCTGCTCCTGGTCCTTGGGGTCTCGGACACCTCTCCTGCTCTGGGTCGCTGAGGTTTCGGACACCTCTCCTGCTCCCAGTCCATGGGGTCTCAGATCACTCTCCAGTTCCCGGTCCCCGGATCTCAGACACCTCCCCTGCTCCCAGACCCTGGGGTCTTGGACCCCTCTCCTCCTCCCAGTCCCCGGATGTCAGACCCCTCCCATGCTCCCAGCCCATGGGGTCTCAGACTTATCTCCTGCTCCAAATCCCCGGATCTCGGACCCCTCTCCTGCTCACAGACCCTGGGGTCTCAGACCCTTCTCCTGCTCGCAAACCCTGTTGTCTTAGACTCCTCTCCTACTCCCGGTCTCAGAACCCGCTCCGGCACCCAGTTCCCGCGTCTCGGACACCACCCTGGATCCCAGTCCACGGGGTCTCAGACCCCGCTCCTGCAACCAGTTCCCGCGTCTCCGACCCCTCCACGGCTCCCAGTCCCTGGGGTCTCGGGCCCCTCGCCTGCTACCAGTCCCAGAGTCACGTACCACTCTCCTGCTCCCAGTCCCTGGGGTCACGGACCCCCCACCTGCTCCCATTCCCCGGGTCTCGGACCCGTCTACTGCTCACAGTCACCGTGTCTCAGACCCTTCTCCTGCTAGCAGTCCGTGGGGTCTCGGACCCTTCTCCTGCTCCCAGTCTCTTGGATCTCAGACCCCTCTCCTGCTCCCAGTCCCTGGGGTCTCGGGTACCTCTCCTGCTCCCAGTCCCTGGGGTCTCGGAAACCTCTCCTGTTCCCGATCCCTGGGGTCTCAGATTCCGCTCCTGCAACCAGTTCCAGTGCCTCGGACCCCTCCCCGGCTCCCGATCCCTGGGGTCTTGGGCCCCTCTCCTGCTACCATTCACTGGGGTCTCGGACCTGTCCCCTGCTCCCCGCCACCGTGCCTCGGACCCCTCTCCTGCTCCCAGTCCCAAGGGTCTCGGACCCCTCTCCTGCTCCCGGCCACCCGGTCTCGGACCCTCTCCTGCTCCCGGCCGCAGGGCCTCGGACCCCTCTCCTGCTCCCAGTCCCAAGGGTCTTGGACCCCTCTCCTGCTCCCAGCCACCGGGTCTTGGACCCCTCTCCTGCTCCCAGTCGCATGGGTCTCAGAACCCTCTCCTGCTCCCAGTCCCTCGGGTCTCAGACCATTTTCCTGGTCGAAATCCTGAGGGTCCTGGACCACTCTCCTGTTCCCAGTCACTGGGTCTCAGACCCCTCTCCTGCTACCAGTCCCAGGGGTCTCGGACCCCTCTCCTTCTCCCAGTCCGTGGGTTCTAGGATCACTCTCCAGTTTCCAGTCCCTGGGGTCTCAGACCACTCTCCTGCTCCCAGTCCCTCGGGTCTCAGACCATTTTCCTGGTCGAAATCCTGAGGGTCCCGGACCACTCTCCTGTTCCCAGTCACTGGGTCTCAGACCCCTCTCCTGCTACCAGTCACAGGGGTCTCGGACCCCTCTCCTGCTCCCAGACCCTGGGATCTTGGACACGTCTCCTGCTCCCATTCCCCGGGTCTCGGACCCTTCTCCTGCTCTCAGTCCCTAGGGTCTCGTACCGCCCTCCTGCTCCCAGTCCCCGATTCTCGGACCCCTCTCCTGCTCCCAGTCCCTGGGGTTTCGGACCCTTCTCCTCCTGCCAGATCCCAGCTCTCGGACCCCTCTCTGGCTACCCGTCCCTGGGGTCTCTGACCCATCATCTGCTCCCATTCCCCGGATCTCGGACCCCTCTCCTGCTCACAGACCCCGGGTCTCGGACACCTCTCCTGCTCCCAGTCACCGTGTCTCAGACCCTTCTCCTGCTCGCAGTCCCTGGGGTCTCAGACTCCTCTCCTGCTCCCGGTCCCTGCGGTCTCAGAACCCGCTCCGGCAACCAGTTCCCGCGTCTCGGACACCTCCCCGGATCCCAGTCCACGGGGTCTCAGACCCCGCTCCTGCAACCAGTTCCCGCGTCTCCGACCTCTCCCCGGCTCCCAGTCCCTGGGGTCTCGGGCCCCTCTCCTGCTACCAGTCGTTGGGGTCTCGGTCCTGTCCCCTGCTGCCCGTCACAGGGTCTCGGACCCTTCCCCGGCTCCCAGTCCCTGGGATCTCGGACCCCTCTCCTGCTCCCAGTCCCAAGGGTCTCCGACTCCTCTCCTGCTACCAGTCCCTGGGGTTTCGGACCGTTCTCCTTCTCCCAGCCCCCGGGTCTCGGACCGCTCTACTGGTCCCACTCCTGGGTCTCGGATCACTCTCCTGCTCCCTGTCCCAGGGGTCCCAGGCCCCTCTTCGGCTCCCAATACCTGGGATCTCGGACGCCTCTCCTGCTCCCGGGCAGCAGGTCTCAGACCCTTCTCCTGCTCCCAGTCCGTGGGGTCTCGGAACCCTCTCCTGCTCCCAGTACCTGGGGTCTCGGGCCCCTCTCTTGCTACCAGTCCCTAGAGTCTTGTACCGCTCTCCTGCTCCGAGTCCCTGGGGTTTCGGACCCTTCTCCTGTCAGACCCCGGCTCTCGGACCCCTCCCCTGTTCCCAGTCTCTGGGGTCTCAGTCCCCTCTGCTGCTCCCGGTCCCTGGGGTCTCAGACCCCGCTCCTGCAACCAGTTCCCTCGTCTCGGACCCCTCCCGGGCTCCCAGTCCCTGGGGTCTCGGGCCCCTCTCCTGCTACCAGTCGGCGGGGTCTCGGACCTGTCCCCTGCTCCCCGCCACCGTCCCTCGGACCCCTCTCCTCCTGCCAGTCCCTGCGTTCTCAGACCATTTTACTGCTCCCTGTCCCTGGGGTCTCAGACCACTCTTCTGATCCCAGTCCATGGGGTCCCTGACCCCTCTCCTGCTCCCAGTCGCCAGGTCTCCGAATCCTCTCCTGCTCCCCGTCCCTGCGTTCTCGGACCCCTCTCCTGTTCTTAGTCCCTAGGGTCACGGACCGCTCCGCGGCTCCCAGTCCCAAGTGTCTCGGGCCCCTCTCCTGCTACCAGTCGCCGGGGTCTCGGACCTGTCCCCTGCTCCCCGCCACTGGGCCTCTGAATCCTCTCCTGCTCCTAGTCCATCGGGTCTCAGACGCCTCCCCTGCTCGCAGTCCCTGGGGTCTCAGATCCCTCTCCAGCTCCCAGTCCCTGAGGTTTCGGACCGTTCGCCTGCTCCCAGTCCACGGGTCTCGGACCCCTCTCCTGCTTCCAGTCCCTGGGGTCTCGAACCCCACTGTTGCTTCCAGTCTCTTCAGTTTCAGACATCTCTCCTACTCCCAGTCTCTGGGGTCTCGGGTATCTCTCATATTTTGAGTCCCTGGGGACTCGGACCCCTCTCCTGCTGTCAGTCTCTGGGGACTCAGACCTTTTAACTGCGGCCTGTCCCAGGGGTCCCAGGCCCCTCTCCTGCTTCCAGTCACCAGGTCTCAGACCCTACTCCTGCTCCCAGTACGTGGGGTCTCGGACACCTCTCCTGCTCCCAGTCTCTTGGGTCTCTGACCCCTCCATTCCTCCCAGTACCTGGGGTCTTGGGTAACTCTCCTGCTCCCAGTCCAAGGGGTCTCAGACTCCTCTCCTGCTCCCAATCCCGTGGATCTAAGACTCCTCTCCTGCTCCTGCTACCAGCGCTCTCAGACCCTGCTCCTGCACCCACTTCCCGCATCTCGGACACCTCCCAGGCTCCCAGTCCAAGGGGGCACGGGCCCCCCTCCGGCTACCAGTCCCTGGGGTCTCGGAATCCTCTCCTGCTCCCGATCCCTGGGGTCTCAGACCCCGCTCCTGCAACCAATTCCCGCCTCTCGGACCGCTCCCAGGCTCCCAGTCCCTGGGGTCTCGGGCCCCTCTCCTGCTACCAGTCGCTGGGGTCTCGGACCTGACCCCTGCTCCCCGACACTGGGCCTTGGACCCCTTTCCTGCTCCCAGTCCCAAGGGTCTCGGACACCTCTCCTGCTCCCAGCCACCGGGTCTCGGACCCCTCTCCTGTTTCCAGTTGCTGGGGTCTCGGACCCCTATCCTGCTCCCAGTCCATCGGGTCTCAGACCATTTTCCCGTTCCACATCCGGAGGGTCTCGGAACCCTCTCCTGTTCCCAGTCACTGGGTCTCAGGCCCCTCTCCTGCTACCAGTCCCAGGGATCTCGGACCCCTCTCCTGTTCCCAGTCCCTGGGGTCGCGGACCCCTCACCTGCTCCTGGTCCTTGGGGTCTCGGACACCTCTCCTGCTCTGGGTCGCTGAGGTTTCGGACACCTCTCCTGCTCCCAGTCCATGGGGTCTCAGATCACTCTCCAGTTCCCGGTCCCCGGATTTCAGACACCTCCCCTGCTCCCAGACCCTGGGGTCTTGGACCCCTCTCCTCCTCCCAGTCCCCGGATGTCAGACCCCTCATCTGCTCCCAGCCCATGGGGTCTCAGACTTCTCTCCTGCTCCAAATCCCCGGATCTCGGACCCCTCTCCTGCTCACAGACCCTGGGGTCTCAGACCCTTCTCCTGCTCGCAATCCCTGTTGTCTTAGACTCCTCTCCTACTCCCGGTCTCAGAACCCGCTCCGGCACCCAGTTCCCGCGTCTCGGACACCACCCTGGATCCCAGTCCACGGGGTCTCAGACCCCACTCCTGCAACCAGTTCCCGCGTCTCCGACCCCTCCACGGCTCCCAGTCCCTGGGGTCTCGGGCCCCTCTCCTGCTACCAGTCCCAGAGTCACGTACCACTCTCCTGCTCCCAGTCCCTGGGGTCATGGACCCCCCACCTGCTCCCATTCCCCGGGTCTCGGACCCGTCTACTGCTCACAGTCACCGTGTCTCAGACCCTTCTCCTGCTAGCAGTCCGTGGGGTCTCGGACCCTTCTCCTGCTCCCAGTCTCTTGGATCTCAGACCCCTCTCCTGCTCCCAGTCCCTGGGGTCTCGGGTACCTCTCCTGTTCCCGATCCCTGGGGTTTCAGATTCCGCTCCTGCAACCAGTTCCCGTGCCTCGGACCCCTCCCCGGCTCCCGATCCCTGGGGTCTTGGGCCCCTCTCCTGCTACCATTCACTGGGGTCTCGGACCTGTCCCCTGCTCCCCGCCACCGTGCCTCGGACCCCTCTCCTGCTCCCAGTCCCAAGGGTCTCGGACCCCTCTCCTGCTCCCGGCCACCCGGTCTCGGACCCTCTCCTGCTCCCGGCCGCAGGGCCTCGGACCCCTCTCCTGCTCCCAGTCCCAAGGGTCTTGGACCCCTCTCCTGCTCCCAGCCACCGGGTCTTGGACCCCTCTCCTGCTCCCAGTCGCATGGGTCTCAGAACCCTCTCCTGCTCCCAGTCCCTCGGGTCTCAGACCATTTTCCTGGTCGAAATCCTGAGGGTCCTGGACCACTCTCCTGTTCCCAGTCACTGGGTCTCAGACCCCTCTCCTGCTACCAGTCCCAGGGGTCTCGGACCCCTCTCCTTCTCCCAGTCCGTGGGTTCTAGGATCACTCTCCAGTTTCCAGTCCCTGGGGTCTCAGACCACTCTCCTGCTCCCAGTCCCTCGGGTCTCAGACCATTTTCCTGGTCGAAATCCTGAGGGTCCCGGACCACTCTCCTGTTCCCAGTCACTGGGTCTCAGACCCCTCTCCTGCTACCAGTCACAGGGGTCTCGGACCCCTCTCCTGCTCCCAGACCCTGGGATCTTGGACACGTCTCCTGCTCCCATTCCCCGGGTCTCGGACCCTTCTCCTGCTCTCAGTCCCTAGGGTCTCGTACCGCCCTCCTGCTCCCAGTCCCCGATTCTCGGACCCCTCTCCTGCTCCCAGTCCCTGGGGTTTCGGACCCTTCTCCTCCTGCCAGATCCCAGCTCTCGGACCCCTCTCTGGCTACCCGTCCCTGGGGTCTCTGACCCATCATCTGCTCCCATTCCCCGGATCTCGGACCCCTCTCCTGCTCACAGACCCCGGGTCTCGGACACCTCTCCTGCTCCCAGTCACCGTGTCTCAGACCCTTCTCCTGCTCGCAGTCCCTGGGGTCTCAGACTCCTCTCCTACTCCCGGTCCCTGCGGTCTCAGAACCCGCTCCGGCAACCAGTTCCCGCGTCTCGGACACCTCCCCGGATCCCAGTCCACGGGGTCTCAGACCCCGCTCCTGCAACCAGTTCCCGCGTCTCCGACCTCTCCCCGGCTCCCAGTCCCTGGGATCTCGGGCCCCTCTCCTGCTACCAGTCGTTGGGGTCTCGGTCCTGTCCCCTGCTGCCCGCCACAGGGTCTCGGACCCTTCCCCGGCTCCCAGTCCCTGGGATCTCGGACCCCTCTCCTGCTCCCAGTCCCAAGGGTCTCCGACTCCTCTCCTGCTTCCAGTCCCTGGGGTTTCGGACCGTTCTCCTGCTCCCAGTCCCCGGGTCTCGGACCCCTCTACTGCTCCCACTCCTGGGTCTCGGATCACTCTCCTGCTCCCAGTCCCCGGGTCTCGGACCGCTCTACTGGTCCCACTGCTGGGTCTCGGATCACTCTCCTGCTCCCTGTCCCAGGGGTCCCAGGCCCCTCTTCGGCTCCCAATACCTGGGATCTCGGACGCCTCTCCTGCTCCCGGGCAGCGGGTCTCAGACCCTTCTCCTGCTCCCAGTCCGTGGGGTCTCGGAACCCTCTCCTGCTCCCAGTACCTGGGGTCTCGGGCCCCTCTCTTGCTACCAGTCCCTAGAGTCTTGTACCGCTCTCCTGCTCCGAGTCCCTGGGGTTTCGGACCCTTCTCCTGTCAGACCCCGGCTCTCGGACCCCTCCCCTGTTCCCAGTCTCTGGGGTCTCAGTCCCCTCTGCTGCTCCCGGTCCCTGGGGTCTCAGACCCCGCTCCTGCAACCAGTTCCCTCGTCTCGGACCCCTCCCGGGCTCCCAGTCCCTGGGGTCTCGGGCCCCTCTCCTGCTACCAGTCGGCGGGGTCTCGGACCTGTCCCCTGCTCCCCGCCACCGTCCCTCGGAACCCTCTCCTCCTGCCAGTCCCTGCGGTCTCAGACCATTTTACTGCTCCCTGTCCCTGGGGTCTCAGGCCACTCTTCTGATCCCAGTCCATGGGGTCCCTGACCCCTCTCCTGCTCCCAGTCGCCAGGTCTCCGAATCCTCTCCTGCTCCCCGTCCCTGCGTTCTCGGACCCCTCTCCTATTCCTAGTCCCTAGGGTCTCGGACCGCTCCGCGGCTCCCAGTCCCAAGTGTCTCGGGCCCCTCTCCTGCTACCAGTCGCCGGGGTCTCGGACCTGTCCCCTGCTCCCCGCCACTGGGCCTCTGAATCCTCTCCTGCTCCTAGTCCATCGGGTCTCAGACGCCTCCCCTGCTCGCAGTCCCTGGGGTCTCAGATCCCTCTCCAGCTCCCAGTCCCTGAGGTTTCGGACCGTTCGCCTGCTCCCAGTCCACGGGTCTCGGACCCCTCTCCTGCTTCCAGTCCCTGGGGTCTCGAACCCCACTGTTGCTTCCAGTCTCTTCAGTTTCAGACATCTCTCCTACTCCCAGTCTCTGGGGTCTCGGGTATCTCTCATATTTTGAGTCCCTGGGGACTCGGACCCCTCTCCTGCTGCCAGTCCCTGGGGACTCAGACCTTTTAACTGCGGCCTGTCCCAGGGGTCCCAGGCCCCTCTCCTGCTTCCAGTCACCAGGTCTCAGACCCTACTCCTGCTCCCAGTACGTGGGGTCTCGGACACCTCTCCTGCTCCCAGTCTCTTGGGTCTCTGACCCCTCCATTCCTCCCAGTACCTGGGGTCTTGGGTAACTCTCCTGCTCCCAGTCCAAGGGCTCTCAGACTCCTCTCCTGCTCCCAATCCCGTGGATCTAAGACTCCTCTCCTGCTCCTGCTACCAGCGCTCTCAGACCCTGCTCCTGCACCCACTTCCCGCATCTCGGACACCTCCCAGGCTCCCAGTCCAAGGGGGCACGGGCCCCCCTCCGGCTACCAGTCCCTGGGGTCTCGGAATCCTCTCCTGCTCCCGATCCCTGGGGTCTCAGACCCCGCTCCTGCAACCAATTCCCGCCTCTCGGACCGCTCCCCGGCTCCCAGTCCCTGGGGTCTCGGGCCCCTCTCCTGCTACCAGTCGCTGGGGTCTCGGACCCCTATCCTGCTCCCAGTCCATTGGGTCTCAGACCATTTTTCCCGTTCCACATCCGGAGGGTCTCGGAACCCTCTCCTGTTCCCAGTCACTGGGTCTCAGGCCCCTCTCCTGCTACCAGTCCCAGGGATCTCGGACCCCTCTCCTGTTCCCAGTCCCTGGGGTCGCGGACCCCTCACCTGCTCCTGGTCCTTGGGGTCTCGGACACCTCTCCTGCTCTGGGTCGCTGAGGTTTCGGACACCTCTCCTGCTCCCAGTCCATGGGGTCTCAGATCACTCTCCAGTTCCCGGTCCCCGGATCTCAGACACCTCCCCTGCTCCCAGACCCTGGGGACTTGGACCCCTCTCCTCCTCCCAGTCCCCGGATGTCAGACCCCTCCCCTGCTCCCAGCCCATGGGGTCTCAGACTTCTCTCCTGCTCCAAATCCCCGGATCTCGGACCCCTCTCCTGCTCACAGACCCTGGGGTCTCAGACCCTTCTCCTGCTCGCAATCCCTGTTGTCTCAGACTCCTCTCCTACTCCCGGTCTCAGAACCCGCTCCGGCACCCAGTTCCCGTGTCCTCGGACACCACCCTGGATCCCAGTCCACGGGGTCTCAGACCCCGCTCCTGCAACCAGTTCCCGCGTCTCCGACCCCTCCACGGCTCCCAGTCCCTGGGGTCTCGGGCCCCTCTCCTGCTCCCAGTCCCCAAGGGTCTCCGACCCCTCTCCTGCTCCCAGTCCCAAGCGGACTCGGACCTGACCCCTGCTGCCCACCACAGGGTCTCGGACCCCTCCCCGGCTCCCTGTCCCTGGGATCTCAGACCCCTCTCCTGCTCCCAGTCCCAAGGGTCTCCGACCCCTCTCCTGCTCCCAGTCCCAAGCGTCTCGGACCCCTCTGCTGCTCCCAGTCCCTGGAGTCTATGACCCCTCTCCTGCTTCCAGTCCCCGGGAATCGGACCCCTCTCCTGCTCCCAGTCCCTGGCGTTTCGGACAGTTCTCCTGCTCCCAGTCCCCGGGTCTCGGACCCCTCTACTGCTCCCACTCCTGGGTCTTGGATCACTCTCCTGCTCCCAGTCCCTGGGGTATCGGACCCCTCTCCTGCTCCCAGTCCCTGGGTTGTCGGGTACTTCTCATGTTTTGATTACCAGGGGACTCAGACCCCTCTCCTGCTGCCAGACCCTGGTGTCTCAAAACTCTCTTTTGCTCCCAGTCCCTGGGGTCTCAGACACTTTAACTGCTCCCTGTCCCAGGGGTCCCAGGCCCCACTTCGGCTCCCAATACCTGGGATCTCGGCCGCCTCTCCTGCTCCCAGGCACCGGGTCTCAGACACTTCTCCTGCTCCCAATCCCTGGGGTCTCGGAACCCTCTCCTGCTCCCAGTACCTGAGGTCTCGGGCCCCTCTCCTGCTACCAGTCCCTAGAGTCTCGTACCGCTCTCCTGCTCCCAGTCCCTGGGGTCACGGAACCCTCACCTGCCCCCATTCCCCGGGTCTCGGACCCCTCTCTGGCTCACTGACCCCGGGTCTCGGACCCCTCTACTGCTCACAGTCACCGTGTCTCAGACCCTTCTCCTGCTTGCAGTCCGTGGGGTCTCGGACCCCTCTCCTGCTCCCAGTCTCTTGGATCTCAGACCCCTCTCCTGCTCCCAGTCCCTGGGGTCTCGGAATCCTCTCCTGCTTCCGATCCCTCGGATCTTGGACACGTCTCCTGCTCCCGATCCCTGGGGTCTCAGACTCCGCTCCTGCAACGTGTTCCCGTGCCTCGGACCCCTCCCCGGCTCCCAGTCCTTGGGTCTTGGGCCCCTCTCCTGCTACCAGTCACTGGGGCCTCGGACCATTATCCTGCTCCCCGCCACCATGCCTCGGACCCCCCTCCTGCTCCCAGTCCCAAGTGTCTCGGACCCCTCTCCAGCTCCCGGCCACAGGGCCTCGGACCCCTCTCCTGCTCCCGGCCACAGGGCCTCGGATCCCTCTCCTGCTCCCAGTCCCAAGGGTCTCGGACCCCTCTCCTGCTCCCGGCCACCGGGTCTCGGACCCCTCTCCTGCTCCCAGTCGCAGGGCCTCGGACCCCCTCTCCTGCTCCCAGTCCCTCGGGTCTCAGTCCATTTTCCTGGTCGAAATCCTGAGGGTCCCGGACCACTCTCCTGTTCCCAATCACTGGGTCTCAGACGCCTCTCCTGCTACCAGACCCAGGGGTCCCGGACCGCTCTCCTTCTCCCAGTCCGTGGGGTCTAGGATAACTCTCCAGTTTCCAGTCCCTGGGGTCTCAGAACCCTCTCCTGCTCCCAGTCCCTGGGATCTTGGACACTTCTGCTGCCATTCCTCGGGTCTCGGACCCTTCTCCTGTTCCAAGTCCTTAGGGTCTCGTACCGCCCTCCCTGCTCCAAGTCCCCGATTCTCGGACCCCTCTCCTGCTCCCAGTCCCTGGGGTTTCGGACCCTTCTCCTCCTGCCAGATCACAGCTCTCGGACCACTCTCCGGCTCCCCGTCCCTGACCCAACACCTGCTCCCAGTCCCTGGGGTTTCGGACCGTTTTCCTGCTCCCAGTCCCCGGGTCTCGGACCCCTCTCCTGCTCCCAGTTTCTCGGGTCTCGGACCCCTCTCCTGCTACCAGTCGCTGGGGTCTCGGACCCGTACCCTGCTCCCCGACACTGTGCCTCGGACCCCCCTCCTGCTCCCAGCCCCAAGGATCTCGGACCCCTCTCCTGCTTCCGGCAACAGGGCCTCGGACCCCTCTCTTGCTCCCAGCCACAGGGCCTCGGACCGCCCGCCTGCTCCCAGCCCCAAGGGTCTCGGACCCCTCTCCTGCTCCCAGCAACAGGGCCTCGGACCCCTCTCCTGCTCCCAGTCCCAAGGTTCTCGGACCCCTCTCCTGCTCCCAGTCGCAGGGGTCTCAGAACCCTCTCCTACGCTCAGTCCCTCGGTTCTCAGACCATTTTCCTGGTCGAAATCCTGAGGGTCCCGGACCACTCTCCTGTTCCCAGTCACTGGGTCTCAGACGCCTCTCCTGCTACCAGTCCCAGGAATCTCGGATCTCTCTCCTTCTCCCAGTCCATGGGGTCTAGGATCACTGTCCAGTTTCCAGTCCCTGGGGTCTCAGACCCCTATCCTGCTCCCAGTCCCTGGGATCTTGGACATGTCTCCTGCTGCCATTCCCCGGATCTCGGACCCCTCTCCTGCTCACAGACCCCGGGGTCTCAGACCCTTCTCCTGCTCGCAATCCCTGTTGTCTCAGACTCCTCTCCTACTCCCGGTCCCTGCGGTCTCAGAACCCGCTCCGGCACCCAGTTCCCGCGTCTCAGACACCACCCCAGATCTCAGACCACGGGGTCTCAGACCCCGCTCCTGCAACCAGTTCCCGCGTCTCCAACCCCTCCACGGCTCCCAGTCCCTGGGGTCTCGGGTCCCTCTCCTGCTACCGGTCATTGGGGTCTCGGAAACGACCCCTGCTGCCCGCCACAGGGTCTCGGAACCCTCCCCGGCTCCCAGTTCCTGTGATCTCAGACACCTCTCCTGCTCCCAGTCCCAAGGGTCTCGGACACCTCTCCTGCTCCCAGTCACTGGAGTCTATGACCCCTCTCCTGCTTCCAGTCCCCGGGAATCGGACCCCTTACCTGCTCCCAGTCCCTGGGGTTTCGGACCGTTCTCCTGCTCCCAGTCCCCGGGTCTCGGACCCCTCTACGGCACCCACTCCTGGGTCTCGGATAACTCTCCTGCTCCCAGTCCTTGGGTTGTCGGGTACTTCTCATGATTTGATTACCAGGGGGACTCGGACCCCTCTCCAGCTGCCAGACCCTGGGGTCTCAAAACTCTCTTTTGCTCCGTGTCCCTGGGGTCTCAGACCCTTTAACTGCTCCCTGTCCCAGGGGTCCCAGGCCCCACTTCGGCTCCCAATACCTGGGATCTCGGACGCCTCTCCTGCTCCCAGGCACCGGGTCTCAGACACTTCTGCTCCCAATCCCTGGGGTCTCGGAACCCTCTCCTGCTCCAGTACCTGGGGTCTCGGGCCCCTATCTTGCTACCAGTCCCTAGAGGCTCATACCGCTCTCCTGCTCCCAGTCCCTGGGGTCACGGAGCCCTCACCTGCTCCCATTCCCCGGGTCTCGGACCCCTCTCCGGCTCCCTGACCCCGGGTCTCGGACCCCTCAACTGCTCACAGTCACCGTGTCTCAGATCCTTCTCCTGCTCGAAGTCCGTGGGGTCTCGGACCCCTCTCCTGCTCCCAGTCTCTTGGATCTCAGACCCCTCTCCTGCTCCCAGTCCCTGGGGTCTCGGGTACCTCTCCTGCTCCGAGTCCCTGGGTTCTCGGAATCCTCTCCTGCTTCCGATCCCTGGGATCTTGGACACGTCTCCTGCTCCCGATCCCTGGGGTCTCAGACTCCGCTCCTGCAACCTGTTCCCGTGCCTCGGACCCCTCCCCGGCTCCCAGTCCGTTGGGTCTTGGGCCCCTCTCCTGCTACCAGTCGCTGGGGTCTCGGACCTGTACCCTGCTCCCCGCCACCGTGCCACGGACCCCCCCTCCTGCTCCCAGTCCCAAGGGTCTCGGACCCCTCTCCTGCTCCCGGCCACAGGGCCTCGGACCGCTCTCCTGCTCACGGCCACAGGGCCTCGGACACCTCTCCTGCTCCCAGTCCCAAGGGTCTCGGACCACTCTCCTGCTTCCAGTCGCAGGGGTCTCAGAACCCTCTCCTGCTCTCAGTCCCTCGGGTCTCAGACCATTTTCCTGTTTGAAATCCTGACGGTCCCGGACCACTCTCCTGTTCCCAGGCACTGGGTCTCAGACCCCTCTCCTGCTCCCAGTCCCTGGGATCTTGGACACGTCTCCTGCTGCCATTCCCCGGGTCTCGGACCCTTCTCCTGTTCCCAGTCCTTAGGGTCTCGTACCGCCCTCCCTGCTCCAAGTCCCCGATTCTCGGACCCCTCTCCAGCTCCCAGTCCCTGGGGTTTCGGACCCTTCTCCTCCTGCCAGATAACAGCTCTCGGACCACTCTCCGGCTCCCTGTCCCTGGGGTCTCTGACCCAACAACTGCTCCCAGTCACTGGGGTTTCGGACCGTTTTCCTGCTCCCAGTCCCCGGGTCTCGGACCCCTCTCCTGCTCCCAGTTTCTCGGGTCTCGGACCCCTCTCCTGCTACCAGTCGCTGGGGTCTCGGACCTCTACGCTGCTCCCCGACACTGTGCCTCGGACCCCCCCTCCTGCTCCCAGCCCCAAGGATCTCGGACCCCTCTCCTGCTTCCGGCAACAGTGCCTCGGACACCTCTCTTGCTCCCGGCCACAGGGCCTCGGACCGCCCGCCTGCTCCCAGCCCCAAGGGTCTCGGACCCCTCTCCTGCTTCCAGCAACAGGGCCTCGGACCCCTCTCCTGCTCCCGGCCACAGGGCCTCGGACCCCTCTCCTGCTCCCAGTCCCAAGATTCTCGGACCCCTCTCCTGCTCCCAGTCGCAGGGGTCTCAGAACCCTCTCCTGCTCTCAGTCCCTCGGTTCTCAGACCATTTTCCTGGTCGACATCCTGAGGGTCCCGGACCACTCTCCTGTTCCCAGTCACTGGGTCTCAGACGCCTCTCCTGCTACCAGTCCCAGGAATCTCGGATCTCTCTCCTTCTCCCAGTCCGTGAGGTCTAGGATCACTGTCCAGTTTCCAGTCCCTGGGGTCTCAGACCCCTCTCCTGCTCCCAGTCCCTGGGATCTTGGACATGTCTCCTGCTGCCATTCCCCGGATCTCGGACCCCTCTCCTGCTCACAGACCCCGGGGTCTCAGACCCTTCTCCTGCTCGCAATCCCTGTTGTCTCAGACTCCTCTCCTACTCCCGGTCCCTGCGGTCTCAGAACCCGCACCGGCACCCAGTTCCCGCGTCTCAGACACCACCCCGGATCCCAGTCCACGGGGTCTCAGACCCCACTCCTGCAACCAGTTCCCGCGTCTCCAACCCCTCCACGGCTCCCAGTCCCTGGGGTCTCGGGTCCCTCTCCTGCTACCGGTCATTGGGGTCTCGGAACCGACCCCTGCTGCCCGCCACAGGGTCTCGGACCCCTCCCCGGCTCCCAGTTCCTGTGATCTCAGACACCTCTCCTGCTCCCAGTCCCAAGGGTCTCGGACACCTCTCCTGCTCCCAGTCACTGGAGTCTATGACCCCTCTCCTGCTTCCAGTCCCCGGGAATCGGACCCCTCACCTGCTCCCAGTCCCTGGGGTTTCGGACCGTTCTCCTGCTCCCAGTCCCCGGGACTCGGACCCCTCTACTGCACCCACTCCTGGGTCTCGGATAACTCTCCTGCTCCCAGTCCTTGGGTTGTCGGGTACTTCTCATGATTTGATTACCTGGGGACTCGGACCCCTCTCCAGCTGCCAGACCCTGGGGTCTCAAAACTCTCTTTTGCTCCGTGTCCCTGGGGTCTCAGACCCTTTAACTGCTCCCTGTCCCAGGGGTCCCAGGCCCCTCTTTGGCTCCCAATACCTGGGATCTCGGACGCCTCTCCTGCTCCCAGGCACCGGGTCTCAGACACTTCTCCTGCTCCCAATCCCTGGGGTCTCGGAACCCTCTCCTGCTCCAGTACCTGGGGTCTCGGTCCCCTATCTTGCTACCAGTCCCTAGAGGCTCATACCGCTCTCCTGCTCCCAGTCACTGGGGTCACGGAGCCCTCACCTGCTCCCATTCCCCGGGTCTCGGACCCCTCTCCGGCTCCCTGACCCCGGGTCTCGGACCCCTCTACTGCTCACAGTCACCGTGTCTCAGATCCTTCTCCTGCTCGCAGTCCGTGGGGACTCGGACCCCTCTCCTGCTTGCAGTCTCTTGGATCTCAGACCCCTCTCCTGCTCCCAGTCCCTGGGGTCTCGGGTACCTCTCCTGCTCCGAGTCCCTGGGGTCTCGGAATCCTCTCCTGCTTCCGATCCCTGGGATCTTGGACACGTCTCCTGCTCCCGATCCCTGGGGTCTCAGACTCTGCTCCTGCAACCTGTTCCCGTGCCTCGGACCCCTCCCCGGCTCCCAGTCCGTTGGTTCTTGGGCCCCTCTCCTGCTACCAGTCGCTGGGGTCTCGGACCTGTACCCTGCTCCCCGCCACCGTGCCACGGACCCCCCTCCTGCTCCCAGTCCCAAGGGTCTCGGACCCCTCTCCTGCTCCCGGCCACAGGGCCTCGGACCGCTCTCCTGCTCATGGCCACAGGGCCTCGGATACCTCTCCTGCTCCCAGTCCCAAGGGTCTCGGACCACTCTCCTGCTTCCAGTCGCAGGGGTCTCAGAACCCTCTCCTGCTCTCAGTCCCTCGGGTCTCAGACCATTTTCCTGGTTGAAATCCTGAGAGTCCCGGACCACTCTCCTGTTCCCAGGCACTGGGTCTCAGACCCCTCTCCTGCTCCCAGTCCCTGGGATCTTGGACACGTCTCCTGCTGCCATTCCCCGGGTCTCGGACCCTTCTCCTGTTCCCAGTCCCTCGGGTCTCGTACTGCCCTCCTGCTCCCAGTCCCCGATTCTCGGACCCATCTCCTGCTCCCAGTCCCTGGGGTTTCGGACCCTTCTCCTCCTGCCAGATCCCATTCTCGGACCCCTCTCCGGCTCCCAGTCCCTGGGGTCTCTGACCCATCACCTGCTCCCATTCCCCGGATCTCGGACCCCTCTCCTGCTCGCAGACCCCGGGTCTTGGACACCTCTCCTGCTCCCAGTCCATGGGGTCTCGGACCCCTCTCCTCCTCCCAGTCCCCGGATCTCAGACCCCTCTCCTGCTCCCAGTCCTGGGTTGTCGGTTACTTCTCATGTTTTGATTACCAGGGGACTCAGACACCTCTCCTGCTACCAGACCCTGGGGTCTCAAAACTCTCTTTTGCTCCCTGTCCCTGGGGTCTCAGACCATTTAACTGCTCCCTGTCCCAGGGGTTCCAGGCCCCTCTTCGGCTCCCAATACCTGGGATCTCGGACGCCTCTCCTGCTCCCAGGCACCGGGTCTCAGACACTTCTCCTGCTCCCAATCCCTGGGGTCTCGGAACCCTCTCTTGCTCCCAGTACCTGGGGTCTCGGGCCCCTCTCCTGCTACCAGTCCTAGAGTCTCGTACCGCTCTCCTGCTCCCAGTCCCTGGGGTCACGGACCCCTCACCTGCACCCATTCCCCGGGTCTCGGACCCCTCTCTGGCTCCCTGACCCCGGGTCTCGGACCCCTCTACTGCTCACAGTCACCGTGTCTCAGACCCTTCTCCTGCTCGCAGTCCGTGTTGTCTCGGACCCCTCTCCTGCTCCCAGTCTCTTGGATCTCAGACACCTCTCCTGTTCCCAGTTCCTGGGGTCTCGGGTACCTGTCCTGCTCCGAGTCCCTGGGGTCTCGAAATCCTCTCCTGCTACCGATCCCTGGGATCTTGGACACGTCTCCTGCTCCCGATCCCTGGGATCTCAGACTCCGCTCCAGCAACCAGTTCCCGGGCCTCGGATCCCTCCCCGGCTCCCAGTCCCTGGGGTCTTTGGCCCCTCTCCTGCTACCAGTCGCTGGGGTCTCGGACCTGTACCCTGCTCCCCGACACTGTGCCTCGGACCCCCCTCCTGCTCCCAGCCCCAAGGATCTCGGACCCCTCTCCTGCTTCTGGCAACAGTGCCTCGGACACCTCTCTTGCTGCTGGCCACAGGGCCTCGGTCCGCCCGCCTGCTCCCAGCCCCAAGGGTCTCGGACCCCTCTCCTGCTCCCAGCAACAGGGCCTCGGACCCCTCTCCTGCTTCCGGCCACACGGCCTCGGACCCCTCTCCTGCTCCCAGTCCCAAGATTCTCGGACCCCTCTCCTGCTCCCAGTCGCAGGGGTCTCAGAACCCTCTCCTGCTCTCAGTTCCTCGGTTCTCAGACCATTTTCCTGGTCGAAATCCTGAGGGTCCCGGACCACTCTCCTGTTCCCAGTCACTGGGTCTCAGACGCCTCTCCTGCTACCAGTCCCAGGAATCTCGGATCTCTCTCCTTCTCCCAGTCCGTGGGGTCTAGGATCACTGTCCAGTTTCCAGTCCCTGGGGTCTCAGACCCCTCTCCTGCTCCCAGTCCCTGGGATCTTGGACATGTCTCCTGCTGCCATTCCCCGGATCTCGGACCCCTCTCCTGCTCACAGACCCCGGGGTCTCAGACCCTTCTCCTGCTCGCAATCCCTGTTGTCTAAGTCTCCTCTCCTACTCCCGGTCTCAGAACCCGCTCCGGCACCCAGTTCCCGCGTCTCAGACACCACCCCGGATCCCAGTCCACGGGGTCTCAGACCCCGCTCCTGCAACCAGTTCCCGCGTCTCCAACGCCTCCACGGCTCCCAGTCCCTGGGGTCTCGGGTCCCTCTCCTGCTACCGGTCATTGGGGTCTCGGAACCGACCCCTGCTGCCCGCCACAGGGTCTCGGACCCCTCCCCGGCTCCCAGTTCCTGTGATCTCAGACACCTCTCCTGCTCCCAGTCCCAAGGGTCTCGGACACCTCTCCTGCTCCCAGTCCCTGGAGTCTATGACCCCTCTCCTGCTTCCAGTCCCCGGGAATCGGACCCCTCACCTGCTCCCAGTCCCTGGGGTTTCGGACCGTTCTCCTGCTCCCAGTCCCCGGGTCTCGGACCCCTCTACTGCACCCACTCCTGGGTTTCGGATCACTCTCCTGCTCCCAGTCCTTGGGTTGTCGGGTACATCTGATATTTTGATTACCAGGGGACTCGGACCCCTCTCCAGCTGCCAGACCCTGGGGTCTCAAAACTCTCTTTTGCTCCGTGTCCCTGGGGTCTCAGACCCTTTAACTGCTCCCTGTCCCAGGGTCCCAGGCCCCTCTTTGGCTCCCAATACCTGGGATCTCGGACGCCTCTCCTGCTCCCAGGCACAGGGTCTCAGACACTTCTCCTGCTCCCAATCCCTGGGGTCTCGGAACCCTCTCCTGCTCCAGTACCTGGGGTCTCGGGCCCCTCTCTTGCTGCCAGTCCCTAGAGTCTCGTACCGCTCTCCTGCTCCCAGTCCCTGGGGTCACGGACCCCTCACCTACTCCCATTCCCCGGGTCTCGGACCCCTCTCCGGCTCACTGACCCCGGGTCTCGGACCCCTCTACTGCTCACAGTCACCGTGTCTCAGATCCTTCTCCTGCTCGCAGTCCGTGGGGTCTCGGACCCCTCTCCTGCTCCCAGTCTCTTGGATCTCAGACCCCTCTCCTGCTCCCAGTCCCTGGGGTCTCGGGTACCTCTCCTGCTCCGAGTCCCTGGGTTCTCGGAATCCTCTCCTGCTTCCGATCCCTGGGACCTTGGACACGTCTCCTGCTTCCGATCCCTGGGGTCTCAGACCTGCAAACTGTTCCCTTGCCTCGGACCCCTCCCCGGCTCGCAGTCCGTTGGGTCTTGGGCCCCTCTCCTGCTACCAGTCGCTGGGGTCTCGGACCTGTACCCTGCTCCCCGCCACAGGGCCTCGGACCGCTCTCCTGCTCACGGCCACAGGGCCTCGGACACCTCTCCTGCTCCCAGTCCCATGGGTTTCGGACCCCTCTCCTGCTTCCAGTCGCAGGGGTCTCAGAACCCTCTCCTGCTCTCAGTCCCTCGGGTCTCAGACCATTTTCCTGGTTGAAATCCTGAGGGTCCCGGACCACTCTCCTGTTCCCAGGCACTGGGTCTCAGACGCCTCTCCTGCTACCAGTCCCAGGGTTTTTGGACCCCTCCTCTTCTCCCAGTCCGTGGGGTCTAGGATCACTCTCCAGTTTCCAGTCCCTGGGGTCTCAGACCCCTCTCCTGCTCCCAGTCCCTGGGATCTTGGACTCGACTCCTGCTGCCATTCCCCGGGTCTCGGACCCTTCTCCTGTTCCCAGTCCCTCGGGTCTCGTACCGCCCTCCTACTCCCAGTCCCCGATTCTCGGACCCATCTCCTGCTCCCAGTCCCTGGGGTTTCGGACCCTTCTCCTCCTGCCAGATCCCAGCTCTCGGACCCCTCTCCAGCTCCCAGTCCCTGGGGTCTCTGACACATCACCTGCTCCCATTCCCCGGATCTCGGACCCCTCTCCTGCTCCCAGACCCCGGGTCTTGGACACCTCTCGTGCTCCCAGTCCATGGGGTCTCGGACCCCTCTCCTCCTCCCAGTCCCCGGATCTCAGACCCCCTCTCCTGCTTCCAGTCCTGGATTGTCGGTTACTTCTCATGTTTTGATTACCAGCGGACTCGGACACCTCTCCTGCTGCCAGACCCTGGGGTCTCAAAACTATCTTTTGCTCCCTGTCCCTGGGGTCTCAGACCATTTAACTGCTCCCAGTCCCAGGGGTTCCAGGCCCCTCTTCGGCTCCCAATACCTGGGATCTCGGACGCCTCTCCTGCTCCCAGGCACCGGGTCTCAGACACTTCGCCTGCTCCCAATCCCTGGGGTCTCGGAACCCTCTCTTGCTCCCAGTCCCTAGAGTCTCGTACCGCTCTCCTGCTCCCAGTCCCTGGGGTCACGGACCCCTCAGCTGCTCCCAGTACCTGGGGTCTCGGGCCCCTCTCCTGCTACCAGTCCCTAGAGTCTCGTACCGCTCTCCTGCTCCCAGTCCCTGGGGTCACGGACCCCTCACCTGCTCCCATTCCCCGGGTCTCAGACCCCTCTCTGGCTCCCTGACCCCGGGTCTCGGACCCCTCTACTGCTCACAGTCACCGTGTCTCAGACCCTTCTCCTTCTCGCAGTCCGTGGCGTCTCGGACCCCTCTCCTGCTCCCAGTCTCTTGGATCTCAGACACCTCTCCTGCTCCCAGTTCCTGGGGTCTCAGGTACCTCTCCTGCTCCGAGTCCCTGGGGTCTCGAAATCCTCTCCTGCTTCCGATCCGTGGGATCTTGGACACGTCTCCTGCTCCCGATCCCTGGGGTCTCAGACTCCGCTCCAGCAACCAGTTCCCGTGCCTCGGATCCCTCCCCGGCTCCCAGTCCCTGGGGTCTTGGGCCCCTCTCCTGCTACCAGTCGCTGGGGTCTCGGATCTGTACCCTGCTCCCCGCCACCGTGACTCGGACCCCTCTCCTGCTCCCAGTCCCAAGGGTCTCGGACATCTCTCCTGCTCCCGGCCACAGGGCCTCAGTCCCCTCTCCTGCTCCCGGCCACAGGGCCTCGGACCCCTCTCCTGCTCCCAGTCCCAAGGGTCTCGGACCCCTCTCCTGCTCCCAGTCGCAGGGGTCTCAGAACCCTCTCCTGCTCTCAGTCCCTCGGGTCTCAGACCATTTTCCTGGTCGAAATCCTGAGGGTCCCGGACCACTCTCCTGGTCCCAGTCACTGGGTCTCAGACAACTCTCCTACTACCAGTCCCAGGGTTTTTGCACCCCTCCCCTTCACCCAGTCCGTGGGGTCTAAGATAACTCTCCAGTTTCCAGTCCCTGGGGTCTCAGACCCCTCTCCTGCTCCTAGTCCCTGTGATCTTGGACACGTCTCCTGCTGCCATTCCCCGGATCTCGGACCCTTCTCCTGTTCCCAGTCCCTAGGGTCTCGTACCGCCCTCCTGTTCCCAGTCCCCCGATTCTCCGACCCCTCTCCTGCTCCCAGTCCCTGGGGTTTCGGACCCTTCTCCTCCTGCCAGATCCCAGCTCTCGGAGCCCTCTCCGGCTCCCAGTCCCTAGGGTCTGTGACCCATCACCTGCTCCCATTCCCCGTATCTCGGACCCCTCTCCTGTACCCAGACCCCGGGTCTCGGACACTTCTCCTGCTCCCAGTCCATGGGGTCTCAGATCACTCTCCAGTTCCCAGTCCCTGGGGTCTCGGACCCCCCTCCTCCTCCCAGTCCCCGGATCTCAGACCCCTCCCCTGCTCCCAGCCCCTGGGGTCTCGGACCCCTCTCCTGCTCCCTTTCCCCGGATCTCAGACCCCTCTCCTGCTCCCAGTCCCTGGGGTCACGGACCGCTCACCTGCTCCCATTCCCCGGGTCTCGGACCCCTCTCCGGCTCACTGACCCCGGGTCTCGGACCCCTCTGCCTCTCACAGTCACCGTGTCTCAGACCCTTCTCCTGCTCGCAGTCCGTGGGGTCTCGGACCCCTCTCCTGCTCCCAGTCTCTTGGATCTCAGACCCCTCTCCTGCTCCCAGTCCCTGGGGTCTCGGGTACCTCTCCTGCTCCGAGTCCCTGGGTTCTCGGAATCCTCTCCTGCTTCCGATCCCTGGGGTCTTGGACACGTCTCCTGCTCCCGATCCCTGGGGTCTAAGACTCCGCTCCTGCAACCTGTTCCCATGCCTCGGACCCCTCCCCGGCTCCCAGTCCTGGGGTCTTGGGCCCCTCTCCTGCTACCAGTCACAGGGGTCTCGGACCTGTACCCTGCTCCCCGCCACCGTGCCTCGGACCCCCCTCCTGCTCCCAGTCCCAAGGGTCTCGGACCCCTCTCCTGCTCCCGGCCACAGGGCCTCGGACCCTTCTCCTGCTCCCAGTCCCAAGGGTCTCGGACCCCTCTCCTGCTTCCGGCCACCGGGTCTCGGACCCCTCTCCTGCTCCCAGTCGCAGGGGTCTCAGAACCCTCTCCTGCTCTCAGTCCCTCGGGTCTCAGTCCATTTTCCTGGTCGAAATCCTGAGGGTCCCGGACCACTCTCCTGTTCCCTGTCACTGGGTCTCAGTCGCCTCTCCTGCTACCAGTCCTAGGGGTCTCGGACCCCTCTCCTTCTCCCAGTCCGTGGGGTCTAGGATAACTCTCCAGTTTCCAGACCCTGGGGACAAAGACCCCTCTCCTGCTCCCAGTCCCTGGGATCTTGGACACGTCTCCTGTTGCCATTCCCTGGGTCTCGGACCTTTCTGTTCCCAGTCCCTTGGGTCTCGTACCGCCCTCCTGTTCCCAGTCCCCGATTCTCGGACCCCTCTCCTGCTCCCAGTCCCTGGGGTTTCGGACCCTTCTCCTCCTGCCAGATCCCAGCTCTCGGACCCCTCTCCGGCTCCCAGTCCCTGGGGTCTCTGACCCATCACCTGCTCCCATTCCCCGGATCTCGGACCCCTCTCATGCTCCCAGACCCCGGGTCTCGGACTCCTCTCCTCCTCCCAGTCCCCGGATCTCAGACCACTCCCCTGCTCCCATCCCCTGGGGTCTCGGACCCCTCTCCTGCTCCCTTTCCCCGGATCTCAGACCCCTCTCCTGCTCCCAGTCCCTGGGGTTTCGGACCGTTTTCCTGCTCCCAGTCCCCGGGTCTCGGACCCCTCTCCTGCTCCCAGTCCCTGGGGTCTCGAACCCCTCTCCTGCTTCCAGTCTCTTCAGTTTCAGACACCTCTCCTGCTCCCAGTCTCTGGGGTCTCGGGTATCTCTCATGTATTGAGTCCCTGGGAACTCGGCCCCTCTCCTGCTGCCAGTCCCTGCAGTCTCAAAACTCTCTTTTGCTCCCAGTCCCTGGGTTCTCAGACGCTTTAACTGCTGCCTGTCCCAGGGGTCCCAGGCCCCTCTTCTGCTCCCAGTCCCTGGGGTCTCGGACACCTCTCTTGCTCCCAGTCACTGGGTCTCAGACACTTTTCCTGCTCCCAGTCTGTGGGGTTCCGGACCGCTCTCCTGCTCCCAGTCTCGTGTCTCAGACCCCTCCATTTCTCCTAGTGCCTAGGGTCTCGGGTAGCTCCTGCTCCCGGTCCGTGCGGTCTCAGACCCCGCTCCTGCACACAATACCCGCGTCTAGAACACCCTTCCGGCTGCCAGTCCATGGGGTCTCGGGCACCTCTCATGCTCCCAGTGCCCGGGTCTCGGACCCTTTTCCTCCTGCTCCAAGACCCTGGGGTCTCAGACCTCTCTCCTGCTCCCAGTCGCTGGGTTTTCGGACCCTTCTCCTCCTGCCAGGCACCGGCTCTCGGACCCATCTCCTGCTCCCAGTCCCAACGGTCTCAGACCCTTAGCCTGCTCCCAGTTCCTGGGGTCTCGACCACTGCCCTGCTCCCGGTCTGCGGGTCTCAGACTCCTCTCCTGCTCCCAGTCCCTGGGGTCTCAGACCCCTCTGCTGCTGTCAGTCCCTGGGGTCTCAGACCCCTCTCCTGCTCACAGACCCCGGGGTCTCAGACCCCTCTCCTGCTACTAGTCCCTGGGGTCTCGGACCTGACCCATGCTGCCCGCCACAGGGTCTCGGACCCCTCCCCGGCTCCCAGTCCCTGGGTCTCAGACCCCTCTCCTGCTCCCAGTCCCAAGGGTCTCCGACCCCTCTCCTGCTCCCAGTCCCAAGGGTCTCGGATCCCTCTCCTGCTCCCAGTCCCTGGAGCCTATGAACCCGCTCCTGCTTCCAGTCCCCGGGACTCGGACCCCTCTCCTGCTCCCAGTCCCTGGGGTTTCGGACCGTTCTCCTGCTCCCAGTCCCCGGGCCTCGGGCCACTCTACTGCTCCCACTCCTGGGTCTCGGATCACTCTCCTGCTCCCAGTCCCTGGGTTGTCGGGTACTTCTCAAGTTTTGATTACCAGGGGACTCGGACCCCTCTCCTGCTGCCAGACCCTGGGGACTCAAAACTCTCTTTTACTCCCAGTCCCTGGGGTCTCAGACCCTTTAACTGCTCCCTGTCCCAGGGGTCCCAGGCCTCTTCGGCTCTCAATACCTGGATCTCGGACGCCTCACCTGCTCCCAGGCCCGGGTCTCAGACACTTCTCCTGCTTCCAATTCCCAGGGTCTCGATCCCCTCTCCTGCTACCAGTCACTAGAGTCTCGTACCCGCTCTCCTGCTCCCAGTCCCTTGGGGTCACGGACCCCTCACCTGCTCTCATTCCCCGGGTCTCGGACCCCTCTCCGGCTCCCTGACCCCGGGTCTCGGACCCCTCTACTGCTCACAGTCACCGTGTCTCAGACCCTTCTCCTGCTCGCAGTCCGTGGGGTCTCAGACCCCTCTCCTGCTCCCAGTCCCTGGGGTCTCGGGTACCTCTCCTGCTCCGAGTCCCTGGGGTCTCGGAATCCTCTCCTGCTTCCGATCCCTGGATCTTGGACACGTCTCCTGCTCCCGATCCCTGGGGTCTCAGAATCCGCTCCTGCAACCTGTTCCCGTTGCCTCGGACCCCTCCCCGGCTCCCAGTCCGTTGGGTCTTGGGCCCCTCTCCTGCTACCAGTCGCTGGGGTCTCGGACCTGTACCCTGCTCCCCGCCACCGTGCCACGGACCCTCCCTCCTGCTCCCAGTCCCAAGGGTCTCGGACCCCTCTCCTGCTCCCGGCCACAGGGCCTCGGACCGCTCTCTGCTCACGGCCACAGGGGCCTCGGACACCTCTCCTGCTCCCAGTCCCAAGGGTCTCGGACCACTCTCCTGCTTCCAGTCGCAGGGTCTCAGAACCCTCTCCTGCTCTCAGTCCCTCGGGTCTCAGACCATTTTCCTGGTTGAAATCCTGACGGTCCCGGACCACTCTCCTGTTCCCAGGCACTGGGTCTCAGACCCCTCTCCTGCTCCCAGTCCCTGGGATCTGGACACGTCTCCTGCTGCCCATTCCCCGGGTCTCGGGACCCTCTCCTGTTCCCAGTCCTTAGGGTCTCGTACCGCCCTCCCTGCTCCAAGTCCCCGATTCTCGGACCCCTCTCCTGCTCCCAGTCCCTGGGGTTTCGGACCCTTCTCCTCCTGCCAGATAACAGCTCTCGGACCACTCTCCGGCTCCCTGTCCCTGGGGTCTCTGACCCAACAACTGCTCCCAGTCACTGGGGTTTCGGACCGTTTTCCTGCTCCCAGTCCCCGGGTCTCGGACCCCTCTCCTGCTCCCAGTTTCTCGGGTCTCGGACCCCTCTCCTGCTACCAGTCGCTGGGGTCTCGGACCTCTACGCTGCTCCCCGACACTGTGCCCTCGGACCCCCTTCCTGCTCCCAGCCCCAAGGATCTCGGACCCCTCTCCTGCTTCCGGCAACAGTGCCTCGGACACCTCTCTTGCTCCCGGCCCACAGGGCCTCGGACCGCCCGCCTGCTCCCAGCCCAAGGGTCTCGGACCCCTCTCCTGCTTCCAGCAACAGGGCCTCGGACCCCTCTCCTGCTCCCGGCCACAGGGCCTCGGACCCCTCTCCTGCTCCCAGTCCCAAGATTCTCGGACCCCTCTCCTGCTCCCAGTCGCAGGGGTCTCAGAACCCTCTCCTGCTCTCAGTCCCTCGGTTCTCAGACCATTTTCCTGGTCGACATCCTGAGGGTCCGGACCACTCTCCTGTTCCCAGTCACTGGGTCTCAGACGCCTCTCCTGCTACCAGTCCCAGGAATCTCGGATCTCTCTCCTTCTCCCAGTCGTGGGGTCTAGGATCACTGTCCAGTTTCCAGTCCCCTGGGGTCTCAGACCACCTCTCCTGCTCCCAGTCCCCTGGGATCTTGGGACATGTCTCCTGCTGCCATTCCCCGGATCTCGGACCCCTCTCCTGCTCACAGAACCCCGGGGTCTCAGACCCTTCTCCTGCTCGCAATCCCTGTTGTCTCAGACTCCTCTCCTACTCCCGGTCCCTGCGGTCTCAGAACCCGCTCCGGCACCCAGTTCCCGCGTCTCAGACACCACCCCGGATCCCAGTCCACGGGGTCTCAGACCCCACTCCTGCAACCAGTTCCCGCGTCTCCAACCCCTCCCCGGCTCCCAGTTCCTGTGATCTCAGACACCTCTCCTGCTCCCAGTCCCAAGGGTCTCGGACACCTCTCCTGCTCCCAGTCACTGGAGTCTATGACCCCTCTCCTGCTTCCAGTCCCCGGGAATCGGACCCCTCACCTGCTCCCAGTCCCTGGGGTTTCGGACCGTTCTCCTGCTCCCAGTCCCCGGGACTCGGACCCCTCTACTGCACCCACTCCTGGGTCTCGGATAACTCTCCTGCTCCCAGTCCTTGGGTTGTCGGGTACTTCTCATGATTTGATTACCTGGGGACTCGGACCCCTCTCCAGCTGCCAGACCCTGGGGTCTCAAAACTCTCTTTTGCTCCGTGTCCCTGGGGTCTCAGACCCTTTAACTGCTCCCTGTCCCACGGGACCCAGGCCCCTCTTTGGCTCCCAATACCTGGGATCTCGGACGCCTCTCCTGCTCCCAGGCACCGGGTCTCAGACACTTCTCCTGCTCCCAATCCCTGGGGTCTCGGAACCCTCTCCTGCTCCAGTACCTGGGGTCTCGGGCCCCTATCTTGCTACCAGTCCCTAGAGGCTCATACCGCTCTCCTGCTCCCAGTCCCTGGGGTCACGGAGCCCTCACCTGCTCCCATTCCCCGGGTCTCGGACCCCTCTCCGGCTCCCTGACCCCGGGTCTCGGACCCCTCTACTGCTCACAGTCACCGTGTCTCAGATCCTTCTCCTGCTCGCAGTCCGTGGGGACTCGGACCCCTCTCCTGCTTGCAGTCTCTTGGATCTCAGACCCCTCTCCTGCTCCCAGTCCCTGGGGTCTCGGGTACCTCTCCTGCTCCGAGTCCCTGGGGTCTCGGAATCCTCTCCTGCTTCCGATCCCTGGGATCTTGGACACGTCTCCTGCTTCCGATCCCTGGGGTCTCAGACTCTGCTCCTGCAACCTGTTCCCGTGCCTCGGACCCCTCCCCGGCTCCCAGTCCGTTGGTTCTTGGGCCCCTCTCCTGCTACCAGTCGCTGGGGTCTCGGACCTGTACCCTGCTCCCCGCCACCGTGCCACGGACCCCCCTCCTGCTCCCGGTCCCAAGGGTCTCGGACCCCTCTCCTGCTCCCGGCCACAGGGCCTCGGACCGCTCTCCTGCTCATGGCCACAGGGCCTCGGATGCCTCTCCTGCTCCCAGTCCCAAGGGTCTCGGACCACTCTCCTGCTTCCAGTCGCAGGGGTCTCAGAACCCTCTCCTGCTCTCAGTCCCTCGGGTCTCAGACCATTTTCCTGGTTGAAATCCTGAGAGTCCCGGACCACTCTCCTGTTCCCAGGCACTGGGTCTCAGACCCCTCTCCTGCTCCCAGTCCCTGGGATCTTGGACACGTCTCCTGCTGCCATTCCCCGGGTCTCGGACCCTTCTCCTGTTCCCAGTCCCTCGGGTCTCGTACTGCCCTCCTGCTCCCAGTCCCCGATTCTCGGACCCATCTCCTGCTCCCAGTCCCTGGGGTCTCTGACCAATCACCTGCTCCCATTCCCCGGATCTCGGACCCCTCTCCTGCTCCCAGACCCCGGGTCTTGGACACCTCTCCTGCTCCCAGTCCATGGGGTCTCGGACCCCTCTCCTCCTCCCAGTCCCCGGATCTCAGACCCCTCTCCTGCTCCCAGTCCTGGGTTGTCGGTTACTTCTCATGTTTTGATTACCAGGGGACTCAGACACCTCTCCTGCTGCCAGTCCCTGGGGTCTCAAAACTCTCTTTTGCTCCCTGTCCCTGGGGACTCAGACCATTTAACTGCTCCCTGTCCCAGGGGTTCCAGGCCCCTCTTCGGCTCCCAATACCTGGGATCTCGGACGCCTCTCCTGCTCCCAGGCACCGGGTCTCAGACACTTCTCCTGCTCCCAATCCCTGGGGTCTCGGAACCCTCTCTTGCTCCCAGTACCTGGGGTCTCGGGCCCCTCTCCTGCTACCAGTCCCTAGAGTCTCGTACCGCTCTCCTGCTCCCAGTCCCTGGGGTCACGGACCCCTCACCTGCACCCATTCCCCGGGTCTCGGACCCCTCTCTGGCTCCCTGACCCCGGGTCTCGGACCCCTCTACTGCTCACAGTCACCGTGTCTCAGACCCTTCTCCTTCTCGCAGTCCGTGGCGTCTCGGACCCCTCTCCTGCTCCCAGTCTCTTGGATCTCAGACACCTCTCCTGCTCCCAGTTCCTGGGGTCTCGGGTACCTCTCCTGCTCCGAGTCCCTGGGGTCTCGAAATCCTCTCCTGCTTCCGATCCGTGTGATCTTGGACACGTCTCCTGCTCCCGATCCCTGGGGTCTCAGACTCCGCTCCAGCAACCAGTTCCCGTGCCTCGGATCCCTCCCCGGCTCCCAGTCCCTGGGGTCTTGGGCCCCTCTCCTGCTACCAGTCGCTGGGGTCTCGGATCTGTACCCTGCTCCCCGCCACCGGGACTCGGACCCCTCTCCTGCTCCCAGTCCCAAGGGTCTCGGACATCTCTCCTTCTCCCAGTCCGTTAGGTCTAGGATAACTCTCCAGTTTCCAGTCGCTGGGGACAAAGACCCCTCTCCTGCGCCCAGTCCCTGGGATCTTGGACACGTCTCCTGCTCCTATTCCCCGGGTCTCGGACCCTTCTCCTGTTCCCTGTCCTTAGGGTCTCGTACCGCCCTCCTGCTCCCAGTCCCCGATTATCGGACCCCTCTCCTGCTCCCATTCCCCGGATCTCGGACCCCTCTCCTGCTCCCAGACCCCGGGTCTCGGACACCTCTCCTGCTCCCAGTCCATGGGGTCTCAGATCACTCTCCAGTTCCCAGTCCCTGGGGTCTCGGACCCCTCTCTTGCTCCCGGCCCCCGGATCTCAGACCCCTCCCCTGCTCCCATCCCCAGGGGTCTTGGACCCCTCTCCTCCACCCAGTCCCCGGATCTCAGACACCTCCCCTGCTCCCAGCACCTGGGGTCTCGGACCTCTCTCCTGCTCCCAGTCCCCGGATCTCAGACCCCTCTCCAGCTCCCAGTCCCTGGGGTTTCGGACCGTTTTCCTGCTCCCAGTCCCTGGGTCTCGGACCCCTCTCCTGCTCCCAGTCCCTCGGGTCTCGGACCCCTCTCCTGCTCCCAGTCCCTGGGTTGTCGGGTACTTCTCATGTTTTGATTACCAGGGGACTCAGACCCCTCTCCTGCTGCCTGACCCTGGGGTCTCAAAACTCTCTTTTGCTCCCAAACCCTTGGGTTTCAGACCCTTTAACTGCTCCCTTTCCCAGGGGTCCCAGGCCCCTCTTCGGCTCCCAATACCTGGGATCTCGGACCCCTCTCCTGCTCACAGACCCCGGGGTCTCAGACCCTTCTCCTGCTAGCAATCCCTGTTGTCTCAGACTCCTCTCCTACTCCCGGTCGCTGCGGTCACAGAACCCGCTCCGGCACCCAGTTCCCGCGTCTCGGACACCACCCCGGATCCCAGTCCACGGGGTCTCAGATCCCGCTCCTGCAACCAGTTCCCGCGACTCCGACCCCTCCACGGCTCCCTGTCCCTGGGGACTCGGGTCCCTCTCCTGCTACCAGTCATTGGGTTCTCGGAACTGACCCCTGCTGCCCGCCACAGGGTCTCGGAGCCCTCCCCGGCTCCCAGTCCCTGGGATCTCAGACACCTCTCCTGCTCCCAGTCCCAAGGGTCTCCGACCCCTCTCCTGCTCCCAGACCCAAGGGTCTCGGACCCCTCTCCTGCTCCCAGTCCCTGGAGTCTATGACCCCTCTCCTGCTTCCAGTCCCCGGGAATCGGACCCCTCACCTGCTCCCAATCCCTGGGGTTTCGGACCGTTCTCCTGCTCCCAGTCCCTGGGTCTCGGACCCCTCTACTGCTCCCACTCCTGGGTCTCGGGCCACTCTCCTGCTCCCAGTCCCTGGGTTGTCGGGTACTTCTCATGTTTTGATTACCAGGGGACTCGGAACCCTCTCCAGCTGCCGGACCCTGGGGTCTCAAAACTCTCTTTTGCTCCCAGTCCCTGGGGTCTCAGACCCTTTAACTGCTCCCTGTCCCAGGGGTCCCAGGCCCCTCTTCGGCTCCCAATACCTGGGATCTCGGACGCCTCTCCTGCTCCCAGGCACAGGGTCTCAGACACTTCTCCTGCTCCCAATCCCTGGGGTCTCGGAACCCTCTCCTGCTCCCAGTACCTGGGGTCTCGGGCCCCTCTCCTGCTACCAGTCCCTAGAGTCTCATACTGCTCTCCTGCTCCCAGTCCCTGGGGACACGGAGCCCTCACCTGCTCCCATTCCCCGGGTCTCGGACCCCTCTCCGGCTCCCTGACCCCGGGTCTCGTACCCCTCTACTGCTCACAGTCACCGTGTCTCAGACCCTTCTCCTGCTCGCAGTCCGTGGGGTCTCGGACCCCTCTCCTGCTCCCAGTCTCTTGGATCTCAGACACCTCTCCGGCTCCCAGTCCCTGGGGTCTCGGGTACCTCTCCTGCACCGAGTCCCTGGGTTCTCGGAATCCTCTCCTGCTTCCGATCCCTGGGATCTTGGACACGTCTCCTGCTCCCGATCCCTGGGGTCTCAGACTCCGCTCCTGCAACCTGTTCCCGTGCCTCGGACCCCTCCCTGGCTCCCAGTCGCTGGGGTCTTGGGCCCCTCTCCTGCTACCAGTCGCTGGGGTCTCGGACCTGTAACCTGCTCCCCGCCACCGTGCCTCGGACCCCCCTCCTGCTCCCAGTCCCAAGGGTCTCGGACCCCTCTCCTGCTCCCGGCCACAGGGCCTCGGACCCCTCTCCTGCTCCCAGTCCCAAGGGTCTCGGACCCCTCTCCTGCTCCCGGCCACCGGGTCTCAGACCCCTCTCCTGCTCCCAGTCGCAGGGGTCTCAGAACCCTCTCCTGCAACCTGTTCCCATGCCTTGGACCCCTCCCCGGCTCCCAGTCCCTGGCGTCTTGGGCCCATCTCCTGCTACCATTCGCTGGTGTCTCGGACCTGTACCCTGCTCCCCGCCACCGTGCCTCGGACCCCCCTCCTGCTCCCAGTCCCAAGGATCTCGGACCCCTCTCCTGCTCCCTGCCACAGGGCCTAGGACCCTTCTCCTGCTCCCGGCCACAGGGCCTCGGACCCCTCTCCTGCTCCCAGTCCCAAGGGTCTCGCACCCCTCTCCTGCTCCAAGTTGCAGGGGTCTCATACGCCTCTCCTGCTACCAGTCCCAGGAGTCTCGGACCCCTCTCCTTCTCCCAGTCCATAGGGTCTAGGATCACTCTCCAGTTTCCAGTCCCTGGGGTCTCAGACCCCTCTCCTGCTCCCAGTCCTTGGGATCTTGGACACGTCTCCTGCTGCCATTCCCCGGATCTCGGACCCCTCTCCTGCTCACAGACCCCGGGGTCTCAGACCGCCCTCCTGCTCCTAGTCACCGATTCTCGGACCCCTCTCCTGCTCCCAGTCCCTGGGGTTTCAGACCCTTCTCCTCCTGCCAGACCCCAGCTCTCGGACACCTCTCCGGCTCCCAGGCCCTGGGGCTTCTGACACATAACCTGCTCCCATTCCCCGTATCTCGGACCCCTATCCTGCTCCCAGACCCCGGGTCTCGGACACCTCTCCTGCTCCCAGTCAGAGTGTCTCAGACACTTCTCCTGCTCACTGACCCCGGGGTCTCAGACCCTTCTCCAGCTAGCAATCCCTGTTGTCTCAGACTCCTCTCCTACTCCCGGTCGCTGAGGTCTCAGAACCCGCTCCGGCACCCAGTTCCCGCATCTCAGACACCACCCCGGATCCCAGTCCACGGGGTCTCAGACCCCGCTCCTGCAACCAGTTCCCGCGTCTCCGACCCCTCCACGGCTCCCAGTCCCTGGGGTCTCGGGCCCCTCTCCTGCTACCGGTCACTGGGGTCTCGGACCTGTCCCCTGCTGCCCGCCACAGGGTCTCGGAACCCTCCCTGGCTCCCAGTCCCTGGGATCTCGGACCTCTCCCCTGCTCCCAGTCCCAAGGGTCTCCGACACCTCTCCTGCTCCCACTCTTGGGTCTCGGATCACTCTCCTGCTCCCAGTCCCCGGGTCTCGGACCCCTCTACTGGTCCCACTCCTGGGTCTCGGATCACTCTCCTGCTCCCTGTCCCAGGGGTCCCAGGCCCCTCTTCGGCTCCCAATACCTGGGATCTCGGACGCCTCTCCTGCTCCCGGGCACCGGGTCTCAGACCCTTCTCCTGCTCCCAGTCCGTGGGGTCTCGGAACCCTCTCCTGCTCCCAGTACCTGGGGTCTCGGGCCCCTCTCCTGCTACCAGTCCCTAGAGTCTTGTACCGCTCTCCTGCTCCGAGTCCCTGGGGTTTCGGACCCTTCTCCTGTCAGACCCCGCCTCTCGGACCCCTCCCCTGTTCCCAGTCTCTGGGGTCTCAGTCCCCTCTGCTGCTCCCGGTCCCTGGGGTCTCAGACCCCGCTCCTGCAACCAGTTCCCTCGTCTCGGACCCCTCCCGGGCTCCCAGTCCCTGGGGTCTCGGGCCCCTCTCCTGCTACCAGTCGGCGGGGTCTCGGACCTGTCCCCAGCTCCCCGCCACCGTCCCTCGGACACCTCTCCTCCTGCTACCAGTCCCTGGGGTCTCAGACCATTTTCCTGCTCCCTGTCCCTGGGGTCTCAGGCCACTCTTCTGATCCTAGTCCATGGGGTCCCTGACCCCTCTCCTGCTCCCAGTCGCCAGGTCTCCGAATCCTCTCCTGCTCCCCGTCCCTGCGTTCTCGGACCCCTCTCCTGTTCCTAGTCCCTAGGGTCTCGGACCGCTCCGCGGCTCCCAGTCCCAAGTGTCTCGGGCCCCTCTCCTGCTACCAGTCGCCGGGGTCTCGGACCTGTCCCCTGCTCCCCGCCACTGGGCCTCTGAATCCTCTCCTGCTCCTAGTCCATCGGGTCTCAGACCCCTCCCCTGCTCGCAGTCCCAGGAGTCTCAGATCCCTCTCCAGCTCCCAGTCCCTGAGGTTTCGGACCGTTCGCCTGCTCCCAGTCCACGGGTCTCGGACCCCTCTCCTGCTTCCAGTCCCTGGGGTCTCGAACTCCACTGCTGCTTCCAGTCTCTTCAGTTTCAGACATCTCTCCTACTCCCAGTCTCTGGGGTCTCGGGTATCTCTCATATTTTGAGTCCCTGGGGACTCGGACCCCTCTCCTGCTGCTACGTTTAACTGCTTCCTGTCCCAGGGGTCCCAGGCCCCTCTCCTGCTTCCAGTCACCAGGTCTCAGACCCTATACTGCTCCCAGTACGTGGGGTCTCGGACACCTCTCCTGCTCCCAGTCTCTTGGGTCTCTGACCCCTCCATTCCTCCCAGTACCTGGGGTCTTGGGTAACTCTCCTGCTCCCAGTCCAAGGGGTCTCAGACTCCTCTCCTGCTCCCAATCCCGCGGATCTAAGACTCCTCTCCTGCTCCTGGTACCAGCGCTCTCAGACCCTGCTCCTGCACCCACTTCCTGCCTCTCGGACACCTCCCAGGCTC
Source organism: Isurus oxyrinchus (assembly GCA_026770705.1). Classification (NCBI taxonomy): domain Eukaryota; kingdom Metazoa; phylum Chordata; class Chondrichthyes; order Lamniformes; family Lamnidae; genus Isurus; species Isurus oxyrinchus. Next base: position 2,013,933 of record JANJGN010000080.1, read on the forward strand.
CCAGTCCAAGGGGTCTCGGGTCCCTCTCCTGCTACCGGTCATTGGGGTCTCGGAACCGACCCCTGCTGCCCACCACAGGGTCTCAGACCCCTCCCCGGCTGCCAGTTCCTGTGATCTCAGACACCTCTCCTGCTCCCAGTCCCAAGGGTCTCCGACCCCTCTCCTGTTCCCAGTCCCAAGGGTCTCGGACCCCTCTCCTGCTGTCAGTCCCTGGAGTCCATGACCCCTCTCCTGCTTCCAGTCCCCGGGAATCGGACCCCTCACCTGCTCCCAGTCCCTGGGGTTTCGGACCGTTCTCCTGCTCCCAGTCCCCGGGTCTCGGACCCCTCTACTGCTCCCACTCCTGGGTCTCGGATAACTCTCCTGCTCCCAGTCCTGGTTGTCGGGTACTTCTCATGTTTTGATTACCAGGGGACTCGGACCCCTCTCCAGCTGCCAGACCCTGGGGTCTCAAAACTCTCTTTTGCTCCCAGTCCCAGGGGTCTCAGACCCTTTAACTGCTCCCTGTCCCAGGGGTCCCAGGCCCCTCTTCGGCTCCCAATACCTGGGATCTCGGACGCCTCTCCTGCTCCCAGGCACAGGGTCTCAGACACTTCTCCTGCTCCCAATCCCTGGGGTCTCGGAACACTCTCTTGCTCCAGTACCTGGGGTCTCGGGCCCCTCTCTTGCTACAAGTCACTAGAGTCTCATACCGCTCTCCTGCTCCCAGTCCCTGGGGTCACGGAGCCCTCACCTGCTCCCATTCCCCGGGTCTCGGACCCCTCTCCGGCTCCCTGACCCCGGGTCTCGGACCCCTCTACTGCTCACATTCACCGTGTCTCAGATCCTTCTCCTGCTCGCAGTCCGTGGGGTCTCGGGTACCTCTCCTGCTACGAGTCCCTGGGGTCTCGGAATCCTCTCCTGCTTCCGATCCCTGGGATCTTGGACACGTCTCCTGCTTCCGATACCTGGGGTCTCAGACCACGCTCCTGCAACCTGTTCCGTGCCTCCGACCCCTCTCCGTCTCCCAGTCTGTGGGGTCTGGGGCCCCTCTCCTGCTTCCAGTCGCTGGGGTCTCGGACCTGTATCCTGCTCCCCGCCACCGTGCCTCGGACCCCCCTCCTGCTCCAAGTCCCAAGGGTCTCGGACCTCTCTCCTGCTCCCGGCCACAGGGCCTCGGACCGCTCTCCTGCTCATGGCCACAGGGCCTCGGACACCTCTCCTGCTCCCAGTCCCAAGGGTCTCGGACCCCTCTCCTGCTCCCGGCCACAGGGCCTCGGACCGCTCTCCTGCTCATGGCCACAGGGCCTCGGACACCTCTCCTGCTCCCAGTCCCAAGGGTTTCGGACCCTTCTCCTGCTTCCAGTCGCAGGGGTCTCAGAACCCTCTCCTGCTCTCAGTCCCTCGGGTCTCAGACCATTTTCCTGGTTGAAATCCTGAGGGTCCCGGACCACTCTCCTGTTCCCAGGCACTGGGTCTCAGACGCCTCTCCTGCTACCAGTCCCAGGGTTTTTGGACCCCTCCCCTTCTCCCAGTCCGTGGGGACTAGGATCACTCTCCAGTTTCCAGTCCCTGGGGTCTCAGACCCCTCTCCTGCTCCCAGTCCCTGGGATCTTGGACACGTCTCATGCTGCCATTCCCCGGGTCTCAGACCCTTCTCCTGTTCCCAGTCCCTAGGGTCTTGTACCGCCCTCCTGCTGCCAGTCCCCGATTCTCGGACCCATCTCCTGCTCCCAGTCCCTGGGGTTTCGGACCCTTCTCCTCCTGCCAGATCCCAGCTCTCGGACCCCTCTCACGCTCCCAGTCCCTGGGTCTCTGACACATCACCTGCTCCCATTCCCCGGATCTCGGACCCCTCTCCTGCTCCCAGTCCCCGGGTCTTCGACACCTCTCCTGCTCCCAGTCCATGGGGTCTCGGACCCCTCTCCTCCTCCCAGTCCCCGGATCTCAGACCCCTCTCCTGCTCCCAGTCCTGGGTTGTCGGGTACTTCTCATGTTTTGATTACCAGGGGACTCGGACCCCTCTCCTGCTGCCAGACCCTGGGGTCTCAAAACTCTCTTTTGCTCCCAGTCCCTGGGGTCTCAGACCATTTAACTGCTCCCTGTCCCAGGGGTCACAGGCCCCTTTTCGGCTCCCAATACCTGGGATCTCGGACGCCACTCCTGCTCCCAGACCCCGGGTCTTCGACACCTCTCCTGCTCCCAGTCCATGGGGTCTCGGACCCCTCTCCTCCTCCCTGTCCCTGGATCTCAGACCCCTCTCCTGCTCCCAGTCCTGGGTTGTCGGTTACTTCTGATGTTTTGATTACCAGGGGACTCGGACCCCTCTCCTGCTGCCAGACCCTGGTGTCTCAAAACTCTCTTTTGCTCCCTGTCCCTGGGGTCTCAGACCATTTAACTGCTCCCTGTCCCAGGGGTCCCAGGCCCCTCTTTGGCTCCCAATACCTGGGATATCGGACGTCTCTCCTGCTCCCAGGCACCGGGTCTCAGACACTTCTCCTGCTCCCAATCCCTGGGGTCTCGGAACCCTCTCATGCTCCCAGTACCTGGGGTCTCGGGCCCCTCTCCTGCTACCAGTCCCTAGAGTCTCGTACCGCTCTCATGCTCCCAGTCCCTGGAGTCACGGACCCCTCACCTGCTCCCATTCCCCGGGTCTCGGACCCCTCTCTGGCTCCCTGACCCCGGGTCTTGGACCCCTTTACTGCTCACAGTCACCGTGTCTCAGACCCTTCTCCTGCTCGCAGTCCGTGGGGTCTCGGACCCCTCTCCTGCTCCCAGTCTCTTGGATCTCAGACACCTCTCCTGCTCCAAGTCCCTGGGGTCTCGAAATCCTCTCCTGCTTCCGATCCCTCGGATCTTGGACACGTCTCCTGCTCCCGATCCCTGGGGTCTCAGACTCCGCTCCAGCAACCTGTTCCCGTGCCTCGGACCCCCCCGGGCTCCCAGTCCCTGGGGTCACTCTCGGGCCCCCTCTCCTGCTACCAGTCCCTGGAGTCTCGTAACGCTCTCCTGCTCCCAGTCCCTGGGGTCACGTACCCCTCACCTGCTCCCATTCCCCGGGTCTCGGACCCCTTTCCGGCTCCCTGACCCCGGGTCTCGGACCCCTCTACTGCTCACAGTCACCGTGTCTCAGACCCTTCTCCTGATCGCAGTCCGTGGAGTCTTGGACCCCTCTCCTGCTCCCAGTCTCCTGGATCTCAGACCCCTGTCCTACTCCCAGTCCCTTGGGTCTCGGGTACCTCTCCTGCTCCGAGTCCCTGGGGACTCGAAATCCTCTCCTGCTTCCGATCCCTGGGATCTTGGACACGTCTCCTGCTCCCGATCCCTGGGGTCTCAGACTCCGCTCCTGCAATCTGTTCCTGTGCCTCGGACCCCTCCCCGGCTCCCAGTCCCTGGGGTCTTGGGCCCCTCTCCTGCTACCAGTCGCTGGGGTCTCGGACCTGTACCCTGCTGCCCGCCACCGTGCCTCGGACCCCCCTCCTGCTCCCAGCCCCAAGGGTCTTGGACCCCTCTCCTGCTCCCGGCCACAGGGCCTCGGACCCCTCTCCTGCTCCCAGTCCCAAGGGTCTCGGACCCCTCTCCTGCTCCCAGTCGCAAGGGTCTCAGAACCCTCTCCTGCTCTCAGTTACTCGGTTCTCAGACCATTTTCCTGGTCGAAATCCTGAGGGTCCCGGACCACTCTCCTGTTCCCAGTCACTGGGTCTCAGACGCCTCTCCTGCTACCAGTCCCAGGAATCTCGGACCCCTCTCCTTCTCCCAGTCCGTGGGGTCTAGGATCACTCTCCAGTTTCCAGTCCCTGGGGTCTCAGAACCCTCTCCTGCTCCCAGTCCCTGGGATATTGGACACGTCTCCTGCTGCCATTCCCCGGATCTCGGACCCCTCTCCTGCTCACAGACCCTGGGGTCTCAGACCCTTCTCCTGCTAGCAATCCCTGTTGTCTCAGACTCCTCTCCTACTCCCGGTCGCTGCGGTCTCAGAACCCGCTCCGGCACCCAGTTCCCGCGTCTTGGACACCAACCCGGATCCCAGTCCACGGGGTCTCGGACCCCTCTCCTGCTCCCGGCCACAGGGCCTCGGACGCCTCTCCGGCTCCCGGCCACCGGGTCTCCGACCCCTCTCCTGCTCCCAGTCGCAGGGGTCTCAGAACCCTCTCTTGCTCTCTGTCCCTCGGGTCTCAGACCATTTTCCTGGTCGAAATCCTGAGGGTCCCGGACCACTCTCCTGTTCCCAGTCACTGGGTCTCAGACGCATCTCCTGCTACCAGTCCCAGGGTTTTTAGACCCCTCCCCTTCTCCCAGTCCGTGGGGTCTTGGATCACTCTCCAGTTTGCAGTCCCTGGGGTCTCAGAACCCTCTCCTGCTCCCAGTCCCTGGGATCTTGGACACGTCTCCTGCTCCCATTCCCTGGGTCTCGGACCCTTCTCCTGTTCCCAGTCCCTAGGGTCTCGTACCGCCCTCCTGCTCCCAGTCCCCGATTCGCGGACCCCTCTCCTGCTCCCAGTCCCTGGGGTTTCGGACTCTTCTCCTCCTGCCAGATCCCAGCTCTCGGACCCCTCTCCGGCTCCCAGTCCCTGGGGTCTCTGACCCATCACCTGCTCCCATTCCCTGGATCTCGGACCCCTCTCCTGCTCCCAGACCCCGGGTCTCGGACTCCTCTCCTGCTCCCAGTCACCGTGTCTCAGACACTTCTCCTGCTCGCAGTCCCTGTTGTCTCAGACTCCTCTCCTGCTCCCGGTCCCTGCGGTCTCAGAACCCGCTCCGGCAACCAGTTCCCGCATCTCCGACACCACCCCGGATCCCAGTCCACGGGGTCTCAGACCCCGCTCCTGCAACCAGTTCCCGCGTCTCCGACCCCTCCACGGCTCCCAGTCCCTGGGGTCTCGGACCCCACTCCTGCTACCAGTCATTGGGGTCTCGGACCTGACCCATGCTGCCCGCCAGAGGGTCTCGGACCCCTCCCCGGCTCCCAGTCCCTGGGATCTCAAACCCCTCTCCTGCTCCCAGTCCCAAGGGTCTCCGACACCTCTCCTGCTCCCAGTCCCAAGGGTCTCAGACCCCTCTCCTGCTCCCAGTCCCTGGAGTCTATGACCCCTCTCCTGCTTCCAGTCCCCGGGACTCGGACCCCACTCCTGCTCCCTGTCTCTGTGGATTCGGACTGTTCTCCTGCTCCCAGTCCCCGGGTCTCGGACCCCTCTACTGCTCCCAGACCCCGGATCTCAGACCCCTCTCCTGCTCCCAGTCCCTGGGGTTTCTGACCGTTTTCCTGCTCCCAGTCCTGGGTTGTCGGGTACTTCTCATGTTTTGATTACCAGGGGACTCGGACCCCTCTCCTGCTGCCAGACCCTGGCGGACCCCTCTCCTGCTGCCAGACCCTGGGGTCTCAAAACTCTCTTTTGCTCCCAGTCCCTGGGGTCTCAGACCATTTAACTGCTCCCTGTCCCAGGGGTCACAGGCCCCTTTTCGGCTCCCAATACCTGGGATCTCGGACGCCACTCCTGCTCCCAGACCCCGGGTCTTCGACACCTCTCCTGCTCCCAGTCCATGGGGTCTCGGACCCCTCTCCTCCTCCCTGTCCCTGGATCTCAGACCCCTCTCCTGCTCCCAGTCCTGGGTTGTCGGTTACTTCTGATGTTTTGATTACCAGGGGACTCGGACACCTCTCCTGCTGCCAGACCCTGGTGTCTCAAACTCTCTTTTGCTCCCTGTCCCTGGGGTCTCAGACCATTTAACTGCTCCCTGTCCCAGGGGTCCCAGGCCCTCTTTGGCTCCCAATACCTGGGATCTCGGACGTCTCTCCTGCTCCCAGGCACCGGGTCTCAGACACTTCTCCTGCTCCAATCCCTGGGGTCTCGGAACCCTCTCCTGCTCCCAGTACCTGGGGTCTCGGGCCCCTCTCCTGCTACCAGTCCCTAGAGTCTCGTACCGCTCTCCTGCTCCAAGTCCCTGGAGTCACGAACCCCTCACCTGCTCCCATTCCCCGGGTCTCGGACCCCTCTCTGTCTCCCTGACCCGGGTCTTGGACCCCTTTACTGCTCACAGTCACCGTGTCTCAGACCCTTCTCCTGCTCGCAGTCCGTGGGGTCTCGGACCCCTCTCCTGCTCCCAGTCTCTTGGATCTCAGACACCTCTCCTGCTCCCAGTTCCTGGGGTCTCGGGTACCTCTCCTGCTCCGAGTCCCTGGGGTCTCGAAATCCTCTCCTGCTTCCGATCCCTCGGATCTTGGACACGTCTCCTGCTCCCGATCCCTGGGGTCTCACACTCCGCTCCAGCAACCTGTTCCCGTGCCTCGGACCCCTCCCGGGCTCCCAGTCCCTGGGGTCACTCTCGGGCCCCTCTCCTGCTTCCAGTCCCTGGAGTCTCGTAACGCTCTCCTGCTCCAGTCCCTGGGGTCACGTACCCCTCACCTGCTCCCATTCCCCGGGTCTCGGACCCCTTTCCGGCTCCCTGACCCCGGTCTCGGACCCCTCTACTGCTCACAGTCACCGTGTCTCAGGACCCTTCTCCTGATCGCAGTCCGTGGAGTCTTGGACCCCTCTCCTGCTTCCAGTCTCCTGGATCTCAGACCCCTGTCCTACTCCCAGTCCTTGGGTCTCGGGTACCTCTCCTGCTCCGAGTCCCTGGGGACTCGAAATCCTCTCCTGCTCCCGATCCCTGGGGTCTCAGACTCCGCTCCTGCAATCTGTTCCTGTGCCTCGGACCCCTCCCCGGCTCCCAGTCCCTGGGGTCTTGGGCCCCTCTCCTGCTACCAGTCGCTGGGGTCTCGGACCTGTACCCTGCTGCCCGCCACCGTGCCTCGGACCCCCCTCCTGCTCCCAGCCCCAAGGGTCTTGGACCCCTCTCCTGCTCCCGGCCACAGGGCCTCGGACCCCTCTCCTGCTCCCAGTCCCAAGGGTCTCGGACCCTCTCCTGCTCCCAGTCGCAAGGGTCTCAGAACCCTCTCCTGCTCTCAGTTACTCGGTTCTCAGACCATTTTCCTGGTCGAAATCCTGAGGGTCCCGGACCACTCTCCTGTTCCCAGTCACTGGGTCTCAGACGCCTCTCTGCTACCAGTTCCAGGAATCTCGGACCCCTCTCCTTCTCCCAGTCCGTGGGGTCTAGGATCACTCTCCAGTTTCCAGTCCCTGGGGGTCTCAGAACCCTCTCCTGCTCCCAGTCCCTGGGATATTGGACACGTCTCCTGCTGCCATTCCCGGATCTCGGACCCCTCTCCTGCTCACAGACCCTGGGTCTCAGACCCTTCTCCTGCTAGCAATCCCTGTTGTCTCAGACTCGTCTCCTACTCCCGGTCGCTGCGGTCTCAGACCCGCTCCGGCACCCAGTTCCCGCGTCTTGGACACCAACCCGGATCCCAGTCCACGGGGTCTCGGACCCCTCTCCTGCTCCCGGCCACAGGGCCTCGGGACGCCTCTCCTTCTCCCGGCCACTGGGTCTCCGACACTCTCCTGCTCCCAGTCGCAGGGGTCTCAGAACCCTCTCTTGCTCTCTGTCCCTCGGGTCTCAGACCATTTTCCTGGTCGAAATCCTGAGGGTCCCGGACCACTCTCCTGTTCCCAGTCACTGGGTCTCAGACGCATCTCCTGCTACCAGTCCCAGGGTTTTTGGACCCCTCCCCTTCTCCCAGTCCGCGGGGTCTTGGATCACTCTCCAGTTTGCAGTCCCTGGGGTCTCAGAACCCTCTCCTGCTCCCAGTCCCTGGGATCTTGACACGTCTCCTGCTCCCATTCCCCGGGTCTCGGACCCTTCTCCTGTTCCCAGTCCCCTAGGGTCTCGTACCGCCCTCCTGCTCCCAGTCCCCGATTCTCGGACCCCTCTCCTGCTCCCAGTCCCTGGGGTTTCGGACTCTTCTCCTCCTGCCAGATCCCAGCTCTCGGACCCCTCTCCGGCGCCCAGTCCCTGGGGTCTCTGACCCATCACCTGCTCCCATTCCTGGATCTCGGACCCCTCTCCTGCTCCCAGACCCCGGGTCTCGGACTCCTCTCCTGCTCCCAGTCACCGTGTCTCAGACACTTCTCCTGCTCGCAGTCCCTGTTGTCTCAGACTCCTCTCCTGCTCCCGGTCCCTGCGGTCTCAGAACCCGCTCCGGCAACCAGTTCCGTGTCTCGGACACCACCCCGGATCCCAGTCCACGGGGTCTCAGACCCGCTCCTGCAACCAGTTCCCGCGTCTTCCGACCCCTCCACGGCTCCCAGTCCCTGGGGTCTCGGACCCCACTCCTGCTACCAGTCATTGGGGTCTCGGACCTGACCCATGCTGCCCGCCAGAGGGTCTCGGACCCCTCCCCGGCTCCAGTCCCTGGATCTCAAACCCCTCTCCTGCTCCCAGTCCCAAGGGTCTCCGACACCTCTCCTGCTCCCAGTCCCAAGGGTCTCGGACCCCTCTCCTGCTCCCAGTCCCTGGAGTCTATGACCCCTCTCCTGCTTCCAGTCCCCGGGACTCGGACCCCACTCCTGCTCCCTGTCTCTGTGGATTCGGAATGTTCTCCTGCTCCCAGTCCCCGGGTCTCGGACCCCTCTCCTGCTCCCAGACCCCGGATCTCAGACCCCTCTCCTGCTCCCAGTCCCTGGGGTTTCTGACCGTTTTCCTGCTCCCAGTCCTGGGTTGTCGGGTACTTCTCATGTTTTGATTACCAGGGGACTCGGACCCCTCTCCTGCTGCCAGACCCTGGGTCTCAAAACTCTCTTTTGCTCCCAGTCCCTGGGGTCTCAGAACATTTAATTGCTCCCTGTCCCAGGGGTTCCAGGCCCCTCTTCGGCTCCCAATACTTGGGATCTCGGACGCCTCTCCTGCTCCCAGGCACCGGGTCTCAGACACTTCTCCTGCTCCCAATCCCTGGGGTCTCGGAACCCTCTCCTGCTCCCAGTGCCTGGGGTCTCGGGCCGCTCTCCTGCTACCTGTCCCTAGAGTCTCGTACCGCTCTCCGGCTCCCAGTCCGTGGGGTCTCGGACCCCTCTCCTGCTCCCAGTCTCTTGGATCTCAGACAAATCTCCTGCTCCCAGTCCCTTGGTCTCGAAATCCTCTCCTGCTTCCGATCCCTGGGATCTTGGACACGTCTCCTGCTCCCGATCCCTGTGGTCTCAGACTCCGCTCTGCAACCTGTTCCCGTGCCTCGGAACCCTCCCCGGCTCCCAGTCCCTGGGGTCTTGGGCCCCTCTCCTGCTACCAGTCGCTGGGGTCTCGGACCTGTACCCTGCTCCCCGCCACCGTGCCTCAGACCCCTCTCCTGCTCCCAGTCCCAAGGGTCTCGGACCCCTTCCTGCTCCCGGCCACAGGGCCTCGGACCCCTCTCCTGCTCCCAGTCCCAAGGGTCTCGGACGCCTCTCCTGCTCCCGGCCAGCGGGTCTCCGACCCCTCTCCTGCTCCCAGTCGCAGGGGTCTCAGAACCCTCTCTTGCTCTCAGTCCCTCGGGTCTCAGACCATTTTCCTGGTCGAAATCCTGAGGGTCCCGGACCACTCTCCTGTTCCCAGTCACTGGGTCTCAGACGCCTCTCCTGCTACCAGTCCAGGGTTTTTGGACCCCTCCCCTTCTCCCAGTCCGTGGGGTCTAGGATCACTCTCCTGTTTGCAGTCCCTGGGGTCTCAGACCACTCTCCTGCTCCCAGTCCCTGGGATCTTGGACACGTCTCCTGCTCCCATTCCCTGGGTCTCGGACCCTTCTCCTGTTCCCAGTCCCTAGGGTCTTGTAACGCCCTCCTGCTCCCAGTCCCCGATTCTCGGACCCCTCTCCTGCTCCCAGTCCCTGGGGTTTCGGACTCTTCTCCTCCTGCCAGATCCCAGCTCTCGGACCCCTCTCCGGCTCCCCGTCCCTGGGGTCTCTGACCCATCACCTTCTCCCATTCCCTGGATCTCGGACCCCTCTCCTGCTCCCAGACCCCGGGTCTCGGACTCCTCTCCTGCTCCCAGTCACCGTGTCTCAGACCCTTCTCCTGCTAGCAATCCCTGTTGTCTCAGACTCCTCTCCTACTCCCGATCCCTGCGGTCTCAGAACCCGCTCCGGCACCCAGTTCCTGCGTCTCGGACACCAACCCGGATCCCAGTCCACGAGGTCTCAGACCCTGCTCCTGCAACCAGTTCCCACATCTCTGACCCCTCCATGGCTCCCAGTCCTGGGGTCTCGGACCCCTCTCCTGCTACCAGTCATTGGGGTCTCGGACCTGACCCATGCTGCCCGCCACAGTGTCTCGGACCCCTCCCCGGCTCCCAGTCCCTGGGATCTCAGACCCTCTCCTGCTCCCAGTCCCAAGGGTCTCCGACCCCTCTCCTGCTCCCAGTCCCAAGGGTCTCGGACCCTCTCCTGCTCCCAGTCCCCGGGACTCGGACCCCACTCCTGCTCCCAGTCCCTGGGGTTTCAGACCGTTCTCCTGCTCCCAGTCCCCGGGTCTCGGACCCCTCTACTGCTCCCACTCCTGGGTCTCGGATCACTCTCCTGCTCCCAGCCCCTGGGGTCTCGGACCCCTCTCCTGCTCCCAGTCACTGGGTTGTCGGGTACTTCTCATGTTTTGATTACCTGGGGACTCGGACCCCTCTCCTGCTGCCAGACCCTGGGTCTCAAAACTCTCTTTTGCTCCCAGTCCCTGGGGTCTCAGACCCTTTAACTGCTCCTGTCCCAGGGGTCCCAGGCCCCTCTTCGGCTCCCAATACCTGGGATCTCGGACGCCTCTCCTGCTCCCAGGCTCCGTGTCTCAGACACTTCTCCTGCTCCCAATCCCTGGGGTCTCGGAACCCTCTCCTGCTCCCAGTACTGGGGGTCTCGGGCCCCTCTCCTGCTACCAGTCCCTAGAGTCTCGTACCGCTCTCCTGCTCCCAGTCCTTGGGGTCACGGAGCCCTCACCTGCTCCCATTCCCCGGGTCTCGGACCCCTCTCCGGCTCCCTGACCCGGGTCTCGGACCCCTCTACTGCTCACAGACACCGTGTCTCAGACCCTCCTCCTGCTCGCAGTCCGTGGGGTCTCGGACCCCTCTCCTGCTCCCAGTCTCTTGGATCTCAGACCCCTCTCCTGCTCCCAGTCCCTGGGGTCTCGGGTACCTCTCCTGCTCCGAGTCCCTGGGGTCTCGGAATCCTCTCCTGCTTCCGATCCCTGGGTTCTTGGACACGTCTCCTGCTCCCGATTCCTGGGGTCTCAGACTCCGCTCCTGCAACCTGTTCCTGTGCCTCGGACCCCTCCCCGGCTCCCAGTCCCTGGGTCTTGGGCCCCTCTCCTGCTACCAGTCGCTGGGGTCTCGGACCTGTACCCTGCTCCCCGCCACCGTGCCTCGGACCCCTCTCCTGCTCCCAGTCCCAACGGTCTCGGACCCCTCTCCTGCTCCCGGCCACAGGGCCTCGGACCCCTCTCCTGCTCCCGGCCACAGGGCCTGGGACCCCTCTCCTGCTCCCAGTACCAAGGGTCTCGGACCCCTCTCCTGCTCCCGGCCACCGGGTCTCGGACCCCTCTCCTGCTCCCAGACGCAGGGGTCTCAGAACCCTCTCCTGCTCTCAGTTACTCGGTTCTCAGACCATTTTCCTGTCGAAATCCTGAGGGTCCCGGACCACTCTCCTGTTCCCAGTCACTGGGTCTCAGATGCCTCTCCTGCTACCAGTCCCAGTGGTCTCGGACCCCTCTCCTTCTCCAGTCCGTGGGGTCTAGGATCACACTCCAGTTTCCAGTCCCTGGGGTCTCAGACCCCTCTCCTGCTCCCAGTCTCTGGGATCTTGGACACGTCTCCTGCTCCCATTCCCTGGGTCTCGGACCTTCTCCTGTTCCCAGTCCCTAGGGTCTCATACCTCCCTCCTGCTCCCAGTCCCCGATTCTCGGACCCCTCTCCTGCTCCCAGTCCCTGGGGTTTCGGACCCTTCTCCTCCTGCCAGATCCCAGCTCTCGGACCCCTCTCCGTCTCCCAGTCCCTGGGGTTTCTGACCCATCACCTGCTCCCATTCCCTGGATCTCGGACCCCTCTCCTGCTCCCAGACCCCGGGTCTCGGACACCTCTCCTGCTCCCAGTCACCGTGTCTCAGACCCTTCTCCTGCTCGCAGTCCCTGGGGTCTCAGAACCCGTTCCGGCACCCAGTTCCCGCGTCTCGGACACTTCCCCGGATCCCAGTCCATGGGGTCTCAGACCCCGCTCCTGCAACCAATCCCTGGGTCTCAGACCCCTCTCCTGCTCCCAGCCCCTGGGGTCTCGGGCCCCTCTCCTGCTCCCAGTCCCTGAGGTCTCAGACCCCTCTCCTGCTCCTAATCCCCGGATCTCGGAACCCTCCATTGCTCCCAGACCCTGCGGTCTCAGACCCTTCTCCTGCACCCACTCCATGGGGTTTCTGACTGTTCTCCTGCTCTCAGTCTCTGGGGTTTCGGATCCCTCTACTGCTCCCAGTCCCAAGTCTCAGATCCCTCTCCTGCTCCCAGTCCCTGGGGTCTCGAACCCCACTCCTGCTTCCAGTCTCTTGGGTTTCAGACACCTCTCCTGCTCACAGTCCCTGGGTTGTCGGGTACTTCTCATGTTTTGAGTCCCTGGAGTCTCAGAACCCTCAACTGCTCAAAGTCCCCGGATGACTGACTCCTCTCCTGCTTCCAGTCCCCGGGTCTCAGACCCCTCTCCTGTTCTCAGTCCCTGGGGTCTAAGATCCCTCTCCAGTTCCAAGTCACCGGGTTTCAGACCCCTCTCCTGCTACCAGTCCCAGGGGTCTTGGACCCCTCTCCTGTTCCCAGTCCCTGGGGACTCGGACCCCTCTCCCGCTCCCGTCCCTGGGGTCTCGGACACCTCTCCTGCTCCGTGTCGCTGGGGTTTCGGACCGCTCTCCTGCAATCAGTCCATGGGGTCTCAGACCATTTTCCTGGTCCCAATCCTGAGGGTCTCGGACCCCTCTCCTGCTCCCAGTCCCTGGGCTCTCGGACCACTCCCCTGCTCCCAATTCCAGGAGTCTATGAGCCCTCTCCTATTCCCAGTCCCAGGATGACAGTCCCCACTTCTGCTCCCAGTACATGGGGTCTTGGACTCTACTCCTGCTCCCAGTCCCTGGGATCTCAGACTCCTCTCCTGCTCCCAGTCCCTGGGGTATCAGACCCCTCTCCTGCTTCCAGTTCCCGGGTCTCAGACCACTCTCCTGCTCACAGTCCCTGGTGTCTCTGACACTTCTGCTGCTCCCAGGCCTTGGGGACTCGGACCGCACTCCTGCTCCCAGTCTCTTCCGTCTCAGACACCTCTACTGCTCCCAGTCCCTGGGGACTTGGACCGCTCTCCGGCTCCCCGCCACCGATTCTCGGACCCCTCCACTGCACCCAAAACCTGAGGTCTAGGAACCCTCTCCTGCTCCCAATCACTGGATCTCAGACCCCTCTCCTGCTCCCAGTCCCTGGGGTCTTGGACCCCTCTCCTGCTCCCAGTCGCTGGAATCTATGACCCCTCTCCTGCTCCCAGTCCCCGGATCTCAGATCCCTCTCCAGTTCCCTGTCCCTGGGGTCTCGGACACGTCTGCTGATCCTAGTTGCTGGTGTCTCAGACCCCTCTGCTGCTCCCAGTACCTGGGCTCTCGGACCACTCTCCTGCTCCCAGTTCTGGGTCTCGTATCCCTCTCCTGCTCCCACTCCCTGGGGTCTGGGACCTCTCTCCTACTCCCAGTCTCTAGGGTCTCAGGTACATCTCCTGCTCCCACTCCCTGGGGTCTCAGACTCCGCTCCTGCAACCAGTTCCCGCGTTTCGGACCCCACCCCGGCTCCCTGTCCCTGGGGTATCGTGCCCCTCTCCTGCTACCAGTCGCTGGGGTCTAGGACCTGTCCCTTGTTCCCCACCACCGGGCCTCGGACCTCTCTCCTGCTCCCAGTCCCTGTGATCTTGGGGCCCCTCTACTGCTCCCAGTCCCTGGGGACTTGGACCGCTCTCCTGCTCCCCACCACCGGTTCTCGGACCCGTCTACTGCCCACAGACCCTGGGGTCTAGGAACCCTCTCCTGCTCCAAGTTTCTGGAGTCTATGACCCCTCTCCTGCTCACAGTCACCGGATCTCAGACCCCAATACTGCTCCCAGTCCCCGGGTCTCAGACCCTTCTCTTGCTCCCAATCCGTGGGGTCTCGGAACCCTCTCCTGCTCCCAGTCTCTTGGGTCACAGACCCCTCCATTGCTCCCAGTCCTTGCGGTCTTGGGTACATCTCCTGCTTCCAGTACATGGGGTCTCGGGCCCCTCTCCTGCTACCAGTCCCTAGAGTCTCGTACCGCTCTCCTGCTTCCAGTCCCTGGGGCCTCGGACCCCTCTCCTGTTCCCAGTCCTTCGTGTCTCAGAACATTCTCCTGGTCCCAGTCCCTAGTGTCTCGGGCCCCTCTCTCCTGCTCCCACTCACCGGGCCTCAGACACCTCTCCTGTACCCAGTCACTGGGGTCTCAGACCCAGCTCCTGCTCTCAGTCCCTGGGGTCTCAGATCCCTTCCCTGCTCGCAGTCCCTGGGATCTTGGACCACTCTCCTGCTCCCGGACTCCGGCTCTCGGTCCCCTCTCCTGCTCCAAGTCCTGGGGTCTCAGACGCCTCTCCTGCTCCAGTCCCAGGGGTCCCAGATTCCTCACCAGTTCCCAATCCCTGGGGTCTCGGACCCCTCTCCTACTCCCAGTCTTCAGGGTCTCAGGTACCTCGCCTGCTTCCAGTCGCTGGGGTCTCAGAATCCTCCCCGGATCCCAGTCCCTGGGGTCTCGGAAACCCTCTCCTGCAAACAGTCGCTGGGGTCTCGGACCTGTTCCCTGCTCCCTGCCACCGGGCCTCGGACCCCTCTCCTGCTATCGGCACCGGGTCTCGGACCCCTCTCCTGCTCCCAGTCGCTCGGGTCTCGGACCCTTCTCCTGCTCCCAGTCACCGGGTCTCAGACCTCTCTCATGTTACCAGTCCCAGGGGTCTCAGACCCCTCTCCGGTTCCCAGTCCCTGGGGTCTCGGACCCCTCTGCTGCTCCCGGTCCAGGGTTCTCGGACACCTCTCCGCTCTGGATCGCTGGGGTTTCGAACCCCTCTCCTGCTCCCAGTGCATGGGGTCTTGGGGCCCCTCTACTGCTCCCAGTCCCTGGGACTTGGACCGCTCTCCTGCTCCCCACCACCGATTCTCGGACCCGTCTACTGCCCACAAGACCTGGGGTCTAGGAACCCTATCCTGCTCCAAGTCCCTGGAGTCTATGACCACTCTCCTGTTCCCAGTCACCGGATCTCAGACCCCTCTCCTGCTCCAAGTCCCTGGAGTCTATGAACCCTCTCCTGCTCACAGTCACCGGATCTCAGACCCCTCTACTGCTCCCAGTACCCGGGTCTCAGACCCTTCTCTTGCTCCCAATCCGTGGGGTCTCGGAACCCTCTCCTGCTCCCAGTCTCTTGGTCACAGACCCCTCCATTGCTCCCAGTCCCTGCGGTCTTGGGTAACTCTCCTGCTCCAGTACATGGGGTCTCGGACCCCTCTCCTGTTCCTAGTCCTTCGTGTCTCAGAACATTCTCCTGGTCCCAGTCCCTAGTGTCTCGGACCCCTCTCCTGGTCACAGTCCCTAGTGTCTCGGGCCCCTCTCCTGCTCCCAGTCACCGGCCTCAGACACCTCTCCTGTACTCAGTCACTAGGGTCTCAGACCCAGCTCCTGCTCTCAGTTCCTGGGTCTCAGATCCCTCCCCTGCTCGCAGGTCCCTGGGATCTTGGACCACTCGCCTGCTCCCGGACTCCGGCTCTCGGTCCCCTCTCCTGCTCCAAGTCCCTGGGGTCTCAGATGCCTCTCCTGTTCCCAGTCCCAGGGGTCCCAGATTCCTCACCAGTTCCCAATCCCAGGGGTCTCGGACCCCGCTCCTACTCCCAGTCTTCAGGGTCTCAGGTACCTCGCCTGCTCCCAGTCGCTGGGGTGTCAGAATCCTCCCCGGCTCCTAGTCCTGGGGTCTCGGAAACCCTCTCCTGCAATCAGTCGCTGGGGTCTCGGACCTGTTCCCTGCTCCCTGCCACCGGGCCTCGGACCCTCTCCTGCTATCGGCCACCGGGTCTCGGACCCCTCTGCTGCTCCCAGTCGCTCGGGTCTCAGACCATTTTCCTGGTCCCATTCCAGAGGGTCTCGGACCCCTCTCCTGTTCCCAGTCACCGGGTCTCAGACCACTCTCATGTTACCAGTCCCAGGGGTCTCAGACCCCTCTCCGGTTCCCAGTCCCTGGGGTCTCAGACCCCACTGCTGCTCCCGGTCCCAGGGGTCTCGGACACCTCTCCGGCTCTGGATCGCTGGGGTTTCGAACCCCTCTCCTGCTCCAGTCCATGGGGTCTCAGATCACTCTCCAGTTCTCAGTCCCTGGGGTCTCGGACTCCTCTCCTGCTCCCAGTCGCTGGAATCTATGACCCCTCCCCTGCTCCCAGTCCCTGGGGTTTCCGACCCCTCTCCTGCTCCCAGTCACTGGAATCTATGACCCTCTCCTGCTCCCAGTCCCCGGATCTCAGACCCCTCTCCTGCTCCCAGTCCCCGGAAATCAGACACCTCCCCTGCTCCCAGTCCCTGGGGTCTTAGATCCCTCTCCAGTTCCCTGTCCGTGAGGTCTCGGACACGTCTCCTGATCCTAGTCGCTGGTGTCTCAGATCCCTCTGCTGCTCCCAGTACCTGGGCTCATCGGACCACTCTCCTGCTCCCAGTCCCCGGGTCTCGTATCCCTCTCCTGCTCCCACTCCCTGGGGTCTCGGAATCCTCTCCTGCTCCCAGTCCCTGGGATCTCGGACCCCGCTCCTGCAACCAGTTCCCGCGTCTCAGACCCCACCCCGGCTCCCTGTCCCTGGGGTATCGGGCCCCTCTCCTGCTACCAGTCACTGGGGTCTCGGACCTGTCCCTTGTTCCCCACCACCGGGCCTCGGACCTCTCTCCTGCTCCCAGTCCCTCGGGTCTTGGACCGCTCTCCTGCTCCCCCACAACCGGTTCTCGGACCCGTCTACTGCCCACAGACCCTGGGGTTTAGGAACCCTCTCCTGCTCCTAGTCCCTGGAGTCTATGACCCCTCTCCTGCTCACAGGCACCGGGTCTCAGACCCTTCTCTTGCTCCCAATCCGTGGGGTCTTGTACCCCTCTCCTGCTCCCAGTATCTTGGGTCACAGACCCCTCCATTGCTCCCAGTCCCTGCGGTCTTGGACCCCTCTCCTGCTCCCAGTACCAGGGGTCTCGGGCCCCTCTCCTGCTACCAGTCCCTAGAGTCTCGTACCGCTCTCCTGCTTCCAGTCCCTGGGGTCACGGACCCCTCTCCTGTTCCCAGTCCTTCGTGTCTCAGAACATTTTCCTGGTCCCGGTCCCTAGTGTCTCGGACCCCTCTCCTGCTCCCACTCACCGGGCCTCAGACACCTCTCTTGTACCCAGTCATATGGGTCTCGGACCCAGCTCCTGCTCTCAGTCTCAGATCCCTCCCCTGCTCACAGTCCCTGGGATCTTGGACCACTCTCCTGCCCCCGGACTCCGGCTCTCGGTCCCCTCTCCTGGTCCAAGTCCCTGGGGTCTCAGACGCCTCTCCTGCTCCCAGTCCCAGGGGTCCCAGATTCCTCACCAGTTCCCAATCCCTGGGGTCTCGGACCCCTCTCCTACTCCCAGTCTTCAGGGTCTCAGGTACCTCGCCTGCTTCCAGTCGCTGGGGTGTCAGAATCCTCCCCGGATCCCAGTCCCTGGGGTCTCGGAAACCCTCTCCTGCAAAGAGTCGCTGGGGTCTCGGACCTGTTCCCTGCTCCCTGCCACCGGGCCTCGGACCCCTCTCCTGCTATCGGCCACTGGGTCTCGGACCCCTCTCCTGCTCCCAGTCGCTCGGGTCTCGGACCCCTCTCCTGCTCCCAGTCGCTCAGGTCTCGGACCCTTCTCCTGCTCCCAGTCCCTCGGGTCTCAGAACATTTTCCTGGTCCCAATCCAGAGGGTCTTGGACCCCTCTCCTGTTCCCAGTCACCGGGTATCAGACCTCTCTCATGTTACCAGTCCCAGGGGTCTCAGACCCCTCTCCGGTTCCCAGTCCCTGGGGTGTCGGACCCCACTGCTGCTCCCGGTCCCAGGGGTCTCGGACACCTCTCCGGCTCTGGATCGCTGGGGTTTCGAACCCCTCTCCTGCTCCCAGTCCATGGGGTCTCAGATCACTCTCCAGTTCTCAGTCCCTGGGGTCTCGGCCCCATCTCCTGCTCCCAGACGCTGGAATCTATGACCCTTCCCCTGCTCCCATTCCCTGGGGTTTCCGATCCCTCTCCTGCTCCCAGTCACTGGAATCTATGACTCTCTCCTGTTCCCAGTCCCCGGATCCCAGACCCCTCTCTCTGCTCCCAGTCCCCGGATCTTAGACCCCTCTCCTGCTCCCAGTCCCTGGGGTCTCAGATCCCTCTCCATTTCCCTGTCCCTGGGGTCTCGGACATGTCTCCTGATCCTAGTCGCTGGTGTCTCAGACCCCTCTGCTGCTCCCAGTCCCTGGGCTCTTGGACTACTCTCCTGCTCCCAGTCTCCGGGTCTCGTATCCCTCTCCTGCTCCCACTCCCTGGGGTCTCGGAATCTTCTCCTGTGCCCGGTCCCTGGGGGCTCAGACCCCAGTTCCCGCGTCTCGGACCCCTCTCCTACTCCCAGTCTCTAGGGTCTCAGGTACCTCTCCTGCTCCCAGTCCCTGGGGTCTCGAATCCTCTCCTGCTCCCGGTCCCTGGGGTCTCAGAGCCCGCTCCTGCAACCAGTTCCTGCGTCTCGGACCCCTCCCCGGCTCCCTGTCCCTGGGGCCTCGGATCCCTCTCCTGCTCCCCAGTCCCCTAGGGTCTCGGACCACTCTCCTGCTACCGGCCACCGGGTCTCAGACCGCTCTCCTGCTCCAGTCGCTGGGCTCTTGGACCCTTCTCCTGCACCCAGTCCCTCGGTTTTCAGACCATTTTCCTGGTCCCAATCCTGAGGGTCTCGGACCCCTCTCCTGTTCCCAGTCCCTGGGGACTCGGACCCCTCTCCCGCTCCCGGTCCCTGGGGTCTCGGACACCTCTCCTGCTCCGTGTCGCTGGGGTTTCGGACCGCTCTCCTGCACTCAGTCCATGGGGTCTCAGACCATTTTCCTGGTCCCAATCCTGAGGGTCTCGGACCCCTCTCCTGCTCCCAGTCCCTGGGCTCTCGGACCACTCCCCTGCTCCCAATCCCAGGAGTCTATGAGCCCTCTCCTATTCCCAGTCCCAGGATGACAGTCCCCACTTCTGCTCCCAGTACATGGGGTCTTGGACCCTACTCCTGCTCCCAGTCCCTGGGATCTCAGACTCCTCTCCTGCTCCCAGTCCCTGGGGTATCAGACCCCTCTCCTGCTTCCAGTTCCCGGGTCTCAGACCACTCTCCTGCTCACAGTCCCTGGTGTCTCTGACACTTCTGCTGCTCCCAGGCCTTGGGGACTCGGACCGCACTCCTGCTCCCAGTCTCTTCCGTCTCAGACACCTCTACTGATCCCAGTCCCTGGGGACTTGGACCGCTCTCCGGCTCCCCGCCACCGATTCTCGGACCCCTCCACTGCTCCCAAAACCTGAGGTCTAGGAACCCTCTCCTGCTCCCAGTCACTGGATCTCAGACCCCTCTCCTGCTCCCAGTCCCTGGGGTCTTGGACCCCTCTCCTGCTCCCAGTCGCTGGAATCTATGACCCCTCTCCTGCTCCCAGTCCCCAGATCTCAGACCCCTCCCCTGCTCCCAGTCCTGGGGTCTCAGATCCCTCTCCAGTTCCCTGTCCCTGGGGTCTCGGACACGTCTGCTGATCCTAGTCGCTGGTGTCTCAGACCCCTCTGCTGCTCCCAGTACCTGGGCTCTCGGACCACTCTCCTGCTCCCAGTTCTGGGTCTCGTATCCCTCTCCTGCTCCCACTCCCTGGGGTCTGGGACCTCTCTCCTACTCCCAGTTCTAGGGTCTCAGGTACATCTCCTGCTCCCACTCCCTGGGGTCTCAGATCCCGCTCCTGCAACCAGTTCCCGCGTTTCGGACCCCACCCCGGCTCCCTGTCCCTGGGGTATCGTGCCCCTCTCCTGCTACCAGTCGCTGGGGTCTAGGACCTGTCCCTTGTTCCCCACCACCGGGCCTCGGACCTCTCTCCTGCTCCCAGTCCCTGTGGTCTTGGGGCCCCTCTACTGCTCCCAGTCCCTGGGGACTTGGACCGCTCTCCTGCTCCCCACCACCGGTTCTCGGACCCGTCTACTGCCCACAGACCCTGGGGTCTAGGAACCCTCTCCTGCTCCAAGTCCCTGGAGTCTATGACCCCTCTCCTGCTCACAGTCACCTGATCTCAGACCCCTATACTGCTCCCAGTCCCCGGGTCTCAGACCCTTCTCTTGCTCCCAATCCGTGGGGTCTCGGAACCCTCTCCTGCTCCCAGTCTCTTGGGTCACAGACCCCTCCATTGCTCCCAGTCCTTGCGGTCTTGGGTACATCTCCTGCTTCCAGTACATGGGGTCTCAGGCCCCTCTCCTGCTACCAGTCCCTAGAGTCTCGTACCGCTCTCCTGCTTCCAGTCCCTGGGGCCTCGGACCCCTCTCCTGTTCCCAGTCCTTCGTGTCTCAGAACATTCTCCTAGTCCCAGTCCCTAGTGTCTTGGGCCCCTATCCTGCTCCCACTCACCGGGCCTCAGACACCTCTCCTGTACCCAGTCACTGGGGTCTCAGACCCAGCTCCTGCTCTCAGTCCCTGGGGTCTCAGATCCCTTCCCTGCTCGCAGTCCCTGGGATCTTGGACCACTCTCCTGCTCCCGGACTCCGGCTCTCGGTCCCCTCTCCTGCTCCAAGTCCCTGGGGTCTCAGACGCCTCTCCTGCTCCCAGTCCCAGGGGTCCCAGATTCCTCACCAGTTCCCAATCCCTGGGGTCTCGGACCCCTCTCCTACTCCCAGTCTTCAGGGTCTCAGGTACCTCGCCTGCTTCCAGTCGCTGGGGTCTCAGAATCCTCCCCGGATCCCAGTCCCTGGGGTCTCGGAAACCCTCTCCTGCAAACAGTCGCTGGGGTCACGGACCTGTTCCCTGCTCCCTGCCACCGGGCCTCGGACCCCTCTCCTGCTATCGGCCACCGGGTCTCGGACCCCTCTCCTGCTCCCAGTCGCTCGGGTCTCGGACCCTTCTCCTGCTCCCAGTCACCGGGTCTCAGACCTCTCTCATGTTACCAGTCCCAGGGGTCTCAGACACCTCTCCGGTTCCCAGTCCCTGGGGTCTCGGACCCCTCTGCTGCTCCCGGTCCCAGGGTTCTCGGACACCTCTCCGGCTCTGGATCGCTGGGGTTTCGAACCCCTCTCCTGCTCCCAGTGCATGGGGTCTTGGGGCCCCTCTACTGCTTCCAGTCCCTGGGGACTTGGACCGCTCTCCTGCTCCCCACCACCGATTCTCGGACCCGTCTACTGCCCACAGACCCTGGGGTCTAGGAACCCTATCCTGCTCCAAGTCCCCGGAGTCTATGACCACTCTCCTGTTCCCAGTCACCGGATCTCAGACCCCTCTCCTGCTCCAAGTCCCTGGAGTCTATGAACCCTCTCCTGCTCACAGTCACCGGATCTCAGACCCCTCTACTGCTCCCAGTACCCGGGTCTCAGACCCTTCTCTTGCTCCCAATCCGTGGGGTCTCGGAACCCTCTCCTGCTCCCAGTCTCTTGGGTCACAGACCCCTCCATTGCTCCCAGTCCCTGCGGTCTTGGGTAACTCTCCTGCTCCCAGTACATGGGGTCTCGGACCCCTCTCCTGTTCCCAGTCCTTCGTGTCTCAGAACATTCTCCTGGTCCCAGTCCCTAGTGTCTCGGACCCCTCTCCTGGTCACAGTCCCTAGTGTCTCGGGCCCCTCTCCTGCTCCCACTCACTGGGCCTCAGACACCTCTCCTGTACTCAGTCACTGGGGTCTCAGACCCAGCTCCTGCTCTCAGTCCCTGGGGTCTCAGATCCCTCCCCTGCTCGCAGTCCCTGGGATCTTGGACCACTCTCCTGCTTCCGGACTCCGGCTCTCGGTCCCCTCTCCTGCTCCAAGTCCCTGGGGTCTCAGACGCCTCTCCTGTTCCCAGTCCCAGGGGTCCCAGATTCCTCACCAGTTCCCAATCCCTGGGGTCTCGGACCCCTCTCCTACTCCCAGTCTTCAGGGTCTCAGGTACCTCGCCTGCTTCCAGTCGCTGGGGTGTCAGAATCCTCCCCGGCTCCTAGTCCCTGGGGTCTCGGAAACCCTCTCCTGCAAAGAGTCGCTGGGGTCTCGGACCTGTTCCCTGCTCCCTGCCACCGGGCCTCGGACCCCTCTCCTGCTATCGGCCACCGGGTCTCGGACCCCTCTCCTGCTTCCAGTCGCTCGGGTCTCGGACCCTTCTCCTGCTCCCAGTCCCTCGGGTCTCAGACCATTTTCCTAGTCCCAATCCAGAGGGTCTCGGACCCCTCTCCTGTTCCCAGTCACCGGGTCTCAGACCACTCTCATGTTACCAGTCCCAGGGGTCTCAGACCCCTCTCCGGTTCCCAGTCCCTGGGGTCTCAGACCCCACTGCTGCTCCCGGTCCCAGGGGTCTCGGACACCTCTCCGGCTCTGGATCACTGGGGTTTCGAACCCCTCTCCTGCTCCCAGTCCATGGGGTCTCAGATCACTCTCCAGTTCTCAGTCCCTGGGGTCTCGGACTCCTCTCCTGCTCCCAGTCGCTGGAAACTATGACCCCTCCCTTGCTCCCAGTCCCTGGGGTTTCCGACCCCTCTCCTGCTCCCAGTCACTGGAATCTATGACCCTCTCCTGTTCCCATGTCCCCGGATCTCAGACCCCTCTCCTGCTCCCAGTCACTGGAATCTATGACCCTCTCCTGCTCCCAGTCCCCGGATCTCAGACCCCTCTCCTGCTCCCAGTCCCCGGAAATCAGACACCTCCCCTGCTCCCAGTCCCTGGGGTCTTAGATCCCTCTCCAGTTCCCTGTCCCTGGGGTCTCGGACACGTCTCCTGATCCTAGTCGCTGGTGTCTCAGATCCCTCTGCTGCTCCCAGTACCTGGGCTCTTGGACCACTCTCCTGCTCCCAGTCCCCGGGTCTCGTATCCCTCTCCTGCTCCCACTCCCTGGGGTCTCGGAATCCTCTCCTGCTCCCGGTCCCTGGGGGCTCAGACCCCACTCCTGCAACCAGTTCCCGCGTCTCAGACCCCACCCCGGCTCCCTGTCCCTGGGGTATCGAGTCCCTCTCCTGCTACCAGTCACTGGGGTCTCGGACCTGTCCCTTGTTCCCCACCACCGGGCCTCGGACCTCTCTCCTGCTCCCAGTCCCTGGGGTCTTGGACCGTTCTCCTGCTCCCCACCACCGGTTCTCGGACCCGTCTACTGCCCACAGACCCTGGGGTTTAGGAACCCTCTCCTGCTCCTAGTCCCTGGAGTCTATGACCCCTCTCCTGCTCCCAGGCACCGGGTCACGACCCTTCTCTTGCTCCCAATCCGTGGGGTCTTGGACCCCTCTCCTGCTCCCAGTCTCTTGGGTCACAGACCCCTCCATTTCTCCCAGTCCCTGCGGTCTTGGGTACCTCTCCTGCTCCCAGTACCAGGGGTCTCGGGCCCCTCTCCTGCTACCAGTCCCTAGAATCTCGTACCGCTCTCCTGCTTCCAGTCCCTGGGGTCACGGACCCCTCTCCTGTTCCCAGTCCTTCGTGTCTCAGAACATTTTCCTGGTCCCGGTCCCTAGTGTCTCGGACCCCTCTCCTGCTCCCACTCACCGGGCCTCAGACACCTCTCCTGTACCCAGTCACTGGGGTCTCGGATCCAGCTCCTGCTCTCAGTCCCTGGGGTCTCAGATCCCTCCCCTGCTCGCAGTCCCTGGGATCCTTGACCACTCTCCTGCTCCCGGACTCCGGCTCTCGGTCCCCCTCTCCTGCTCCAAGTCCCTGGGGTCTCAGACGCCCCTCCTGCTCCCAGTCCCAGGAGTCTCAGATCCCTCACCAGTTCCCAATCCCTGGGGTCTCGGACCCCTCTCCTACTCCCAGTCTTCAGGGTCTCAGGTACCACCCCTGCTCCCAGTCACTGGGGTCTCGGAATCCTCCCCGGCTCCCAGTCCCTGGGGTCTCGGAAACCCTCTCCTGCAAACAGTCGCTGGGGTCTCAGTCCTGTTCACTGCTCCCTGCCACCGGGCCTCGGACCCCTCTCCTGCTCCCAGTTGCTCGGGTCTCGGACCGTTCTCCTGCTCCCAGTCCCTCGGGTCTCAGACCATTTTCCTGGTCCCAATCCAGAGGGTCTAGGACCCTTCTCCTGTTCCCAGTCAACTGGTCTCAGACCTCTCTCATGTTACCAGTGCAAGGAGTATCAGACCCCTGTCCTGTTCCCAGTCCCTGGGGTCTCGGACCCCACTGCTGCTCCCGGTCCTAGGGCTCTCGGACCACTCTCCTGCTCCCAATCCCAGGAGTCTATGAGCCCTCTCCTACTCCCAGTCCCCAGATCACAGTCCCACATCTGCTCACAGTCCCTCGAGTCTCAGACCCTTCTGCTGCTTCCAGTCCTTGGGGTCTCGGACCCCACTCCTGCTCCCAGTCTCTTGGGTCTCGGACACCTCTCCTGCTCCCAGTCTCTTGGGTCTCGGACACCTCTCCTGCTCCCAGTCCCTGGGGTCGCGGAACACTCTCCTGCTCCCAGACCCTGGGGTTTCGGACCCCTCTACTGCTCCCAGACCCTGGGGTCTATGACGCCTCACCTGCTCCCAGTCCCTGGCGTTGCGGACCTTTCTCCTGCCCGAACCCGGCCTATCGGACCTCTCTCCTGCTCCCAGTCCCTTGGGTCTCAGACCATTTTCCTGGTCCCAATCCTGAGGGTTTTGGACCCCTCTCCTGTTCTCAGTCCCTGGGGTCTCGGACCCCTCTCCCGCTCCCGGTCCGTGGGACTCGGACTCCTCTCCTGCTCTTGATCGCTGGGGTTTCGGACCCCTCTCCTGCTCCCAGTCCATGGGGTCTCAGATCACTCTCCAGTTCCCAGTCCCAGAGGTCTCGGGCCGCTCTCCTGCTCCCAGATGCTGGGTTCTCGTTACGCTCTCCTGCTCCCAGTCGCTGGGGTCTCGGACCCTTCTCATGCTCCCAGTCCCTCGGGTCTCAGACCATTTTCCTGGTCCCAATCCTGAGGGTCTCGGACCCCTCTCCTGTTCCCGGTCACCGGGTCTCAGACCTCTCTCATGTTACCAGTCCCAGGGGTCTCGGACTCCTCTCCTGTTTCCAGATCCTGGGGTCTCGGACCCCTATCCTGCTCCCGGTCCCAGGGGTCTCGGACACCTCTCCTGCTCTGGATCGCTGGGGTTTCCGACCCCTCTCCTGCTTCCAGTCCGTGGGGTCTCAGATCACTCTCCAGTTCCCAGTCCCTGGGGTCTCGGTCCCCTCTCCTGCTCCCAGTCCCTAGGGTCTCGGTCCCCTCTCCTGCTCCCAGTCCCTGGGGTCTATGAACCCTCCTCTGCTCCCAGACCCTGGGGTCTGTCTCGGACCCCTCTCCTGCCTCCAGACCCCGGGTGTCAGACCCCTCTCCTGCTCACAGTCCCTGGTGTCTCAGACCCTTCTGCTGCTCCCAGGTCTTGGGGTCTTGGACCCCACTCCTGCTCCCAGTCTCTTGGGTCTCAGACACCTCTCCTGCTCCCAGACCCTGGGGTCTTGGACCGCTCTCCTGCTCCCCGCTTCTGGTTCTCGGACCCCTCCACTGCTCCCAGACCCTAGGGTCTAGGAACCCTCTCCTGCTCCCAGTCCCTGGGATCTCAGACACCTCTCCTGCTCCCAGTCCCGGGGGTTTCGGACCCTTTTCCTGCCAGAACCCGGCTCTCGGACCTCTCCCCTGCTCCCAGTCCCTGGGGTCTATGAACCCTTTCCTGCTCCCAGGCCCCGGATCTCAGACACCATTCCTGCTCCCAGTCCCTGGGATCTCAGACACCTCTCCTGCTTCCAGTCCCTGGGGTCTCAGACACTTCTCCTGCTCCCAGTCCCTGGGGTCTCGGACCCCTCTCATGCTCCCAGTCTTTTGGGTCTCAGCTCCCTCCATTGCTCCCTGTGCCTGGGGTCTCGGGTACCTCTCCTGCTCCCAGTACCTGGGGTCTCAGACCCCGCTCCTGCACCCAGTTCCCGCGTCTTGGACACCTCCCTGGCTCCCAGTCTCTTGGGTCTCAGACACCTCTCCTGCTCCCAGTCCCTGGTGTCTTGGCCCCCTCTACTGCTCCCAGTCCCTAGGAACTCGGACCGCTCGCCTGCAACCCGCCACAGGTTCTTCGTCCCCTCTACTGCTCCCAGACCTTGGGGTCTAGGCACCCTCACCTGCTCCCAGTCCCTGGAATCTATGACCCCTCTCCTGCTCCCAGTCCCCGGATCTCAGGCCCCTCACCTGCTACCAGTCCCTGGGGTCTCAGACCCCTATCCTGCTCCCAGTCCCTGTGGTCTCGGACCCCACTTCTGCTCCCAGTCCCTGGGGTCTATGATCCCTCTCCTGTGGCCAGTCGCTGAGGTCTGTCTCGGACCCCTTTCTTGCTTCCAGTCCCCGGGTCTCAGACCCCTCTCCTGCTCACAGTCCCTGGCATCTCAGACCCTTCTGCTGCTCCCAGTCCTTGGGGTCTCTGACCCCACTCCTGCTCCCAGTCCATGGGGTCTCAGGCCCTTCTCCTGCTCCCAGACCCTGGGGTCTTGGACCCCTCTCCTGCTCCAAGTCCCCGGGGCTCAGAACCCTCACCTGCACCCAGTCCCTGGGTCTCGGACCCCTCTCCTGCTCCCAGTCCCTGGGGTCTCAAAACTCTCTTTTGCTCCCAGTCCCTGGGATCTCAGACCCTTTAACTACTCCCTGTCCCAGGGGAACCAGGCCCCTCTTCGGCTCCCAATACCTAGGGTCTCGGACGCCTCTCCGGCTCCCAGTCACCGTGTCTCAGACCCTTCACTTGCTCCCAGTCCGTGGGGTCTCGAAACCCTCTCCTGCTCCCAGTCTCTTGGGTCTCAGACCCCTCCATTGCTCCCAGTCCCTGCGGTCTTGGGTACCTCTCCTGCTCCCAGTACCAGGGGTCTCGGGCCCCGCTCCTGCTACCAGTCCCTAGAGTCTCGTACCCCTCTCCTGCTTCCAGTCCCTGGGGTCACGGAACCCCTCTCCTGTTCCCCGTCCTTCGTGTCTCAGAACATTCTCCTGGTCCCAGTCCCTAGTGTCTCGGACCCCTCTCCTGCTCCCACTCACCGGGCCTCAGACACCTCTCCTGTACCCAGTCACTGGGGTCTCGGACCCAGCTCCTGCTCTCAGTCCCTGGGGTCTCAGATCCCTCCCCTGCTCGCAGTCCCTGGGATCTTGGACCACTCTCCTGCTCCCGGACTCCGGCTCTCGGTCACCTCTCCTGCTCCAAGTCCCTGGGGTCTCAGACGCCTCTCCCACTCCCAATCCCTGGGGTCTCAGATTCCTCAGCAGTTCCCAATCCCTGGGGTCTCGGACCCCTCTCCTACTCCCAGTCTTCAGGGTTTAAGGTACCTCTCCTGCTCCCAGTCCCTGGGGTCTCAGAATCCTCCCCGCATCCCAGTCCCTGGGGTCTCGGAAACCCTCTCCTGCAAACAGTCGCTGGGGTCTCGGACCTGTTCCCTGTTCCCGGCCACCAGGCCTCGGACCCCTCTCTTGCTACCGGCCACCGGGTCTCGGACCCCTCTCCTACTCCCAGTCGCTAGGGATTCGGACCCTTCTCCTGCTCCCACTCCCTCGGGTCTCAGACCATTTTCCTGGTCCCAATCCAGAGGGACTCGGACCTCTCTCCTGTTCCCAGTCACCGGGTCTCAGACCTCTCTCATGTTACCAGTCCCAGGGGTATCAGACCCCTCTCCTGTTTCCAGTCCCTGGGCTCTCGGACCCCACTGGTGCTCCCGGTCCCAGGGGTGTCGGACACCTCTCCTGCTCTGGATCGCTGGGGTTTCGAAACCCTCTCCTGCTCCCAGTCCATGGGATCTCAGATCACTCTCCACTTCTCAGTCCCTGGGGTCTCGGACCCCTCTCCATCTCCCAGTCCCTGGGGTCTATGAAACCTCTCCTGCGCCCAGACCCCGGGGTCTGTCTCGGAAATCTCTCCTGCTTCCAGTCCAAGGGTGTCAGACACCTCTCCTGCTCACATTCCCTGGTGTCTCAGACCCTTCTGCTGCTCCCAGGCCTTGGGGTCTCAGACCCCACTTCTGCTCCCAAATTCTTGTGTCTCAGACAGCTCTCCTGCTCCCAGTCCCTGGGGACTTGGGGCCCCTCTACTGCTCCCAGTCCCTGGGGACTTGGACTGCTCTCCTGCTCCCCACCACCGGTTCTCAGACCCGTCTACTGCCCGCAGACCCTGGGGTCTAGGAACAATCTCCTGCTCCAAGTCCCTGGAGTCTATGACCCCTCTCCTGCTCCCAGTCACCAGATCTCAGACACCTCTCCTGCTCCCAGTCCCTGGGCTCTCGGACCACTCTCCTGCTCCCAATCCCAGGAGTCTATGATCCCTCTCCTACTCCCAGTCCCCAGATCACAGTCCCACTTCAGCTCACAGTCCCTGGAGTCTCAGACCCTTCTGCTGCTTCCAGTCCTTGGGGTCTCGGACCCCACTCCTGCTCCCAGTCTCTTGGGTCTCAGACACCTCTCCTGCTCCCAGTACTTGGGGTCTCGGACCCTTCTCCTGCCTCCATTCCCTGGGGTCTCAGACCCCTCTCCTGCTCCCATTCTTTGGGTCTCAGACCCTTCTGCTGCTTCCAGTCTCTTGGGTCTCAGACCCCTCTCCTGCTCCCAGTCCCTTGGGTCTCATACCCCTCTACTGCTCTCAGTCCCTGGGGTCTCAGACCCCTCTCCTGCTCCCAGTCCCTCCTCATGCTGCCGGTCCCTGTGTCCTCGGACCGCTCTCCTGCTCCCAGTCCTTGGGGTCTTGGACCGCTCACCTGTTCCCAGTCCCTGTGGTCTCGGACCGCACTCTGGCTCCCATTTCCCGAGGTTTCGGACCCTTCTTCTGCAAGACCACGGCTCTCGGACCTCTCTCCTGCTCCCAATCCCCGGGTCTCGAACCCCTCTCCTGCTCCCTGTCACTTGGGTCTCAGACCCCTCTCCTGCTCCCAGTCCCTACGGTCTCAGGTACCGCTCCTGCTTCCAGTCCTTGGGGTCTTGGACACGTCTCCTGATCCCGGTCCCTGGGGTCTCGGACACCTCTCCTGCTCCCGGTCCCTGGGGTCTCGGAACACTCTCCTGCTCCCAGTCCTCGGGTCTCAGACACCTCTCCTGTTCCTAGTCCTTGGGGTCTCAGACTCCTCTCCTGCTTCCATTCCCTGGGGTCTCAGACTCCTCTCCTGCTCCCAGTCCCTGGGGTCTCAGACTCCTCTCCTGCTCCCAGTCCTGGGGTCTCGGACCCCTCTCCTGCTCCCAGATCCTGGGTTCACAGACCCCTCTCTTGCTCTCAGTCCCAGGGGTCTTAGAATCCTCTAATGCTCCCTTTCCCTGGGGTCTTAGACCACTCTCCTACTCACAGTCCCTGGGTTCTCGGACACCTCTCCTGCTCTCAGTCCCTGGGGTCTAAGATCCCTCTCCAGTTCCAAGTCCCTGGGATCTCGGTCCCCTGTCCTGCTCCAAGTCCCTGGAGTCTATGACCCCTCTCCTGCTCCCAGTCACCAGATCTCAGACACCTCTCCTGCTCCCAGTCCCTGGGCTCTCGGACCACTCTCCTGCTCCCAATCCCAGGAGTCTATGATCCCTCTCCTACTCCCAGTCCCCAGATCACAGTCCCACTTCAGCTCACAGTCCCTGGAGTCTCAGACCCTTCTGCTGCTTCCAGTCCTTGGGGTCTCGGACCCCACTCCTGCTCCCAGACTTTTGGGTCTCGGACCCCTCTCCTGCTCCCAGTCCCTGGGGTTGCGGACCTTTCTCCTGCCCGACCCCGGCTCTCGGATCTCTCTCTTGCTCCCAGTCCCTGGGGTCTATGAACCCTCACCTGCTCCCAGGCCCCAGATCTCAGACCACTCTCCTGCTCATAGTCCCTGGGGTCTCAGACCCTTCTGCTGCTCCCAGTCTTTGGAGTCTCGGACACCACTCCTGCTCCCAGTCTCCTGGGTCTCGGACAGTTCTCCTGCTCCCAGTCCCTGGGCTCTCGAACCACTCTCCTGCTCCCAATCCCAGGAGTCAATGACCCCTCTCCTATTCCCAGTGCCCGGATCACAGTCCCCCATTCTGCTACCAGTAATGGGGTCTTGGACCCTACTCCTGCTCCCTGTCCCTGGGGTCTCAGACTCCTCTCCTGCTCTCTATCCCTGGGGTCTCAGACACCTCTCCTGCTTCCAGTCCCCGGGCCTCAGACCCCTCTCCTGCTCTCAGTCCCTGGGGTCTAAGATCCCTCTCCAGTTCCAAGTCCCTGTGGTCTCGGACCCCTCTCCTGCTCCTAGTGCCTGGAGCCATGGACCACTCTCCTACTCCCGGGCCGCGGGTCTCAGACCCCTCTCCTGCTCCTAGTCCCTGGGGTCTTGGACCCCTCTCCTGCCTCCAGTTCCTGGGGTTTCAGAACACTCTCCTGCTCCCAGTCCC
Source organism: Isurus oxyrinchus (assembly GCA_026770705.1). Taxonomy (NCBI): domain Eukaryota; kingdom Metazoa; phylum Chordata; class Chondrichthyes; order Lamniformes; family Lamnidae; genus Isurus; species Isurus oxyrinchus. The sequence continues at coordinate 2,044,289 of JANJGN010000080.1, forward strand.
TGGGGTTTTGGATCCATCTCCTCTTGCCAGATCCTGGTACTTGGACCACTCTCCTGCTCCCAGTCCTTGGGTCTTGAACCCCTTTCCTGCTCCCAGTCCCTGGGTCTTGGACCACTCTCCTGCTCCCAGTCCCTGTCGTCTCGGACGACTCCCCTGTTCCCAGTCCACGGGAATCAGACCCCTGCCTGCTCCCAGGCCTTGGAGTCTATGACCCCACTCCTGCTCCCAGTCCACGGGACTCAGACCCCTCTCCTGCTCCCAGTCCCTGGGGTCTCGGACTCCTGCCCTGCTCCCAGTACCTGGGGTCTATTAACCCTCTCCTGCTCCCAGTCCCTGGGGTCTGTCTCGGACCCCTCTCCTTCTTCCAGTACCCGGGTCTCAGACCCCTCTCCTGCTCATAGTCCCTAGTGTCTCAGACACTTCTGCTGCTTCCAGTCCTTGGGGTCTCGGAATCCACTCCTGCTCCCAGTTTCTTTGGTCTCAGACACTTCTCCTGCTCCCAATCCCTGGGGTCTTGGGCCCCTCTACTGCTCCCAGTACCTGGGGACTCGGACCGCTCTCCTGCTCCCCGCCACTGGTTCTTGGACCCCTCCACTGCTCACAGACCCTGGGGTTTAGGAACACTCTCATGCTCCCAGTTCCTGGAGTCTACGACCCCCATCCTGCTCCCAGTCCCCGGATCACAGACCCCTATCCTGCTCCCAGTCCCTGCGGTATATGAACCCACTCCTGCGTCCTGTCCCTGGGGTCTGTCTCGGACCCCTCTCCTGCTTCCAGTCCCCAGATCTCAGACCCCTCTCCTGCTCACAGTCCCTGGGCTCTCGGACCAGTCCCCTGCTCCCAATCCCAGGAGTCAATAAGCCCTATCCTACTCCCAGCACCGGATCACAGTCCCCCATCCTGCTCCCAGTAATGGGGTCTTGGACCCTACTCCTGCTCTCAGTCCCTGGGGTCTCAGACCCCTCACCTGCACCCTATCCCTGTGGTCTCAGACTCCTCTCCTGCTCCCAGTCCCTGGGGTCTCAGACTCCTCTCATGCTCCCTATCCATGGGGTCTGGGACACCTCTCCTGCTCCCAGTCCCTGGGGTCTACGAACCCACTCCTGCGCCCAATCCCTGGGGTCTGTCTCGGACCCCTCTCCTGCTTCCAGTCCCCAGATCTCAGACCCCTCTCCTGCTCACAGTCCCTGGGGTCTCGGACACCTCACCTGTTCCCAGGCCATGGGGTCTCGGGCCTGTCTCCTGCTCCCAGTCACTGCAGTCTATGACCCCACTCCTGCTCCCAGTCCCCGGACCTCAGACCCCCCTCCTGCTCCCAGACCCTGGGGTTTTGGACCTTTCTCCTGCTCCCAATCCCAGGCGTCTATGAGCCCTCTGCTATTCCCAGTCCCCGGATCACAGTCCCCCCTTCTTCTCCCAGTACATGGGGTCTTGGACCCTACTCCTGCTCCAGTCCAGAAGGTTTCAGACTCCTCTCCTGCTCCCAGTCCCTCGGGTCTCGGACCACTCTCCTGCTCCCAATCCCAGGGGTCTATGAGCCCTCTCCTATTCCCAGTCCCCGGATCACAGTCCCCCCTTCTGCTCACAGTACATGGGGTCTTGGACCCTAGTCCTGCTCCCAGTCCCTGGGGTCTCAGAATCCTCTCCTGCTCCCAGTCCCTGGGGTCTATGAAGCCTCTCATGCACCCTGTCCCTGGGGTCGGTCTCGGACCCCTCTCCTGCTTCCAGTCCCTGGGGTATCAGACCCCTCTCCTGCTCACAGTCCCTGGGGTCTCAGACCCTTCTGCTGCTCCCAGTCTTTGGAGTCTCGGACACCACTCCTGCTCCCAGTCTCCTGGGTCTCGGACAGTTCTCCTGCTCCCAGTCCCTGGGCTCTCGAACCACTCTCCTGCTCCCAATCCCAGGAGTCAATGACCCCTCTCCTATTCCCAGTGTCCGGATCACAGTCCCCCCTTCTGCTACCAGTAATGGGGTCTTGGACCCCACTCCTGCTCCCTGTCCCTGGGGTCTCAGACTCCTCTCCTGCTCCCTATCCCTGGGGTCTCAGACACCTCTCCTGCTCCCTATCCATGGGGTCTCGGACCACTCTCCTGCTCCCAGTCCCTGGGGTCTATGATCCCACTCCTGCGTCCAGTCCCTGGGGTCTGTCTCGGACCCCTCTCCTGCTTCCAGTCCCCAGATCTCAGACCCCTCTCCTGCTCACAGTCCCCGGACCTCAGACCCCCCTCCTGCTCCCAGACCCTGGGGTTTCGGACCTTTCTCCTGCTCTCAATCCCCGGGTCTTGGACCCCTCTACTGCTCCCAGTCCCTGTGAACTCAGACCCCTCTCCTGCTCCCAGGCCCTGGGCTCTCGGACCACTCTCCTGCTCCCAATCCCAGGCGTCTATGAGCCCTCTGCTATTCCCAGTCCCCGGATCACAGTCCCCCCTTCTTCTCCCAGTATATGGGGTCTTGGACCCTAGTCCTGCTCCAGTCCAGAAGGTTTCAGACTCCTCTCCTGCTCCCAGTCCCTCGGGTCTCGGACCACTATCCTGCTCCCAGTCCATGGGGTCTTGCACTACTCTCCTGATTCCAGTCCCAGGGGTCTTGGAACCGTATCCTGCTACGATGCCCTGGAGTCTCGGATCCCTCTGCTGCTTCCAGTCCCTGGGTCTCAGACCCCTCTCCTGCTCACAGTCCCTGGGGTCTCGGACCCCTCTCTGGCTCCCATTCCCTGGGGTTTCGGACCATTCTTTTGCCAGACCCCGGCTCTCGGACCTCTCTCCTGCTCCCAGTCCACGGCTCTCGGATCCCTCTCCTGCTCCGTCATTTGGGTCTCAGACCCCTCTCCTGCTCCCAGTCCCTACGGTCTCAGGAACCTATCCTGCTTCCAGTCCTTGGGGTCTTGGACACCTCTCCTGCTCCTGGTCTCTGGGGTGTCGGACACCTCTCCTGCTCCCAGTTCCCGGGTCTCAGACACCTCTCCTGCTCCTAGTCCCTTGGATCTCAGACCCCTCTCCTGCTCCCAGTCTCTGGGGTCTCGGACCCCTCTCCTGCTCCCAGATCCCGGGTTCACAGACCCCTCTCCTGCTCCCAATCCCTGGGGTTTTAGACTCCTCTACTGCTCCCATTCCCTGGGGTCTTAGACCCCACTGCTACTCACAGTCCTTGGGTTCTCGAACCCCTCTACTTCGACCAGTCGCTGGAGTCTCAGAACCCTCTAAAGCTCAAAGGCCCCGGATGACTGAATCCTCTCCTGCTTCCAGTCCCCGGGTCTCAGACCCCTCTCCTGCTCTCAGTCCCTGGGGTCTAAGATCCCTCTCCAGTTCCAAGTCCCTGTGGTCTCGGACCCCTCTCCTGCTCCTAGTGCCTGGAGCCATGGACCACTCTCCTACTCCCGGGCCGCGGGTCTCAGACCCCTCTCCTGCTCCTAGTCCCTGGGGTCTTGGACCCCTCTCCTGCCTCCAGTTCCTGGGGTTTCAGAACACTCTCCTGCTCCCAGTCCCTGGGGTTTTGGATCCATCTCCTCTTGCCAGATCCTGGTACTTGGACCACTCTCCTGCTCCCAGTCCTTGGGTCTTGAACCCCTTTCCTGCTCCCAGTCCCCGGGTCTTGGACCACTCTCCTGCTCCCAGTCCCTGTCGTCTCGGACGACTCCCCTGTTCCCAGTCCACGGGAATCAGACCCCTGCCTGCTCCCAGGCCTTGGAGTCTATGACCCCACTCCTGCTCCCAGTCCACGGGACTCAGACCCCTCTCCTGCTCCCAGTCCCTGGGGTCTCGGACTCCTGCCCTGCTCCCAGTACCTGGGGTCTATTAACCCTCTCCTGCTCCCAGTCCCTGGGGTCTGTCTCGGACCCCTCTCCTTCTTCCAGTACCCGGGTCTCAGATCCCTCTCCTGCTCACAGTCCCTAGTGTCTCAGACACTTCTGCTGCTTCCAGTCCTTGGGGTCTCGGAATCCACTCCTGCTCCCAGTCTCTTTGGTCTCAGACACTTCTCCTGCTCCCAATCCCTGGGGTCTTGGGCCCCTCTACTGCTCCCAGTACCTGGGGACTCGGACCGCTCTCCTGCTCCCCGCCACTGGTTCTTGGACCCCTCCACTAAACCCTGGGGTTTAGGAACACTCTCATGCTCCCAGTTCCTGAAGTCTACGACCCCCATCCTGCTCCCAGTCCCCGGATCACAGGCACCTTTCCTGCTCCCAGTCCCTGGGGTCTCGGACAAATCTCCTGCTCCCAGTCCCTGGGGTATATGAACCAACTCCTGCGTCCTGTCCCTGGGGTCTGTCTCGGACCCCTCTCCTGCTTCCAGTCCCCAGATCTCAGACCCCTCTCCTGCTCACAGTCCCTGGGGTCTCGGATACCTCTCCTGCTCCCAGTCCCTGGGCTCTCGGACCAGTCCCCTGCTCCCAATCCCAGGAGTCAATGAGCCCTATCCTACTCCCAGCACCGGATCACAGTCCCCCATTCTGCTCCCAGTAATGGGGTCTTGGACCCTACTCCTGCTCCCAGTCCCTGGGGTCTCAGACCGCTCTCCTGCACCCTATCCCTGGGGTCTCAGAATCCTCTCCTGCTCCCAGACCCTGGTGTCTCAGACCCCTCTCCTGCTCCCTATCCATGGGGTCTGGGACACCTCTCATGCTCCCAGTCCCTGGGGTCTCAGACTCCTCTCATGCTCCTTATCCATGGGGTCTGGGACACCTCTCCTGCTCCCAGTCCCTGGGGTCTACAAACCCACTCCTGCGCCCAATCCCTGGGGTCTGTCTCGGACCCCTCTCCTGCTTCCAGTCCCCAGATCTCAGACACCTCTCCTGCTCACTGTCCCTGGGGTCTCAGAATCTTCTGCTGCTCCCAGTCCTTGGGTTCTCAGACCCCACTCCTGCTCCCAGTCTCTCGGGTCTCGGATGCCTCTCCTGCTCCCAGACTCTGGGGTCTCGGACCCCTCTCCTGCTCCCAGTCCCTGGGGTTTCGCACCTTTCTCCTGCTCTCAATCCCCGGGTCTCGGACACCTCTACTGCTTCCAGTCCCTGGGGACTCAGACCCACCTCCTGCTCCCAGTCTCTGGACTCTCGGACCACTCTCCTGCTCCCAATCCCAGGAGTCTATGAGCTCTCTCCTATTCCCAGTCCCCGGATCACAGTCACCGCTTCGGCTCCCAGTACATGGTGTCTTGGACCCTAGTCCTGCTCCCATTCCCTGGGGTCTCAGACTGCTCTACTGCTCCCAGACCCTGCGGTATAGGAACCCTATCCTGCCCCCAGTCCCTGGAGTCTATGAACCCTCTCCTGCTCCCAGTCCACGGATCTCAGACCCCTCTCCTGCTTCCAGTCCCCGGGTCTCAGACGCCTCTCCTGCTCACAATCCCTGGGGTCTCAGACACTTCTGCTGCTACCAGTCCTTGGGGTCTCGGACCCCACTCCTGCTCCCAGTCTCTTGGGACTCGGACACCTCCCCTGCTCCCAGAACCCGTGTCTCAGGCCCCTCTCCTGCTCCCAGACCCTGGGGTCTCGGATCCCTTTCCTGCTCCAAGTCCCCGGGTCTCAGAACACTCACTTGCTTCCAAACCCTGGTCTCTCAGACCCCTCTCCTGCTTCAAGTCCTTGGTGTCTCGGAACCCTTTCCAGCTCCCAGTCCCTGGGGTCTCGGACCACTCTCCAGCTCCCAGTCCCTGGGGTCTATGAACCCAGTCCAGCGCCCAGTCCCTGGGGTCTGTCTCGGACCCCTTTCCTGCTTCCAGTTCCCAGATCTCAGACCCCTCTCCTGCTTACAGACCCTGGGGTCTCAGACACTTCTGCTGCTCCCAGTCCTTGGGGTCTCAGACCCCACTCCTGCTCCCAGTCTCTTGGATCTCAGACACCTCTCCTGCTCCCAGCCAATGGGGTCTCGGGTCCCACTCCTGCACCCAGTCCCTGGGGTCTCAGAACACTATCCTTCTCCGAGTCCCCATGTCTCAGGCCCCTCTCTTGCTCCAAGAACCTGGGGTCTCAGACCCTTCTGCTGCTCCCAGTCCTTGGTTTCTCGGACCCACTCCTGCTCCCAGTCTCTTGGGTCTTGGACGCCTTTCCTGCTCCCAGTCCATGGGGTCTCGGAACCCTCTCCTGCTCCCAGTCACTGGAGTCTATGACACCACTCCTGCTCCCAGTCCCTGGATCTCAGATCCCTCTCCTGCTCCCAGACCCTGGGGTCTCGGACCCCTCTCCTGCTCCCAGTCCCTGGGGTTTTGGACCTTTCTCCTGCTCTCAATCCCGGGGTCTCGGACCACTCTACTGCTCCCAGTCCCTGGGGACTCAGACCCCTCTCCTGCTCCCAGTCCTTGGGCTCTCGGACCACTCTCCTGCTCTCAATCCTAGGAGTCTATGAGCTCTCTCCTATTCCCAGTCCCCGGATCACAGTCCCCGCTCCTGCTCCCACTACATGGGGTCTTGGACACTAGTCCTGCTCCTAGTCCCTGGGGTCTCAGACTGCTCTACTGCTCCCAGACCCTGCGGTATAGGAACCCTCTCCTGCCCCCAGTCCCTGGAGTCTATGAACCCTCTCCTGCTCCCAGTCCACGGATCTCAGACCCCTCTCCTGCTCACAGTCCCTGGGTTCTCGGACACCTCTCCTGCTTGCAGTCCCTGGGGCCTCAGACCCCTATCCTGCTCCCGGTCCGTGGGGTCTCGGACCCCTCACCTGCTCCCAGTCCCTGGGGTCTATGAACCCACTCCAGCGCCCAGTCCCTGGGATCTGTCTCGGAACCCTCTCCTGCTTCCAGTCCCCGGGTCTCAGACCCCTGTCCTGCTCACAATCCCTGGGGTCTCAGACCCTTCTGCTGCTACCAGTCCTTGGGGTCTCGGACCCCACTCCTGCTCCCAGTCTCTTGGGTCTCGGACACCTCCCCTGCTCCCAGTCCCGTGTCTCAGGCCCCTCTCCTGCTCCCAGACCCTGGGGTCTCGGATCCCTTTCCTGCTCCAAGTCCCCGGTTCTCAGAACACTCACCTGCTTCCAGTCCCTGCCATCTCAGACCCCTCTCCTTCTCCAAGTCCTTGGTGTCTCGGAACACTTTCCAGCTCCTAGTCCCTGGGGTCTCAGACCACTCTCCTGCTCCCAGTCCCTGGGGTCTGTCTCGGACCCCTTTCCTGCTTCCAGTTCCCAGATATCAGACCCCTCTCCTGCTTACAGTCCCTGGGGTCTCAGACCCTTCTGCTGCTCCCAGTCCTTGGGGTCTCAGACCCCACTCCTGCTCCCATTCTCTTGGATCTTGGACACCTCTCCTGCTCCCAGCCCAAGGGGTCTCGGGCCCCGCACCTGCTCCCAGTCCCTGGGGTCTCAGAACACTATCCTTCTCCCAGACCCCATGTCTCAGGCCAATCTCTTACTCCCAGACCCTGGGGTCTCGGACGTGTCTCCTGCTCCCAGTCCCTGGGGTTTCGGACCTTTCTCCTGCTCTCAATCCCGGGGTCTCGGACCCCTCTACTGCTCCCATCCCTGGGCTCTCGGACCACTCTCCTGCTCCCAACCCATGGAGTCTCAGGCCCCTCTCCTGCTTCCAGTCCCTGGGCTCTCAGACCACTTTCCTGCTCCCAGTCTCCTGGTTCTCGGACCCTCTCCTGCTTTCAGTCCCTGGGCTCTTGTACCACTCTCCTGCTCCCAATCCCAGGAGTCCATGAGCCCTCTCCTACTCCCAGTCCCCGGATCACAGTCCCCCCTACTGCTCCCAGTAAGGGTGTCTTGGACCCTAGTCCTGCTCCCAATCCCTGAGGTCTCAGACCCCTCTCCTGCTCCCTATCCCTGGGGTCTCAGACTCCTCTCCTGCTCCTTATCCCTGAGGTCTCAGACTCCTCTCATGCTCCCTATCCATGGGGTCTGGGGCACCACTCCTGCTCCCAGTCACTTGGCTCTATGAACCCACTTCTGCGCCCAATCCCTGGGGTCTGTCTTGGACCCCTCTCCTGCTTCCAGTCCCCAGATCTCAGACCCCTCTCCTGCTCACAGTCCCTGGGGTCTCGGATACCTCTCCTGTTCCCAGTCCCTGGGCTCTCGGACCAGTCCCCTGCTCCCAATCCCAGGAGACAATGAACCCTCTCCTACTCCCAGCACCGGATCACAGTCCCCCATTCTGCTCCCAGTAATGGGGTCTTGGACCCTGCTCCTGCTCCCCGTCCCTGGGGTCTCAGACCCCTCTCCTGCACCCTATCCCTGGGGTCTCAGACTCCTCTCCTGCTCCCAGACCCTGGGGTCTCAGACACCTCTCCTGCTCCCTATCCCTGGGGTCTCAGACTCCTCTCCTGCTCCCAGTCCCTGGGGTCTCAGACTCCTCTCATGCTCCCAGTCTCTGGGGTCTCAGACACCTCTCCTGCTCCCAGTCCCTGGGGTCTACAAACCCACTCCTGCGCCCAATCCCTGGGGTCTGTCTCGGACCCCTCACCTGCTTCCAGTCCCCAGATCTCAGACACCTGTCCTGCTCACTGTTCCTCGGGTCTCAGAATCTTCTGCTGCTCCCAGTCCTTGGGTTCTCGGACCCCACTCCTGCTCCCAGGCTCTAGGGTCTTGGATGCCTCTCCTGCTCCCAGACCCTGGGGTCTCGGACCCCTCTCCTGCTCCCAGTCCCTGGGGTTTCGCACCTTTCTCCTGTTCTCAATCCCCGGGTCTCGGACACCTCTACTGCTCCCAGTCCCTGGGGACTCAGACCCCTCTCCTGCTCCCAGTCTCTGGGCTCTCGGACCACTCTCCTGCTCCCAATCCCAGGAGTCTATGAGCTCTCTCCTATTCCCAGTCCCCAGATCACAGTCCCCGCTTCGGCTCCCAGTACATGGCGTCTTGGACCCTAGTCCTGCTCTCATTCCCTGGGGTCTCAGACTGCTCTACTTCTCCCAGACCCTGCGGTATAGGAACACTCTCCTGCCCCCAGGCCCTGGAGTCTATGAACCCTCTCCTGCTCCCAGTCCACGGATCTCAGACCCCTCTCCTGCTCACAGTCCATGGGGTCTCGGACCCCTCTCCTGCTTCCAGTCCCCGGGTCTCAGACGCCTCTCCTGCTCACAATCCCTGGGGTCTCAGACACTTCTGCTGCTACCAGTCCTTGGGGTCTCGGACCCCACTCCTGCTCCCAGTCTCTTGGGACTCGGACACCTCCCCTGAACCCAGACCCCGTGTCTCAGGCCCCTCTCCTGCTCCCAGACCCTGGGGTCTCGGATCCCTTTCCTGCTCCAAGTCCCCGGGTTTCAGAACACTCACTTGCTTCCAAACCCTGGTCTCTCAGACCCCTCTCCTGCTCCAAGTCCTTGGTGTCTCGGAACCCTTTCCAGCTCCCAGTCCCTGGGGTCTCGGACCACTCTCCTGCTCCTAGTCCCTGGGGTCTATGAACCCAGTCCAGCGCCCAGTCCCTGGGGTCTGTCTCGGACCCCTTTCCTGCTTCCAGTTCCCAGATCTCAGACCCCTCTCCTGCTTACAGACCCTGGGGTCTCAGACACTTCTGCTGCTCCCAGTCCTTGGGGTCTCAGACCCCACTCCTGCTCCCAGTCTCTTGGATCTCAGACACCTCTCCTGCTCCCAGCCAATGGGGTCTCGGGTCCCACTCCTGCACCCAGTCCCTGGGGTCTCAGAACACTATCCTTCTCCGAGTCCCCATGTCTCAGGCCCCTCTCTTGCTCCCAGACCCTGGGGTCTCAGACCCTTCTGCTGCTCCCAGTCCTTGGGTTCTCCGACCCCACTCCTGCTCCCAGTCTCTTGGGTCTCGGACACCTCTCCTGCTACCTGTCCATGGGGTCTCAGCACCCTCTCCTGAACCAGTCCCTGGATCTCAGATCCCTCTCCTGCTCCCAGACCCTGGGGTCTCGGATCCCTCTCCTGCTCCCAGTCCCTGGTGTTTTGGACCTTTCTCCTGCTCTCAATCCCGGGTCTCGGACCCCTCTACTGCTCCCAGTCCCTGGGGACTTAGACCCCTCTCCTGCTCCCAGTCCTTGGGCTCTCGGACCACTCTACTGCTCCCAATCCCAGGAGTCTATAAGCTCTCTCCTATTCCCAGTCCGCAGATCACAGTCCCCGCTCCTGCTCCCAGTACGTGGGGTCTTGGACACTAGTCCTGCTCCTAGTCCCTGGGGTCTCAGACTGCTCTACTGCTCCCAGACCCTGCGGTATAGGAACCCTCTCCTGCCCCCAGTCCCTGGAGTCTATGAACCCTCTCCTGCTCCCAGTCCACGGATCTCAGACCCCTCTCCTGCTCACAGTCCCTGGGTTCTCGGACACCTCTCCTGCTTGCAGTCCCTGGGGCCTCAGACCCCTATCCTGCTCCCGGTCCGTGGGGTCTCGGACCCCTCACCTGCTCCCAGTCCCTGGGGTCTATGAACCCACTCCAGCGCCCAGTCCCTGGGATCTGTCTCGGAACCCTCTCCTGCTTCCAGTCCCCGGGTCTCAGACCCCTGTCCTGCTCACAATCCCTGGGGTCTCAGACCCTTCTGCTGCTACCAGTCCTTGGGGTCTCGGACCCCACTCCTGCTCCCAGTCTCTTGGGTCTCGGACACCTCCCCTGCTCCCAGTCCCGTGTCTCAGGCCCCTCTCCTGCTCCCAGACCCTGGGGTCTCGGATCCCTTTCCTGCTCCAAGTCCCCGGTTCTCAGAACACTCACCTGCTTCCAGTCCCTGGCATCTCAGACCCCTCTCCTGCTCCAAGTCCTTGGTGTCTCGGAACACTTTCCAGCTCCTAGTCCCTGGGGTCTCGGACCACTCTCCTGCTCCCAGTCCCTGGGGTCTGTCTCGGACCCCTTTCCTGCTTCCAGTTCCCAGATATCAGACCCCTCTCCTGCTTACAGTCCCTGGGGTCTCAGACCCTTCTGCTGCTCCCAGTCCTTGGGGTCTCAGACTCCACTCCTGCTCCCATTCTCTTGGATCTCGGACACCTCTCCTGCTCCCAGCCCATGAGGTCTCGGGCCCCTCTCCTGCTCCCAGTCCCTGGGGTCTCAGAACACTATCCTTCTCCCAGACCCCATGTCTCAGGCCAATCTCTTACTCCCAGACCCTGGGGTCTCGGACGTGTCTCCTGCTCCCAGTCCCTGGGGTTTCGGACCTTTCTCCTGCTCTCAATCCCGGGGTCTCGGACCCCTCTACTGCTCCCATCCCTGGGCTCTCGGACCACTCTCCTGCTCCCAGACCATGGGGTCTCGGGCCCCTCTCCTGCTTCCAGTCCCTGGGCTCTCAGACCACTTTCCTGCTCCCAGTCTCCTGGTTCTCGGACCCTCTCCTGCTTTCAGTCCCTGGGCTCTCGGACCACTCTCCTGCTCCCAATCCCAGGAGTCCATGAGCCCTCTCCTACTCCCAGTCCCCGGATCACAGTCCCCCCCTTCTGCTCCCAGTAAGGGTGTCTTGGACCCTAGTCTGCTCCCAATCCCTGAGGTCTCAGACCCCTCTCCTGCTCCCTATCCCTGGGGTCTCAGACTCCACTCCTGCTCCCTATCCATGGGGTCTGGGACACCTCTCCTGCTCCCAGTCACTGGGGTCTATGAACCCACTCCTGTGCCCAATCCCTGGGGTCTGTCTCGGACCCCTCTCCTGCTTCCAGTCCCCAGATCTCAGACCCCTCTCCTGCTCACAGTCCCTGGGGTCTCGAACCCCTCACCTGCTCCCAGTCCCTGGGGTCTATGAACCCACTCCAGCGCCCAGTCCCTGGGATCTGTCTCGGAACTCTCTCCTGCTTCCAGTCCCCGGGTCTCAGACCCCTCTCCTGCTCACAATCCCTGGGGTCTCAGACCCTTCTGCTGCTACCAGTCCTTGGGGACTCGGACCACACTTCTGCTCCCAGTCTCTTGGGTCTCGGACACCTCCCCCGCTCCCATTCCCGTGTCTCAGGCCCCTCTCCTGCTCCCAGACCCTGGGGTCTCGGATCTCTTTCCTGCTCCAAGTCCCCGGTTCTCAGAACACTCACCTGCTTCCAATCCCTGGCATCTCAGACCCCTCTCCTGCTCCAAGTCCTTGGAGTCTCGGAACACTTTCCAGCTCCTAGTCCCTGGGGTCTCGGACCACTCTCCTGCTCCCAGTCCCTGGGGTCTGTCTCGGACCCCTTTCCTGCTTCCAGTTCCCAGATCTCAGACCCCTCTCCTGCTTACAGTCCCTGGGGTCTCAGACCCTTCTGCTGCTCCCAGTCCTTGGGGTCTCAGACTCCACTCCTGCTCCCAGTCTCTTGGATCTAGGACACCTTTCCTGCTCCCAGTCCCTGGGGTCTCAGAACACTATCCTTCTCCCTGTCCCCATGTCTCAGACCCCTCTCTTACTCCCAGACCCTGGTGTTTCGGACCCGTCTCCTGCTCCCAGTCCCTGGGGTTTCGGACCTTTCTCCTGCTCTCAAACCCTGGGTCTCGGATCCCTCTACTGCTCCCATCCCTGGGCTCACGGACTACTCTCCTGCTCCCAATCCCAGGATTCTATGAGCACTCTCCTATTTCCAGTCCCCAGATCACAGTCCCCCTTCTGCTCACAGTACATGGGGTCTTGGACCCTAGTCCTGCTCCCATGCACTGGGGTCTCGGACCCCTCTCCTGCTTCCAATCCCCGAGTCTCAGACCCCTCTCCTGCTCACAGTCCCTGGGGTCTCGGACCCCACTCCTGCTCCCAGCCCAAGTGTTCTCGGGACCCTCTCCTGCTTCCAGTCCCTGGGGACTCAGACCCCTCTCCCGCTTCCAGTCCCTGGGCTCTCGGTCCACTCTCCTGCGCCCAATCCCAGGAGTCCATGAGCCCTCTCTTACTCCCAGTCCCCGGATCACAGTACCCCCTTCTGCTCCCAGTAATGGGGACTTGGACCCAACTCCTGCTCCCAGTCCCTTGATCTCAGACACCTCTCCTGCTCCCAGACCTTGGGATTTCGCACCTTTATCCTGCTCTCAATCCCCAGGTCTCGGACCCCTCTACTGCTCCCAGTCCCTGGGGACTCAGACCCCTCTCCTGCTCCCAGTCCCTGGGCTCTCGGACCACTCTCCTGCTCCCAATCCCAGGAGTCTATGAGCTCTCTCCTATTCCCAGTCCCCGGATCACAGTCCCCGCTTCGGCTCCCAGTACATGGGGTCTTGGACCCTAGTCCTGCTCCCAGCCTCTGCGGTCTCAGACTGCTCTACTGCTCCCAAACCCTGCGGTATAGGAACCCTCTCCTGCCCCCAGTCCCTGGACTCTATGAACCCTCTCTTGCTCCCAGTCCACGGATGTCAGACGCCTCTCCTGCTCACAGTCCCTGGGGTCTCGGACTCCTCTCCTGCTTCCAGTCCCCGGGTCTCAGACCCCTCTCCTGCTCACAATCCCTGGGGTCTCAGACACTTCTGCTGCTACCAGTCCTTGGTGTCTCTGACCTCACTCCTGCTCCCAGTCTCTTGGGTCTCGGACACCTTCCCTGCTCCCAGTCCCCGTGTCTCTGGCCCCTTTCCTGCTCCCAGACCCTGGGGTCTCGGATCCCTTACCTGCTCCAAGTCCCCGGGTCTCAGAACACACACCTGCTTCCAGGCCCTGGCGTCTCAGACCCCTCTCCTGCTCCAAGTCCTTGGGGTCTCGGACCACTCTCCTGCTCCCAGTCCCTGGGGTCTGTCTCGGACCCCTTTCCTGCTTCCAGTTCACAGATCTCAGACCCCTCTCCTGCTTACAGTCCCTGGGGTCTCAGACCCTTCTGCTGCTCTCAGTCCTTGGGCTCTCAGACCAAACTCCTGCTCCCAGTCTCTTGGATCTCGGACATCTCTCCTGCTCCCAGCCCTTGGGGTCTCAGGCCCCTCTCCTGCTCCCAGTCCCTGGGTTCTGAGAACACTATCCTTCTCCCAGTCCCCATGTCTCAGGGGCCTCTTATAATCCCAGACCCTGGGGTCTCGGACCCGTCTCCTGCTCCCAGTCCCTGGGGTTTCGGACATTTCTCCTGCTCTCAATCCCCGGGTCTCGGACCCCTCTACTGCTCCCATCCCTGGGCTCTCGGACCACTCTCCTGCTCCCAATCCCAGGAGTCTATGAGCTCTCTCTTATTCCCAGTCCCCTGATCAAAGTCCCCGCTTCTGCTCCCAGTACATGGGGTCTTGGACACGAGTCCTGCTCCCAGTCTCTGGGGTCTCAGACTGCTCTACTGCTCCCAGACCCTGCGATATAGGAACCCTCTCCTGCCGCCAGTCCCCGGAGTCTATGAACCCTCTCCTGCTCCCAGTCCACGGATCTCAGACCCCTCTCCTGCTCACAGTCCCTGGGGTTTCAGACCCTTCTGCTGCTCCCAGTCCTTGGGGTCTCGGACCCCACTCCTGCTCCCTGTCACTTCGGACTCAGACCAATCTCCTGCTTCCAGTCCCTATGGAATCAGGTACTTCTCCTGCTTCCAGTGCTTGGGGTCTTGGACATCTCTCCTGCAGCCGGTCCCTGGGGTCTCGGACACCTCTCCTGCTCCCAATCCCTGGGGTCTCAGAACACTATCCTTCTCCCAGTCCCCGTGTCTCAGGCCCCTCTCTTGCTCCCAGACGCTGGGGTCTCGGACCCGTCTCCTGCTCCCAGTCCCAGGGGTTTCGGACCTTTTTCCTGCTCTCAATCCCCGGGTCTCGGACGCCTCTACTGCTCCCATCCCTGGGCTCTCGGACCACTCTCTTGCTCCCAATCCCAGGAGTCTATGAGCCCTCTCCTCTTTCCAGTCCCCGGATCACAGTCCCCCATTCTGCTCCCAGTACAGGGGGTTTTGGACCCAAGTCCTGTTCCCATGCCCTGGGGTCTCGGACCCCTCTCCTGCTTCCAAACCTCAGGTCTCAGATCCCTATCCTGCTCACAGTCCCAGGGGTCTCGGACTCCTCTGCTGCTCCCAGTCTCTTGGGTCTCAGACCCCAATCCTGCTCCCAGTCCCTGGGGTCTGACTCGGACCCCTCTCCTGCTTCCAGTCCTGGGTCTCAGACCCCTCTTCTGCTCACAGTCCCTGGGGTCTCAGACACTTCTGCTGCTAGCAGTCCTAGGGGTCTCAGACCCCATTCCTGCTCCCAGTACCTTGGGTCTCGGACACGTCCCCTGCTCCCAGTCCCCGTGTCTCAGGCCCCTCTCCTGCTCCCAGACCCTGGGGTCTCGGATCCCTCTCCTGATCCAAGTCCCCGGGTCTCAGAACACTCACCTGCTCCCAGTCCCTGGGGTATCGGACCCCTATCCTGCTCCCAGTCCCTGGAGACTATGAACCCACTCCTGCGCCCAATCCCTGGGGTCTGTCTTGGACCCCTATCCTGCTTCCAGTCCCCATATCTCAGACCCCTCTCCTGCTCACAGTCCCTGGGGTCTCGGAACCCACTCCTGCTCCCAGTCTTTTGGGTCTCGGACAAATCTCCTGCTCCCAGCCCATGGGGTCTCGGGACCCTCTCCTGCTCCCAGTCCCTGGGGTCTCAGAAAACTATGCTTCTCCCAGTCCCCGTGTCTCAGGCCCCTCTCTTGCTCCCAGACCCTGGGGTCTCGGACCACTCTCCTGCTCCCAGTCCCTGGAGACTCAGACCCCTCTCCTGCTTCCAGTCCCCGGGCTCTCGGACCACTCTCTTGCTCCCAATACCAGGAGTCTATGAGCCCTCTCCAATTCCCAGTCCCCAGATCACAGTCCACCCTTCTGCTCCCAGTACATGGGGTCTTGGACCCTACTGCTCCCAGTCCCTGGGGTCTCAGACCCATCTCCTGCTCCCTATCCCTGGGGTCTCAGACACAATCTCCTGCTCTCTATCCCTGGGGTCTCAGACCCTTCTGATGCGCCCAGTCCTTGGGGTCTCAGACCCTTCTGACGCGCCCAGACCTTGGGGTCTCGGACCCCACTCCTGCTCCCAGGCTCTTGGGTCTCAGACACCTCTCCTGCTCCCATTCCCTGGGGTCTGGTGCCGCTCCCCTGCTCCACGCCACCGGTTCTCGGACCCCTCTACTGCTCCCAGGCCCTGCGGTCTAGGAATCTTCTCCTGCTCACAGTCCCTGGGGTCTCGGACCTCTCTCCTGCTCCCAGTCCCTGGGGTTTCGGACTCTACTCCTGCCAGACCCCGGCTCTCGGACCTCTCTCCTGCTACCAGACCCTGGGGTGTATGAACCCTCTCCTGTGCCCAGTCCCTGGGGTCTGTCTCGGACCCCTCTCCTGCTTCCAGTTCCCAGGTCTCAGACACCTCTCCTGCCTCCAGTCCCTGGGGTCTCAGACCCCTCACCTGCTCCCAGTCCCTGGGGTTTCGGACCCATCTCCTCCTGCCAGGCCCTGGCTTTCGGACCACTCTCCTGCTCCCAGTCGCTGGGTCTTGGACCCCTCTCCTGCTCCCAGTCCCCGGGTCTTGGACACCTCTCGTGCTCCCAGTCCCTGGGGTCTCGGACCACACACCTGCTCCCAGTCCACGGGTCTCAGACCGCTCTCCTGCTCCCAGTCCATGGAGTCTATGACCACACTCCTGCTCACAGTCTCTGGATCTCAGACCCCTCTCCTGCTCCGCGACCCTGGGGTCTAGGACTCATCCCCTGCTCCCAGTCCCTGGGGTCTATGAACCCTGTCCTGCTTCCAGTGGCTGGGGTCTGTCTCGGACCCCTCTCCTTCTTCCAGTCCCGGGTCTCAGCCCCCTCTCCTGCTCAAGTCCCTAGTGTCTCAGACACTTCTGCTGCTCCCAGTCCTTGGGGTCTCGGAACCCACTCCTGCTCCCAGTCTCTTTGGTCTCAGACACTTCTCCTGCTCCCAATCCCTGGGGTCTTGGGCCCCTCTCCTGCTCCCAATCCCTGGGGTCTTGGGCCCATCTACTGCTCCCAGTCACTGGGGACTCGGACCACTCTCCTGCTCCCCGCCACTGGTTCTCGGACCCCTCTACTGCTCACAGACCCTGGGGTTTAGGAAAACTCTCCTGTTCCCAGTCCCTGGGGTCTATGAACCCACTCCTGCGCCCAGTCCCGGGGGTCTGTCTCGGACACGTCTCCTGCTTCCAGTCCCCAGATCTCAGACCCCTCTCCTGCTCACAGTCCCTGGGGTCTCAGACCCTTCTACTGCTCCCAGTCTCTTGGGTCTCGGACACCTCTCCTGTTCCCAGCCCATGGGGTCTCGGGCCCCTCTACTGCTCCCAGTCACTGGAGTCTACGACCACATTCCTGCTCCCAGTCCCCGGATCTCTGACACCTCACCTGCTCCCAGGCCCTGGGGTCTCGGACCTCTCTCCTGTTCCCAGGCTCTGGGGTTTCGGACATTTCTCCTGCTCACATTCCCGGGTCTCTGACCCCTCTAATGCTCCCAGTCCCTGGGGACTCAGATCCCTCTCCTGCTCCCAGTCCCTGGGCTCAAGGAATACTCTCCTGCTCCAAATCCCAGGAGTCTATGAGCCCTCTCCTATTCCCAGTTCCCGGATCACATTCTCCTCTTCTGCTCCCATTACATGGGGACTTGGATCCCAGACCTGCTCCCAGTCCCTGGGGTCTCAGTCTCGTCTCCTGCTCCCAGTCCCTAGGGTCTCGGACCCCACTCCTGCTCCCAGTCCCTGGGGTCTATGAAGCCTCTCCTGCGCCCAGTCCCTGGGGTCTGTCTCGGATCCCTCTCCTGCTTCCAATCCCCGGGTATCAGACCCCTCTCCTGCTCCAAGTCCCTGCGCTCTAGGATCACTCTCCTGCGCCCAATCCCAGGAGTCAATGAACACTCTCCTATTCCCAGTCCCCAGATCACATTCCACCCTTCTGCGCCCAATACATGGGGTCTTGGACCCTAGTCCTGCTCCCAGTCCCTGGGGTCTCAGACTCGTCTCCTGCTCCCAGTCCCTGGGGTCTCGGACTCCACTCCTGCTCCCAGTCCCTGGGGTCAATGAAACCTCTCCTGCGCCCAGAACCTGGGGTCTGTCTCGGACCCCGCTCCTGCTTCCAGTTCCCAGGTCTCAGACACCTCTCCTGCCTCCAGTCCCTGGGGTCTCAGACTCCTCACCTGCTCCCAGTCCCTGGGGTTTCGGACCCATTTCCTCCTGCCAGACCCTGGCTCTCAGACCACTCTCCTGCTCCCAGTCGCCGGGTCTTGGACCCCTCTCCTGCTCCCAGTCCCAGGAGTCTATGAACCCTCTCCTATTCCCAGTCCCCGGATCACATTCCACCCTTCTGCGCCCAATACATGGGGTCTTGGACCCTAGTCCTGCTCCCAGTCCCTGGGGTCTCAGACTCGTCTCCTGCTCCCAGTCCCTGGGGTCTCGGACTCCACTCCTGCTCCCTGTCCCTGGGGTCAATGAAACATCTCCTGCACCAAGACCCTGGGGTGTGTCTCGGACCCCGCTCCTGCTTCCAGTTCCCAGGTCTCAGACACCTCTCCTGCATCCAGTCCCTGGGGTCTCAGACCCCTCACCTGCTCCCAGTCCCTGGGGTTTCGGACCGATCTCCTCCTGCCAGACCCTGGCTCTCGGACCACTCTCCTGGCTCCCAGTCGCCGGGTCTTGGACCCCTCTCCGGCTCCCAGTCCCTGGGGTCTCGGACCACACACCTGCTCCCAGTCCACGGGTCTCAGACCGCTCTCCTGCTCCCAGTCCATGGAGTCTATGACCCCACTCCTGCTCACAGTCTCTGGATCTCAGACCCCTCTCCTGCTCCCAGTCCCTGGGGTCTAGGACTCATCCCCTGCTCCCAGTCCCTGGGGTCTATGAACCCAGTCCTGCTTCCAGTGGCTGGGGTCTGTCTCGGACCCCTCTCCTTCTTCCAGTCCCCGGGTCTCAGCCCCCTCTCCTGCTCAAGTCCCTAGTGTCTCAGACACTTCTGCTGCTCCCAGTCCTTGGGGTCTCGGATCCCAATCCTGCTCCCAGTCTCTTTGGTCTCAGACACTTCTCCTGCTCCCAATCCCTGGGGTCTTGGGCCCCTCTCCTGCTCCCAATCCCTGGGGTCTTGGGCCCATCTACTGCTCCCAGTCCCTGGGGACTCGGACCACTCTCCTGCTCCCCGCCACTGGTTCTCTGACCCCTCTACTGCTCACAGACCCTGGGGTTTAGGAAAACTCTCCTGTTCCCAGTCCCTGGGGTCTATGAACCCACTCCTGCGCCCAGTCCCGGGGGTCTGTCTCGGACCCGTCTCCTGCTTCCAGTCCCCAGATCTCAGACCCCTCTCCTGCTCCCAGTCCTTGGGGTCTCGAATCCCACTCCTGCTCCCAGTCTCTTGGGTCTCGGACACCTCTCCTGTTCCCAGCCCATGGGGTCTCGGGCCCCTCTACTGCTCCCAGTCACTGGAGTCTACGACCCCATTCCTGCTCCCAGTCCCCGGATCTCTGACACCTCACCTGCTCCCAGGCCCTGGGGTCTCGGACCTCTCTCCTGTTCCCAGGCTCTGGGGTTTCGGACATTTCTCCTGCTCACATTCCCGGGTCTCTGACCCCTCTAATGCTCCCAGTCCCTGGGGACTCAGATCCCTCTCCTGCTCCCAGTCCCTGGGCTCAAGGAATACTCTCCTGCTCCCAATCCCAGGAGTCTATGAGCCCTCTCCTATTCCCAGTTCCCGGATCACATTCCCCTCTTCTGCTCCCATTACATGGGGACTTGGATCCCAGATCTGCTCCCAGTCCCTGGGGTCTCAGTCTCGTCTCCTGCTCCCAGTCCCTAGGGTCTCGGACCCCACTCCTGCTACCAGTCCCTGGGGTCTATGAAGCCTCTCCTGCGCCCAGTCCCTGGGGTCTGTCTCGGATCCCTCTCCTGCTTCCAATCCCCGGGTATCAGACCCCTCTCCTGCTCCAAGTCCCTGCGCTCTAGGATCACTCTCCTGCGCCCAATCCCAGGAGTCAATGAACACTCTCCTATTCACAGTCTCCAGATCACATTCCACCCTTCTGCGCCCAATACATGGGGTCTTGGACCCTAGTCCTGCTCCCAGTCCCTGGGGTCTCAGACTCGTCTCCTGCTCCCAGTCCCTGGGGTCTCGGACTCCACTCCTGCTCCCAGTCCCTGGGGTCAATGAAACCTCTCCTGCGCCCAGAACCTGGGGTCTGTCTCGGACCCCGCTCCTGCTTCCAGTTCCCAGGTCTCAGACACCTCTCCTGCCTCCAGTCCCTGGGGTCTCAGACCCCTCACCTGCTCCCAGTCCCTGGGGTTTCGGACCCATTTCCTCCTGCCAGACCCTGGCTCTCAGACCACTCTCCTGCTCCCAGTCGCCGGGTCTTGGACCCCTCTCCTGCTCCCAGTCCCAGGAGTCTATGAACCCTCTCCTATTCCCAGTCCCCGGATCACATTCCACCCTTCTGCGCCCAATACATGGGGTCTTGGACCCTAGTCCTGCTCCCAGACCCTGGGGTCTCAGACTCGTCTCCTGCTCCCAGTCCCTGGGGTCTCGGACTCCACTCCTGCTCCCTGTCCCTGGGGTCAATGAAACCTCTCCTGCGCCCAGAACCTGGGGTCTGTCTCGGACCCCGCTCCTGCTTCCAGTTCCCAGGTCTCAGACACCTCTCCTGCCTCCAGTCCCTGGGGTCTCAGACCCCTCACCTGCTCCCAGTCCCTGGGGTTTCGGACCCATTTCCTCCTGCCAGACCCTGGCTATCAGACCACTCTCCTGCTCCCAGTCGCCGGGTCTTGGACCCCTCTCCTGCTCCCAGTCCCAGGAGTCTATGAACCCTCTCCTATTCCCAGTCCCCGGATCACATTCCACCCTTCTGCGCCCAATACATGGGGTCTTGGACCCTAGTCCTGCTCCCAGTCCCTGGGATCTCAGACTCGTCTCCTGCTCCCAGTCCCTGGGGTCTCGGAACCACTCCTGCTCCCAGTCCCTGGGGTCAATGAAACCTCTCCTGCACCCAGACCCTGGGGTCTGTCTCGGACCCCGCTCCTGCTTCCAGTTCCCAGGTCTCAGACACCTCTCCTGCCTCCAGTCCCTGGGGTCTCAGACCCCTCACCTGCTCCCAGTCCCTGGGGTTTCGGACCGATCTCCTCCTGCCAGACCCTGGCTCTCGGACCACTCTCCTGGCTCCCAGTCGCCGGGTCTTGGACCCCTCTCCTGCTCCCAGTCCCTGGGGTCTCGGACCACACACCTGCTCCCAGTCCACGGGTCTCAGACCGCTCTCCTGCTCCCAGTCCATGGAGTCTATGACCCCACTCCTGCTCACAGTCTCTGGATCTCAGACCCCTCTCCTGCTCCCAGTCCCTGGGGTCTAGGACTCATCCCCTGCTCCCAGTCCCTGGGGTCTATGAACCCTGTCCTGCTTCCAGTGGCTGGGGTCTGTCTCGGACCCCTCTCCTTCTTCCAGTCCCCGGGTCTCAGCCCCCTCTCCTGCTCAAGTCCCTAGTGTCTCAGACACTTCTGCTGCTCCCAGTCCTTGGGGTCTCGGATCCCACTCCTGCTCCCAGTCTCTTTGGTCTCAGACACTTCTCCTGCTCCCAATCCCTGGGGTCTTGTGCCCCTCTCCTGCTCCCAATCCCTGGGGTCTTGGGCCCATCTACTGCTCCCAGCCCCTGGGGACTCGGACCACTCTCCTGCTCCCCGCCACTGGTTCTCTCACCCCTCTACTGCTCACAGACCCTGGGGTTTAGGAAAACTCTCCTGTTCCCAGTCCCTGGGGTCTATGAACCCACTCCTGCGCCCAGTCCCGGGGGTCTGTCTCGGACCCGTCTCCTGCTTCCAGTCCCCAGATCTCAGACCCCTCTCCTGCTCCCAGTCCTTGGGGTCTCGAATCCCACTCCTGCTCCCAGTCTCTTGGGTCTCGGACACCTCTCCTGTTCCCAGCCCATGGGGTCTCGGGCCGCTCTACTGCTCCCAGTCACTGGAGTCTACGACCCCATTCCTGCTCCCAGTCCCCGGATCTCTGACACCTCACCTGCTCCCAGGCCCTGGGGTCTCGGACCTCTCTCCTGTTCCCAGGCTCTGGGGTTTCGGACATTTCTCCTGCTCACATTCCCGGGTCTCGGACCCCTCTAATGCTCCCAGTCCCTGGGGAATCAGACCCCTCTCCTGCACCCAGTCCCTGGGCTCAAGGAACACTCTCCTGCTCCCAATCCCAGGAGTCTATGAGCCCTCTCCTATTCCCAGTTCCCGGATCACATTCCCCTCTTCTGCTCCCATTACATGGGGTCTTGGATCCTAGACCTGCTCCCAGTCCCTGGGGTCTCAGGCTCGTCTCCTGCTCCCAGTCCCTGGGGTCTCGGACCCCACTCCTGCTACCAGTCCCTGGGTTCTATGAAGCCTTTCCTGCGCCCAGTCCCTGGGGTCTGTCTCGGATCCCTCTCCTGCTTCAAATCCCCGGGTATCAGACCACTCTCCTGCTCCAAGTCCCTGCGCTCTAGGACCACTCTCCTGCTCCCAATCCCAGGAGTCTATGAACCCCCTCCTATTCCCAGTCCCCGGATCACATTCCACCCTTCTGCGCCCAATACATGGGGTCTTGGACCCTAGTCCTGCTCCCAATCCCTGGGGTCTCAGACTCGTCTCCTGCTCCCAGTCCCTGGGATCTCGGACTCCACTCCTGCTCCCAGTCCCTGGGGTCAATGAAACCTCTCCTGCGCCCAGACCCTGGGGTCTTTCTCGGACCCCGCTCCTGCTTCCAGTTCCCAGGTCTCAGACACCTCTCCTGCCTCCAGTCCCTGGGGTCTCAGACCCCTCACCTGCTCCCAGTCCCTGGGGTTTCGGACCGATCTCCTCCTGCCAGACCCTGGCTCTCGGACCACTCTCCTGGCTCCCAGTCGCCGGGTTTTGGACCCCTCTCCTGCTCCCAGTCCCTGGGGTCTCGGACCACACACCTGCTCCCAGTCCACGGGTCTCAGACCGCTCTCCTGCTCCCAGTCCATGGAGTCTATGACCCCACTCCTGCTCACAGTCTCTGATCTCAGACCCCTCTCCTGCTCCCAGTCCCTGGGGTCTAGGACTCATCCCCTGCTCCCAGTCCCTGGGGTCTATGAACCCTGTCCTGCTTCCAGTGGCTGGGGTCTGTCTCGGACCCCTCTCCTTCTTCCAGTCCCCGGGTCTCAGCCCCCTCTCCTGCTCAAGTCCCTAGTGTCTCAGACACTTCTGCTGCTCCCAGTCCTTGGGGTCTCGGATCCCACTCCTGCTCCCAGTCTCTTTGGTCTCAGACACTTCTCCTGCTCCCAATCCCTGGGGTCTTGGGCCCCTCTCCTGCTCCCAATCCCTGGGGTCTTGGGCCCATCTACTGCTCCCAGTCACTGGGGACTCGGACCACTCTCCTGCTCCCCGCCACTGGTTCTCTCACCCCTCTACTGCTCACAGACCCTGGGGTTTAGGAAAACTCTCCTGTTCCCAGTCCCTGGGGTCTATGAACCCACTCCTGCGCCCAGTCCCGGGGGTCTGTCTCGGACCCGTCTCCTGCTTCCAGTCCCCAGATCTCAGACCCCTCTCCTGCTCCCAGTCCTTGGGGTCTCGAATCCCACTCCTGCTCCCAGTCTCTTGGGTCTCGGACACCTCTCCTGTTCCCAGCCCATGGGGTCTCGGGCCGCTCTACTGCTCCCAGTCACTGGAGTCTACGACCCCATTCCTGCTCCCAGTCCCCGGATCTCTGACACCTCACCTGCTCCCAGGCCCTGGGGTCTCGGACCTCTCTCCTGTTCCCAGGCTCTGGGGTTTCGGACATTTCTCCTGCTCACATTCCCGGGTCTCGGACCCCTCTAATGCTCCCAGTCCCTGGGGAATCAGACCCCTCTCCTGCACCCAGTCCCTGGGCTCAAGGAACACTCTCCTGCTCCCAATCCCAGGAGTCTATGAGCCCTCTCCTATTCCCAGTTCCCGGATCACATTCCCCTCTTCTGCTCCCATTACATGGGGTCTTGGATCCTAGACCTGCTCCCAGTCCCTGGGGTCTCAGGCTCGTCTCCTGCTCCCAGTCCCTGGGGTCTCGGACCCCACTCCTGCTACCAGTCCCTGGGTTCTATGAAGCCTTTCCTGCGCCCAGTCCCTGGGGTCTGTCTCGGATCCCTCTCCTGCTTCAAATCCCCGGGTATCAGACCACTCTCCTGCTCCAAGTCCCTGCGCTCTAGGACCACTCTCCTGCTCCCAATCCCAGGAGTCTATGAACCCCCTCCTATTCCCAGTCCCCGGATCACATTCCACCCTTCTGCGCCCAATACATGGGGTCTTGGACCCTAGTCCTGCTCCCAATCCCTGGGGTCTCAGACTCGTCTCCTGCTCCCAGTCCCTGGGATCTCGGACTCCACTCCTGCTCCCAGTCCCTGGGGTCAATGAAACCTCTCCTGCGCCCAGACCCTGGGGTCTTTCTCGGACCCCGCTCCTGCTTCCAGTTCCCAGGTCTCAGACACCTCTCCTGCCTCCAGTCCCTGGGGTCTCAGACCCCTCACCTGCTCCCAGTCCCTGGGGTTTCGGACCGATCTCCTCCTGCCAGACCCTGGCTCTCGGACCACTCTCCTGGCTCCCAGTCGCCGGGTTTTGGACCCCTCTCCTGCTCCCAGTCCCTGGGGTCTCGGACCACACACCTGCTCCCAGTCCACGGGTCTCAGACCGCTCTCCTGCTCCCAGTCCATGGAGTCTATGACCCCACTCCTGCTCACAGTCTCTGGATCTCAGACCCCTCTCCTGCTCCCAGTCCCTGGGGTCTAGGACTCATCCCCTGCTCCCAGTCCCTGGGGTCTATGAACCCTGTCCTGCTTCCAGTGGCTGGGGTCTGTCTCGGACCCCTCTCCTTCTTCCAGTCCCCGGGTCTCAGCCCCCTCTCCTGCTCAAGTCCCTAGTGTCTCAGACACTTCTGCTGCTCCCAGTCCTTGGGGTCTCGGATCCCACTCCTGCTCCCAGTCTCTTTGGTCTCAGACACTTCTCCTGCTCCCAATCCCTGGGGTCTTGGGCCCCTCTCCTGCTCCCAATCCCTGGGGTCTTGGGCCCATCTACTGCTCCCAGTCACTGGGGACTCGGACCACTCTCCTGCTCCCCGCCACTGGTTCTCTCACCCCTCTACTGCTCACAGACCCTGGGGTTTAGGAAAACTCTCCTGTTCCCAGTCCCTGGGGTCTATGAACCCACTCCTGCGCCCAGTCCCGGGGGTCTGTCTCGGACCCGTCTCCTGCTTCCAGTCCCCAGATCTCAGACCCCTCTCCTGCTCCCAGTCCTTGGGGTCTCGAATCCCACTCCTGCTCCCAGTCTCTTGGGTCTCGGACACCTCTCCTGTTCCCAGCCCATGGGGTCTCGGGCCGCTCTACTGCTCCCAGTCACTGGAGTCTACGACCCCATTCCTGCTCCCAGTCCCCGGATCTCTGACACCTCACCTGCTCCCAGGCCCTGGGGTCTCGGACCTCTCTCCTGTTCCCAGGCTCTGGGGTTTCGGACATTTCTCCTGCTCACATTCCCGGGTCTCGGACCCCTCTAATGCTCCCAGTCCCTGGGGAATCAGACCCCTCTCCTGCACCCAGTCCCTGGGCTCAAGGAACACTCTCCTGCTCCCAATCCCAGGAGTCTATGAGCCCTCTCCTATTCCCAGTTCCCGGATCACATTCCCCTCTTCTGCTCCCATTACATGGGGTCTTGGATCCTAGACCTGCTCCCAGTCCCTGGGGTCTCAGGCTCGTCTCCTGCTCCCAGTCCCTGGGGTCTCGGACCCCACTCCTGCTACCTGTCCCTGGGTTCTATGAAGCCTTTCCTGCGCCCAGTCCCTGGGGTCTGTCTCGGATCCCTCTCCTGCTTCAAATCCCCGGGTATCAGACTCCTCTCCTGCTCCAAGTCCCTGCGCTCTAGGACCACTCTCCTGCTCCCAATCCCAGGAGTCTATGAACCCCCTCCTATTCCCAGTCCCCGGATCACATTCCACCCTTCTGCGCCCAATACATGGGGTCTTGGACCCTAGTCCTGCTCCCAATCCCTGGGGTCTCAGACTCGTCTCCTGCTCCCAGTCCCTGGGATCTCGGACTCCACTCCTGCTCCCAGTCCCTGGGGTCAATGAAACCTCTCCTGCGCCCAGACCCTGGGGTCTGTCTCGGACCCCGCTCCTGCTTCCAGTTCCCAGGTCTCAGACACCTCTCCTGCCTCCAGTCCCTGGGGTCTCAGACCCCACACCTGCTCCCAGTCCCTGGGGTTTCGGACCCATCTCCTCCTGCCAGACCCTGGCTCTCCGACCACTCGCCTGCTCCCAGTCGCCGGGTCTTGGACCCCTCTCCTGCTCCCAGTCCCCGGGTCTTGGACACCTCTCCTGCTCCCAGTCCCTGGGGTCTCGGACCACACACCTGCTCCCAGTCCACGGGTCTCAGACCGCTCTCCTGCTCCCAGTCCATGGAGTCTATGACCCCACTCCTGCTCACAGTCTCTGGATCTCAGACCCCTCCCCTGCTCCCAGTCCCTGGGGTCTAGGACTCATACCCTGCTCCCAGTCCCTGGGGTCTATGAACCCTGTCCTGCTTCCAGTGGCTGGGGTCTGTCTCGGACCCCTCTCCTTCTTCCAGTCCCCGGGTCTCAGCCCCCTCTCCTGCTCAAGGCCCTAGTGTCTCAGACACTTCTGCTGCTCCCAGTCCTTGGGGTCTCGGATCCCACTCCTGCTCCCAGTCTCTTTGGTCTCAGGCACTTCTCCTGCTCCCAATCCCTGGGGTCTTGGGCCCCTCTCCTGCTCCCAATCCCTGGGGTCTTGGGCCCATCTACTGCTCCCAGTCCCTGGGGACTCGGACCGCTCTCCTGCTCCCCGCCACTGGTTCTCGGGCCCCTCTACTGCTCACAGACCCTGGGGTTTAGGAAAAATCTCCTGTTCCCAGTCCCTGGGGTCTATGAACCCACTCCTGCGCCCAGTCCCGGGGGTCTGTCTCGGACCCATCTCCTGCTTCCAGTCCCCAGAAATCAGACCACTCTCCTGCTCACAGTCCCTGGGGTCTCAGACCCTTCTGCTGCTCCCAGTCCTTGCGGTCTCGAACCCGACTCCTGCTTCCAGTCTTTTGGGTCTCGGATACCTCTCCTGTTCCCAGCCCATGGGGTCTCGGGCCCCTCTACTGCTCCCAGTCACTGGAGTCTACGACCCCATTCCTGCTCCCAGTCCCCGGATCTCTGACACCTCACCTGCTCCCAGGCCCTGGGGTCTCGGACCCCTCTCCTGTTCACAGGCTCTGGAGTTTCGGACATTTCTCCTGCTCACATCCCCGGGTCTCGGACCCCTCTAATGCTCCCAGTCCCTGTGGACTCAGACCCCTCTCCTGCTCCCAGTCCCTGGGCTCAAGGAACACTCTCCTGCTCCCAATCCCAGGAGTCTATGAGCCCTCTCCTATTCCCAGTTCCCGGATCACATTCCCCTCTTCTGCTCCCATTACATGGGGTCTTGGATCCTAGACCTGCTCCCAGTCCCTGGGGTCTCAGGCTCGTCTCCTGCTCCCAGTCCCTGGGGTCTCGGACCCCACTCCTTTTCCCAGTCCCTGGGGTCTATGAAGCCTCTCCTGCGCCCAGTCCCTGGGGTCTGTCTCGGATCCCTCTCCTGCTTCCAATCCCCGGGTATCAGACTCCTCACCTGCTCAAAGTCCCTGCGCTCTAGGACCACTCTCCTGCTCCCAATCCCAGGAGTCTATGAACCCTCTCCTATTCCCAGTCCCCGGATCACATTCCACCCTTCTGCACCCAATACATGGGGTCTTGGACCCTAGTCCTGCTCCCAGTCCCTGGGGTCTCGTACTCCACTCCTGCTCCCAGTCCCTGGGGTCAATGAAACCTCTCCTGCGCCCAGACCCTGGGGTCTGTCTCGGACCCCGCTCCTGCTTCCAGTTCCCAGGTCTCAGACACCTCTCCTGCCTCCAGTCCCTGGGGTCTCAGACCCCTCACCTGCTCCCAGTCCCTGGGGTTTCGGACCCATCTCCTCCTGCCAGACCTTGGCTCTCGGACCACACTCCTGCTCCCAGTCGCCGGGTCTTGGACCCCTCTCCTGCTCCCATTCCCAGGAGTCTATGAACCCTCTCCTATTCCCAGTCCCCGGATCACATTCCACCCTTCTGCGCCCAATACATGGGGTCTTGGACCCTAGTCCTGCTCCCAGTCCCTGGGGTCTCAGACTCGTCTCCTGCTCCCAGACCCTGGGGTCTCGGACTCCACTCCTGCTCCCAGTCCCTGGGGTCAATGAAACCTCTCCTGCGCCCAGACCCTGGGGTCTGTCTCGGACCCCGCTCCTGCTTCCAGTTCCCAGGTCTCAGACACCTCTCCTGCCTCCAGTCCCTGGGGTCTCAGACCCCTCACCTGCTCCCAGTCCCTGGGGTCTCGGACCCATCTCCTCCTGCCAGACCCTGGCTCTCGGACCACTCTCCTGCTACCAGTCGCCGGGTCTTGGACCCCTCTCCTGCACCCAGTCCCCGGATCTTGGACACCTCTCCTGCTCCCAGTCCCTGGGGTTTCGGACCACACACCTGCTCCCAGTCCACGGGTCTCAGACCGCTCTCCTGCTCCCAGTCCATGGAGTCTATGACCCCACTCCTGCTCACAGTCTCTGGATCTCAGACCCCTCTGCTGCTCCCCGTCCCTGGGGTCTCGGACTCATCCCCTGCTCCCGGTCCCTGGGGTATTTGAACCCTCTACTGCTTCCAGTGGCTGGGGTCTGTCTCGGACCCCTCTCCTTCTTTCAGTCCCCGGGTCTCAGCCCCCTCTCCTGCTCAAGTCCCTAGTGTCTCAGACCCTTCTGCTGCTCCCAGTCCTTGGGGTCTCTAACCCCACTCCTGCTCCCAGTCTCTTGGGTCTCGGACACCTCTCCTGTTCCCAGCCCATGGGGTCTCGGGCCCCTCTACTGCTCCCAGTGACTGGAGTCTACGACCCCATTCCTGCTCCCAGTCCCCGGATCTCTGACACCTCACCTGCTCCCAGGCCCTGGGGTCTCGGACCCCTCTCCTTTTCCCAGGCTCTGGGGTTTCGGACATTTCTCCTGCTCACATCCCCGAGTCTCAGACCCCTCTAATGCTCGCAGTCCCTGGGGACTCAGACCGCTCTCCTGCTCCCAGTCCCTGGGCTCAAGGAACACTCTCCTGCTCCCAATCCCAGGAGTCTATGAGCCCTCTCCTATTCCCAGTTCCCGGATCACATTCCCCTCTTCTGCTCGCATTACATGGGGTCTTGGATCCTAGACCTGCTCCCAGACCCTGGGGTCTCAGTCTCATCTCCTGCTCCCAGTCCCTAGGGTCTCGGACCCCACTCCTGCTCCCAGTCCCTGGGGTCTATGCAGCCTCTCCTGCGCCCAGTCCCTGGGGTCTGTCTCGGATCCCTCTCCTGCTTCCAATCCCCCGGTATCAGACCCCTCTCCTGCTCCATGTCCCTGGGCCCTAGGACCAATCTCCTGCTCCCAATCCCAGGAGTCTATGAGCCCTCTCCTATTCCCAGTCCCCGGATCACATTCCACCCTTCTGCGCCCAATACATGGGGTCTTGAACCCTAGTCCTGCTCCCAGTCCCTGGGGTCTCAGACTCGTCTCCTGCTCCCAGTCCCTGGGGTCTCGGACTCCAGTCCTGCTCCCAGTCCCTGGGGTCAATGAAACCTCTCCTGCGCCCAGACCCTGGGGTCTGTCTCGGACCCCACTCCTGTTTCCAGTCCCCGGGTATCAGACCCCTCTCCTGCTCACAGTCCCTGGGGTCTCGGACACATCTCCTGCTTGCAGTCCCTGGGGACTCAGTCCCCTCTCCTGCTGCCAGTCCATGGGGTCTCGGACTCCTCTCCTGTGCCCTGTCGCTGGGGTCTCTCTCGGACCCCTTTCCTGCTTCTAGCCCCCGGGTATCAGACCTCTCTCCTGCTCCCAGTCTCTTGGGTCTCAGACACTTCTCCTGCTCCCAGTCCGTGGGGTCTCAGCCCCTTCTGATGCGCCCAGACCTTGGGGTCTCGGACCCCACTCCTGCTCCCAGTCTCTTGGGTCTCAGACACTTCTCCTGCTCCCAGTCCCTGGGGTCTGGTGCCGCTCTCCTGCTCACCCCCACCAGTTCTCGGACCCCTCTACAGCTCCCAGACCCTGCGGTCTAGGAATCTTCTCCTGCTCCCAGTCCCTGGGGTCTCGGACCGCTCTCCTGCTCCCAGTCCCTGGGGTTTCGGACCCTACTCCTGCCAGACCCCGTCTCTCGGACCTCGCTCCTGCTACCAGACCCTGGGGTGTATGTACCCTCTCCTGCGCCCAGTCCCTGGGGTCTGTGTCGGATCCCTCTCCTGCTTCCATTTCCCGGGTCTCAGACATCTCTCCTGCTCACAGTCCGTGGGGACTCAGACCCGTCTGCTGCTCCCAGTCATTGGGGTCTCGGACCCCTCTCCTGCTCCCTGTCACTTGGGTCTCAGACCCCTCTCCTGCTCCCAGTCCCTACGGTCTCAGGTAGCTCTCCTGCTTCCAGTCCTTGGGGTCTTGGACACCTCTCCTGCTCCTGGTCTCTGGGGTCTCGGACAACGCTCCTGCTCCCGGTCTCTGGGGTCTCGGACAACGCTCCTGCTCCCAGTCCCCGGGTCTCAGACACCTATCCTGCTCCTAGTCCCTTGGGTTTCAGACCCCTCTACAGCTCCCATTCCCTGGGGTCTTATACTCCTCTCCTACTCACAGTCCCTGGGGTTCTCGGACCCCTCTACTTCGACCAGTTGCTGGAGTCTCAGAACCCTCAACTGCTCAAATTCCCCGGATGACTGACTCCTCTCCTGCTTCCAGTCCGCGGGTCTCAGATCCCTCTCCTGCCTCCAGTCCCTGGGGTCTCAGACCCCGCTCCTGCTCCCAGTCCCAGGGGTCTCGGACCTCTGTCCTGCCTCCAGTCCCTTGGGTCTCAGACCCCTCACCTGCTCCCAGTCCCTGGGGCTTTGGACCCATCTCCTCCTGCCAGACCCTGGCTCTCGGACCACTCTCCTGCTCCCAGTCGCCGGGTCTTGGACCCCTCTCCTGCTCCCAGTCCCCGGGCCTTGGACACCTCCCCTGCTCCCAGTCCCTGGGGTCTCGGACCATACACCTGCTCCCAGTCCACGGGTCTCAGACCACTCCCCTGCTCCCAGTCCATGGAGTCTATGACCCTCCTCCTGCTCCCAGTGTCTGGATCTCAGACCCCTCTCCTGCTCCCCGTCCCTGGGGTCTCGGACTCATCCCCTGCTCCCAGTCCCTGGGGTCTATGAACCCTGTCCTGCTTTCAGTCGCTGGGGTCTGTCTCGGACCCCTCTCCTTCTTCTAGTCCCCGGGTCACAGACCCTGGGGTTTAGGAAAACTCTCCTGTTCCCAGTCCCTGGGGTCTATGAACCCACTCCTGCGCCCAGTCCCGGGGGTCTGTCTCGGACCCCTCTCCTGCTTCCAGTCCCCAGTTCTCAGATCCCTCTCCTGCTCAGAGTCCCTGGGGTCTCAGACACTTCTGCTGCTCCCAGTCCTTGGGGTCTCGGACCGCACTCCTGCTCCCAGTCTCTTGGGTCTCGGACACCTCTCCTGCTCCCAGCCCATGGGGTCTTGGGCCCCTCTCCTGCTCCCAGCCCATGGGGTCTCGGGCCCCTCTACTGCTCCCAGTCACTGGAGTCTACGACCCCATTCCTGCTCCCAGTCCCCGGATCTCTGACCCCTCTCCTGCTCCCAGACCCTGGGGTCTCGGACCCCTCTCCTGCTCCCAGGCCCTGGGGACTCAGACCCCTCTCCTGCTCCCAGTCCCTGGGCTCTAGGACCACTCTCCTGCTACCAATCCCAGGAGTCTATGAGCCCTCTCCTATTCCCTGTTCCCGGATCACATTCCCCTCTTCTGCTCCCATTACATGGGGTCTTGGATCCTAGTCCTGCTCCCAGTCCCTGGGGTCTCAGTCTCGTCTCCTGCTCCCAGTCGCTGGGGTCTTGGACCGCACTCCTGCTCCCAATCCATGGGGTCAATGAAACCTCTCCTATGCCCAGACCCTGTGGACTGTCTCGGACCCCGCTTCTGCTTCCAGTCCCCGCGTATCAGACCCCTCTCCTGCTCACAGTCCCTGGGGTCTCGGACACATCTCCTGCGCCCTGTCCCTGGGGTCTCTCTCGGAACCCTTTCCTGCTTCCAGTCCCCGTGTATCAGACCCCTCTCCTGCTCCCAGTCCCTGGCATCTCGGACAAATCTCCTGCTTGCAGTCTCTGAGGTCTCAGACCCCTATCCTGCTGCCAGTCCCTGGGGTCTCGGACTGCTCTCCTGCTCCCAGTCCCTGGGATCTTGGACCCCACTCCAGCTCCCAGTCCCTGGGGTCTATGAAGCCTCTCCTGTGCCAAGTCCCTGCGGTCTGTCTCGGACCCCTCTCCTGCTTCCAGTCCCGGGGTATCAGACCCCTCTCCTGCTCACAGTCCCTGGGGTCTCGGACACATCTCCTGCTTGCAGTCCCTGGGGTCTCAGACCCTTATCCTGCTGCCAGTCCCTGGGGTCTCGGACTCCTCTCCAACTCCCAGTCCCTGGGATCTCGGACCCCACTCCAGCTCCCAGTCCCTGGGGACTATGAAGCCTCTCTTGCGCTCAGTGCCAGGGGTCTGTCTCGGACCCCTCTCCATCCTTCCAGTCCCCGGGTCTCAGGTACATCTTCTGCTCACAGTCCCTAGGGTATCAGACCCTTCTGCTGCTCCCAGTCTTTGGGGTCTCGGACACCTCTCCTGCTCCAAGTCCCTGGGCTCTCGGACCACTCTCCTGATCCCAATCCCAAAAGTCAATGAGCCCTCTCCTTCTCCCAGTCCCCGGATCACAATCCCCACTTCTGCTCCCAGTAATGGGGTCTTGGACCCTACTCCTGCTCCCAGTCCCTGGGGTTTCAGACTCCTCTCCTGCTCCCTATCTCCTGTTCCCAGTCCCTGGGGTCTATGAACCCACTCCTGCGCCCAGTCCCGGGGGTCTGTCTCGGACCCCTCTCCTGCTTCCAGTCCACATATCTCAGACCCCTCTCCTCTTCAAAGTCCCTGGGATTTCAGACCCTTCTGCTGCTCCCAGTCCATGGTGTCTCGGACCCAACTCCTGCTCCCAGTCTCTGGAGTCTACGACACCACTCCTGCTCCCAGTCCCCGGATCTCTGACCCCTCACCTGCTCCCAGACACTGGGTCTCGGGCCCCTCTCCTGCTCCCAGGCCTTGGGGTTTCGAACCTTTCTCCTGCTCTCAATCCCCGGGTCTCGCACCCCTCTAATGCCCCCAGTCACTGGGGACTCAGACCCCTCTCCTGCTCCCAGTCCCTGGGCGTACGGAACACTCTCCTGCTCCCAAACCCTGGAGTCTATGAGGACTCTCCTATTCCCAGTCCGCGGATCAGAGTCCCCCCTTCTGCTCCCAGTACATGGGGTCTTGGACACCATTCCTGCTCCCAGTCTCCTGGGACTCGGACACCTCTCCTGCTCCAGTCACTGGAGTCTATGACCCCACTCCTGCTCCCAGTCCCCGGATCTCTGACCCCTCTCCTGCTCCCAGTCCCTGGGGTCTCGGACCCCACATCTGCTCCCAGGCCCTGGGGTTTCGAACCTTTCTCCTGCTCTCAATTCCCGGGTCTCTGACGCCTCTACTGCTCCTAGTCACTGGGGACTCAGACCCCTCTCCTGCTCCCAGTCCCTGGGGTCTCGGACCACTCTCCTGCCTCCAGTCCCTGGGGTCTCAGACTCCTCACCTGCTCCCAGTCCCTGGGGTTTCGGACCCATCTCCTCCTGCCAGACCCTGGCTCTCGGACCAATCTCCTGCTCCCAGTCGCGGGGTCTTGGACCCCTCTCCTGCTCCCAGTCGCGGGGTCTTGGACCCCTCTCCTGCTCCCAGTCCCCGGGTCTTGGACACCTCTCCTGCTCCCAGTCCCTGGGGTCTAGGACCACTCTCCTTCTCCCAATCCCAGGAGTCTATGAGCCCTCTCCTATTCCCAGTTCCCGGATCACATTCCCCTCTTCTGCTCCCATTACAAGGGGTCTTGGATCCCAGACCTGCTCCCAGTCCCTGGGGTCTCAGTCTCGTCTCCTGCTCCCAGTCCCTGGGGTCTCGGACCCCACTCCTGCTCCCAGTCCCAGGGGTCTATGAAGCCTCTCCTGCGCCCAGTCCCTGTGGTCTGTCTCGGATCCCTCTCCTGCTTCCAGTCCCTGGGTATCAGACCCCTCTCCTGCTCCAAGTCCCTGGGCTCTAGGACCACTCTCCTGCTCCCAATCCCAGG
The DNA here is from genome assembly GCA_026770705.1 of Isurus oxyrinchus. NCBI lineage: Eukaryota > Metazoa > Chordata > Chondrichthyes > Lamniformes > Lamnidae > Isurus > Isurus oxyrinchus. The sequence continues at coordinate 2,078,159 of JANJGN010000080.1, forward strand.
AGTCTATGAGCCCTCTCCTATTCCCAGTCCCCGGATCACATTCCACCCTTCTGCTCCCATTACATGGGGTCTTGGACCCTACTTCTGCTCCCAGTCCCTGGGGTCTCGGACCCCACCTGCTCCCAGTCCCTGGGGTCAATAAAACCTCTCCTGCGCCCAGAACCTGGGGTCTGTCTCGGACCCCGCTCCTGCTTCCAGTCCCCGGGTATCAGACCCCTCTCCTGCTCACAGTCCCTGGGGTCTCGGACAGATCTCCTGCTTGCAGTCCCTGGGGGCTCAGACCCCTATCCTGCTGCCAGTTCATGGGGTCTCGGACTCCTCTCCAGCGCCCTGTCCTTGAGGTCTCTCTCGGACCCCTTTCCTGCTTCCAGTCCTCGGGTATCAGACCCCTCTCCTGCTCCCAGTCCATGGGGTCTCAGACCCTTCTGATGCGCCCAGACCTTGAGGTCTCGGACCCCATTCCTGCTCCCAGTCTCTTGGGTCTCAGACACTATTCCTGCTCCCAGTCCCTGGGGTCTGGTGCCGCTCGCCTGCTCACCCCCACCATTTCTCGGACCCCTCTACAGCTCCCAGACCCTGCGGTCTTGGAATCTTCTCCTGCTCCCAGTCCCTGGGGTCTCGGACATCTCTCCTGCTCCCAGTCCCTGGGGTTTCGGACCCTACTCCTGCCAGACCCCGTCTCTTGGACCTCGCTCCTGCTACCAGACCCTGAGGTGTACGTACCCTCTCCTGCGCCCAGTCCCTGGGGTCTGTGTCGGATCCCTCTCCTGCTTCCATTTCCCGGGTCTCAGACACCTCTCCTGCTCACAGTCCGTGGGGTCTCAGACCCTTCTGCTGCTCCCAGTCATTGGGGTCTCGGACCCCTCTCCTGCTCCCTGTCACTTGGGTCTCAGACCCCTCTCCTGCTCCCAGTCCCTACGGTCTCAGATAGCTCTCCTGCTTCCAGTCCTTGGGGTCTTGGACACCTCTCCTGCTCCAGGTCCCTGGGGTCTCGGACACCTCTCCTGCTCCCGGTCTCTGGGGTCTCGGACAACGCTCCTGCTCCCAGTCCCCGGGTCCCAGACACCTCTCCTGCTCCTAGTCCCTTGGGTCTCAGACCCCTCTACAGCTCCCATTCCCAGGGGTCTCGGACCTCTCTCCTGCCTCCAGTCCCTTGGGTCTCAGACCCCTCACCTGCTCCCAATCCCTGGGGTTTTGGACCCATCTCCTCCTGCCAGACCCTGGCTCTCGGACCCCTCTCCTGCTCCCAGTCCCCGGGCCTTGGACACCTCCCCTGCTCCCAGTCCCTGGGGTCTCGGACCACACACCTGCTCCCAGTCCACGGGTCTCAGACCACTCCCCTGCTCCCAGTCCATGGAGTCTATGACCCTCCTCCTGCTCCCAGTGTCTGGATCTCAGACCTCTCTCCTGCTCCCAGTCCCTGGGGTCTCGGACTCATCCCCTGCTCCCAGTCCCTGGGGTCTATGAACCCTGTCCTGCTTTCAGTCGCTGGGGTCTGTCTCGGACCCCTCTCCTTCTTCTAGTCCCCGGGTCACAGCCCCCTCTCCTGCTCAAGTCCCTAGTGTCTCAGACACTTCTGCTGCTCCCAGCTCATGGGGTCTCGGGCCCTTCTACTGCTCCCCGCCACTGGTTCTCAGACCCCTCTACTGCTCACAGACCCTGGGGTTTAGGAAAAGTCTCCTGTTCCCAGTCCCTGGGGTCTATGAACCCACTCCTGCGCCCAGTCCCGAGAGTCTGTCTCGGACCCCTCTCCTGCTTGCAGTCCCCAGTTCTCAGATCCCTCTCCTGCTCAGAGTCCCTGGGGTCTCAGACCCTTCTGCGGCTCCCAGTCCTTGGGGTCTCGGACCCCACTCCTGCTCCCAGTCTCTTGGGTCTCGGACACCTCTCCTGCTCCCAGCTCATGGGGTCTCGGGCCCCTCTACTGCTCCCAGTCACTGGAGTCTACGACCCCATTCCTGCTCCCAGTCCCCGGATCTCTGACCCCTCTCCTGCTCCCAGACCCTGGGGTCTCGGACCCCTCTCCTGCTCCCAGGCCCTGGGGACTCAGACCCCTCTCCTGCTCCCAGTCCCTGGGCTCTAGGACCACTCTCCTGCTCCCAATCCCAGGAGTCTATGAGCCCTCTCCTATTCCCTGTTCCCGGATCACATTCCCCTCTTCTGCTCCCATTACATGGGGTCTTGGATCCTAGACCTGCTCCCAGTCCCTGGTGTCTCAGTCTCATCTCCTGCTGCCAGTCGCTGGGGTCTCGGACCGCACTCCTGCTCCCAGTCCATGGGGTCAATGAAACCTCTCCTGCGCCCAGACCCTGTGGACTGTCTCGGACCCCACTTCTGCTTCCAGTCCCCGCGTATCAGACCCCTCTCCTGCTCACAGTCCCTGGGGTCTCGGACACATCTCCTGCGCCCTGTCCCTGGGGTCTCTCTTGGAACCCTTTCCTGCTTCCAGTCCCCGTGTATCAGACCCCTCTCCTGCTCCCAGTCCCTGGCGTCTCGGACAAATCTCCTGCTTGCAGTCTCTGGGTTCTCAGACCCCTATCCTGCTGCCAGTCCCTGGGGTCTCGGACTGCTCTCCTGCTCCCAGTCCCTGGGATCTTGGACCCCACTCCAGCTCCCAGTCCCTGGGGTCTATGAAGCCTATCCTGCGCCCAGTCCCTGGGGTCTGTCTCGGACCCCTCTCCTGCTTCCAGTTCCGGGGTATCAGACCCCTCTCCTGCTCACAGTCCCTGGGGTCTCGGACACATCTCCTGCTTGCAGTCCCTGGAGTCTCAGACCCTTATCCTGCTGCCAGTCCCTGGGGTCTCGGACTCCTCTCCAGCTCCCAGTCCCTGGGATCTCGGACCCCACTCCAGCTCCCAGTCCCTGGGGACTATGAAGCCTCTCCTGCGCCCTGTCCCAGGGGTCTGTCTCCGACCCTTCTCCTGCTTCCAGTCCCCGGGTCTCAGGTACATCTTCTGCTCACAGTCCCTAGGGTATCAGACCCTTCTGCTGCTCCCAGTCTTTGGGGTCTCGGACACCTCTCCTGCTCCAAGTCCCTGGGCTCTCGGACCACTCTCCTGATCCCAATCCCAAAAGTCAATGAGCCCTCTCCTACTCCCAGTCCCCGGATCACAATCCCCACTTCTGCTCCCAGTAATGGGGTCTTGGACCCTACTCCTGCTCCCAGTCCCTGGGGTTTCAGACTCCTCTCCTGCTCCCTATCTCCTGTTCCCAGTCCCTGGGGTCTATGAACCCACTCCTGCGCCCAGTCCCGGGGGTCTGTCTCGGACCCCTCTCCTGCTTCCAGTCCACAGATCTCAGACCCCTCTCCTGCTCAACGTCCCTGGGATCTCAGACTCTTCTGCTGCTCCCAGTCCTTGGGGTCTCGGACCCAACTCCTGCTCCCAGTCACTGGAGTCTACGACACCACTCCTGCTCCCAGTCCCCGGATCTCTGACCCCTCACCTGCTCCCAGACACTGGGTCTCGGGCCCCTCTCCTGCTCCCAGGCCTTGGGGTTTCGGACCTTTCTCCTGCTCTCAATCCCCGGGTCTCGCACCCCTCTAATGCCCCCAGTCACTGGGGACTCAGACCCCTCTCCTGCTCCCAGTCCCTGGGCGTACGGAACACTCTCCTGCTCCCAATCCCTGGAGTCTATGAGGACTCTCCTATTCCCAGTCCGCGGATCAGAGTCCCCCCTTCTGCTCCCAGTACATGGGGTCTTGGACACCATTCCTGCTCCCAGTCTCCTGGGACTCGGACACCTCTCCTGCTCCAGTCACTGGAGTCTATGACCCCACTCCTGCTCCCAGTCCCCGGATCTCTGACCCCTCTCCTGCTCCCAGGCCCTGGGGTTTCGGACCTTTCTCCTGCTCTCAATTCCCGGGTCTCTGACGCCTCTACTGCTCCTAGTCACTGGGGACTCAGATCCCTCTCCTGCTGCCAGTCCCTGGGCTCTAGGACCACTCTCCTGCTCCCAATCCCAGGAGTCTATGAGCCAAATCCTATTCCCAGTCCTCGGATCACATTCCCCCCTTCTGCTCCCATTACATGGGTTCTTGGACCCTAGTCCTGCTCCCAGTCCCTGGGGTCTCAGATTCGTCTCCTGCTCCCAGTCCCTGGAGTCACGGACCCCACTCCTGCACCCAGTCCCTGGGGTCTGTCTCGGACCCCTCTCCTACTTCCAGTCCCCGGGTATCAGACCCCTCTCCTGCTCACAATCCCTGGGGTCTCGGACACATCTCCTGCTTGCAGTCCCTGGGTTCTCAGACTCCTCTCCAGCTCCCAGTCCCTGGGATCTCGGACCGCAATCCAGTTCCGAGTCCCTGGGGTCTATGAAGCCTCTCCTGCGCTCCGTACCTGGGGTCTCAAAACTCTCTTTTGCTCCCAGTCCCTGGGGTCTCAGACCCTTTAACTACTCCCTGTCCCGGGGACCCAGGACCCCCTTCGGCTCCCAATACCTGGGGTCTCGGACGATTCTCCTGCTCCCAGGCACCGGGTCTCAGACCCTTCTCCTGCTCTCAGTACCTAGGGTCTCGGGCCCCTCTCCTGCTACTAGTCCCTAGAGTCTCGTACCACTCTCCTCCTTCCAGCCCCTCCGGTCACGGACCCCTCTCCTGTTCCCAGTCCTTCGTGTCTCAGAACATTCTCCCGGTCCCAGTCCCTAGTGTCTCGGACCCCTCTCCTGGTCCGAGTCCCTAGTGTCTCGGACTCCTCTCCTGCTCCCACTCACCAGGCATCAGACACCTCTCCTGTTCCAGGTCACTGGGGTCTTGGACCCAACTCCTGCTCTGTGTCCATGGGGTCTCAGATCCCTCCCCTGCTCGCAGTCCCTGGGATCCTGGTCCAATCTCCTGCTCCCGGACCCCGGCTCTCGGTCCCTTCTCCTGCTCCAAGTCCCAGGGGTCTCAGACGCCTCACCTGCACCCAGACCCTGGGGTCTCAGACCCATCTCCTGTTCCCAGTTCCTTGGGGTATGAAACTGCAATCCTGCTCCAAGTCCCTGGGGTCTCAGAACCCTCACCAGTTCCCAGTCCCTGGGGTCTCGGACACCTCTACTGCTCCCAGTCTCCTGGGTCTCGTATCCCTCTCCTGCTCCCAGTCCCCGGATCTCTGACCCCTCTCCTGCTCCTAGTTCTGGGGTCTCGGACCCCTCTCCTGCTCCCAAGCCCTGGGGTTTCGGACCTTTCTCCAGCTCTCAATCCCCGGGTCTCGGACCCCTCTCCTGCTCCCAGTCCCTGGGCTCTCGGACCACACTCCAGCACCCAATCCCAGGAGTCTATGAGCCCTCTCCTATTCCCAGTCGCCGGATCACAGTCCCCCCTTTTGCTCCCAATACAAGGGGGCTTGGACTCTAGTCCTGCTCCCAGTCCCTGGGGTTTCAGACTGCTCTCCTGCTCCCAGTCCATGGGGTCTCGGACCACTATCCTGCTCCGAGTCCATGGGGTCTTGGACCCCTCTCCTGCTCACAGTCCCTGGGGTCTCGGACCCCTCTCTGGCTCCCATTCCCTGGGGTTTCGGACCCTTCTTCTGCCAGACCCCGGCTCTCCGACCTCTCTCCTGCTCCCAGTCCCCGGGTCTCGTATATCTCTCCTGCTCCCACTCCCTGGGATCTCGGAGCCCTCTCCTACTCCCAGTCTCCAGGGTCTCAGGTACCTCTCCTGCTCCCAGTCCCTGGGGTCTCGGAATCCACCCTGGCTCCCAGACCCTTGGGTCTCGGAAACCCTCTCCTGCAAACAGTTGTTGGGGTCTCGGACCTGTCCCCTGTTCCCAGATTCTTGGGTCTCAGACACCTCTACTGCTCCCAGTCCCTGGGGTCTATGACCCCACTCCTGCTCCCAGTCAAAGGATCTCAGACACCTCTCCTGCTCCCATTCCATGGGGACTCAGACCCCTCTCCAGCTCCCAGTCCCTGGGCTCTCGGACCACTCTCCAGCACCCAATCCCAGGAGTCTATGAGCCCTCTCCTATTCCCAGTCGCCGGATCACAGTCCCCCCTTTTGCTCCCAATACAAGGGGGCTTGGACTCTAGTCCTGCTCCCAGTCCCTGGGGTTTCAGACTGCTCTCCTGCTCCCAGTCCATGGGGTCTCGGACCACTATCCTGCTCCGAGTCCATGGGGTCTTGGACCCCTCTCCTGCTCACAGTCCCTGGGGTCTCGGACCCCTCTCTGGCTCCCATTCCCTGGGGTTTCGGACCCTTCTTCTGCCAGACCCCGGCTCACGGACCTCTCTCCTGCTCACAGTCCCCGGGTCTCGTATATCTCTCCTGCTCCCACTCCCTGGGATCTCGGACCCATCTCCTACTCCCAGTCTCCAGGGTCTCAGGTACCTCTCCTGCTCCCAGTCCCTGGGGTCTCGGAATCCACCCCGGCTCCCAGTCACTTGGGTCTCGGAAACCCTCTCCTGCAAACATTCGTTGGGGTCTCGGACCTGTCCCCTGCTCCCTGCCACCGGGCCTCGGACCCATCTCCTACTCCCAGTCTCCAGGGTCTCAGGTAACTCCCCTGCTCCCAGTCCCTGGGGTCTCAGAATCCACCCTGGCTCCCAGACCCTTGGGTCTCGGAAACCCTCTCCTGCAAACAGTTGTTGGGGTTTCGGACCTGTCCCCTGTTCCCAGATTCTTGGGTCTCAGACACCTCTACTGCTCCCAGTCGCTGGGGTCTCAGGCCTCTCTCCTGCTTCCAGTCAAAGGATCTCAGACACCTCTCCTGCTCCCAGTCCCTGGGGTCTCAGGCCCCTCTCCTGCTTCCAGTCCCTGAAGTCTATGACCACACTCCTGCTCCCAGTCCCTTGGCTCTCGGACCCCTATCCAGCTCCCATGCCTTGGGGTCTCGGACCCCTCTCCTTTTTCCAGACCCCGGGTCTCTGACGCCTCTCCTGCTCACAGCCCCTGGGGTCTCTGACCCCTCTCTGGCTCCCATTCCCTGGGTTTTCGGTCCCTACTTCTGCCAGACCCCGGCTCTCGGACCTCTCTCCTGCTCCCATTCCCGGGTCTTGGACCCCTGTCCTGCTCCAAGTCCCCGGGTCTCAGACCACTCTCCTGTTCCCAGATCCTGGGTTCACAGACCCCTCTACTGCTCCCATTCCCTGGGGTCTTATACTCCACTCCTACTCACAGTCCCTGGGGTTCTCGGACCCCTCTACTTCGACCAGTCGCTGGAGTCTCAGAACCCTCAACTGCTCAAAGTCCCCGGATGACTGACTCCTCTCCTGCTTCCAGTCCCTGGGTCTCTGACCCCTCTCCTGCTCTCAGTCCCTGGGGTCTAAGATCCCTCTGCAGATCCAAGTCCCTGGGGTCTCGGACACCTCTCCTGCTCCCAGTTCCTGGGGTCATGGACCAATCTCCTGCTCCCGGTCCACGGGACTCAGACCTCTCACCTGCTCCCAATCCCAGGAGTCTATGAGCCCTCTCCTGCTCCCAGTCTCCGGATCACAGTCCCCCCTTCTGCTCCCAGTAATGGGTTCTTGGACCCAACCCCTGCTCCCAGTCCCTGGGGTCTCAGACTCCTCTCCTGCTCCCTATCCCTGGGGTCTCAGACTAATCTCCTGCTCCCTATCCCTGGGGTCTCAGACACCTCTCCTGCTCCCAGTCCCTGGGGTCTTAGACTCCTCTCCTGCTCCCTATCCATCGGGTCTATGAACACACTCCTGCGCCCAGTCCCTGGGGTCTGTCTCGGACCCCTCTCCTGCTTCCAGTCCCCAGATCTCAGACCCATCGCCTGCTCACAGACCCTGGGATCTCAGACCCCTCTACTGCTCCCAGTCCCTGGAGACTCAGACCCCATCTCCTGCTCCCAGTCCCTGGGCTCTCGGAACACTCTTCAGCACCCAAACCCAGGAGTCTATGAGCCCTCTCCTATTCCCAGTCGCTGGATCACAGTCCCCCCTTCTGCTCCCAATGCAAGGGGTCTTGGACTCTAGTCCTGTTCCCAGTCCCTGGGGTTTCAGACTGCTCTCCTGCTCCGAGTCCATGGGGTCTTGGACCCCTCTCCTGCTCACAGTCCCTGGGGTCTCGGACCCCTCTCTGGCTCCCATTCCCTGGGGTTTCAGACTGCTCTCCTGCTCCCAGTCCATGGGGTCTCGGTCCACTATTCTGCTCCCAGTCCCTGGGGTTTCAGACTGCTCTCCTGCTCCCAGTCCATGGGGTCTCGGTCCACTATTCTGCTCCCAGTCCATGGGGTCTTGGACTCCTCTCCTGCTCACAGTCCCTTGGGTCTCGGACCCCTCTCTGTCTCCCATTCCCTGGGTTTTCGGACCCTTCTTCTGCCAGACCCCAGCTCTCGGACCTCTCTCCTGCTCCCATTCCCGGGTCTTGAACCCCTGTCCTGCTCCAAGTCCCTGGGTCTCAGACCACTCTCCTGCTCCCAGTCCCTGGGGTCTCAGACTCCTCTCCTGCTCCCTATCCATGGGGTCTATGAACACACTCGTGCTCCCAGTCCCTGGGGTCTGTCTCGGACCCCTCTCCTGCTTCCAGTCCCCAGATCTCAGACTCATCGCCTGCTCAGAGTCCCTGGGGTCTGAGACCCCTCTACTGCTCCCAGTCCCTGGGGACTCAGACCCCTCTCCTGCTCCCAGTCTCTGGGCTCTCGGACGACTCTCCAGCACCCAATCCCAGGAGTCTATGAGCCCTCTCCTGCTCCCAGTCGCCGGATCACAGTCTCCCCTTCTGCTCCCAATACAAGGGGTCTTGGACTCTAGTCCTGCTCCCACTCCCTGGGGTTTCAGACTGCTCTCCTGCTCCCAGTCCATGGGGTCTTGGACCACTATCCTGCTCCCAGTCCATGGGGTCTTGGACCCCTCTCCTGCTCACAGTCCCGGGGGTCTCGGACCCCTCTCTGGCTCCCATTCCCTGGGGTTTCGGACCCTTCTTCTGCCAGACCCCGGCTCTCGGACCTCTCTCCTGCTCCCAGTCCCTGGGGACTCAGACCCCTCTCCTGCTCCCAGTCTCTGGGCTCTCAGACCACTCTCCTGCTCCCAATCCCAGGAGTCTATGAGCCCTCTCCTATTCCCAGTCCCCGGATCACAGTCCCCCCTTCTGCTCACAGTACGTGGTGTCTTGGACCCTAGTTCTGCTCCCAGTCCCTGGGGTTTCGGACCCATCTCCTACTGCTACACCCTGGCTCTCGGACCACTCTCCTGCTCCCAGTCCCTGGCGTCTTGGGCACCTCTCCTGCTCCCAGTCCCTGGGTTCTCGGACCCAACTCCTGCTCCCAGTCTTTGGGGTCTCAGACCCCACTCCTGTTCCCAGTCCCTGGGCTCTCGGACCACTCTCCTGCTTCCAGTCACTGGGCTCTCGGACCACTCTCCTGATCCCAATCCCAGGAGTCACTGAGCCCTCTTCTACTCCCATTCTCCGGATCACAGTCCCCCCTTCTGCTCCCAGTAATGGGGTCTTGGACCCTACTCCTGCTCCCAGTCCCTAGGGTCTCAGACCCCTCTCCTGCTCTCTATCCCTGGGGTCTCAGACTCCTCTCCTGCTCCCTATCCCTGGGGTCTCAGACCCATCTCCTGCTCCCAGTCCCTGGGCTCTCAGACACCTCTCCTGCTCCCTCTCCCTGTGGTCTCAGACTCCTCTCCTGCTCCATATCCATGGGGACTGGGATCCCTCTGCTGCTCCCAGTCCCTGGGGTCTATGAACCTTCTCTTGCGCCCAGTCGCTGAGGTCTGTCTCAGACCCCTCTCCTGCTCACAGTCCCTGGCGTCTCAGACCCTTCTGCTGCTCCCAGGCCTTGGGGTCTCGGACCCCTCTCCTGCTCCCACTCACCAGGCATCAGACACCTCTCCTGTTCCCAGTCACTGGGGTCTCGGACCCAACTCCTGCTCTCTGTCCCTGGGGTCTCAGATCCCTCCCCTGCTCGCAGTCCCTGGGATCTTGGACCACTCTCCTGCTCCCGGACCCCGGCTCTTGGTCCCTTCTCCTGCTCCAAGTCCCAGGGGTCTCAGACGCCTCACCTGCACCCAGTCCCTGGGATCTCAGACCCATCTCCTGTTCCCAGTTCTTTGGGGTCTGAAACACCAATCCTGCTCCCAGTCCCTGTGGTCTCAGAACCCTCACCAGTTCCCAGTCCCTGGGGTCGCGGACCCCTCTCCTGCTCCCAGTCCCCGGGTCTCGTATCCCTCTCCTGCTCCCACTCACTGGGGTCTCGGAGCCCTCTCCTACTCCCAGTCTCCAGGGTCTCAGGTACCTCTCCTGCTCCCAGTCCCTGGGGTCTCGGAATCCTCCCCGGCTCCCAGTCCCTTGGGTCTCGGAAACCCTCTCCTGGAAACAGTCGTTGGGGTCTCGGACCTGTCCCCTGCTCCCTGCCACCGGGCCTCGAACCTCTCTCCTGCTACCGGCCACCGGGTCTCGGACCCCTCTCCTGCTCCCAGTCACTGGGGTCTCAGACCCTTCTCCTGCTCCCAGTCCCACGGGTCTCAGACCATTTTCCTGGTCCCAATCCAGAGGGTCTCGGACCCCTCTCCTGTTCCCAGTCACCGGGTCTCAGACCGCTCTCATGTTACCAATCCCAGGGGTCTCAGACAACTCTCCTGTTCACAGTCCCTGGGGTCTCGGACCCCTCTGCTGCTCCCGGTCCAGTGGTCTCGGACACCTCTCCTGCTCTGGATCGCTGGGGTTTTGAACCCCTCTCCTGCTCCCAGTCCATGGGGTCTCAGATCACTCTCCAGTTCTCAGTCCCTGGGGTCTCGGACCCCTCTCCTGCTCCCAGTCCCTGGGGTCTATGAACCCTCCTCTGCTCCCCGACCCTGGGGTCTGTCTCGGACCCCTCTCCTGCCTCCAGACCCCGGGTGTCAGACCCCTCTCCTGCTCACAGTCCCTGGTGTCTCAGACCCTTCTGCTGCTCCCAGCCCTTGGGGTCTCGGACCCCACTCCTGCTCCTAGATTCTTGTGTCTCAGGCCCCTTTCCTGCTCCCAGACCCAAGTGTCTATGACACCTCTCCTGCTCCCAGACACCGGATCTCAGACCCCTCTCCTGCTCCCAGTCCCTGGGGTCTCAGGCCAGCTCTCTTGCTCTCAGGCCCTGGAGACTATGACACCTCTCCTGCTCCCAGTCACCGGATCTCAGACCCCTCTCCTGCTCCCAGTCCCTGGGGTGTCAGGCCCGCTCTCTTGCTCCCAGGCCCTCGAGACTATGACACCTCTCCTGCTCCCAATCACCGGATCTCAGATCCCTCTCCTGCTCAGAGTCCCTGGGGTCTCAGACCCTTCTGCTGCTCCCAGTCCTTGGTGTCTCGGACCCCACTCCTGCTCCCAGTCTCTTGGGTCTCGGACACCTCTCCTGCTCCCAGCCCATGGGGTCTCGGGCCCCTCTCCTGCTCCCAGTCACGGGAGTCTACGACCCCACTCCTGCCCCCGGTCCCCGGATCTCTGACCCCTCACCTGCTCCCAGACCCTGGGGTCTCGGACCCCTCTCCTGCTCCCAGGCCCTGGGGACTCAGACCCCTCCCCTGTTCCCAGTCCCTGGGATCTCGGACACCTCTCCTGCTCCCAATCCCAGGAGTCTATGAGCCCTCTCCTATTCCCATTCCCCGGATCACAGTACCCCCTTCTGCTCCCAGTACATGGGGTCTTGGATCCCATTCCTGCTCCCAGTCTCCTGGGTCTCGGACACCTCTCCTGCTCCCAGTCACTGGAGTCTATGACCCCACTCCTGCTCCCAGTCCCCGGATCTCTGACCCCTCTCCTGCTCCCAGACCCTGGGGTCTCGGACACCTCTCCTGCTCCCAGTCACCTGGGTCTCGGACACCTCTCCTGCTCCCAGTCACTGGAGTCTATGACCCCACTCCTGCTCCCAGTCCCCGGATCTCTGACCCCTCTCCTGCTCCCAGACCCTGGGGTCTCGGACACCTCTCCTGCTCCCAGTCACCTGGGTCTCGGACACCTCTCCTGCTCCCAGTCACTGGAGTCTATGACCCCACTCCTGCTCCCAGTCCCCGGATCTCTGACCCCTCTCCTGCTCCCAGACCCTAGGGTCTCGGACCCCTCTACTGCTCCCAGTCCCTGGGCTCTAGGACCACACTCCTGCTCCCAATCCCAGGAGTCTATGAGCCCTCTCCTATTCCCAGTCCCCGGATCACAGTCCCCCCTTCTGCTCCCAGTACAAGGGGTCTTGGAACCTAGTCCTGCTCCCAGTACCTGGGGTTTCAGACTCCTCTCCTGCTCCCAGTCCATGGGGTCTCGGCCCACTATCCTGCTCCCAGTCCATGGGGTCTCGGACCCCTCTCTGGCTCCCATTCCCTGGGGTTTTGGACCCTTCTGCTGCCAGACCCCGGCTCTCGGACCTCTCTCCTGCTCCCAGTCCCTGGGGACTCAGACCCCTCTCCTGCTCTCAGTCTCTGGGCTCTCAGACCACTCTCCTGCTCCCAAACCCAGGAGTCTATGAGCCCTCTCCTATTCCCAGTCCCCGGATCACAGTCCCCCCTTCTGCTCACAGTACATGGGGTCTTGTCCCCTAGTCCTGCTCCCAGTCCCTGGGGTTTCGCACCCATCTCCTCCTGCCAGACCCTGGCTCTCGGACCACTCTCCTGCTCCCAGTCCCTGGGTCTTGGATCCCTCTCCTGCTCCCAGTCTCTGGGGTCTCGGTCTCCTCCCCTGCTCCCAGTCCCTGGGGTCTATGAACCCTCTCCTGCTCCCAGTGCCTGGGGTCTGTCTCGCACCCCTATCCATCTTCCAGTCCCCAGCTCTCAGACCCCTCTCCTGCTCACAGTCCCTAGTGTCTCAGACACTTCTGCTGCTCCAAGTCCTTGGTGTCTCAGACGCCACTCCTGCTCCCAGTCCCTGGGGTCTTGAGCCCCTCTCCTGCTCCCAGTCCCTGGGGTCTTGGACCCTCTCCTGCTCCCAGTCCCTGGGGTCTCGGGCCCCACTCCTGCTTCTAGTCCCTGGGGTCTATGAAGCCTCTCCTGCTTCCAGTCCCTGGGTTTCAGACCCCTCTCCTGCTCTCAGTCCCTGGGGTCTCAGACCATTCTGCTGCTCCCAGTTTTTCGGGTCTCAGACACATCTCCTGTTCCCAGTCCCTGGGCTTGCGGACCCCTCTCCTGCTTCCAGTCACTGGGCTCTCGGACCCCTCTCCTGCGCCAAGTCCCCTGGTCTCAGAACCCTCACCTGCTCCCAGTCCCCGGGTCTCGGACCCCTCTCCTGCTCCCAGTCCCTGGGGTCTCAAAACTCTCTTTTGCTCTCAGTCCCTGGGGTCTCAGACCCTTTAACTACTCCCTGTCCCGGGGTCCCAGGCCCCTCTTCGGCTCCCAATACCTGGGGTCTCGGACGCCTCTCCTGCTCCCAGGCACCGGGACTCAGACCCTTCTCTTGCTCCCAGTCTGTGGGGTCTCGGAACACTCTCCTGCTCCCAGTCTCTTGGGTCACAGACCCCTCCATTGCTCCCAGTCCCTGGGGTCTTGGGTACCTCTTCTGCTCCCAGTACCTGGGGTCTCGGGCCCGTCTCCTGCTACCAGTCCCTAGAGTCTCGTACCGCTCTCCTGCTTCCAGTCCCTGGGGTCACGGACCCCTCCCCTGTTCCGAGTCCTTCGTGTCTCAGAACATTCTCCTGGTCCCAGTCCCTAGTGTCTTGGACCCCTCTCCTGGTCCCAGTACCTAGTGTCTCGGACCACTCTCCTGCTCCCACTCACCGGGACTCAGACACCTCTCCTGTTCCCAGTCACTGCGGTCTCGGACCCAGCTCCTGCTCTCAGTCCCTGGGGTCTCAGATCCCTCCCCTGCTCGCAGTCCCTGGGATCTTGGACCACTCTCCTGCTCCCGGACCCCTGCTCTCCGTCTCTTCTCCTGCTCCAAGTCCCTGGGGACTCAGATGCCTCTCCTGCGCCCAGTCCCTGGGGTCTCAGACCCATCTCCTGTTCCCAGTTCCTTGGGGTCTCAAACACCAATCCTGCTCCCAGTCCCTGGGGTCACAGAACCCTCACCAGTTCCCAGTCCCTGGGGTCTTGTACCCCTCTCCTCCTCCCAGTCCCCGGGTCTCGTATACCTCTCCTGCTCCCACTCCCTGGGATCTCGGAGCCCTCTCCTACTCCCAGTCTCCAGGGTCTCAGGTACCTCTCCTGCTCCCAGTCCCTGGGGTCTCGGAATCCACCCCGGCTCCCAGTCCCTTGGGTCTCAGAAACTCTCTCCTGCAAACAGTCGTTGGGGTCTCAGACCTGTCCCCTGCTCCCTGCCACTGGGCCTCGGACCCCTCTCCTGCTACCGGCCACCGGGTCTCGGACCCCTCTCCTGGTCCCAGTCGCTGGGGTCTCGGATCCTTCTCCTGCTCCCAGTCCCTCGGTTCTCAATCCAGAGGGTCTCGGTCCCCTCTCCTGTTCCCAGTCACCGGGTCTCAGACCGCTCTCATGTTACCAATTCCAGGGGACTCAGACCCCTCTCCTGTTCCCAGTCCCTGGGGTCTCGGACCCCTCTGCTGCTCCCGGTCCAGGGGTATCGGACACCTCTCCTGCTCTGGATCGCTGGGGTTTCGAACCCCTCTCCTGCTCCCAGTCCCTGGGGTCTCGGAATCCACCCCGGCTCCCAGTCCCTTGGGTCTCGGAAAACTTCTCCTGCAAACAGTCATTGCGGTCTTGGACCTGTCCCCTGCTTCCTGCCACCGGGCCTCGGGCCAATCTCCTACTCCCAGTCTCCAGGGTCTCAGGTACCTCTCCTGCTCCCAGTCCCTGGGGTCTCGGAATCCACCCTGGCACCCAGTCCCTTGGGTGTCGGAAACCCTCTCCAGCAAACAGTTGTTGGGGTCTCGGACCTGTCCCCGGCTCCCAGATTCTTGGGTCTCAGACACCTCTACTGCTCCCAGTCCCTGGGGTCTCAGGCCCCTCTCCTGCTTCCAGTCCCTGGAGTCTATGACCACACTCCTGCTCCCAGTCCCTCCGCTCTCGGACCCCTATCCAGCTCCCATGCCCTGGGGTCTCGGACCCCTCTCCTGCTCTCAATCCCTGGGGTCTAAGATCCCTCTGCAGTTCCAAGTCCCTGGGGTCTCGGACACCTCTCCTGCTCCCAGTTCCTGGGGTCATGGACCAATCTCCTGCTCCCGGTCCGCGGGACTCAGACCCCTCTCCTGCTCCCAATCCCAGGAGTCTATGAGCCCTCTCCTGCTCCCAGTCCCCGGATCACAGTCCCCCCTTCTGCTCCCAGTAATGGGTTCTTGGACCCAATCCCTGCTGTCAGTCCCTGGGGTCTCAGACTCCTCTCCTGCTCCCTATCCTTGGGGTCTCAGACTAATCTCCTGCTCCCTATCATTGGGGTCTCAGACACCTCTCCTGCTCCTAGTCCCTGGGGTCTCAGACACCTCTCCTGCTCCGAGTCCCTGGGGTCTCAGACACCTGTCCTGCTCCTAGTCCCTGGGGTTTCAGACACTTCTCCTGCTCCCAGTCCCTGTGGTCTCAGACTCCTCTCCTGCTCCCTATCCATGGGGTCTGGGATCCCTCTCCTGCTCCCAGTCCCTGGGGTCTATGAGCCTTCTCCTGCGCCCAGTCACTGAGGTCACTCTCGGACCCCTCATTTGCTTCCAGTCCCCTGGACTCAGACCCCTCTCCTGCTCACAGTCCCTGGTGTCTCAGACCCTTCTGCTGCTCCCAGGCCTTGGGGTCTTGGACCCCACGCCTGCTCACAGTCTCTTGGGTCTCGGACACCTTTCCTGCTCCCAGTCCATGGAGTCTCGGGCCCATCACCTGCTCCCAGTCCCTGGGGTCTCAGAACACTATCCTCCTGCCAGTCCGCCTGTCTCAGGCCCTTCTCCTGCTCCCAGACCCTGGGGTCTCGGTCCAATCTCCTGCGCCAAGTCCCCAGGTCTCAGAACCCTCACCTGCTCCCAGTCCCCGGGTCTCGGAACCCTCTCCTGCACCCAGTCCCTGGGGTCTCAGACCCTTTAACTACTCCTTGTCCCAGCGAACCAGGCCCCGCTTCGGCTCCCAATACCTGAGGTCTCGGACACCTCTATTGCTCCCAGGCATCGGGTCTCAGACAGTTCTCTTGCTCCCAGTCCGTGGGGTCTCGGAACCCTCTCCTGCTCCCAGTACCTGGGGTCTCGGGCCCCTCTCCTGCTACCAGTCCCTAGAGTCTCATACCGCTCTCCTGCTTCCAGTCCCTGGGGTCACGGACCCCTCTCCTGTTCCCAGTCCTTCGTGTCTCAGAACATTCCCCTGGTCCCAGTCCCTAGTGTCTCGGACCCCTCTCCTGGTCCCAGTCCCTAGTGTCTCGGACCCCTCTCCTGCTCCCAGTACCAGGGGTCTCGGGCCCCTGTCCTGCTCCCAGTCACCGGATCTCAGACACTTCTCCTGCTCCCAGTCCCTGGGATCTCGGACCACTCTCCTGCTCCCAATCCCAGGAGTCTATGAGCCCTCTTCTACTCCCAGTCCACAGATCACAGTCCCAATTCTGCTCACAGTCCCTGGAGTCCCAGACCCTTCTTATGCTTCCAGTCCCTGGGTTCTCGGACCCCACTCCTGCTCGCAGTCTGTTGGGTCTTGGACACCTCTCCTGCTCCAAGTCCCTGGGGTTGCGGACATTTCTCCTGCCCGACCCTGGCTCTCGGACCGCTCTCCTGCTCCCAGTCCATGGGGTCTATGAACCCTCACCTGCTCCGGGGCCCCAGATCTCAGACCACTCTCCTGCTCCCAGTACCTGGGGCCTCAGACACCTCTCCTGCTCCCAGTGCCTGGGGTCATTGACCAATCTCCTGCTCCCGGTCCGCGGGACTCAGACCCCTCTCCTGCTCCCAATCCCAGGAGTCTATGAGCCCTCTCCTGCTCCCAGTCCCCGGATCACAGTCCCCCCTTCTGCACCCAGTAATGGATTCTTGGACCCTACTCCTGCTCCCAGTCCCTGGGGTCTCAGACTCCTCTCCTGCTCCCTATCCCTGGGGTCTCATACACCTCTCCTGCTCCCAGTCCCTGGGGTCTCAGACTCCTTTCCTGCTCCCTATCCATGGGGTCTATGAACACACACCTGCGCCCAATACCTGAGGTCTGTCTCGGACCCCTCTCCTGCTCCCAATCCCAGGAGTCTATGAGCTCTCTCCTATTCCCAGTTCCTGGATCACATTCCCCTCCTCTGCTCCCATTACATGGGGTCTGGGATCCTAGACCTGCTCCCAGTCCCTGGGGTCTCGGACCCCTCTCCTGCTCACAGTCCCTGGGGTCTATGAAGCCTCTCCTGCGCCCAGTCCCTGGGGTCTGCCTCGGATCCCTTTCCTGCTTCCAGTCGCTGGGTATCAGACCCCTCTCCTGCTCCCAGTCCCTGGGCTCTCGGACCACTCTCCAGCACCCAATCCCAGGAGTCTATGAGCCCTCTCCTATTCCCAGTCGCCGGATCACAGTCCCCCCTTCTGCTCCCAGTACAAGGGGTCTTGGACTCTAGTCCTGCTCCCAGTCCCTGGGGTTTCAGACTGCTCTCCTGCTCCCAATCCATGGGGTCTCGGACCACTATCCTGCTCCCAGTCCATGGGGTCTTGGACCCCTCTCCTGCTCACAGTCCCTGGGGTCTCAGACCCCTCTCTGGTTCCCATTCCCTGGGGTTTCGGACCATTCTTCTGCCAGACCCCGGCTCTCGGACCTCTCTCCTGCTCCCAGTCCCTGGGGACTCAGACCCCTCTCCTGCTCCCAGTCTCTGGACTCTCAGACCACTCTCCTGCTCCCAATCCCAGGAGTCTATGAGCCCTCTCCTATTCCCAATCCCCGGATCACAGTCCCCCCTTCTGCTCACAGTACATGGTGTCTTGGATCCTAGTCCTGCTTCCAGTCCCAAGGGTTTCGGACCCATCTCCTCCTGCTAGACAGTGGCTCTGGGACCACTCTCCTGCTCCCAGTTCCTGGGGTCTTGGGGCCCTCTACTGCTCCCAGTCCTTGGGGTCTCAGACCTCTCTCCTGCTCCGTATCCCTGGGGTCTCAGACTCCTCTCCTGCTCCCTATCTCTGGGCTCTCAGACACCTCTCCTGCTTCCAGTCCCTGTGGTCTCAGACTCCTCTCCTGCTCCCTATCCATGGGGTCTGGGATCCTTCTCCTGCTCCCAGTCCCTGGGGTCTATGAACCTTCTCCTGCGCCCAGTCGCTGAGGTCTGTCTCGGACCTCTCTTTTGCTTCCAGTCCCCTGGTCTCAGACCCCTCTCCTGCTCACAGTCCCTGGCGTCTCAGACCCTTCTGCTGCTGCCAGGCCTCGGGGTCTCGGACCCCACGCCTGCTCACTGTCTCTTGGGTCTCGGACACCTTTCCTGCTCCCAGTCCATGGAGTCTCGGGCCCATCACCTGCTCCCAGTCCCTGGGGTCTCAGAACACTATCCTCCTGCCAGTCCGCGTGTCTCAGGCCCCTTCTCCTGCTCCTAGACCCTGGGGTCTCAGTCCAATCTCCTGCGCCAAGTCCCCAGGTCTCAGAAACCTCACCTGCTCCCAGTCCCCGGGTCTCAGACCCGCCTCCTGCTCCCAGTGCCTGGGGTCTCAGACCCTTTAACTACTCCATGTCCCAGCGAACCAGGCCCCGCTTCGGCTCCCAATACCTGAGGTCTCGGACACCTCTATTGCTCCCAGGCATCGGGTCTCAGACAGTTCTCTTGCTCCCAGTCCGTGGGGTCTCGGAACCCTCTCCTGCTCCCAGTACCTGGGGTCTCGGGCCCCTCTCCTGCTACCAGTCCCTAGAGTCTCATACCGCTCTCCTGCTTCCAGTCCCTGGGGTCACGGACCCCTCTCCTGTTCCCAGTCCTTCGTGTCTCAGAACATTCCCCTGGTCCCAGTCCCTAGTGTCTCGGACCCCTCTCCTGGTCCCAGTCCCTAGTGTCTCGGACCCCTCTCCTGCTCCCAGTACCAGGGGTCTCGGGCCCCTGTCCTGCTCCCAGTCACCGGATCTCAGACACTTCTCCTGCTCCCAGTCCCTGGGATCTCGGACCACTCTCCTGCTCCCAATCCCAGGAGTCTATGAGCCCTCTTCTACTCCCAGTCCACAGATCACAGTCCCAATTCTGC
Organism: Isurus oxyrinchus; assembly: GCA_026770705.1. Taxonomy (NCBI): domain Eukaryota; kingdom Metazoa; phylum Chordata; class Chondrichthyes; order Lamniformes; family Lamnidae; genus Isurus; species Isurus oxyrinchus. The sequence goes on from JANJGN010000080.1 coordinate 2,097,073, forward strand.
TCACAGTCCCTGGAGTCCCAGACCCTTCTTATGCTTCCAGTCCCTGGGTTCTCGGACCCCACTCCTGCTCGCAGTCTGTTGGGTCTTGGACACCTCTCCTGCTCCAAGTCCCTGGGGTTGCGGACATTTCTCCTGCCCGACCCTGGCTCTCGGACCGCTCTCCTGCTCCCAGTCCATGGGGTCTATGAACCCTCACCTGCTCCCAGGCCCCAGATCTCAGACCACTCTCCTGCTCCCAGTACCTGGGGCCTCAGACACCTCTCCTGCTCCCAGTGCCTGGGGTCATTGACCAATCTCCTGCTCCCGGTCCGCGGGACTCAGACCCCTCTCCTGCTCCCAATCCCAGGAGTCTATGAGCCCTCTCCTGCTCCCAGTCCCCGGATCACAGTCCCCCCTTCTGCACCCAGTAATGGATTCTTGGACCCTACTCCTGCTCCCAGTCCCTGGGGTCTCAGACTCCTCTCCTGCTCCCTATCCCTGGGGTCTCAGACACCTCTCCTGCTCCCAGTTCCTGGGGTCTCAGACTCCTTTCCTGCACCCTATCCATGGGGTCTATGAATACAACCCTGCGCCCAATCCCTGGGGTCTGTCTCGGACCCCTCTCCTGCTCCCAATCCCAGGAGTCTATGAGCCCTCTCCTATTCCCAGTTCCTGGATCACATTCCCCTCCTCTGCTCCCATTACATGGGGTCTGGGATCCTAGACCTGCTCCCAATCCCAGGAGTCTATGAGCCCTCTTCTACTCCCAGTCCCCAGATCACAGTCCTACTTCTGCTCACAGTCCCTGGAGTCCCAGACCCTTCTTATGCTTCCAGTCCCTGGGTTCTCGGACCCCACTCCTGCTCGCAGTCTGTTGGGTCTTGGACACCTCTCCTGCTCCAAGTCCCTGGGGTTGCGAACATTTCTCCTGCCCGACCCCGGCTCTCGGACCGCTCTCCTGCTCCCAGTCCATGGGATCTATGAACCCTCACCTGCTCCCAGGCCCCGGATCTCAGACCACTCTCCTACTCCCAGTACCTGGGGCCTCAGACACCTCTCCTGCTCCCAGTGCCTGGGGTCATGGACCAATCTCCTGCTCCCGGTCCGCGGGACTCAGACCCCTCTCCTGCTCCCAATCCCAGGAGTCTATGAGCCCTCTCCTGCTCCCAGACCCCGGATCACAGTCCCCCCTTCTGCTCCCAGTAATGGATTCTTGGACCCTACACCTGCTCCCAATCCCTGGGGTCTCAGACTCCTTTCCTGCACCCTATCCATGGGGTCTATGAATACAACCCTGCGCCCAATCCCTGGGGTCTGTCTCGGACCCCTCTCCTGCTCCCAATCCCAGGAGTCTATGAGCCCTCTCCTATTCCCAGTTCCTGGATCACATTCCCCTCCTCTGCTCCCATTACATGGGGTCTGGGATCCTAGACCTGCTCCCAGTCCCTGGGGTCTCGGACCCCTCTCCTGCTCACAGTCCCTGGGGTCTATGAAGCCTCTCCTGCGCTCAGTCCCTGGGGTCTGTCTCGGATCCCTCTCCTGCTTCCAGTCGCTGGGTATCAGACCCCTCTCCTGCTCCCAGTCCCTGGGCTCTAGGACGACTCTCCAGCACCCAATCCCAGGAGTCTATGAGCCCTCTCCTATTCCCAGTCGCCGGATCACAGTCCCCCCTTCTGCTCCCAGTACAAGGGGTCTTGGACTCTAGTCCTGCTCCCAGTCCCTGGGGTTTCAGACTGCTCTCCTGCTCCCAGTCCATGGGGTCTCGGACCACTATCCTGCTCCCAGTCCATGGGGTCTTGGACCCCTCTCCTGCTCACAGTCCCTGGGGTCTGAGACCCCTCTCTGGCTCCCATTCCCTGGGGTTTCGGACCATTCTTCTGCCAGACCCCGGCTCTCGGACCTCTCTCCTGCTCCCAGTCCCTGGGGACTCAGTCCCCTTTCCTGCTCCCAGTCTCTGGACTCTCAGACCACTCTCCTGCTCCCAATGCCAGGAGTCTATGAGCCCTCTCCTATTCCCAGTCCTCGGATCACAGTCCCCCCTTCTGCTCACAGTACATGGTGTCTTGGACCCTAGTCCTGCTTCCAGACCCTGGGGTTTCAGACCCATCTCCTCCTGCTAGACACTGGCTGTCGGACCACTCTCCTGCTCCCAGTTCCTGGGGACTTGGGGCCCTCTGCTGCTCCCAGTCCTTGGGGTCTAAGACCTCTCTCCTGCTCCGTATCCCTGGGGTCTCAGACTCCTCTCCTGCTCCCTATCTCTGGGCTCTCAGACACCTCTCCTGCTTCCAGTCCCTGTGGTCTCAGACTCCTCTCCTGCTCCCTATCCATGGGGTCTGGGATCCTTCTCCTGCTCCCAGTCCCTGGGGTCTATGAACCTTCTCCTGCGCCCAGTCGCTGAGGTCTGTCTCGGACCTCTCTTTTGCTTCCAGTCCCCTGGTCTCAGACCCCTCTCCTGCTCACAGTCCCTGGCGTCTCAGACCCTTCTGCTGCTGCCAGGCCTCGGGGTCTCGGACCCCACGCCTGCTCACTGTCTCTTGGGTCTCAGACACCTTTCCTGCTCCCAGTCCATGGAGTCTCGGGCCCATCACCTGCTCCCAGTCCCTGGGGTCTCAGAATACTATCCTCCTGCCAGTCCGCGTGTCTCAGGCCCTTCTCCTGCTCCTAGACCCTGGGGTCTCAGTCCAATCTCCTGCGCCAAGTCCCCAGGTCTCAGAACCCTCACCTGCTCCCAGTCCCCGGGTCTCAGACCCGCCTCCTGCTCCCAGTGCCTGGGGTCTCAGACCCTTTAACTACTCCCTGACCCGGCGACCCAGGCACCTCTTCGGCTCCCAATACCTGGGGTCTCGGACGCCTCTCCTGCTCCCAGGCACCGGGTCTCAGACACTTCTCTTGCTCCCAGTCCGTGGGGTCTCAGAACCCTCTCCTGCTCCCAGTCTCTTGGGTCACAGACCCCTCCATTGCTCCCAGTCCCTGGGGTCTTGGGTACCTCTCCTGCTCCCAGTACCTGGGGTCTCCGGCCCCTCTCCTGCTACCAGTCCCTAGAGTCTCGTACCGCTCTCCTGCTGCCAGTCCCTGGGGCCTCGGACCCCTCTCCTGTTCCCAGTCCTTCGTGTCTCAGAACATTCTCCTGGTCCCAGTCCCTAGTGTCTCGGACCCCTCTCCTGGTGAAAGTCCCTAGTGTCTCGGACCCCTCTCCTGCTCCCAGTACCTGGGGTCTCGGGCCCCTCTCCTGCTCCCTGTCACCGGATCTCAGACACTTCTCCTGCTCCCAATCCCTGGGATCTCGGACCACTCTCCTGCTCCCAATCCCAGGAGTCTATGAGCCCTCTTCTACTCCCAGTCCCCAGATCACAGTCCTACTTCTGCTCATAGTCCCTGGAGACCCAGACCCTTCTGCTGCTTCCAGTCCCTGGGGTCTCGGACCCCACTCCTGCTCTCAGTCTGTTGGGTCTCGGACACCTCTCCTGCTCCCAGTCCCTGGGGTTGCGGACCTTTCTCCTGCCCGACCCCGGCTCTCGGACCGCTCTCCTGCTCCCAGTCCCTGGGGTCTATGAACCCTCACCTGCTCCCAGGCCCCGGATCTCAGACCACTCTCCTGCTCCCAGTACCTGGGGTCTCAGACAGCTCTCCTGCTCCCAGAGCCTGGGGTCATGGACCAATCTCCTGCTCCCAGTTCGCGGGACTCAGACCCCTCTCCTGCTCCCAATCCCAGGAGTCTACGAGCCCTCTCCTGCTCCCAGACCCCGGATCACAGTCCCCCCTTCTGCTCCCAGTAATGGGTTCTTGGACACTACTCCTGCTCCCAGTCCCTGGGGTCTCAGACTCCTCTCCTGCTCCCTATCCATGGGGTCTATGAACACACTCCTGCGCCCATTCCCTGGGGTCTGTCTCGGACCCCTCTCCTGCTTCCAGTCCACAGATCTCAGACCCCTCGCCTGTTCACAGACCCTGGGGTTTCAGACCACTCTCTCGCTCCCAGTCTCTGGGCTCTCAGAACACACTCCAGCACCCAATCCCAGGAGTCTATGAGCCCTCTCCTATTCCCAGTCGCCGGATCACAGTCCCCCCTTCTGCTCCCATTACAAGGGGTCTTGGACTCTAGTCCTGCTCCCAGTCCCTGGAGTTTCGGACCACTATCCTGCTCCCAGTCCATGGGGTCTTGGACCCCTCTCCAGCTCACAATCCCTGGTGTCTCGGACCCCTCTCTGGCTCCCATTCACTGGGTTTTGGACCCTTCTTCTGCCAGACCCCGGCTCTCGGACCACTCTCCTGCTCTCAATCCCAGGAGTCCATGAGCTCTCTCCTATTCCCAGTGCCCGGATCTCAGTCCCCCCTTCTGCTCACAGTACATGGGGTTTTGGACCCTAGTCCTGCTCCCAATCCCTGGGGTTTCGGACCCATCTCCTCCTGCCAGACCCTGGCTCTCGGACCACTTTCCTGCTCCCAGTCCCTGGGTTCTTGGACCCCTCTCCTGCTCCCAGTCTCTGGGGTCTCGGTCTCCTCCGCTGCTCCTAGTCCCTGGGGTCTATGAACCCTCTCCTGCTCCCAGTGCCTGGGGTCTGTCTCGCACCATATCCTTCTTCCAGTCCCCGGGTCTCAGACCCCTCTCCTGCTCACAGTCCCTGGGGTCTTGGGCCCCTCTACTGCTCCCAGTCCCTGGGGTCTTGGGCCCCTCTACTGCTCCCAGGCCCTGGGGCCTCAGACTCCTCTCCTGCTCCCTATCCTTGGGGTCTGGGACTCCTCTCCTGCTCCCAGTCCCTGGGGTCTATGAACACTCTCCTGTGGCCAGTCGCTTGGGTTTGTCTCGGACCCCTCTCTTGCTTCCAGTCCCCTGGTCTCAGCCCCCTCTCCTGCTCACAGTCCGTGGCGTCTCAGACCCTTCTGCTGCTCCCAGGCCTTGGGGTCTCGGACCCCACTCCTGCTTACTGTCTCTTGGGTCTCGGACACCTTTCCTGCTCCCAGTCCATGGAGTCTCGGGCCCGTCTCCTGCTCCCAGTCCCTGGGGTCTCAGAACACTATCCTTCTGCCAGTCCGCATGTCTCAGGCCCCTCTCCTGCTCCCAGACCCTGGGGTCTCAAAACTCTCTTCTGCTCTCTGTCCCTGGGGTCTCAGACCCTTTAACTATTCCCTGTCCCGGGGACCCAGGCCCCTCTTCGGCTCCCAATACCTGGGGTCTCGGACGCCCCTCCTGCTCCCAGGCACCGGGTCTCAGACCCTTCTCTTGCTCCCAGTCCGTGGGGTCTTGGAACCCTCTGCAGCTCCCAGTCTCTTGGGTCACAGACCCCTCCATTGCTCCCAGTCCCTGGGGTCTTGGGTACCTCTCCTGCTCCCAGTACCTGGGGTCTCCGGCCCCTCTCCTGCTACCAGACCCTAGAGTCTTGTACCGCTCTCCTGCTTCCAGTCCCTGGGGTCACGGACCCCTCTGCTGTTCCCAGTCCTTCGTGTCTCAGAACATTCTCCTGGTCCCAGTCCCTAGTGTCTCGGACCCCTTTCCTGGTCCCAGTCCCTAGTGTCTCGGACCACTCTCCTGCTCCCACTCACCGGGACTCAGACACCTCTCCTGTTCCCAGTCACTGGGGTCTCGGACCCAGCTCCTGCTCTCAGTCCTTGGGGTCTCAGATCCCTCCCCTGCTCGCAGTCCCTGGGATCTTGGACCACTCTCCTGCTCCCGGACCCCTGCTCTCCGTCTCTTCTCCTGCTCCAAGTCCCTGGGGTCTCAGACGCCTCTCCTGCACCCAGGCTCTGGGGTCTCAGACCCATCTCTTGTTCCCAGTTCCTTGGGGTCTCAAATACCAATTCTGCTCCCAGTCGCTGGGGTCTCAGAACCCTCACCAGTTCCCAGTCCCTGGGGTCTCGGACCACTCTCCTGCTCCCATTCCCCGGGTCTCGTATCCCTCTCCTGCTCCCACTCCCTGGGGTCTCGGAGCCCTCTCCTACTCCCAGTCTCCAGGGCCACAGGTTAGACCCCTCTCCTGGTCCCAGTCGCTGGGGTCTCGGACCCTTCTCCTGCTCCCAGTCCCTCGGTTCTCAGACCATTTTCCTGGTCCCAATCCAGAGGGTCTCGAACCCTCTCCTGTTCCCAGTCACCGGGTCTCAGACCGCTCTCATGTTACCAATTCCAGGGGTCTCAGACCCCTCACATGTTCCCAGTCCCTGGGGTTTCGGACCCCTCTGCTGCTCCCGGTCCAGGGGTCTCAGATCACTCTCCAGTTCTCAGTCCCTGGGGTCTCGGACCCCTCTTCTGCTCCCAGTCCCTGGGGTCTCAGAGCCCTCTCCTACTCCCAGTCTCCAAGGGCTCAGGTACCTCTCCTGCTCCCAGTCCCTTGGGTCTCGGAAACCCTCTCCTGCGAACGGTAGTTGGGGTCTCGGACCTGTCCCCTGCTCCCTGCCACCGGGCCTCGGACCCTTCTCCTGCTACCGGCCACCGGGTCTCGGACCCATCTCCTACTCCCAGTCTCCAGGGTCTCAGGTAACTCTCCTGCTCCCAGTCCATGGGGTCTTGGACCACTATCCTGCTCACAGTCCCTGGGGTCTTGGACCCCTCTCCTGCTCACAGTCCCTGGGGTCTCGGACCCCTCTCTGGCTCCCATTCCCTGGGGTTTCGGACCCTTCTTCTGCCAGACCCCGGCTCTCGGACCTCTCTCCTGCTCCCAGTCCCTGGGGACTCAGTCCCCTTTCCTGCTCCCAGTCTCTGGACTCTCAGACCACTCTCCTGCTCCCAATGCCAGGAGTCTATGAGCCCTCTCCTATTCCCAGTCCTCGGATCACAGTCCCCCCTTCTGCTCACAGTACATGGTGTCTTGGACCCTAGTCCTGCTTCCAGACCCTGGGGTTTCGGACCCATCTCCTCCTGCTAGACACTTGCTCTCGGACCACTCTCCTGCTCCCAGTCCCTGGGATCTTGGACCACTCTCCTGCTCCCGGACGCCTGCTCTCGGTCTCTTCTCCTGCTCCAAGTCCCTGGGGTCTCAGACGCCTCTCCTGCGCCCAGTCCCTGGGGTCTCAGACCCATCTCCTGTTCCCAGTTCCTTGGGGTCTCAAACACAAATCCTGCTCCCAGTCCCTGGGTCTCAGAACACTCACCATTTCCCAGTCCCTGGGGTCTCAGACCACTCTCCTGCTCCCAGTCCCCGGGTCTCGTATCCCTCTCCTGCTCCCACTCACTGGGGTCTCGGAGCCCTCTCCTACTCCCAGTCTCCCGGGTCTCAGGTACCTCTCCTGCTCCCAGTCCCTGGGGTCTCGGAATCCACCCCGGCTCTCAGTCCCTTGGGTCTCGGAAACCCTCTCCAGCAAACAGTCGTTGGGGTCTCGGACCTGTCCCCTGCTCCCTGCCACCGGGCCTCGGTCCCCTCTCCTGCTACTGGCCACCGGGTCTTGGACCCCTCTCCTGGTCCCTGTTGCTGGGATCTCGGACCCTTCTCCTGCTCCCAGTCCCACGGGTCTCAGACCATTTTCCTGGTCCCTATCCAGAGGGTCTCGGAACTGTCTCCTGTTCCCAGTCACCGGGTCTCAGACCGCTCTCATGTTACCAATCCCAGGGGTCTCAGACCCCTCTCATGTTCCCAGTCCCTGGGGTCTCGGACCCCTCTGCTGCTCCCAGTCCAGGGGTCTCGGACACCTCTCCTGCTCTGGATCGCTGGGGTTTCGAACCCCTCTCCTGCTCCCAGTCCATGGGGTCTCAGATCACTCTCCAGTTCTCAGTCCCTGGGGTCACGGACCCCTCTCCTACTCCCAGTCTCCAAGGTCTCAGGTACCTCTCCTGCTCCCAGTCCCTGGGGTCTCGGAGCCCTCTCCTACTCCCAGTCTCCAAGGTCTCAGGTACCTCTCCTGCTCCCAGTCCCTGGGGTCTCGGAATCCACCCCGGCTCCCAGTCCCTTGGGTCTCGTACACCCTCTCCTGCGAGAGGTAGTTGGGGTCTCGGACCTGTCCCCTGCTCCCTGCCACCGGGCCTCGGACCCTTCTCCTGCTACCAGCCACCGGGTCTCGGACCCATCTCCTACTCCAGGTCTCCAGGGTCTCAGGTAACTCTCCTGCTCCCAGTCCATGGGGTCTCGGACCACTATTTGCTCCCAGTCGATGGGGTCTTGGACCCCTCTCCTGCTCACAGTCCCTGGGGTCTGAGACCCCTCTCTGGCTCCCATTCCCTGGGGTTTCGGACCCTTCTTCTGCCAGACCCCAGCTCTCGGACCTCTCTCCTGCTCCCAGTCCCTGGGGACTCAGTCCCCTCTCCTGCTCCCAGTCTCTGGACTCTCAGACCACTCTCCTGCTCCCAATCCCAGGAGTCTATGAGCCCTCTCCTATTCCCAATCCCCGGATCACAGTCCCCCCTTCTGCTCACAGTACATGGTGTCTTGGACCCTAGTCCTGCTTCCAGTCCCTGGGGTTTCGGACCCATCTCCTCCTGCTAGACACTTGCTCTCGGACCACTCTCCTGCTCCCAGTCCCTGGGGTCTTGGGCCCCTCTCCTGCTCCCAGTCCTTGGTGTCTCGGACCCCACTCCTGCTCCCAGTCCTTGGGGTCCATGAAGCCTCTCCTGCTTCCAGTCCCTGGGTATCAGACCCCTCTCCTGCTCACAGTCCTTGGGGTCTGGGAACCTTCTGCGGCTCCCAGTCTTTGCGGTCTCGGACCCCACTCCTGCTCCCAGTCTCCTGGGTATCGGACGCGTCTCCTGTTCCCAGTCCCTAGGCTCTCGGACCACTCTCCTGCTCCCAATCCCATGCGTCAATGAGCCCTCTCCCACTCCCAGTCCCCAGATCACAGTCCCCCCTTCTGCTCCCAGTAATGGGGTCTTGGACCCTACTCCTGCTCCCGGTCCCTAGGGTCTCAGACCCCTCTCCTGCTCTCTATCCCTGGGGTCTCAGACTCCTCTCCTGCTCCCTATCCATGGCGTCTGGGATCCCTCTCCTGCTCCCAGTCCCTGGGGTCTTTGAACCTTCTCCTGCGCCCAGTCGCTGAGGTCACTCTCGGACCCCTTTCTTGCTTCCAGTCCCCTGGTCGCAGACCCCTCTCCTGCTCACAGTCCCTGGCGTCTCAGACCCTTCTGCTGCTCCCAGGCCTTGGGGTCTCGGACCCCACTCCTGCTCACTGTCTCTTGGGTCTCGGACACCTTTCCTGCTCCCAGTCCATGGAGTCTCGGGCCCATCACCTGCTCCCAGTCCCTGGGGTCTCAGAACACTATCCTCCTGCCAGTCCGCCTGTCTCAGGCCCTTCTCCTGCTCCCAGACCCTGGGGTCTCGGTCCGCTCTCCTGCGCCAAGTCCCCAGGTCTCAGAACCCTCACCTGCTTCCAGTCCCCGGGTCTCGGAACCCTCTCCTGCTCCCAGTCCCTGGGGTCTCATAACTCTCTTTTGCTCTCAGTCCCTGGGGTCTCAGACCCTTTAACTACTCCCTGTCCCGGCGACCCAGGACTCTCTTCGGCTCCCAATACCTGGGGTCTCGGACGCCTCTCCTGCTCCCAGGCACCCGTCTCAGACACTTCGCTTGCTCCCAGTCCATGGGGTCTCGGAACCCTCTCCTGCTCCCAGTCTCTTGGGTCACAGACCCCTCCATTGCTCCCAGTCCCTGGGGTCTTGGGTACCTCTCCTGCTCCCAGTACCTGGGGTCTCCGGCCCCTCTCCTGCTTCCAGTCCCAAGAGTCTCGTACCGCTCTCCTGCTTCCAGTCCCTGGGGTCACGGACCCCTCTCCTGTTCCCAGTCCTTCGTGTCTCAGAACTTTCTCCTGGTCCCAGTCCCTAGTGTCTCGGACACCTCTCCTGGTCCCAGTCCCTAGTGTCTCGGACCCCTCTCCTGCTCCAAGGACCTGGGGACTCGAGACCCTGTCCTGCTCCCAGTCACCGGATCTCAGACACTTCTCCTGCTCCCAGTCCCTGGGATCTCGGACCCCTCTCGTGCTCCCAGTCTCTTGGGTCTCGGAAACCTCTCCTGCTCCCAGTCCCTGGGGTCTCTGAACACTCTCCTGCTTCCAGTCCCTGGGGTTTCGGACCCCTCTACTGCTCCCAGACCCTGGTGTCTCGGAACACTATCCTTCTCCCAGTCCCCGTGTCTCAGGCCCCACTACTCCACCCAGTCCCTCGTCTCTCAGACCCCTATGCTGCTCACAGTCCCCGGGTCTCGGACCCCTCTCATGCTCCCAGTCCCTGGGGTTTCGGACCCTTCCCCTGCCAGTCCCCGGGTCTCGGACCCCTCTCCTGCTCCCAATCCCTGGGGTCTATGAACCCTCTCCTGCGCCCAGTCCCTGGGGTCTTTCTCGGACACCTCTCCTGCTTGCAGTCCCCAGATCTCAGACACCTCTCCTGCTCACATTCCCTGGGGTCGCAGACCCTTCTGCTGCTCCCAATCCTTGGGGTCTTGGACCGCTCTCCTGCTTCCAGTCCTTGGGGTCTTGGACACCTCTCCTGCTCTCGGTCTCTGGGGTCTCGGACCACTCTCCTGCTCCCAGTCCCCGGGTCTCTGACACCTCTCCTGCTCCTAGTCACTTGGGTCTCAGACCCCTCTCCTGCTCCCAGTCCATGGGGTCTCAGACTCCTCTCCTGCTCCCAGTCCCTGGGGTCTCGGACCCCTCTCCCGCTCCCAGATCCTGGGTTCACAGACCCCTCTCCTGCTCCCAGTCCCTCGGGTCTTAGACTCCTCTACTGCTCCCATTCCCTGGGGTTTTAGACCCCTCTCCTACTCACAGTCCCTAGGTTCTCGGACCCCTCTACTTCGACCAGTCACTGGAGTCTCAGAACCCTCCACTGCTCAAAGTCCCCGGATGACTGACTCCTCTCCTGCTTCCAGTCCCCGGGTCTCAGACCTCTCTCCTGCTCTCAGTCCCTGGGGTCTAAGATCCCTCTCCAGTTCCAAGTCCCTGGGGTCTCGGATCCCTCTCCTGCTCCCAGTCCCTGGGGTCTCGGACCCCTCTCCTGCTCCCAGTCCCTGGGGTCATGGACCACTCTCCTGCTCCCGGTCCCCGGGTCTCATACCCCTCCCCTGCTCCCAGTCCCTGGGGTCTCGGACACCTCTCTGCCTCCAGTCCCTGGGGTCTCAGACCCCTCTCCTGTTCCCAGTCCCTTGGGTCTCAGACCCCTCTCCTACTCCCAGTCCCTCCTCATGCTGCCAGTCCCTGTGGCCTCGGACCGGTCTCCTGCACCCAGTCCTTGGGATCTCCCATTTCCTGGGGTTTCGGACCCTTCTTCTGCCAGACCCCGGCTCTCGGACCTCTCTCCTGCTCCCAGTCCATGGGGTCTCAGACTCCTCTCCTGCTCCCAGTGCCCGAGGTCTCAGACCCCTCTCCTGCTCCCAGATCCTGTGGTCTTGGACTCCTCTACTGCTCCCATTCCCTGGTGTCTTAGACTCCTCTCCTACTCACAGTCCTTGGGTTCTCGGACCCCTCTTCTTCGACCAGTCGCTGGAGTCTCAGAACCCTCCACTGCTCAAATTCCCCGGATGACTGACTCCTCTCCTGCTTCCAGTCCCCGGGTCTCAGACCCCTCTCCTGTTCTCAGTCCCTGGGGTCTAAGATCCCTCTCCAGTTCCAAGTCCCTGGGGTGTCGGACCCATCTCCTCCTGCCAGACCCTGGCTCTCGGACCACTCTCCTGCTCCCAGTCGCCGGGTCTTGGACCCCTCTCCTGCTCCCAGTCCCTGGGGTCTATGATCTCTCTCCTGCTCCCAGGCACCGGATCTTTGACACCTCTCCTGCTCCCAGTCCCTGGGCTCTCGGACCATTCTCCTGCTCCCAATCCCAGGAGTCTATGAGCTCTCTCCTACTCCCAGTCCCCAGATCGCAGTCCCACTTCTGCTCACAGTCCCTAGAGTCTCAGACCCTTCTGCTGCTTCCAGTCCTTGGGGTCTCAGACCCCACTCCTGCTCCCAGTCTCTTGGGTCTCGGAAACCTCTCCTGCTCCTAGACCCTGGGGTCTCGGATGCCACTCCTGCTCCCAGACCCTAGGGTCTATGACCCCTCCCCTGCACCCAGTCCCTGGTGTTGCGGAACCTTCTCCTGCCCGACCCCGGCTCTCGGACCTCTCTCCTGCTCTGAGTCCCTGGGGTCTATGAACCCTCTCCTGCTCCCAGTACCTGGGGTCTCGGACAACTCTTCTGCTAACAGTCCCTGGGGTCTCGGACACCTTTCCCGCTCCCAGTCCCTGGGGTCTCGGACCCCTCACCTTATCCCAGTCCCTGATGTCTCAGAACAGTATCTTTCTCCCAGTCCCCGTGTCTCAGGCCCCACTACTCCACCCAGTCCCTCAACTCTCAGACACCTATGCTGCTCACAGTCCCTGGGTCTCGGACCCCTCTCCTGCTCCCAGTCCCTGGGGTTTCGGACCCTTCCCCTGCCAGTCCCCGGGTCTCAGACCACTCTCCTGCTCCCAGTCCCTGGGGTCTATGAACCCTCTCCTGCGCCCAGTCCCTGGGGTCTGTCTCGGACCCCTCTCCTGCTTGCAGTCCCCAGATCTCAGACCCCTCTCCTGCTTACAGTCCCTGGGGTCTCAGACCCTTCTGCTGCTCCCAATCCTTGGGCTCTCAGACACTTCTCCTGCTCCCAGTCCCTTGGGTCTAAGACACCTCTCGTTCTCCCAGTACCTGGGTTCTCGGACACTTCTCCTGCTCCCAGTCCCATGGGTCCCAGTCCCTTCTGCTGCTTCCAATCTCTTGGGTCTTACACCCCTCTCCTGCTCTCATTCTCTGGGGTCTCAGACCCCTCTCCTGCTCTCAGTCCCTTGGGTCTCAGACTCCTCTCCTGCTTTCGGTCCCTGGGGTCTCAGACCCCTCTCCTGCTCCCGGTCCCTCCTCATGCTGCCAGTCCCTGTGGCCTCGGACCGGTCTCCTGCTCCCAGTCCTTGGGGTCTTGGACCCCTCACCTGTTCCCAGTACCTGTGGTCTCGGACCCCTCTCTGGCTCCCAGTTCCTGGGGTTTCGGACCCTTCTTCTGCCAGACCCCAGCTCTCGGACCTCTCTCATGCTCCCAGTCCCTGGGGACTCAGACCCCCCTCCTGCTCCCAGTCTCTTGGGTCTCGGACACCTCTCCTGCTCCCAGTCCCTGGGGTCTCGGAAACCTCTCCTGCTCCCAGTCCCTCGGGATTCGGACCCCTCTACTGCTCCCAGACCCTGGGGTCTATGACCCCTCACCTGCTCCCAGTCCCTGGGGTTGCGGACCTTACTCCTCCCTGACCCCGGCTCTCGGACCTCTCTCCTGCTCCCAGTCCCTGGGGTCTATGAACCCTCACCTGCTCCCAGGCCCCGGATCTCAGACACCTCTCCTGCTCCCAGTACCTGGGGTCTCGGACAACTCTCCTGCTCCCAGTCCCTGGGATCTCGGACCCCACTCCAGCTCCCAGTCCCTGGGGTCTCGGACCTTTCTCCTGCTCCTGCTCCCTGTCCCTGGGTCTCGGACTCCTCTACTGTTCCCAGTCACCGCTCGGAACCCTCTCCTAATCCCAGTTCCTGGGGTCTCGGACCCATCTGCCGCTTTCAGTCTCCTGGGTCTCAGACCCCTCTCCTGCTCCCAGTCTCTGGGGTCTCGGGTAACTCAGCTGCTCCCGCTCCCTGGGTCTCGGACTCCTCTACTGCTCCCAGTCCCCGCTCGGATCCCTCTCCTGCTCACAGTCCCTGGGTTCTCGGACCACTCTCCTTCTCCCAATCCCTGGGGTATCGGACCCTTGTCCTGCTCGCAGTCCCTGGGGTGTCGGACCCCTCTCATGCTCCCAGTCCTTGGGGTCTCAGACCCCTATTCTGCTCCCAGAACTTGGGGTCTCAGACCCCTATCCTACTCCCAGTCCCTGGGGTCTCAGACTCCTCTCCTGCTCCCAGTCCCTGGGGTCTAGGTCCTCTCTCCTGCTCCCAAAGCTTGGGGTCTCAGACCCCTATCCTGCTCCCAGTCCCTGGTGTCTCAGACTCCTCTCCAGCCCCCAGTCCCTGGGGTCTCGGACCCCTCTCCTGCTCCCAGTCCCTGATGTCTCAGACCCCTCTCCTGCTCCCAGCCCCTAGTGTCTCTTTCCCTTCACCTGCTCCCAGTCTTTGGGTCTCGGACTCCTCTACTGTTCCCAGTCCCCGCTCGGATCCCTCTCCTGCTCACAGTCCCTGGGTTCTTGGACCCCTCACATGTTCCAAGACCCTGAGGTCTCAGACCCCTCTCCTGCTCCCAGTCCCTGGTGTCTTGGACCACTCTCCTGCTCCCAGTCCTTGGAGTCTCAGACCCCTATCCTACTCCCAGTCCCTGGGATCTCAGACTCCTCTCCTGCTCCCAGTCCCTGGGGTCTGGGACCCCTCACCTGCTCCCAGTCCCTGAGGTCTCAGACCACACTCCTGCTCTCAGTCCCTGGTGCCTGGGGTCCCTCCACTGCTGCCAGTCCCTGGGGTCTCGGACCTTTCTCCTGCTCCTGCTCCCTGTCCCTGGGTCTCGGACTCCTCTACTGTTCCCAGTCCCCGCTTGGAACCCTCTCCTAATCCCAGTTCCTGGGGTCTCGGACCCATCTGCCGCTTTCAGTCTTCTGGGTCTCAGACCCCTCTCCTGCTCCCAGTCTCTGGGGTCTCGGGTAACTCAGCTGCTCCCGCTCCCTGGGTCTCGGACTCCTCTACTGCTCCCAGTCCCCACTCGGATCCCTCTCCTGCTCACAGTCCCTGGGTTCTCGGACCACTCTCCTGGTCCCAGTCCCGAGGGTCTCGGACCCCTCTCCTGTTCCCAGTCAGCGGGTCTCATACCCCTCTCCAGCTCCCAGTACCTGGGGTCTCAGACACGTCTCCTGCTCCCAGTCCCTGCATCTCGGACCCCTCTCCTGCTCCCAGTCCCTGGGGTCTTGGGTATCAATCCTGCTCCCAGTCCCTGGGGTCTCAGACCATGCTCCTGCACCCAGTTTGCGCGTCTCGGACCGCCTCCCCGGCTCACTGTCCCTGTTGTCAAGGGCCCCTCTCCTACTTCCAGTATCTGGGTTCTCGGACCCCTATGCTTCTCCCTGTCCCCGGGTCTCAGGCCCCCCTACAGCTCCCATTCCCTTGGGTCTCGGACACATCTCCTGCTCCCAGACCCCGGTCTCGGAATCCTCCCTGCTGCCAGTCCCTGGGGTCTCAGACACTTCTCCTGCTCCCAGTACCCGGGACTCGGACCCCAGTGCTGCTTCCAGTCTCTTGGGTGTCAGACCCCTCTCCTGCTCCCAGTCCCTCGGGTCTCATAACATTCTCCTGCTCCCAGTCCCTGGGGTCTCGGCCCCTCTCCTCTTCCCAATCCCTGGAGTCTTGGACCACTCACCTGCTCTCCGTCCCTGGGGTCTCAGATCGCTCACCAGTTCCCTGTCGCTGGGGTCTCGGAGCCCTCTCCTGCTCCCAGTCCCTGGAGTCTCAGACCCCTTTTCGTCTCCCCGTCCCTGGTGTCATGGACCAATCTCCTGCTCCCGGTCCCCAGGGTCTCGGACCCTTCTCCTGCTCCCTGTCCCTAGGGTCTTTGACAACTCTCCTGCTCCCAGTCCCTGGTTCTCGGAGCTGCTCCCGGTCACTGGGGTCTCAGACCCCTCTCCTGCTCCCAGTCCGTGGGGTCTCAGACCCCTCTCCTGCTCCCAGTCTCTTGGGTCTCAGAGCCCTCTCCTGCTCCCAGTCCTTGGGGTCTCAGACCCCGATCCTGCCCCCAGTCCCTGGGGTCTCAGAAACATCTCCAGCTCCCAGTCCCTGGGTCTCGGACTCCTCTACTGCGCCCAGTTCCCGTTCAGATCCCTCTCCTGATCCCAGTCCCTGGTGTCTCGGAACCCTCTCCTGCACCCAGTCCATGGGCCTTAGAACCCTCTCCTTCTCCCAGTCCCTGGGGTCTCGGACCCCTCTCCTGCTCCCATTCCCTTGATTCTCAGACCATTCTCCTTGTCCCAGTCCCGAGGGTCTCGGACCCCTCTCCTGTTCCCAGTCAGTGGGTCTCGGACCCCTCTCCAGCTCCCAGTACCTGGGGTCTCAGACACGTCTCCTGCTCCCAGTCCCTGCGTCTCGGACCCCTCTCCTGCTCCCAGTCCTTGGGGTCTCAGACCCCGATCCTGCCCCCAGTCCCTGGGGTCTCAGAAAAATCTCCAGCTCCCAGTCCCTGGGTCTCGGACTCCTCTACTGCGCCCAGTTCCCATTCAGATCCCTCTCCTGATCCCAGTCCCTGGTGTCTCGGAACCCTCTCCTGCACCCAGTCCATGGGCCTTAGAACCCTCTCCTTCTCCCAGTCCCTGGGGTCTCGGACCCCTCTCCTGCTCCCAGTCCCTGCGTCTTGGACCCCTCTCCTGCTCCCAGTCCCTGGGGTCTTGGGTACCACTCCTGCTCCCAGTCCCTGGGGTCTCAGACACCGCTCCTGCACCCAGTTCCCGCGTCTCGGACCCCCTCCCCGGCTCCCTGTCCCTGTTGTCATGGGCCCCTCTCCTGCTTCCAGTACCTGGGTTCTCGGACCCCTATGCTTCTCCCTGTCCCCGGGTCTCAGGCCCCCCTACAGCTCCCATTACCTGGGGTCTCGGACACATCTCCTGCTCCCAGACCCCGGTCTCGGAACCCTCCCTGCTGCCAGTCCCTGGGGTCTCAGACACTTCTCCTGCTTCCAGTACCTGGGACTTGGACCCCACTGCTGCTTCCAGTCTCTTGGATGTCAGACCCCTCTCCTGCTCCCAGTCCCTCGGGTCTCATAACATTCTCCTGCTCCCAGTCCCTGGGGTCTCGGACTCCTCTCCTCTTCCCAATCCCTGGAGTCTTGGACCACTCACCTGCTCTCCGTCCCTGGGGTCTCAGATCGCTCTCCTGCTCCAAGTCCCTGGAGTCTCAGCCCCCTTTTCTGCTCCCCGTCCGTGGTGTCATGGACCAATCTGCTGCTCCCGGTCCCCAGGGTCTCGGACCCTTCTCCTGCTCCCAGTGCCCGGTTCTCGGAGCTCCTTCCGGTCACTGGGGTCTCATACCCCTCTCCTGCTCCCAGTCCGTGGGGTCTCAGACCCCTCTCCTGCTCCCAGTCTCTTGGGTCTCAGAGCCCTCTCCTGCTCCCAGTCCTTGGGGTCTCAGACCCCGATCCTGCCCCCAGTCCCTGGGGTCTCGGACCACTCTCCTGCTCCCAGTCCTTGGGGTCTCAGACTCTTATCCTGCTCCCAATCCCTGGGGTCTTAGACTCCTCTACTGCTCCCAGCCCCGCTCGGATCCGCTCCTGCTCCAGTCTCTTGGGTCTCAGACCCCTCTATTGCTCCCAGTCCCTGGGGTCTCGGGTAACTCTCCTGCTCCCAGTCCCTGTGGTCTTGGACACATCTCCTGCTCCCAGTCCCTGGGGTTTCACATCCCGCTCCTGCTCCCAGCCCCCGGGTCTCGGAACCCTCGCCTGCTGCCAGTCCCTTGGGTCTCGGACCATTCTCCTGCTCCCTGTCCCTGGGTCTCAGACTCTTCTACTGCTCCTGGTCCCAGCTCGGACCTCTCTCCTGCTTCCAGTCTCTTGGATCTCAGAGCCCTCTATTGCTCCCAGTCCCTGGGGTCTCAGGTACCTCTCCTGCTCCCAGTCCCTGGGGTCTCGGATCCCTCTCCTGCTGCCAGTCACTTGGGTCGTGGATCCCTCTCCTCCTGCAAGTCCCTGGGGTCTCAGAAATTTCTCTTGCACCAGGTCCCTGGGGTCTCAGACCCTTTAACTGCTCCCAGATCCTTGGGTCTTCGCCACCTCCTCTGTTCCCAGTCCCTGGGGACTCGAACCTCTCTCGTGCCCCGAGTCCCCAGGCTCTCGGACCCCTCTCCTGCTCCCAGTTCCTTGGGTCTCAGACCCCTCTCCTGCTACCAGTCCCAGGGATCTCGGACCCCTCTCCTGCTCCCAATCCCTGGAGTCTCGGACAACACACCTGCTCTCCGTCCCTGGGGTCTCAAATCTCTCTCCAGTTCCCAGTCCCTGGGGTCTCGGAGCCCTCTCCTGCTCCAAGTCCCTGGAGTCTCAGACCCCTTTCCTGATCCACATCCCTGGTGTCTTGGACCACTCTCATGCTCCGGTCCCCAGGGTCTCGGAACTTTCTCCTGCTCCCTGTCCCTAAGGTCTTTGACCACTCTCCTGCTTCCTGTCCCCGGGTCTCGGAGCACACTGCTCCTCCCGGTCACTGGGGTCTCGGACACCTCTCCTGCTCCAAGTTCCTGGGGTCTGGGACCCCTCTCCTTCTCCCAATCCCAGGGGTCTCGGATCGTTGTCCTGCTCCCAGTCCTTGGGGTCTCGGACACCCTATCCTGCTCCCAGTCCCAGGGTATCAGATCCCTCTCCTGCTCCCAATCCCTGGTGTCTCAGACCCCTCTCCTGCATCCAGTCCGTGGGGTCTCAGACCCCTCTCCTGCTCCCAGTCTCTTGGGTCTCAGAGCCCTCTCCTGCTCCCAGTCCCTGAGGTCTCAGACCGCTCTCCTGCTCACAGTTCCTGGGGTCTACGTCCTCCCTCCTCTGGCCAGTTCCTGGTGTCTCGGGCCCCTCTCTTGCATGCAGTATCTGGGGTCTCGGACCCCTATCCTTCTCCCAGTCCCCAGGTCTCAGGCCCCCCTACTGCTCCCAGTCCCTGGGGTCTCAGAGCCCTCTCCAGCTCCCAGACCCTGGGGTCTCGGACACATCTCCCGCTCCCAGTCCCTGGGTCTCGGAACCCTCTCCTGCACCCAGTCCATGGGTCTTAGAACCCTCTCCTTCTCCCAGTCCCTGGGGTCTCGGACCCCTCTCCTGCTCCCAGTCCCTTGGGTCTCAGACCATTCTCCTGGTCCCAGTCCTGAGGGTCTCGGACCCCTCTCTTGTTCCCAGTCACCAGGTCTCATAACCCTCTCCAGCTCCCAGTACCTGGGGTCTCAGACACATCTCCTGCTCCCAGTCCCTTGGTCTCGGACCCCTCTCTTGCTCCCAGTGCCTGGGTTCTCGGGTACCACTCCTGCTCCTGTCCCTGGGGTCTCAGACCCCGCTCCTGAACCCAGTTCCCGCGTCTCGGACTCCTCCACGGTTCCCTGTCCCTGTTGTTTCAGGCCCCTCTCATGCTTCCAGTATCTGGGTTCTCGGACCCCTGTACTTCTCCCTGTCCCCGGGTCTCAGGTCCCTCTAAAGCTCCCATTCCCTGTGGTCTCGTACACATCTCCTGCTCCCAGTCCCCCGGTCTGGGAACCCTCCCCTGCTGCCAGTCCCTGGGGTCTCGGACACTTCTCCTGCTCCCAGTATCTGGGACTCGGACCCCCCTGCTGCTTCCAGTCTCTTGGGTGTCAGACCCCTCTCCTGCTCCCAGTCCCTGGGGTCTCGGGTAACTCTCCTGCTCCCAGTCCCTCGGGTCTCATAACATTCCCCTGCTCCCAGTCCCCGGGGTCTCGGACCCCTCTCCTCTTCCCAATCCCTGGAGTCTCAGCCCGCTTTTCTGCTCCCCGTCCCTGGTGTCAGAGACCACTCTCCTGCTCCCTCTCCCTAGGGTCTTTGACAACTCTCCTGCTCCCAGTCCCCGGGTCTCGGACCCCTCTGCTCCTCCCGGTCACTGGGGTCTCGGACCCCTCTGCTGCTTCCAGTCCCTGGGGTCTCGGACCCCTCTCTTTCTCCCAATACCTGGGGACTCGGACTCTTGTCCAGCTCCTAGTCCCTGGGGTCTTGGATCCCACTCCTGCTCCCAGTTTCTGGGGTCTCAGACCCCTCTCCTCTTCCCAATCCCTGGAGTCTCGGACCACTCACCTGCTCTCCGTCCCTGGGGTCTCAGATCGCTCTCCTGCTCCTAGTCCTATCCTGCTTCCAGTCCCTGGGGTCATGGACCACTCTCCTGATCCCAGTCCTTGGGGTCTCAGACCCCGATCCTGCTCCCAGTCCCTGGGGTCTCAGGTACCTCTCCTGCTCCCGGTCCCTGGGGTCTCAGACCCCCCCTCCTGCATCCAGTCCCTTGGGTCTCAGAACATTCTCTGGCTCCCAGTCCCTGGGGTTTCAGGCCCGTCTCCTGCTCCCAGTCCCTGGGGTCTCAGATCCCTATCCAGTTCCCAGTCCGTGGGTTCTCGGACCACCCTTCTGCTGCCTGCCACCGGATCTCTGAACCCTCTCCTGCTCCCAGTCCCTGAGGTCTCAGACCCCTGTCCTGCTTCCGTCACCAGGTCTCATACCCCTCTCCTGCTCCCAGTCCCTGGAGTTTCAGACCCCTCTCCTGCTTCCAGTCACCGGGTCGCAGGCCACTCTCCTGTCCCAGTCCCTGGGGTCTAGGTCCCCTCTCCTGTTGCCAGTCCCTGGTGTCTCGCGCCCCTCTCCTGCTTCATGTATCTGGGGACTCGGATCCCTATCCTTCTCCCCGTCCCTGGGTCTCAGGACCCCCTATTGCTCCCAAACCCTGGGGTCTCGGACCCTTCTCCTGCTCCCAGTCCCTGGGTCTCGGATCCCTCTCCTGCTCCCAGTCCCTGGGGTCTCGGACCCCTCTCCTGCTCCCAGTCTCTGGGGTCTCGGGTAACTCTCCTGCAGCCGCTACCTGGGGTCTCGCACCCCTCTCCTGCTCCCAGTCCCTTGGAACTCAGAACATTCCCCTGGTCCCTTTCCCTTGGGTCTCGGATCCCTCTCCTGCTGCCAGTCACCGGGTCTCAGACCCCGCTTCTGCTGTTCCTAGTCCCAGGGGTCTCGGACCACTCTGCTCTTCCCAATCTCTGGAGTCTCGGACTCCTCTCCTGCTCCCAGTCCCTGAGGTCTCAGACCCCTCTCCAGCTCATCGTCCCTGGGGTCTCAAGCCCCTCTCCTGCTTCCAGTCTCCGGGTCTCGGACCCCTCTCCTGTTACCAATCCCTGGGTTCTCGGACACATCTCCTGGTCCGAATCCACGGGTGTCGGACTCCTCTACTGCTCCCAGTCCCCGCTCGGATCCCTCTCCTGCTCCCAGCCCCTGGCGTCTCGGACTCCTCTCCTGCTCCTGGTCCCTGGATTCTCAGACACTGCTCCTGCACCCAGTCCCTTGGTTCTCAGAACTTTCTCTTGCTCCCAGTCCCTGGGGTTTCAGGCCCCTCTCCTGCTCCCAATCCCTGGTGTCTCAGACCCCTCTCCTGCACCCAGTCCGTGGGGTCTCAGACCCCTCTCCTGCTCCCAGTCTCTTGGGTCTCAGAGCCCTCTCCTGCTCCCAGTCCCTGAGGTCTCAGACCGCTCTCCTGCTCACAGTTCCTGGGGACTATGTCCTCCCTCCTCTGGCCAGTTCCTGGTGTCTCGGGCCCCTCTCTTGCATGCAGTATCTGGGGTCTCGGACCCCTATCCTTCTCCCAGTCCTCAGGTCTCTGGCCCCCCTACTGCTCCCAGTCCCTGGGGTCTCAAAGCCCCCTCCAGCTCCCAGACCCTGGGGTCTCGGACACATCTCCCGCTCCCAGTCCCTGGGTCTCGGAACCCTCTCCTGCACCCAGTCCATGGGTCTTAGAACCCTCTCCTTCTCCCAGTCCCTGGGGTCTCGGACCCCTCTCCTGCTCCCAGTCCCTTGGGTCTCAGACCATTCTCCTGGTCCCAGTCCTGAGGGTCTCGGACCCCTCTCCTGTTCCCAGTCACCAGGTCTCATAACCCTCTCCAGCTCCCAGTACCTGGGACTCCTCTCCTGCTCCTGGTCACTGGATTCTCAGACCCTGCTCCTGCACCCAGTCCCTTGGTTCTCAGAACTTTCTCTTGCTCCCAGTCCCTGGGGATTTAGGCCCCTCTCCTGCTCCCAGTCACCGGGTCTCAGACCCCTCTCCTGTTTCCAGTCGCTGGGGACTCGAACCTCTCTCGTGCCCCCAGTCCCTGGGGTCTCAGATCCCTTTTCAGTTCCCAGTCCCTGGGGTCTCAAATCCCTTTTCAGTTCCCAGTCCCTGGGGTCTCAGATCAGTTTTCTGTTCCCAGTCCCTGGGGTCTCAGATCCGTTTTCAGTTCCCAGTCCCTGGGGTGTCGGGTAACTCACCTGCTCCCAGTCCCTGGGTGACTGACTCATCTCCTGCTCCTGGTCCCTGGGGTCTCACACCCTGCACCTGCATCCGGTTCCCACATCTCGGACCCCTCCCCAGCTCCCAGTCCCTGGGGTCTCAGGCCCCTCTACTGTTACAAGTCGCGGGGGTCTCGAACCCCTCTCCTGCTCACAGTCTCTGGGAACGGTGAGACGGATAGGGGTCCGAGACCCCAGTTACTGAAAGCAGGAGAGGGGCACGAGACACCAGGGACTGGCAACAGTTGAGGGGACCTAGACCCCAGGGACTGGGAGCAGGGGCTGATTCTAGCCTCTTGGGTCTCAGACCCCTCTCCTGCTCCCAGTCCCTGGGGTCTCAGACCCCTGTCCTGCTTCCGTCACTGGGTCTCAGACCCCTATCCTGCTCCCAGTCCCTGGGGTCTCAGACTCCTCTCCTGCGTCCAGTCACAGGGTCTCAGAACACACTCCTGCTCCCAGTCCCTGGAGTTTAGGTCCTCTCTCCTTTTGCCAGTCCCTGGTGTCTCGCGCCCCTCTCCTGCTTCCAATATCTGGGGTCTCGGACCCTTATCCTCCTCCCCGTCCCCAGGTCTCAGGACACCCTACAGCTCCCAGTCCCTGGGGTCTCGGACACTTCTCCTGCTCCCAGTCCCTGGGGTCTCGGACCCCTCTCCTGCTCCCTGTCCCTGGGGTCTCGGACCCCTCTCTTGCTCCCAGTCCCTTGGGACTCAGAACATTCCTCTGGTCCCTTTCCCTAGGGTCTCAGACTGCTCTCCTGCTCCCAGTCCCAGGGGTCTTGGACCCCTCTCCTCTTCCCAATCCCTGGAGTCTCGGACCAGTCACCTGCTCTCCGTCCCTGGGGTCTCAGATCTCTCTCCAGTTCCCAGTCCCTGGGGTCTCGGAGCCCTCTCCTGCTCCCAGTCCATGGGGTCTCAGACCCTTTAACTGCTCCCTGTCCCTGATGGCTGAGGCCCCGCTCCTGCTCCCAGTGACCGGGTGTCAGGCCCCTCTCCTGCTCCCAGTCCCTGACATCTCAGGCCCCTCTCCTGCTCCCAGTCCCAGGGTCTCTGACCCCTCTCCTGCTCCCAGTCTCTTGGGTCTCACAGCCCTATCCTGCTCCCTGTCCGTGGGGTCTCGGACCCCTCTTCTGCTGCCCACCACCGGGTCTCGGACCCCTCTCCTGCTCGCAGTCCCTGACGTCTCAGACCCCTCTCCTGCTTCCAGTCACCGGGTCTCGGACCCCTCTCCTTTTACCAATCCCTGGGGTCTCAGACCACTCACCTGCTCTCAGTTCCTGGGGTCTCAGACCTCTCTCCATTTCCGAGTTCCTGGGGTCTCAGACTGCTCTCCTGATTCCAGTCCCTGGGGTCTCAGACACCTCTCTGGATCCCCGTCCCTGGAGTCTTGGACCACTCAACCTGCTCCCAGTCCCTGTGGTCTCGGACCACTCTGCTGCTTCCAATCTCTTGGGTCTCAGACCCCTCTCCTGCTCCCAGTCCCTGGGGTCTCAGGCCGCTCTCCTGCTACCAGTCGCTGGGGTCTCGGACCCCTCCCCGGCTTCCAGTCCCGGGGGTCTCAGGCCCCACTCCTGCGCTCAGTCCCTGGGGTCTCAGAGCCTTTAACTGCTCCCTGTCCCTGGTGTCTATGGCCCCTCTCCTGCTCCCAGGCACCAGGTCTCAGGCCCCTCTCCTGCTCCCAGTCCCTGGGGTCTTGGACACCTCTCCTTTTCCCAGTGCCTGGGGACTCGAACCCCTCTCATGCCCCCAGTCCCTGGGGTCACAAATCCCTCTCCAGTTCCCAGCCCCTGGGGTCTCGGAACCCTCTCCTGCTCCCAGTCCCTGGGCACTCGGACAACTCCCCTGCTCCCAGTCCGTGGGGTCTCGGACACCTTTCCTGCTCCCGGTCCCTTGGGACTCAGAACATTCCTCTGGTCCCTTTCCCTAGGGTCTCAGACCGCTCTCCTGCTCCCAGTCCCAGGGGTCTCAGACCCCTCTCCTCTTCCCAATCCCTGGAGTCTCGGACCAGTCACCTGCTCTCCGTCCCTGGGGTCTCAGATCTCTCTCCAGTTCCCAGTCCCTGGGGTCTCGGAGCCCTCTCCTGCTCCCAGTCCATGGGGTCTCAGACCCCTTTCCTGCTCCCCATCCCTGGTGTCTTGGACCACTATCCTGCTCCCGGTCACCAGGGTATCGGACCCTTCTCCTGCTCCCTGTCCCTAGGGTCTTTGACCACTCTCCTGCTCCCAGTCCCAGGTCTCGGAGCCCACTGCTCCTCCCGGTCACTTGGGTCTCGGACAACTCTCCTGCTTCCAGTCCCTGGAATCTCGGATCCCTCTCCTTCTCCCAATCCCTGGGGTCTCGGACCATTGTCCTGCTCCCAGTCCCTGGGTTCTCGGATCCCTCTCCTGCTCTCAGTCCCTGTGGTCTCGGACCCCTCTCCTGCTCCCAGTCCCTGGTGTCTTGGGCCACTCTCCTGCTACCAGTCCCTGTGGTCTTGGACCACTCTGCTGCTTCCAGTCTCTTGGGTCTCAGACCCCTCTCCTGCTCCCAGTCCCTGGGGTCTCAGGGAACTCACCTGCTCCCAGTCCCTGGGGTGTCTGACTCATCTCCCACTCCCGGTACCTGGGGTCTCACACCCCGCACCTGCACCCAGTTCCCACATCTCGGACCCCTCTCCGGCTCCCAGTCCCTGGGGTCTCAAAACCCTCTCCTGCTCCCAGTCTCTGGGGTCTCAGACCCTTTAACTGCTCCCTGGCCCTGGTGTCTGAGGCCCCGCTCCTGCTCCCAGTGACCGGGTGTCAGGCCCCTCTCCTGCTCCCAGTCCCTGACATCTCAGGCCCCTCTCCTGTTCCCAGTCCCAGGGTCTCTGACCCCTCTCCTGCTCCCAGTCTCTTGGGTCTCACAGCCCTATCCTGCTCCCTGTCCGTGGGGTCTCGGACCCCTCTTCTGCTGCCCACCACCGGGTCTCGGACCCCTCTCCTGCTCGCAGTCCCTGACGTCTCAGACCCCTCTCCTGCTTCCAGTCACCGGGTCCCGGACCCCTCTCCTGTTACCAATCCCTGGGGTCTCAGACCACTCACCTGCTCTCAGTTCCTGGGGTCTCAGACCTCTCTCCATTTCCGAGTCCCTGGGGTCTCGGACTGCTCTCCTGATCCCAGTCCCTGGGGTCTCAGACACCTCTCTGGATCCCCGTCCCTGGAGTCTTGGACCACTCAACCTGCTCCCAGCCCCTGTGGTCTCGGACCACTCTGCTGCTTCCAGTCTCTTGGGTCTCAGACTCCTCTCCTGCTCCCAGTCCCTGGGGTCTCAGGCCACTCTCCTGCTACCAGTCGCTGGGGTCTCAGACCCCTGTCCTGCTTCTGTCACCGGGTCTCAGACCCCTATCCTGCTCCCAGTCCCTGGGGTCTCAGACTCCTCTCCTGCGTCCAGTCACAGGGTCTCAGAACACACTCCTGCTCCCAGTCCCTGGAGTTTAGGTCCTCTCTCCTTTTGCCAGTCCCTGGTGTCTCGCGCCCCTCTCCTGCTTCCAATATCTGGGGTCTCGGACCCCTATCCTCCTCCCCGTCCCCAGGTCTCAGGACACCCTACAGCTCCCAGTCCCTGGGGTCTCGGACACTTCTCCTGCTCCCAGTCCCTGGGGTCTCGGACCCCTCTCCTGCATCCAGTCCCAGGGGTCTTGGACCCCTCTCCTCTTCCCAATCCCTGGAGTCTCGGACCAGTCACCTGCTCTCCGTCCCTGGGGTCTCAGATCTCTCTCCAGTTCCCAGTCCCTGGGGTCTCGGAGCCCTCTCCTGCTCCCAGTCCATGGGGTCTCAGACCCTTTAACTGCTCCCTGTCCCTGATATCTGAGGCCCCGCTCCTGCTCCCAGTGACCGGGTGTCAGGCCCCTCTCCTGCTCCCAGTCCCTGACATCTCAGGCCCCTCTCCTGCTCCCAGTCCCAGGGTCTCTGACCCCTCTCCTGCTCCCAGTCTCTTGGGTCTCACAGCCCTATCCTGCTCCCTGTCCGTGGGGTCTCGGACCCCTCTTCTGCTGCCCACCACCGGGTCTCGGACCCCTCTCCTGCTCGCAGTCCCTGACGTCTCAGACCCCTCTCCTGCTTCCAGTCACCGGGTCTCGGACCCCTCTCCTTTTACCAATCCCTGGGGTCTCAGACCACTCACCTGCTCTCAGTTCCTGGGGTCTCAGACCTCTCTCCATTTCCGAGTTCCTGGGGTCTCAGACTGCTCTCCTGATTCCAGTCCCTGGGGTCTCAGACACCTCTCTGGATCCCCGTCCCTGGAGTCTTGGACCACTCAACCTGCTCCCAGTCCCTGTGGTCTCGGACCACTCTGCTGCTTCCAGTCTCTTGGGTCTCAGACCCCTCTCCTGCTCCCAGTCCCTGGGGTCTCAGGCCGCTCTCCTGCTACCAGTCGCTGGGGTCTCGGACCCCTCCCCGGCTTCCAGTCCCGGGGTCTCAGGCCCCACTCCTGCGCTCAGTCCCTGGGGTCTCAGAGCCTTTAACTGCTCCCTGTCCCTGGTGTCCATGGCCCCTCTCCTGCTCCCAGGCACCGGGTCTCAGGCCCCTCTCCTGCTCCCAGTCCCTGGGGTCTTGGACACCTCTCCTTTTCCCAGTGCCTGGGGACTCGAACCCCTCTCATGCCCCCAGTCCCTGGGGTCACAGATCCCTCTCCAGTTCCCAGCCCCTGGGGTCTCGGAACCCTCTCCTGCTCCCAGTCCCTGGGCACTCGGACAACTCCCCTGCTCCCAGTCCGTGGGGTCTCGGACACCTTTCCTGCTCCCGGTCCCTTGGGACTCAGAACATTCCTCTGGTCCCTTTCCCTAGGGTCTCAGACCGCTCTCCTGCTCCCAGTCCCAGGGGTCTCAGACCCCTCTCCTCTTCCCAATCCCTGGAGTCTCGGACCAGTCACCTGCTCTCCGTCCCTGGGGTCTCAGATCTCTCTCCAGTTCCCAGTCCCTGGGGTCTCGGAGCCCTCTCCTGCTCCCAGTCCATGGGGTCTCAGACCCCTTTCCTGCTCCCCATCCCTGGTGTCTTGGACCACTATCCTGCTCCCGGTCACCAGGGTATCGGACCCTTCTCCTGCTCCCTGTCCCTAGGGTCTTTGACCACTCTCCTGCTCCCAGTCCCAGGTCTCGGAGCCCACTGCTCCTCCCGGTCACTTGGGTCTCGGACAACTCTCCTGCTTCCAGTCCCTGGAATCTCGGATCCCTCTCCTTCTCCCAATCCCTGGGGTCTCGGACCATTGTCCTGCTCCCAGTCCCTGGGTTCTCGGATCCCTCTCCTGCTCTCAGTCCCTGTGGTCTCGGACCCCTCTCCTGCTCCCAGTCCCTGGTGTCTTGGGCCACTCTCCTGCTACCAGTCCCTGTGGTCTTGGACCACTCTGCTGCTTCCAGTCTCTTGGGACTCAGACCCCTCTCCTGCTCCCAGTCCCTGGGGTCTCAGGGAACTCACCTGCTCCCAGTCCCTGGGGTGTCTGACTCATCTCCCACTCCCGGTACCTGGGGTCTCACACCCCGCACCTGCACCCAGTTCCCACATCTTGGACCCCTCTCCGGCTCCCAGTCCCTGGGGTCTCAAAACCCTCTCCTGCTCCCAGTCCCTGGGGTCTCAGACCCTTTAACTGCTCCCTGGCCCTGGTGTCTGAGGCCCCGCTCCTGCTCCCAGTGACCGGGTGTCAGGCCCCTCTCCTGCTCCCAGTCCCTGACATCTCAGGCCCCTCTCCTGTTCCCAGTCCCAGGGTCTCTGACCCCTCTCCTGCTCCCAGTCTCTTGGGTCTCACAGCCCTATCCTGCTCCCTGTCCGTGGGGTCTCGGACCCCTCTTCTGCCGCCCACCACCGGGTCTCGGACCCCTCTCCTGCTCGCAGTCCCTGACGTCTCAGACCCCTCTCCTGCTTCCAGTCACCGGGTCCCGGACCCCTCTCCTGTTACCAATCCCTGGGGTCTCAGACCACTCACCTGCTCTCAGTTCCTGGGGTCTCAGACCTCTCTCCATTTCCGAGTCCCTGGGGTCTCGGACTGCTCTCCTGATCCCAGTCCCTGGGGTCTCAGACACCTCTCTGGATCCCCGTCCCTGGAGTCTTGGACCACTCAACCTGCTCCCAGCCCCTGTGGTCTCGGACCACTCTGCTGCTTCCAGTCTCTTGGGTCTCAGACTCCTCTCCTGCTCCCAGTCCCTGGGGTCTCAGGCCACTCTCCTGCTACCAGTCGCTGGGGTCTCAGACCCCTGTCCTGCTTCCGTCACCGGGTCTCAGACCCCTATCCTGCTCCCAGTCCCTGGGGTCTCAGACTCCTCTCCTGCGTCCAGTCACAGGGTCTCAGAACACACTCCTGCTCCCAGTCCCTGGAGTTTAGGTCCTCTCTCCTTTTGCCAGTCCCTGGCGTCTCGCGCCCCTCTCCTGCTTCCAATATCTGGGGTCTCGGACCCCTATCCTCCTCCCCGTCCCCAGGTCTCAGGACACCCTACAGGTCCCAGTCCCTGGGGTCTCGGACACTTCTCCTGCTCCCAGTCCCTGGGGTCTCGGACCCCTCTCCTGCTCCCTGTCCCTGGGGTCTCGGACTCCTCTCTTGCTCCCAGTCCCTTGGGACTCAGAACATTCCTCTGGTCCCTTTCCCTAGGGTCTCAGACTGCTCTCCTGCATCCAGTCCCAGGGGTCTTGGACCCCTCTCCTCTTCCCAATCCCTGGAGTCTCGGACCAGTCACCTGCTCTCCGTCCCTGGGGTCTCAGATCTCTCTCCAGTTCCCAGTCCCTGGGGTCTCGGAGCCCTCTCCTGCTCCCAGTCCATGGGGTCTCAGACCCTTTAACTGCTCCCTGTCCCTGATGTCTGAGGCCCCGCTCCTGCTCCCAGTGACCGGGTGTCAGGCCCCTCTCCTGCTCCCAGTCCCTGACATCTCAGGCCCCTCTCCTGCTCCCAGTCCCAGGGTCTCTGACCCCTCTCCTGCTCCCAGTCTCTTGGGTCTCACAGCCCTATCCTGCTCCCTGTCCGTGGGGTCTCGGACCCCTCTTCTGCTGCCCACCACCGGGTCTCGGACCCCTCTCCTGCTCGCAGTCCCTGACGTCTCAGACCCCTCTCCTGCTTCCAGTCACCGGGTCTCGGACCCCTCTCCTTTTACCAATCCCTGGGGTCTCAGACCACTCACCTGCTCTCAGTTCCTGGGGTCTCAGACCTCTCTCCATTTCCGAGTTCCTGGGGTCTCAGACTGCTCTCCTGATTCCAGTCCCTGGGGTCTCAGACACCTCTCTGGATCCCCGTCCCTGGAGTCTTGGACCACTCAACCTGCTCCCAGTCCCTGTGGTCTCGGACCACTCTGCTACTTCCAGTCTCTTGGGTCTCAGACCCCTCTCCTGCTCCCAGTCCCTGGGGTCTCAGGCCGCTCTCCTGCTACCAGTCGCTGGGGTTTCGGACCCCTCCCCGGCTTCCAGTCCCGGGGGTCTCAGGCTCCACTCCTGCGCTCAGTCCCTGGGGTCTCAGAGCCTTTAACTGCTCCCTGTCCCTGGTGTCTATGGCCCCTCTCCTGCTCCCAGGCACCGGGTCTCAGGCCCCTCTCCTGCTCCCAGTCCCTGGGGTCTTGGACACCTCTCCTTTTCCCAGTGCCTGGGGACTCGAACACCTCTCATGCCCCCAGTCCCTGGGGTCACAGATCCCTCTCCAGTTCCCAGCCCCTGGGGTCTCGGAACCCTCTCCTGCTCCCAGTCCCTGGGCACTCGGACAACTCCCCTGCTCCAAGTCCCTGGGGTCTCGGACACCTTTCCTGCTCCCTGTCCCTCGGATCTCAGAACATTCTCCTGGTCCCATTCCCTTGGGTCTCGGACCCGTCTCCTGCTCCCAGTCCCTGGGGTCTCGGACCCTTCTCCAGCTCCCAGTCCCTGGGGTCTCGAACCCCTCTCCTGCTCCCTGTCCCTGGGGTCTCGGACTCCTCTCCTGCTTCTAGTCTATTGGGTCTCAGACCCCTCTCCTGCTCCCAGTCTCTGGAGTCTCGGGTAACTCTCCTGCTCCCGCTACCAGGGCTCTCGGACCCCTCTCTTGCTCCCAGTCCCTTGGGACTCAGAACATTCCTCTGGTCCCTTTCCCTAACGTCTCAAACCGCTCTCCTGCTCCCAGTCCCAGGGGTCTCGGACCCCTCTCCTCTTCCCAATCCCTGGAGTCTCGGACCAGTCACCTGCTCTCCGTCCCTGGGATCTCAGATCTCTCTCCAGTTCCCAGTCCCTGGGGTCTCGGAGCCCTCTCCTGCTCCCAGTCCATGGGGTCTCAGACCCCTTTCCTGCTCCCCATCCCTGGTGTCTTGGACCACTATCCTGCTCCCGGTCACCAGGGTATCGGACCCTTCTCCTGCTCCCTCTCCCTAGGGTCATTGACCACTCTCCTGCTCCCAGTCCCAGGTCTCGGAGCCCACTGCTCCTCCCGGTCACTCGGGTCTCAGACTCCTCTCCTGCTCCCAGTCCCAGGGGTCTCAGACCACTCACATGCTCTCAATCCATTGGGTCTTTGACCACTCTCCTGTTCCCCGCCACCGGGTCACGCAGCCCTTTCCTCCTCCCGGTCCCCGGAGTCTCGGACCCCTCTGCTGCTCCCACTCCCTGGGGTTTCGGACCCCCCTCCTGCTCCCACTCCGTGGAGTCATGGACCATTCACCTTCTCCCAATCCCTGCGGTCTCAGACCCCTCTCCTGCTCCCAGTCTCTTGAGTCTCGGATAACTCTCCTGCTAGCGCTCCCAGGGCTCTCGGACGCCTCTGCTGCTCCCAATCCCTTGGGACTCAGAACATTCCCCTGGTCCCTATCCCTAGGGTCTCGGACCCCTCTCCTGCTGCCAGTCACCGGGTCTCAGACCTCTCTCCTGCTCCCAGTCCAGGGGTCTCGGACCCCTCTCCTCTTCCCAATCCCTGGAGTGTCGGACCACTCACCTGCTCTCCGTCCCTGGGGTCTCAGATCTCACTCCAGTTCCCAGTCCCTAAGGTCTTGGAGCTCTCTCCTGCTCCCAGTCCCTGGGGTTTCAGAACCCTTTCCTGCTCCCTGTCCCTGGTGTCTTGGACCACTCTCCAGCTCCCGGTCCCCAGGGTCTCGGACCCTTCTCCTGCTCCCTGTCCCTAGGGTCTTCGACAACTCTCCTGCTCCCAGTCCCCAGGTTTCGATTGCCACTGTCCTCCCGGTCATTGGGTTCTCGGAACCCCCTCCTGCACCCAGTCCCGGGGTTCTCAGATCCCTCTCCTGCTCCTAGTCGCTGGGTTCTCAGACCCCTCTCCTGCTCCCAGTCCTTGGCTCTCGGACCCGTCTCCTGCAACCAGTCCCTGGGGTCTCAGAACCCTCTCCTGCTCCAAGTCCCTGGGATCTCGGACACCGTTCCTGCTCCCAGTCCCAGGGTCTCAGACCCCTCTCCTGCTCCCAGTCCCTGGGGTCTCGGACCCCTGTCCTGCTCCAAGTCCCTGGGATCTCGGACACCGTTCCTGCTCCCAGTCCCAGGGTCTCAGACCCCTCTCCTGCTCCCAGTCCCCGGGGTCTCAGACCTCTCTCCAGTTCCCAGTCCCTGGGGTCTCCGACTGCTCTCCTGATCCCAGTCCCTGGGGTCTCAGACCCCTCTCTGGATCCCCGTCCCTGGAGTCTTGGAACACTCTCCTGCTCCCAGTCCCTGAGGTTTCGGGGAACTCACCTGCTTCCAGTCCCTGGGGTGTCTGACTCATCTCCTGCTCCCGGTCCCTGGGGTCTCACACATCGCACCTGCACCCAGTTCCCACATCTCGGACCCCTCCCCGGCTCCCAGTCCCTGGGGTCTCAGGCTGCTCTCCTGCTATCAGTTGCTGGGGTCTCGGACCCCTTCCCGTCTCCCAGTCCCAGGGGTCTCAGGCCCTTCTCCTGCTACCAGTCGCTGGGGACTCGGACCCGTCTCCTGCTCCCGGTCCCCGGAGTCTCGGACCCCTCTGCTGCTCCCACTCCCTGGGGTTTCGGACCCCCCTCCTGCTCCCACTCCGTGGAGTCATGGACCATTCACCTTCTCCCAATCCCTGCGGTCTCAGACCCCTCTCCTGCTCCCAGTCTCTAGACTCTCGGATAACTCTCCTGCTAGTGCTCCCAGGGCTCTCGGACGCCTCTGCTGCTCCCAGTCCCTTGGGACTCAGAACATTCCCCTGGTCCCTATCCCTAGGGTCTCGGACCCCTCTCCTGCTGCCAGTCACCGGGTCTCAGACCTCTCTCCTGCTCCCAGTCCAGGGGTCTCGGACCCCTCTCCTCTTCCCAATCCCTGGAGTCTCGGACCACTCACCTGCTCTCCGTCCCTGGGGTCTCAGAACTCACTCCAGTTCCCAGTCCCTAAGGTCTTGGAGCTCTCTCCTGCTGCCAGTCCCTGGGGTTTCAGAACCCTTTCCTGCTCCCTGTCCCTGGTGTCTTGGACCACTCTCAAGCTCCCGGTCCCCAGGGTCTCGGACCCTTCTCCTGCTCCCTGTCCCTAGGGTCTTCGACAACTCTCCTGCTCCCAGTCCCCAGGTTTCGGATGCCACTGTCCTCCCGGTCATTGGGTTCTCGGATCCCCCTCCTGCACCCAGTCCCGGGGTTCTCAGATCCCTCTCCTGCTCCTAGTCGCTGAGATCTCAGACCCCTCTCCTGCTCCCAGTCCTTGGCTCCCGGACCCGTCTCCTGCTACCAGTCCCTGGGGTCTCAGAACCCTCTCCTGCTCCAAGTCCATGGGATCTCGGACACCGTTCCTGCTCCCAGTCCCAGGGTCTCAGACCCCTCTCCTGCACCCAGTCCCTGGGGTCTCGGACCCCTCTCCTGCTCCAAGTCCCTGGGATCTCGGACACCGTTCCTGCTCCCAGTCCCAGGGTCTCAGACCCCTCTCCTGCTCCCAGTCCCCGGGGTCTCAGACCTCTCTCCAGTTCCCAGTCCCTGGGGTCTCCGACTGCTCTCCTGATCCCAGTCCCTGGGGTCTCAGACCCCTCTCTGGATCCCCGTCCCTGGAGTCTTGGAACACTCTCCTGCTCCCAGTCCCTGAGGTTTCGGGGAACTCACCTGCTTCCAGTCCCTGGGGTGTCTGACTCATCTCCTGCTCCCGGTCCCTGGGGTCTCACACATCGCACCTGCACCCAGTTCCCACATCTCGGACCCCTCCCCGGCTCCCAGTCCCTGGGGTCTCCGACTGCTCTCCTGATCCCAGTCCCTGGGGTCTCAGACCCCTCTCTGGATCCCCGTCCCTGGAGTCTTGGAACACTCTCCTGCTCCCAGTCCCTGAGGTTTCGGGGAACTCACCTGCTTCCAGTCCCTGGGGTGTCTGACTCATCTCCTGCTCCCGGTCCCTGGGGTCTCACACATCGCACCTGCACCCAGTTCCCACATCTCGGACCCCTCCCCGGCTCCCAGTCCCTGGGGTCTCAGGCCGCTCTCCTGCTATCAGTTGCTGGGGTCTCGGACCCCTTCCCGTCTCCCAGTCCCAGGGGTCTCAGGCCCTTCTCCTGCTACCAGTCGCTGGGGACTCGGACCCGTCTCCTGCTCCCAGTCCCTGGGGTCTCGGACCCTTCTCCAGCTCCCAGTCCCTGGGGTCTCGAACCCCTCTCCTGCTCCCAGTCCCTGGGGTCTCGGACTCCTCTCCTGCTTCTAGTCTATTGGGTCTCAGACCCCTCTCCTGCTCCCAGTCTCTGGAGTCTCGGGTAACTCTCCTGCTCCCGCTACCAGGGCTCTCGGACCCCTCTCTTGCTCCCAGTCCCTTGGGACTCAGAACATTCCTCTGGTCCCTTTCCCTAACGTCTCAGACCGCTCTCCTGCTCCCAGTCCCAGGGGTCTCGGACCCCTCTCCTCTTCCCAATCCCTGGAGTCTCGGACCAGTCACCTGCTCTCCGTCCCTGGGATCTCAGATCTCTCTCCAGTTCCCAGTCCCTGGGGTCTCGGAGCCCTCTCCTGCTCCCAGTCCATGGGGTCTCAGACCCCTTTCCTGCTCCCCATCCCTGGTGTCTTGGACCACTATCCTGCTCTCGGTCACCAGGGTATCGGACCCTTCTCCTGCTCCCTGTCCCTAGGGTCTTTGACCACTCTCCTGCTCCCAGTCCCAGGTCTCGGAGCCCACTGCTCCTCCCGGTCACTCGGGTCTCGGACAACTCTCCTGCTTCCAGTTCCTGGGATCTCGGATCCCTCTCCTTCTCCCAATCCCTGGGGTCTCGGACCATTGTCCTGCTCCCAGTCCCTGGGTTCTCGGATCCCTCTCCTGCTCTCAGTCCCTTTGGTCTCGGACCCCTCTCCTGCTCCCAGTCCCTGGTGTCTTGGGCCACTCTCCTGCTACCAGTCCCTGTGGTCTTGGACCACTCTGCTGCTTCCAGTCTCTTGGGTCTCAGACCCCTCTCCTGCTCCCAGTCCCTGGGGTCTCGGGGAACTCACCTGCTCCCAGTCCCTGGGGTGTCTGACTCATCTCCCACTCCCGGTACCTGGGGTCTCACACCCCGCTCCTACACCCAGTTCCCACATCTCGGACCCCTCCCCGGCTCCCAATCCCTGGGGTCTCAGACCCCTCTCCTGCTCCCAGTCTCTAGAGTCTTGGATAACTCTCCTGCTAGCGCTCCCAGGGCTCTCGGACGCCTTTGCTGCTCCCAGTCCCTTGGGACTCAGAACATTCCCCTGGTCCCTATCCCTAGGGTCTCGGACCCCTCTCCTGCTGCCAGTCACCGGGTCTCAGACCTCTCTCCTGCTCCCAGTCCCAGGGGTCTCGGACCCCTCTCCTCTTCCCAATCCCTGGAGTCTCGGACCACTCACCTGCTCTCCTTCCCTGGGGTCTCAGATCACTCTCCAGTTCCCAGTCCCTAAGGTCTTGGAGCTCTCTCCTGCTCCCAGTCCCTGGTGTTTCAGAACCCTTTCCTGCTCCCTGTCCCTGGTGTCTTGGACCACTCTCCAGCTCCCGGAACCTTCTCCTGCTCCCTGTCCCTAGGGTCTTCGACAACTCTCCTGCTCCCAGTCCCCGGGTTTCGGATGCCACTGTCCTCCCGGTCATTGGGTTCTCGGATCCCCCTCCTGCACCCAGTCCCGGGGTTCTCAGATCCCTCTCCTATTCCCAGTTCTTGGCTCTCGGACCCGTCTCCTGCTACCAGTCCCTGGGGTCTCAGAACCCTCTCCAGCTCCAAGTCCCTGGGATCTCGGACACCGTTCCTGCTCCCAGTCCCAGGGTCTCAGACCCCTCTCCTGCTCCCAGTCACTGGGGTCTCGAACCGCTCTCCTGCGCGCAGACCCTGGGGTCTCAGACCCTTTAACTGCTCCCTGCCCCTGATGTCTATGGCCCCTCTCCTGCTCCCAGTCACCGGGTCTCAGGCCCCTCTCCTGCTCCCAGTCCCTGGGGTCTTGGACACCTCTCCTGTTCCCAGTCGCTGGGGACTCAAACCCCTCTCGTGCCCCCAGTCCCTGAGGTCTCAGAACCCTCTCAGGTTCCCAGTCCCTGGCGTCTCGGAACCCTCTCCTGCTCCCAGTCCTTGGGGTCTCGGACACCTTTCTTGCTCCCAGTCCCTCGGGTCTCAGAACATTCTCCTGGTCCCTTTCTCTTGGGTCTCGGACCCCTCTACTGCTCCCAACCCAGGGGTCACAGACCACTCACCTGCTCTCAATCCGTGGGGTCTTTGACCACTCTCCTGCTCCCCTCCACCGGGTCTCGGAGCCCTTTCCTCCTCCCGGTCCCCGGAGACTCGGACCCCTCTGCTGCTCCCAGTCCCTGTGGTCTCAGACACCTTTCCTGCTCCCAGTCCCAGGGTCTCAGACCCCTCTCCTGCTCCCAGTCCCACGGGTCTCGGACCCCTCTCCTGCTCCTAGTCCCCAGGGTCTCAGACCCCTCTCTTGCTCCCAGTCCCTGTGGTCTCAGACCCTTTAACTGCTCCCAGTCCCTGGTGTCTAAGGCCCCTCTCTTGCTCCGAGTCACATGGTCTCAGGCCCCTCTCCTGCTCCCAGTCACCGGGTCACAGACCCTTCACCTGCTACCAGTCACTGGGGTCTCAGACACCTCTTCTGTCCCAGTCCCTGGGGACTCGAACTCCTCTCTTGCCCCCAGTCCCTGGGGTCTCGGACCCCTCTCCTGCTCCTAGTCCCTGGGGTCTCGGACACCTCTCCTGCTCCCAGTCCGTGTGGTCTCAGACCCTTTAACTGCTCCCTGTCCCTGGTGTCTAAGGCCCCTCTCCTGCTCCCAGTCACATGGTCTCAGGCCCCTCTCCTGCTCCCAGTCACCGGGTCTCGGACCCCTCTCCTGTTACGAATCCCTGGGGTCTCGGACCACTCACCTTCTCTCAGTTCCTGGGGTCTCAGTCCTCTCTCCAGTTCCCAGTCCCTGGGGTCTCCGACTGCTCTCCTGATCCCTGACCCTGGGGTCGCAGATCCCTGTCCGGATCCCCGTCCCTGGAGTCTTGGACCCCTCTCCTGCTCCCAGTCCCTGAGGTCTCGGGGAACTCACCTGCTTCCAGTCCCTGGGCTTTCTGACTCATCTCCTGCTCCCGTTCCCTGGGGTCTCACACATCGCACCTGCACCCAGTTCCCACATCTCGGACCCCTCCCCGGCTCCCAGTCCCTGGGGTCTCAGGCCGCTCTCCTGCTATCAGTTGCTGGGGTCTCGGACCCCTTCCCGGCTCCCAGTCCCGGGGGTCTCAGGCCCTTCTCCTGCTACCAGTCGCTGGGGACTCGGACCGCGCTCCTGCGCGCAGTCCCTGGGGTCTCAGACCCTTTAACTGCTCCCTGTCCCTGGTGTCTATGGCCCCTCTCCTGCTCCCAGGCATCGGGTCTCAGGCCCCTCTCCTGCTCCCAGTCCCTGGGGTCTTGGACTCCTCTTCTGCTGTCCGCCATTGGGTCACGGACCCCTCTCCGGCTCTCAGTCCCTGAGGTCTCAGAGCCCTCTCCAGCTCCCAGTTCCTGGGATCTCGGACCACCCTCCTGCTCCAAGTCCTTGGATTCTCAGACCCCTATCCTGCTCCCAGGCCCTGGGGTCTCAGATACCTCTTCTGCTGCCCTGAACCGGATCTCGGACCCCTCTCCTTTTGCCAGTCCCTGGTCACTTGAGCCTCTCTCCTGCTTCCAGTATCTGGGGTCTCGGACACCTGTCCATCTTCCAGTCCCAGGGTCTCGGACACATCTCCTGTTCCCGGTCCCTGCGGTCTCAGACCCACCCTCCTGCACCCAGTCCCTTGGGTCTCATAACTTTCTCTTGATCCCTGTCCCTGGGGTTTCAGGCCCCTCTCCTGCTCCCACTCACTGGGTCTCAGACCCTTCTCCTTTTCCCAGTCTCTGGGGACTTGAACCTCTCTCATGCCCCCAGTCACTGGGGTCTCAGAAAACTCTCCTGCTCCAAGTCCCTGGGCACTCGGACCACACCCCTGCTCGTAGTCCTTGGGGTCTCAGACCCCTCTCCTGCTACCAGCCCCTGGGGTCTCACAACCCTCTCCTACTCCAAGTCCCTGGGGTCTCAGAACCCTCTCCTGCCCACAGTCCCTGGGGTCTGAGACCCCTCTCCTGCTTCCAGTCACCGGGTCTCAGAGAGCTCTCCTGCTCCCTGTCCTGGGGTCTAGGTACTCTCTCCAGTTCCCAGTCCCTGGGGTACCGGAGCCCTCTCCTGCTCCCGGTCCCCAGGGTCTCGGACCATTCTCCTTCTCGCAGTCCCCGGGTATCCGAGCCCTCTGCTCCTCCTGGTCAGAGGGGTCTCTGACACCTCTCCTGCTCCCAGTCCTTGGGTTCTTGGACCCATCTCCTTCTCCCAATACCTGGGGTCTCGGACCCTTGTCCTGCTCCCAGTCCCTTGGTTCTCAGAATCCTCTCCTGCTCCCAGTACCTAGGGTCCTGGACCCCTCTCCTGCTCCCAGTCCTGGGGTCTAGGTCCTCTCTGCTGCTCCCAGTCCTTGGGGTCTCAGACCCCTATCCTGCTCCCAGTTCCTCGGGTCTCAAACGCCTCTCCAGCCCCCAGTCACTGGGGTATCGGACCCCTTTCCTGCTCCCAGTCCCTGAGGTCTCAGACCCCTCTCCTGCTCCCAGCCCCTGGTGTCTCGGGCCCTTCTCCTGCTCCCAGACCCTGGGTCTCGGACTCCTCTACTGCTCCCAGCCCCCACTCGGATCCCTCTCCTGCTCCCAGTCTCTGGGGTCTCGGAACCCTCTGCTGATTCCAGTCTCTTGCGTCTCAGACCCCTCTTCTGCTCCCAGTCTCTGGGGTCTCGGGTAACTCTCCTGCTCCCGCTCCCAGGGTTCTCGGACAACCTATCCTCTTCCCAATCCCTGGAGTCTCGGACCACTCACCTGCTCTCCATCCCTGTGGTCTCAGATCTCTCTCCAGTTCCCAGTCCCTGAGGTACCGGAGCCCTCTCCTGCTCCTGGTCCCCAGGGTCTCGGACCATTCTCCTGCTCGCAGTCCCCGGGTATCCGAGCCCTCTGCTCCTCCCGGTCAGAGGGGTCTCAGACACCTCTCCTGCTCCCAGTCCCTGGGTTCTTGGACCCATCTCCTTCTCCCAATACCTGGGGTCTCGGACCCTTGTCCTGCTCCCAGTCCCATGGTTCTCAGAATCCTCTCCTGCTCCCAGTACCTAGGGTCCTGGACCCCTCTGCTGCTTCCAGTCTCTTGGGTCTCAGACCCCTCTCCTGCTCCCAGTCTCTGGAGTCTCTGGTAACTCTCGTGCTACCACTCCCTGGGCGCTCGGACCCCTCTCCTGCTCCCAGACCCTCGGGTCTCAGAACATTCCCCTGGTCCCTTTCCCTAGGGTCTCGGACCCCTCTCCTGCTGCCAGTCACCGGATCTCAGACACCTCTCCTGCTCCCAGTCCCTGGGTCTCGGAACCCTCCACTGCTCTCAGTCCCTGGGTCTCGGACTCCTCTACTGCTCCCAGTCCCCGTTCGGATCCCTCTCCTGCTCCCAGTCTCTGGGGTCTCAGACCCCTCTGCTGAGTCCAGGCTCTTGGGTCTCAGACCCCTCTTCCGCTCCCAGTCTCTGGGGTCTCGTGTAACTCTCCTGCTCCCAGTCCCAGGGGTCTTGGACAACCTCTCCTCTTCCCAATCCCTGGAGTCTCGGACCACTCACCTGCTCTCCGTCCAGGGAGTCTCAGATCTCTCTCCAATTCCCAGTCTCTGGGGTCTCGGAGTCCTCTCCTGCTCCTGGTCCCCAGGGTCTCGGACCATTCTCCTGCTCGCAGACCCCGGGTCTCCGAGCCCTCTGCTCCTCCTGGTCACTGGGGTCTCAGACACCTCTCCTTCTCCCAATCCCTGGGTTCTCGGACCCCTCTCCTTCTCCCAATCCCTGGGGTCTCGGACCTTTCTTGTGCTCCCAGTCCCAGGGTTTTCGGATCCCTCTCCTGCTCCCAGTCCCTGGGGTCTCGGACCACTCTCAAGCTCCCAGTCCTTGGGGTCTCAGACCCCTATCCTGCTCCCAGTCCCTGGGTTCTCAGACCCCTCTCCTGCCCCTGGTCCTTGGGTTCTGAGACCATTATCGTGCTCCCAGTCCCTGGTGTCTTGGACCACACTCCTGCTCCCAGTCCTTGGGGTCTCAGACCCCTATCCTGCTCCCAGTCCCTGGTGTCTTGGACCACACTCCAGCTCCCAGTCCTTGGGGTCTCAGACCCCTATCCTGCTCCCAGTCCCTGGGGTCTTGGACCCCTCAGCTGCTTCCAGTCCCTGAGGTCTCAGACCCCACTCCTGCTCCCAGTCCCTGGTGTCTCGGGCCCCTCCCCTGCTGCCAGACCCTGGGGTCTCGGACCCTTCTCCTGCTCCCAGTGCCTGGGTCTCAGACTCCTTTCATGATCCCAGTCTTTGGGGCCTCAGACCACTAGCCTGCTCCCAGTCCCTGGGTTCTCAGACACCTCTCCTGCCCCTGTCCTTGGGGTCTCAGATCCTTATTGTGCTCCCAATCCCTGTGTCTTGGACCACTCTCCTGCTCCTAGTCCTTGGGCTCCCAGACAGCTATCCTACTCCCAGTCCCTGGGGTTTCAGACCCCTCTCCTTCCTACAGTCCCTAGGGTCTGAGACCCTTCTCCTGCTTCCAGTCACCGGGTCTCAGACCCCGATCCTGCTCCCAGTCCTGGGGTCTAGGTCCTCTCTCATGCTCCCAGACCTTGTGGTCTCAGACCCCTATCCAGCCTCTAGTCCCCAGGGTCTTGGACCACTCTCCTGCTCCCAGTCCTAGGGGTCTCATACCCCTATCTTGCTCCCAGTCCCTGGGGTCTCAGACTCCTCTTCTGCTGCCCGCCACGGGGTCATGGACCTCTCTCCTGCTCCCAGTCCCTGAGGTCTCAGACCCCTCTCCAGCTCACATTCCCTGGGGTCTCAGGCACCTCTCCTGCTTGCAGTCAACGGGTCTCAGACCACTCTCCTGCTCCCAGTCCCTGGGGTCTAGGTCCTCTGTCCTGTTGCCCATGGTTTCTCGGGCCCCTCTCCTGCTTCCAGTATCTGGGGTCTCGGACCCCTATCCTTCTCCCAGTCCCCGAGTCTCAGGCCCCCCTACTGCTCCCATTCCATGGGGTCTCAGAACCCTATCCTGCTCCCAGGCCCTGGGGTCTCACACTCCTCTCCTGCTCCCAGTCTTTGGGGTCTCAGACTACTATTCTGCTGCCCGCAACCGGGTCTCGGACCCCTCTCCTGTTGCCAGTCCCTGGTGTCTCGAGCCCCTCTCCTGCTTCCAGTATCTGGGGTCTCGGACACCTGTCCGTCTCCCAGTCCCCGGGTCTCGGACACATCTCCTGCTCCCAGTCCCTGGGGTCTCAGAACCCTCTCCAGTTCCCAGACCCTGGGGTCTCGGACACATCTCCTGCTCCCAGTTCCCGCTCGGATCCCACTCCAGCTCCCGGCCCTTGGGGTCTCAGACCACCCCTCCTGCACCCAGTCCCTTGGGCCTCAGAACATTCTCTTGCTCCCAGTCCCTGGGGTTTCAGGCCCCTCTCCTGCTCCCACTCATCGGGTCTCAGACCATTCTCCTGTTCCCAGTCCCTGGGGACTTGAACTTCTCTCATGCCTCCAGTCCCTGGGGTCTCAGAAACCTCTCCTGCTCCAAGTCCCTGGGCACTCGGACCACTCCCCTGCTCCCAGTCCTTGGGGTCTCGGACCCCTCTCCTGCCCACAGTCCCTGGGGTTTCACAAACCTCTCCTACTCCATGTCCCTGGGGTCTCAAACCCCTCTCCTTCCCACAGTCCCTAGGGTCTGAGACCCCTCTCCTGCTTCCAGTCACCGGGTCTCAGACCCCGATCCTGCTCACAGTCCTGGGGTCTAGGTCCTCTCTCATGCTCCCAGACCTTGGGGTCTCAGACCCCTATCCTGCTCCCAGTCCGTGGGGTCTCAGACTCATCTCCAGCCCCCAGTCCCCGGGGTCTCGGACGCCTCTCCTGCTCCCAGTCACCGGGTCTCAGACCCCTCTGCTCCTCCCGGTCACTGGGTCTCAGATGCCTCTCGTGCTCCCAGTCCCAGGGGTCTCGGAACCCTCTCCTCTTCCCAATCCCTGGTGTCTCGGACCACTCACCTGCTCTCCGTCCAGGGAGTCTCAGATCTCTCTCCAGTTCCCAGTCCCTGGGGTCTCGAAGCCCTCTCCTGCTCCTGCTCCCCAGGGTCTCGGACCATTCTCCTGCTCGCAGTCCCCGGGTCTCCGAGCCCTCTGCTCCTCCCGGTCACTGGGGTCTCAGACACCTCTCCTGCTCCCAGTCCCTGGGTTCTCGGACCCCTCTCCTTCTCCCAATCCCTGGGGTCTCGGATCCTTGTCCTGCTCCCAGTCCCAGGGTTTTCGGATCCCTCTCCTGCTCCCAGTCCCTGGGGTCTCGGACCACTCTCCTGCTCCCAGTCCTTGGGATCTCAGACCCCTCTCCTGCCCCTAGTCCTTGGGGTCTCAGACCATTATCGTGCTCCCAGTCCCTGGTGTCTTGGACCACACTCCTGCTCCCAGTCCTTGGGGTCTCAGACCCCTATCCTGCTCCCAGTCCCTGGGGTCTCAGACCCCTCAGCTGCTCCCAGTCCCTGAGGTCTCAGACCCCACTCCTGCTCCAAGTCCCTGGTGTCTCGGGCCCCTCCCCTGCTGCCAGTCCCTGGGGTCTCGGACCCTTCTCCTGCTCCCAAGTGCCTGGGTCTCGGACTCCTCTACTGCTCCCCGTACCGCTAGGATCCCTCTCCTGCTCCCAGTCCCTGGTGTCTCGGGCCCCTCCCCTGCTGCCAGTCCCTGGGGTCTCGGACCCTTCTCCTGCTCCCAGTGCCTGGGTCTCGGACTCCTCTCATGATCCAAGTCCTTGGGGTCGCAGATCACTAGCCTGCTCCCAGTCCCTGGGTTCTCAGACCCCTCTCCTGCTCCCAGTCCTTGGGCTCTCAGACCGCTATCCTACTCCAAGCCCCTGGGGTCTCAGACTCCTCTCCTGCTCCCTGTCCCCAGGGTCTCGGACTATTCTCCTGCTTGCAGTCCCCATGTCACCGAGTCCTCAGCTCCTCCCGGTCACTGGGGCCTCATACACCTCTCCTGCTCTCAGCCCCTGGTGTCTCGGGCCCTTCTCCTGCTCCCAGTCCCTGGGTCTCGGACCCCTCTCCTGCTCCCAGTCCCTGAGGTCTCAGACCCCTCTCCTGCTCCCAGCCCCTGGTGTCTCGGGCCCTTCTCCTGCTCCCAGACCCTGGGTCTCGGACTCCTCTACTGCTCCCAGCCCCCACTCGGATCCCTCTCCTGCTCCCAGTCTCTGGGGTCTCGGAACCCTCTGCTGATTCCAGTCTCTTGCATCTCAGACCCCTCTTCTGCTCCCAGTCTCTGGGGTCTCGGGTAACTCTCCTGCTCCCGCTCCCAGGGTTCTCGGACAACCTATCCTCTTCCCAATCCCTGGAGTCTCGGACCACTCACCTGCTCTCCATCCCTGTGGTCTCAGATCTCTCTCCAGTTCCCAGTCCCTGAGGTACCGGAGCCCTCTCCTGCTCCTGGTCCCCAGGGTCTCGGACCATTCTCCTGCTCGCAGTCCCCGGGTATCCGAGCCCTCTGCTCCTCCCGGTCAGAGGGGTCTCAGACACCTCTCCTGCTCCCAGTCCCTGGGTTCTTGGACCCATCTCCTTCTCCCAATACATGGGGTCTCGGACCCTTGTCCTGCTCCCAGTCCCATGGTTCTCAGAATCCTCTCCTGCTCCCAGTACCTAGGGTCCTGGACCCCTCTGCTGCTTCCAGTCTCTTGGGTCTCAGACCCCTCTCCTGCTCCCAGTCTCTGGAGTCTCTGGTAACTCTCGTGCTACCACTCCCTGGGTGCTCGGACCCCTCTCCTGCTCCCAGACCCTCGGGTCTCAGAACATTCCCCTGGTCCCTTTCCCTAGGGTCTCGGACCCCTCTCCTGCTGCCAGTCACCGGATCTCAGACACCTCTCCTGCTCCCAGTCCCTGGGTCTCGGAACCCTCCACTGCTCTCAGTCCCTGGGTCTCGGACTCCTCTACTGCTCCCAGTCCCCGTTCGGATCCCTCTCCTGCTCCCAGTCTCTGGGGTCTCAGACCCCTCTGCTGAGTCCAGGCTCTTGGGTCTCAGACCCCTCTTCCGCTCCCAGTCTCTGGGGTCTCGTGTAACTCTCCTGCTCCCAGTCCCAGGGGTCTTGGACAACCTCTCCTCTTCCCAATCCCTGGAGTCTCGGACCACTCACCTGCTCTCCGTCCAGGGAGTCTCAGATCTCTCTCCAATTCCCAGTCTCTGGGGTCTCGGAGTCCTCTCCTGCTCCTGGTCCCCAGGGTCTCGGACCATTCTCCTGCTCGCAGACCCCGGGTCTCCGAGCCCTCTGCTCCTCCTGGTCACTGGGGTCTCAGACACCTCTCCTTCTCCCAATCCCTGGGTTCTCGGACCCCTCTCCTTCTCCCAATCCCTGGGGTCTCGGACCTTTCTTGTGCTCCCAGTCCCAGGGTTTTCGGATCCCTCTCCTGCTCCCAGTCCCTGGGGTCTCGGACCACTCTCAAGCTCCCAGTCCTTGGGGTCTCAGACCCC
Source organism: Isurus oxyrinchus (assembly GCA_026770705.1). Lineage (NCBI taxonomy): Eukaryota > Metazoa > Chordata > Chondrichthyes > Lamniformes > Lamnidae > Isurus > Isurus oxyrinchus. The sequence continues at coordinate 2,140,744 of JANJGN010000080.1, forward strand.
TATCCTGCTCCCAGTCCCTGGGTTCTCAGACCCCTCTCCTGCCCCTGGTCCTTGGGTTCTGAGACCATTATCGTGCTCCCAGTCCCTGGTGTCTTGGACCACACTCCTGCTCCCAGTCCTTGGGGTCTCAGACCCCTATCCTGCTCCCAGTCCCTGGTGTCTTGGACCACACTCCAGCTCCCAGTCCTTGGGGTCTCAGACCCCTATCCTGCTCCCAGTCCCTGGGGTCTTGGACCCCTCAGCTGCTTCCAGTCCCTGAGGTCTCAGACCCCACTCCTGCTCCCAGTCCCTGGTGTCTCGGGCCCCTCCCCTGCTGCCAGACCCTGGGGTCTCGGACCCTTCTCCTGCTCCCAGTGCCTGGGTCTCAGACTCCTTTCATGATCCCAGTCTTTGGGGCCTCAGACCACTAGCCTGCTCCCAGTCCCTGGGTTCTCAGACACCTCTCCTGCCCCTGTCCTTGGGGTCTCAGATCCTTATTGTGCTCCCAATCCCTGTGTCTTGGACCACTCTCCTGCTCCTAGTCCTTGGGCTCCCAGACAGCTATCCTACTCCCAGTCCCTGGGGTTTCAGACCCCTCTCCTTCCTACAGTCCCTAGGGTCTGAGACCCTTCTCCTGCTTCCAGTCACCGGGTCTCAGACCCCGATCCTGCTCCCAGTCCTGGGGTCTAGGTCCTCTCTCATGCTCCCAGACCTTGTGGTCTCAGACCCCTATCCAGCCTCTAGTCCCCAGGGTCTTGGACCACTCTCCTGCTCCCAGTCCTAGGGGTCTCATACCCCTATCTTGCTCCCAGTCCCTGGGGTCTCAGACTCCTCTTCTGCTGCCCGCCACGGGGTCATGGACCTCTCTCCTGCTCCCAGTCCCTGAGGTCTCAGACCCCTCTCCAGCTCACATTCCCTGGGGTCTCAGGCACCTCTCCTGCTTGCAGTCAACGGGTCTCAGACCACTCTCCTGCTCCCAGTCCCTGGGGTCTAGGTCCTCTGTCCTGTTGCCCATGGTTTCTCGGGCCCCTCTCCTGCTTCCAGTATCTGGGGTCTCGGACCCCTATCCTTCTCCCAGTCCCCGAGTCTCAGGCCCCCCTACTGCTCCCATTCCATGGGGTCTCAGAACCCTATCCTGCTCCCAGGCCCTGGGGTCTCACACTCCTCTCCTGCTCCCAGTCTTTGGGGTCTCAGACTACTATTCTGCTGCCCGCAACCGGGTCTCGGACCCCTCTCCTGTTGCCAGTCCCTGGTGTCTCGAGCCCCTCTCCTGCTTCCAGTATCTGGGGTCTCGGACACCTGTCCGTCTCCCAGTCCCCGGGTCTCGGACACATCTCCTGCTCCCAGTCCCTGGGGTCTCAGAACCCTCTCCAGTTCCCAGACCCTGGGGTCTCGGACACATCTCCTGCTCCCAGTTCCCGCTCGGATCCCACTCCAGCTCCCGGCCCTTGGGGTCTCAGACCACCCCTCCTGCACCCAGTCCCTTGGGCCTCAGAACATTCTCTTGCTCCCAGTCCCTGGGGTTTCAGGCCCCTCTCCTGCTCCCACTCATCGGGTCTCAGACCATTCTCCTGTTCCCAGTCCCTGGGGACTTGAACTTCTCTCATGCCTCCAGTCCCTGGGGTCTCAGAAACCTCTCCTGCTCCAAGTCCCTGGGCACTCGGACCACTCCCCTGCTCCCAGTCCTTGGGGTCTCGGACCCCTCTCCTGCCCACAGTCCCTGGGGTTTCACAAACCTCTCCTACTCCATGTCCCTGGGGTCTCAAACCCCTCTCCTTCCCACAGTCCCTAGGGTCTGAGACCCCTCTCCTGCTTCCAGTCACCGGGTCTCAGACCCCGATCCTGCTCACAGTCCTGGGGTCTAGGTCCTCTCTCATGCTCCCAGACCTTGGGGTCTCAGACCCCTATCCTGCTCCCAGTCCGTGGGGTCTCAGACTCATCTCCAGCCCCCAGTCCCCGGGGTCTCGGACGCCTCTCCTGCTCCCAGTCACCGGGTCTCAGACCCCTCTGCTCCTCCCGGTCACTGGGTCTCAGATGCCTCTCGTGCTCCCAGTCCCAGGGGTCTCGGAACCCTCTCCTCTTCCCAATCCCTGGTGTCTCGGACCACTCACCTGCTCTCCGTCCAGGGAGTCTCAGATCTCTCTCCAGTTCCCAGTCCCTGGGGTCTCGAAGCCCTCTCCTGCTCCTGCTCCCCAGGGTCTCGGACCATTCTCCTGCTCGCAGTCCCCGGGTCTCCGAGCCCTCTGCTCCTCCCGGTCACTGGGGTCTCAGACACCTCTCCTGCTCCCAGTCCCTGGGTTCTCGGACCCCTCTCCTTCTCCCAATCCCTGGGGTCTCGGATCCTTGTCCTGCTCCCAGTCCCAGGGTTTTCGGATCCCTCTCCTGCTCCCAGTCCCTGGGGTCTCGGACCACTCTCCTGCTCCCAGTCCTTGGGATCTCAGACCCCTCTCCTGCCCCTAGTCCTTGGGGTCTCAGACCATTATCGTGCTCCCAGTCCCTGGTGTCTTGGACCACACTCCTGCTCCCAGTCCTTGGGGTCTCAGACCCCTATCCTGCTCCCAGTCCCTGGGGTCTCAGACCCCTCAGCTGCTCCCAGTCCCTGAGGTCTCAGACCCCACTCCTGCTCCAAGTCCCTGGTGTCTCGGGCCCCTCCCCTGCTGCCAGTCCCTGGGGTCTCGGACCCTTCTCCTGCTCCCAAGTGCCTGGGTCTCGGACTCCTCTACTGCTCCCCGTACCGCTAGGATCCCTCTCCTGCTCCCAGTCCCTGGTGTCTCGGGCCCCTCCCCTGCTGCCAGTCCCTGGGGTCTCGGACCCTTCTCCTGCTCCCAGTGCCTGGGTCTCGGACTCCTCTCATGATCCAAGTCCTTGGGGTCGCAGACCACTAGCCTGCTCCCAGTCCCTGGGTTCTCAGACCCCTCTCCTGCTCCCAGTCCTTGGGCTCTCAGACCGCTATCCTACTCCAAGCCCCTGGGGTCTCAGACTCCTCTCCTGCTCCCTGTCCCCAGGGTCTCGGACTATTCTCCTGCTTGCAGTCCCCATGTCACCGAGTCCTCAGCTCCTCCCGGTCACTGGGGTCTCATACACCTCTCCTGTTCCCAGTCCCTGGTTCTCGGACCCCTCTCCTTCTCCCAATCCCTGGAGTCTCGGACACTTGTCCTGCTCCCAGTCCCAGGGTTTTCGGATCCCTCTCCTGCTCCCAGTCCCTGGGCACGCGGACCACTCCCCTGCTCCCAGTCCCTCGGGTTTAGGTCCTCTCTCCTGTTGCCAGTCCATGGTTTCTCGGGCCCCTCTCCTGCTTCCAGTATCTGGGGTCTCGGATCCCTATCCTTCTCCCAGTCCCCTGGTCTCAGGCCCCCCTACTGCTCCCATTCCCTGGGGTCTCAGACCCCTATCCTGCTCCCAGGCCCTGGGGTCTCAGACTCCTCTCCTGCTCCCAGTCCTTGGGGTCTCAGACTCCTATTCTGCTGCCCGCAACCGGATCTCGGACCCCTCTCCTATTGCCAGTCCCTGGTCTCTCGAGCCCATCTCCTGCTTCCAGTATCTGGGGTCTCGGACACCTGTCCGTCTCCCAGTCACCGGGTCTCAGACCCTTCTCCTGTTCCCAGTCTCTGGGGACTTGAACTTCTCTCATGCCCCCAGTCCCTGGGGTCTCAGAAACCTCTCCTGCTCCAAGTCCCTGGGCACTTGGACCACTCCCCTGCTCCCAGTCCTTGGGGTCTCGGACCCCTCTCCTGCCCACAGTCCCTGGGGTCTCACAAACCTCTCCTACTCCAAGTCCCTGGGGTGTCAGACCCCTCTCCTTCAAACTGTCCCGAGGGTCTGAGACCCCTCTCCTGCTTCCAGTCACCGGGTCTCAGACCCCGATCCTGCTCCCAGTCCTGGGGTCTAGGTCCTCTCTCATGCTCCCAGTCCTTGGGGTCTCGGACCCCTCTCCTGCCCACAGTCCCTGGGTCTCACAAACCTCTCCTACTCCAAAACCTGGGGTCTCAAACCCCTCTCCTTCCCACAGTCCCTAGGGTCTGAGACCCCTCTCCTGCTTCCAGTCACCGGGTCTCAGACTCAGATCCTGCTCCCAGTCCTGGGCTCTAGGTCCTCTCTCATGCTCCCAGACCTTGGGGTCTCAGACACCTATCCTGCTCCAAGTCCCTGGGGTCTCAGACTTAATTCCAGCCCCCAGTCCCTGGGGTCTCGGACCCCTCTCCTGCTCCCAGACCCCGGGTCTCGGAGCCCTCTGCTCCTCCCGGTCACTGGGTCTCAGACCCCTCTCCTGCTCCCAGTCCCAGGGGTCTCGGACCCCTCTCCTCTTCCCAATCCCTGGAGTCTCGGACCACTCACCTGCTCTCCGACCCTGGGGTCTCAGATCTCTCTCCAGTTCCCAGTCCCTGAGGTCTCGGAACTCTCTCCGGCTCCCAGTCCCTGGGGTCTCAGACCCCTTTTCTGCTCTCCGTCTTGGACCACTCTCCTGCTCTCAGTCTCCTTGTCTCGGAGCCCTCTGCTCCTCCCGGTCACTGGGGTCTCAGACACCTCGCCTTTTCCCAGCCCCTGGGGTCTCAGACCCCTCTCCTTCTCCCAATCCCTGGGGTCTCGGACCCGTGTCCTGCTCCCGGTCCCTGGGTTCTCGGATCCCGCTCCTGATCCCAGTCCCTGGGGTCTCGGACCACTCTCCTGCTCCCAGGCTTTGAGGTCTCAGTCCCATAACCTGCTCCCAGTCCCATGGGTCTCAGACTCATCTCCTGCTCCCAGTCCTTGGGGTCTCGGACCCCTCTCCTGCTACCAGTCCCTGGGGTCTCAGAACCCTCTCCTGCTCCAAGTCCCTGTGGTCTCGGACAGCTATCCTGCTCCAAGTCCCTGGGGTCTCAGAACCCTCTCCTGCTCCAAGTCCCTGGGGTCTCGGACACCTATCCTGCTCCCAGTCTCATGGATCTCAGAGCCCTCCACTGCTCCCAGTCCGTGGGGTCTCGGACCCCTCTTCTGCTGCCCGCCACCGGATCTCGGACCCCTCTCCTGCTCCAAGTCCCTGAGGTCTCCAACCCCTCTCCAGCTCACATTTCCTGGTGTCTCAGACCCGTCTCCTGCTTCCAGTCACCGGGTCTCAGACCACTCTCCTGCTCCCAGTCCCTGGGGTCTAGGTCCTCTCTCCTGTTGCCAGTTCCTGGTGTCTCAGGCCCCTCTCCTGCTTCCAGTATCTGGGGTCTCGGATCCCTATCCTTCTCCCAGTCCCCAGGTCTCAGGCCCCCCTACTGCTACCAGTCGCTGGGGTCTCAGTCCACTCTCCAGCTCCCAGACACAGGGGTCTCGGACACATCTCCTGCTCCCAGTCCCTGAGTCTCGGACTCCTCTACTGCTCCCAGTCCCCGCTCAGATCCCTCTCCTGCTCCCAGTCCCAGGGGTCTCAGAATCCTCTCCTGCACCCAGTCCATGGGTCTTAGAACCTTCTACTTCTCCCAGTCCCTAGGGTCTCGGACCCCTCTCCTGCTCCCAGTCCCTTGGGTCTCAGACCATTCTCCTGGTCCCAGACCCGAGGGTCTCGGACCCCTCTCCTGTTCCCAGTCATCAGGTCTCATACCCCTCTCCAGCTCCCAGTACCTGGGGTCTCAGGGCCCCCTACAGATCCCATTCCCTGGGGTCTCGGACCCATCTCCTGCTCCAAGTCCCCCGGTCTCGGAACCCTCCCTGCTGCCAGTCCCTGGGGTCTCGGACCCCTCTCATGCTCCCAGTCCTTGGGGTCCCAGACCCCTATCCTGCTCCCAGACCTTGGGGTCTCAGACCCCTATCCTACTCCCAGTCCCTCGAGTCTCAGACTCCTCTCCTGCTCCCAGTCCCTGGGGTCTTGGAGCCCTCACCTGCTCCAAGTCCCTCAGGTCTCAGACCCCTCTCCTGCTCCCAGTCCCTGGTGTCTTGGACCACTCTCCTGCTCCCAGTCCTTGGGGTCTCAGACCTCTATCCTACTCCCGGTCCCTGGGGTCTCAGACTCCTCACCTGCTCCCAGTCCCTGAGGTCTTAGACTCCTCTACTGCTACCAGTCCCCGCTCGGATCACGCTCCTGCTCCCAATCCCTGCGCTCTCAGACCACTCTCCTGCTCCCAGTCCCTTGGGTGTCAGATCTCTCTCCTGCTCCCAATCATTGTGGTCTCGGACCCCTATCCTTCTCCCAGACCCCGGGTCTCAGGCCCCCCTACTGCTACCAGTCCCTGGGGTCTCAGACCACTCTCCAGCTCCCAGAAACTGGGGTCTCGGACACATCTCCTGCTCCCAGTCCCTGGGTCTCGGACTCCTCTACTGCTCCCAGTCCCCGCTCAGATCCCTCTCCTGCTCCCAGTCCCTGGGGTCTCAGAACCCTCTTCTGCACACAGTCCATGGGTCTTAGAACCCTTTACTTCTCCCAGTCCCTAGGGTCTCAGACCCCTCTCCTGCTTCCTGTCACTTGGGTCTCAGACCATTCTCCTGGTCCCAGTCCCGAGGGTCTCAGACCCCTCTCCTGTTCCCAGTCACCGGGTCTCATACCACTCTCCAGCTCCCAGTACCTGGGGTCTCAGACACGTCTCCTGCTCCCAGTCCCTGTGTCTCGGACCCCTCTCCTGCTCCCAGTCCCTGGGGTCTTGGGTACCACTCCTGCTCCCAGTCCCTGGGCTCTCAGACCATGCTCCTGCACCCAGTTCCCGCGTCTCGGACCCCCTCCCCGGCTCCCTGTCCCTGTTGTTATGGGCCCCTCTCCTGCTTCCAGTATCTGGGTTCTCGGACCTCTATGCTTCTCCCTGTCCCCGGGTCTCTGGCCCCCCTACAGCTCCCATTCCCTGGAGTCTCGGACACATCTCCTGCTCCAAGTCCCTCGGTCTCGGAACCCTCCCTGCTTCCAGACACTGGGGTCTCGGACACTTCTCCTGCTTCCAGTACCTGGGACTTGGACCCCCCTGCTGCTTCCAGTTTCTTGGGTGTCAGACCCCTCTCCTGCTCCCAGTCTCTGGGGTCTCGGGTAACTCTCCTGCTCCCAATCCCTCGGGTCTCATAACATTCCCCTGTTCCCAGTCCCCGGGGTCTCGGTCCCCTCTCCTCTTCCCAATCCCTGGAGTCTCGGACCACTCACCTGCTCTCCATCCCTGGGGTCTCAGCTCGATCTCCTGCTCTCAGTCCCTGGAGTCTCAGCCCCCTTTTCTGCTCCCCGTCCATGGTGTCATGGACCACTCTCCTGCTACCGGTCCCCAGGGTCACAGACCCTTCTCCTACTCCCTGTCCCTAGGGTCTTTGACAACTCTCTTGCTCCCAGTCCCCAGGTCTCGGAGCTCCGCCCGGTCACTGGGGTCTCGGACACCCCTCCTGCTTCCAGTCCTTGGGGTCTCAGACCCCGATCCTGCTCCCAGTCCCTGGGGTCTCGGACCACTCTTCTGCTCCCAGTCCTTGGGGTCTCAGATTCTTATCCTGCTCCCAATCCCTGGGGTCTTAGACTCCTCTACTGCTCCCAGTCCCCGCTCAGATCCGCTCCTGCTCCCAGTCCCTGGGGTCTCGGACACCTCTCCTGCTCCCAGTACCTGGGGTCTCGGACACCTCTCCTGCTCCCAGTCACTAGGGTCTCAGACCCCGGTCCTGCACCCAGTCCCTGGGGTCTCAGAACATTCTCTTGCTCCCAGTCCCTGGGGTTTCAGGCCCCTCTCCTGCTCCCAGGCCCTGGGCTCTCGGAGCCCTCTCCTGCTCCCAGTCCCTAAGGTCTTTGAACACTCTCCTGATCCCTGTCCCCGGGTCTCGGAGCACACTGCTCCTCCCGGTCACTGGGGTCTCGGACACCACTCCTGCTCCCAATCCCTGGGGTCTCGTATCCTTGTCCTGCTCCGAGTCCCTGTGTTCTCGGTCCCTCTCCTGCTCCTAGGCCCTGGGGTCTGGGACCCCTCTCCGGCTCCCAGTCCTTGGGGTCTCGGACACCAATCCTGCTCACAGTCCCAGGGTATCAGATCCCTCTCCTGCTCCCAATCCCTGGTGTCTCAGACCCCTCTCCTGCTCCCAGTGGGTGGGGTCTCAGACCCCTCTCCTGCTCCCAGTGGGTGGGGTCTCAGACCCCTCTCCTGCTCCCAGTCTCTTGGGTCTCAGAGCCCTCTCCTGCTCCCAATCCTTGGGGTCTCAGACGCCGATCCTGCTCCCAGTCCCTGGGTTCTCGGACCACTCTCCTGCTCCAAGTCCTTGGGGTCTCAGACTCTTATCCTGCTCCCAATCCCTAGGGTCTTAGACCCCTCTCCTGCTCCCAGTCCTGGGGTCCAGGTCCTCTCTCCTGCTCCCAAACCTTGGGGTCTCAGACCCCTATCCTGCTCCCAGTCCCTGGTGTCTCAGACTCCTCTCCAGCCCCCAGTCCCTGGGGTCTCAGACACCTCTCGTTCTCTCAGTCCCTGAGGTCTCAGACCCCTCTCCTGCTCCCAGCCCCTGGTGTCTCGGGCCCTTCACCTGCTCCCAGTCTTTGGGTCTCGGACTCCTCTTCTGTTCCCAGTCCCCACTCGGATCCCTCTCCTGCTCACAGTCGGTGGGTTCTCGGTCCCCTCACCTGCTCCAAGTCCCTGAGGTCTCAGACCCCACTCCTGCTCCATGTCCCTGGTGTCTTGGACCACTATCCTGCTCCCAGTCCTTGGGGTCTCAGACCCCTATCCTACTGCCAGTTCCTGGGGTCTCAGTCTCCTCTCCTGCTCCCAGTCCCTGGGGTCTGGGACCCCTCACCTGCTCCCAGTCCTTGAGGTCTCAGACCCCTCACCTGCTCCCAGTCCCTGAGGTCTCAGACCACACTCCTGCTCTCAGTCCCTGGTGCCTGGGGTCCCTCCACTGCTGCCAGTCCCTGGGGTCTCGGACCTTTCTCCTGCTCCTGCTCCCTGCCCCTGGGTCTCGGACTCCTCTACTGCTCCCAGTCACCGCTCGGAAACCTCTACTTCTCCCAGTCCCTTGGGTCTCGGACCCCTCTGCCGCTTTCAGTCTCCTGGGTCTCAGACCCCTCTACTGCTCCCAGTCTCTGGGGTCTCGGGTAACTCAGCTGCTCCCGCTCCCTGGGTCTCGGACTCCTCTACTGCTCCCTGTCACCGCTCGGATCCCTCTCCTGCTCACAGTCCCTGGGTTCTCCGACCCCTCTCCTTCTCCCAATCCCTGGGGTATCGGGCCCTTGTCCTGCTCCCAGACCCTGAGGTGGCGGACGCCTCTCATGCTCCCAATCCTTGGGGTCTCAGACCCCTATCCTGCTCCCAGTCCTTGGGGTCTCAGACCCCTATCCTACTCCCAGTCCCTGGGGTCTCAGACACCTCTCCTGCTCCATGTCCTTGGGGTCTCGGACCCCTCACCTGCTCCCAGTCCCTGAGGTCCCAGTCCACTCTCCAGCTCCCAGACAATGGGGTCTCGGACACATCTCCTGCTCCCAGTCCCTGAGGTCTTAAACTCCTCTACTGCTCCCAGTCCCCACTTGGATCCTGCTCCTGCTCCCAATCCCTCGGCTCTCGGACCCCTCTCCTGCTCCCAGTCCCTTGGGTGTCAGATCGCTCTCCTGCTCCAAGTCATTGGGGTCACGGACCCCTATCCTTCTTCCAGTCCCCGGGTCTCAGGACCCCCTACTGCTACCAGGCCCTGGGGTCTCAGTCCACTCTCCAAATCCCAGAAACTGGGGTCTCGGAAACATCTCCTGCTCCCAGTCCCTGGGGTCTCAGAACCCTCTCCTGCACCCAGTCCATGGGTCTTAGCACCCTTTACTTCTCCCACTCCCTAGGGTCTCGGACCCCTCTCCTGCTCCCAGTCCCTTGGGTCTCAGACCATTCTCCTGGTCCCAGTCCCGAGGATCTCGGACCCCTCTCCTGTTCCCAGTCACCGGGTCTCATACCCCTCTCCAGCTCCCAGTACCTGGGGTCTCAGACACGTCTCCTGCTCCCAGTCCCTGCGTCTCGGACCCCTCTCCTGCTCCCAGTCCCTGGGGTCTTGGATACCACTCCTGCTCCCAGTCCCTGGGGTCTCAGACCACGCTCCTGCACCCAGTTCCCGCATCTCGGACGCCCTCCCCGGCTCCCTGTCCCTGTTGTCATAGGCCCCTCTCCTGCTTCCAGTATCTGGGTTCTCGGACCTCTATACTTCTCCCTGTCCACGGGTCTCAGGCCCCCCTACAGCTCCCATTCCCTGGGGTCTCGGAAACATCTCCTGCTCCAAGTCCCCCGGTCTCGGAACCCTCCCTGCTGCCAGTCCCTGGGGTCTCGGACACTTCTCCTGCTCCCAGTACCTGGGACTCGGACCCCCCTGCTGCTTCCAGTCTCTTGGGCATCAGACCCTTCTCCCGCTCCCAGTCTCTGGGGTCTCGGTTAACTCTCCTGCTCCCAGTCCCTCAGGTCTCATAACATTCCCCTGCTCCCAGTCCACGGGGTCTCGGACCCCTCTCCTCTTCCCAATCCCTGGAGTCTCGGACCACTCACCTGCTCTCCATCCCTGGGGTCTCAGATCGATCTCCAGTTCCCTGTCCCTGGGGTCTCAGACCCCGATCCTGCCCCCAGTCCCTGGGGTCTCGGACAACTCTCCTGCCTCCAGTCCTTGGGGTCTCAGACTCTTATCCTGCTCCAAATCCCTGGGGTCTTAGACTCCTCTACTGCTCCCAGTCCCCGCTCGGATCCCGCTCCTGCTCCCAGTCCCTGGGGTCTCAGAGCCCTCTCCTGCTCCCGGTCCCTGGGGTGACAGACACTGGTCCTGCACCCAGTCCCTGGGGTCTCAGAACATTCTTTTGCTCCCAGTCCCTGGGGTTTCAGGCCCCTCTCCTGCTTCGAGTCCCTTGGCTCTCGGAGCCCTCTCCTGCTCCCAGTCCCTTGGGTGTCAGATCTCTCTCCTGCTCCCAGTCCTTGGGGTCTCGGAACCCTCCCCTGCTGCCAGTCCCTGGGGTCTCGGAACCCTCCCCTGCGGCCAGTCCCTGGGGTCTCAGACCCCTCTATTGCTCCCAGTCCCTGGGGTCTCGGGTAACTCTCCTGCTCCCAGTCCCTGGGGTCTTGGACACGTCTCCTGCTCCCAGTCCCTGGGGTCTCGGAACCCTCCCCTGCTTTCAGACCCTAGGGTCTCGGACCCTTCTCCTGCTCCCTGTCCCTGGGTCTCAGTCTCTTCTACTGCTCCTAGTCCCCGCTCAGATCCCTCTTCTGATCCCTGTTCCTGGGTCTCGGACTCTTCTACTGCTCCTGGTCCCCGCTCGGACCCCTCTCCTGCTTCCAGTCTCTTGGGTCTCAGAGCCCTCTATTGCTCCCAGCTCCTGGGGTCTCGGGTACCTCTCCTGCTCCCAGTCCCTGGGGTCTCGGATCCCTCTCCTGCTGCCAGTCACTTGGGTCTCGGATCCCTCTCCTCCTGCCAGCCCCTGGGGTCTCAGAAATTTCTCTTGCTCCAGGTCCCTGGGGTCTCAGACCCTTTAACTGCTCCCAGACCCTCGGGTCTTTGCCACCTCCTCTGTTCCCAGTCCCTGGGGACTCAAACCTCTCTCGTGCCCCGAGTCCCCGGGCTCTCGGACCCCTCTCCTGCTCCCAGTTCCTTGGGTCTCAGACCCCTCTCCTGCTACCAGCCCCAGGGATCTCGGACCCCACTCCTGCCCCCAATCCCTGGAGAGTCGGACCACTCACCTGCTCTCCGTCCCTGGGGTCTCAAATCTCTCTCCAGTTCCCAGTCCCTGTGGTCTCGGAGCCCTCTCCTGCTCCCAGTCCCTGGGGTCTCAGACCACTATCCTGCTCCCCATCCCTGGTGTCTTGGACCACTCTCCTGCTCCTGGTCCCCAGGGTCTCGGAACTTTCTCCTGCTCCCTGCCCCTAAGGTCTTTGACCACTCTCCTGCTCCCTGTCCCCTGGTCTCGGAGCACACTGCTCCCCCTGGTCACTGGGGTCTCGGACACCTCTCCTGCTCCCAGTCCCTGGGGTCTGCGACCCCTCTCCTTCTCCCAATCCCTGGGTTCTCGGATCCTTGTCCTGCTCCGAGTCCCTGCGTTCTCGGTCCCTCTCCTGCTCCTAGTCCCTGGGGTCTCGGACCCCTCTCCTGCTCCCAGTCCTTGGGGTCTCGGACACCTCTCCTGCTCACAGTCCCAGGGTATCAGATCCCTCTCCTGCTCCCAATCCCTGGTGTCTCAGACCCCTCTCCTGCTCCCAGTCCGTGGGGTCTCAGACCCCTCTCCTGCTCCCACTCTCTTGGGTCTCAGAGCCCTCTCCTGCTCCCAGTCCCTGAGTCCTTGGGGTCTCAGACCCCGATCTTGCTCCCAGTCCCTGGGGTCTCGGACCACTCTCCTGCTCCCAGTCCTTGGGGTCTCAGACTCTTATCCTGCTCCCAATCCCTGGGATCTTAGACTCCTCTACTGCTCCCAGTCCCTGCTCGGATCCGCTCCTGTTCCAGTCGCTGGGGTCTCTGGTACCTCTCCTGCACCCAGTCCCTGGGGTCTCAGAACATTCTCTTGCTCCCAGTCCCTGGGGTTTCAGGCCCCTCTCCTGCTCCCAGTTCCTGGTCTCTTGGACCCCTCTCCTGCTCCCAGTCCCTTGGGTGTCAGATCTCTCTCCTGCTCCCAGTCCTTGGGGTCTCAGTCCCCTATCCTGATCCCAGTCCCTGGATCTCGGACCACTCTCCTGTTCCCAGCCCTTGGGGTCTCAGTCCCCTATCCTGCTCCGAGTCCCATGGGTCTCAGACTCATCTCCTGCTCCAAGTCCCTGGGGTCTCGGACCCCTCTCCTGCTACCAGTCCCTGGGGTCTCAGAACCCTCTCCTGCTCCAAGTCCCTGGGGTCTCGGACACCTATCCTGCTCCCAGTCCCTTGGGTCTCAGAACCCTCTCCTGCTCCAAGTCCCTGGGGTCTCGGACACCTATCCTGCTCCCATTCCCTGGGGTCTCAGAACCCTCTCCTGCTCCAAGTCCCTGGGGTCTCGGACACCTATCCTGCTCCCAGTCCCTGGGGTCTCAGAACCCTCTCCTGCTCCAAGTCCCTGGGGTCTCGGCACCTCTCCTGCTCACAGTTCCCGCTCAGATCCCACTCCTGCTCCCCGTCCCTGGCGTCTCACAACCACCCACCTGCAACCAGTCCCTTGGGTCTCAGAACTTTCTCTTGCTCCAAGTCCCTGGGGTCTCGGACACCTATCCTGCTCCCAGTCCCTGGGGTCTCAGAACCCTCTCCTGCCCCAAGTCCCTGGGGTCTCGGACACCTATCCTGCTCCCAGTCCCTAGGGTCTCAGAACCCTCTCCTGCTCCAAGTCCCTGGGGTCTCGGACACCCCTCCTGCTCCCAGTTCCTGCTCGGATCCCACACCTGCTCCCGGTCCCTGGGGTCTCAGAAACCCCCTTCTGCAACCAGTCCCTTGGGTCTCAGAACTTTCTCTTCCTCCCAGTCCCTGGGGTCTCAGGCCGCTCTCCTGCTCCAAGTCCCTGGGGTCTCAGACCCTTCTCCTGTTCCCAGTCTCTGGGGACTTGAACCACTCTCTTCCCCCCATCCCTGGGGTCATAGAAAATTCTCCTGCTACCAGTCCCTGGGGTCAACCCTCAGCTACTCCAAGTCCCTGGGGTCTTGGACACCTCTCCTGCCCACAGTCCCTGGGGTCTGAGACCTCTCTCCTGCTCCCAGTCCTGGGGTCTAGGTCCTCTCTCCTGCTCCCAAACGTTGGGGTCTCAGACCCCTATCCTGCTCCCAGTTCCTGGTGTCTCAGACTCCTCTCCAGCCCCCAGTCCCTGGGGTCTCGGACCCCTCTCCTGCTCCCAGTCCCTGAGGTCTCAGACCCCTCTCCTGCTCCCAGCCCTTGGTGTCTCGGGCCCTTCACCTGCTCCCAGTCTTTGGGTCTCAGACTCCTCTTCTGTTCCCAGTCCCAGCTCGGATCCCTCTCCTGCTCACAGTCCCTGGGTTCTTGGACCCCCCACCTGCTCCAAGTCCCTGAGGTCTCAGACCCCTCTCCTTCTCCCAGTCCCTGGTGTCTTGGACCACTCTCCTGCTCCCAGTCCTTGGGGTCTCAGACCCCTATCCGACTCCCAGTCCCTGGTGTCTCAGACTCCTCTCCTGCTCCCAGTCACTGGGGTCTCGGACCCCTCACCTGCTCCCAGTCCTTGAGGTCTCAGACCCCTCTCCTGCTCCCAGTCCCTGGTGCCTGGGGTCCCTCCACTGCTGCCAGTCCCTGGTGTCTCTAACTCCTCTCCAGCCCCCAGTCCCTGGGTTCTCGGAACCCTCTCCAGCTCCCAGTCCCTGAGGTCTCAGACCCCTCTCCTGCTCCCAGCCCCTGGTGTCTCGGGCCCTTCACCTGCTCGCAGTCTTTGGGTCTCGGACTCCTCTTCTGTTCCCAGTCCCTGCACAGATCCCTCTCCTGCTCACAGTCCCTGGGTTCTTGGACCCCTCACCTGCTCCAAGTTCCTGAGGTCTCAGACACCTCTCCTTCTCCCAGTCCCTGGTGTCTTGGACCACTCTCCTGCTGCCAGTCCTTGGGGTCTCAGACCCCTATCCTACTCCCAGTCCCTGGGGTCTCAGACTCTTCTCCTGCTCCCAGTCCCTGGGGTCTGGGAACCCTCACCTGCTCCCAGTCCCTGAGGTCTCAGACCCCTATCCTACTCCAAGTCCCTGGGGTCGCAGACTCCTCTCCTGCTCCCAGTCCCTGGGGTCTCGGACCCCTCACCTGCTCCCAGTCCTTGAGGTCTCAGACCCCTCTCCTGCTCCCAGTCCCTGGTACCTGGGGTCCCTCCACTGCTGCCAGTCCCTGGGGTCTCGGACCTTTCTCCTGCTCCTGCTCCCTGCCCCTGGGTCTCGGACTCCTCTACTGCTCCCAGTCCCCGCTCGGAACCCTCTACTTCTCCCAGTCCCTGGGGTCTCAGACCCCTCTGCCGCTTTCAGTCTCCTGGGTCTCAGACCCCTCTACTGCTCCCAGTCTCTGGGGTCTCGGGTAACACAGCTGTTCCCGCTCCCTGGGTCTCGGCCTCCTCTACTGCTCCCAGTCCCTGCTCGGATCCCTCTCCTGCTCACAGTACCTGGGTTCTCCCACCCCTCTCCTCCTTGCAACCCCTGGGATATCGGACCATTGTCCTGCTCCCAGTCCCTGGGGTGTCGGACATCTCTCATGCTCCCAGTCCTTGGGGTCTCAGACCCCTATCCTGCTCCCAGTCCTTGGGGTCTCAGACACCTATCCTACTCCGAGTCTCTGGGGTCTCAGACTCCTCTCCTGCTCCCAGACCCTGGGGTCTCAGACCCCCCCTTCTGCAACCAGTCCCTTGGGTCTCAGAACTTTCTCTTGCTCCCAGTCCCTGGCGTCTCAGGCCGTTCTCCTCCTCCCACTCACCGGGTCTCAGACACTTCTCCTGTTCTCAGTCTCTGGGGACTTGAACCTCTCTCTTCCCCCCATCCCTGGGGTCTAGGACCCCTCTCCTGCTACCAATCCCTGGGGTCTCACAACCCTCACCTACTCCAAGTCCCTGGGGTCTCAGACCCCGCTCCTGCCCACAGTCCCTGGGGTCTGAGACCCCTCTCCTGCTCCCAGTCCTGGGGTCTAGGTCCTCTCTCCTGCTCCCAAACCTTGGGGTCTCAGACACCTATCCTGCTCCCAGTCCCTGGTTTCTCTGACTACTCTCCAGCCCCCAGTCCCTGGGGTCTCGGACCCCTCTCCTGCTCCCAGTCCCTGAGGTCTCAGACCCCTCTCCTGCTCCCAGCCCCTGGTGTCTCGGGCCCTTCACCTGCTCTGTCTTTGGGTCTCGGACTCCTCTTCTGTTCCCAGTCCCCGCTCAGATACCTCTCCTGCTCACAGTCGCTGGGTTATCGGACCCCTCACCTGCTCCAAGTCCCTGAGGTCTCAGACACCTCTCCTTCTCCCAGTCCCTGGTGTCTTGGACCACTCTCCTGCTCCCAGTCCTTGGGGTTGCAGACCCCTATCCTACTCCCAGTCCCTGGGGTCTCAGACTCCTCTCCTGCTCCCTGTCCCTGGGGTCTCAGACTCCTCTCCTGCTCCCAGTCCCTGGGGTCTCGGACCCCTCACCTGCTCCCAGTCCTTGAGGTCTCAGACCCCTCTCCTGCTCCCAGTCCCTGGTACCTGGGGTCCCTCCACTGCTGCCAGTCCCTGGGGTCTCGGACCTTTCTCCTGCTCCTGCTCCCTGCCCCTGGGTCTCGGACTCCTCTACTGCTCCCAGTCACCGCTCGGAAACCTCTACTTCTCCCAGTCCCTTGGGTCTCGGACCCCTCTGCTCCTTTCAGTCTCCTGGGTCTCAGACCCCTCTACTGCTCCCAGTCCCCGCTCGGATCCCTCTCCTGCTCACAGTCCCTGGGTTCTCCCTCTCCTTCTGCCAATCCCTGGGGTATCGGACCATTCTCCTGCTCCCAGTCCCTGGGGTGTCGGACCCCTCTCATGCTCCCAGTCCTTGGGGTCTCAGACCCCTATCCTGCTCCCAGTCCTTGGGGTCTCAGACCTCTATCCTACTCCCAGTCCCTTGGGTCTCAGACTCCTCTCCTGCTCCAAGTCCCTGAGGTCTCAGACCCCTCTCCTGCTCCCAGTCCCTGGTGTCTTGGACCACTCTCCTGCTCCCAGTCCTTGGGGTTTCAGACTTCTCTCCTGCTCCCATTCCCTGGGGTCTCGGACCACCCCTTCTGCAACCAGTCCCTTGGGTCTCAGAACTTTCTCTTGCTCCCAGTCCCTGGGGCCTCAGGCCGCTCTCCTCCTCCCACTCACCGGGTCTCAGACCCTTCTCCTGCCCACAGTCCCTGGGGTCTGAGACCCCTCTCCTGCTCCCAGTCCTGGGGTCTAGGTCCTCTCTCCTGCTCCCAAACCTTGGGGTCTCAGACACCTATCCTGCTCCCAGTCCCTGGTGTCTCTAACTCCTCTCCAGCCCCCAGTCCCTGGGTTCCCGGAACCCTCTCCTGCTCCCAGTCCCTGAGGTCTCAGACCCCTCTCCTGCTCCCAGCCCCTGGTGTCTCGGGCCCTTCACCTGCTCGCAGTCTTTGGGTCTCGGACTCCTCTTCTGTTCCCAGTCCCTGCACAGATCCCTCTCCTGCTCACAGTCCCTGGGTTCTTGGACCCCTCACCTGCTCCAAGTCCCTGAGGTCTCAGACACCTCTCCTTCTCCCAGTCCCTGGTGTCTTGGACGACTCTCCTGCTGCCAGTCCTTGGGGTCTCAGACCCCTATCCTACTCCCAGTCCCTGGGTCTCAGACTCCTCTCCTGCTCCCAGTCCCTGGGGTCTCGGACCCCTCACCTGCTCCCAGTCCTTGAGGTCTCAGACCCCTCTCCTGCTCCCAGTCCCTGGTACCTGGGGTCCCTCCACTGCTGCCAGTCCCTGGGGTCTCGGACCTTTCTCCTGCTCCTGCTCCCTGCCCCTGGGTCTCGGACTCCTCTACTGCTCCCAGTCACCGCTCGGAACCCTCTACTTCTCCCAGTCCCTGGGGTCTCAGACCCATCTGCCGCTTTCAGTCTCCTGGGTCTCAGACCCCTCTACTGCTCCCAGTCTCTGGGGTCTCGGGTAACACAGCTGTTCCCGCTCCCTGGGTCTCGGACTCCTCTACTGCTCCCAGTCCCCGCTCGGATCCCTCTCCTGCTCACAGTCCCTGGGTTCTCCCACCCCTCTCCTCCTTGCAATCCCTGGGATATCGGACCATTGTCCTGCTCCCAGTCCCTGGGGTGTCGGACATCTCTCATGCTCCCAGTCCTTGGGGTCTCAGACCACTATCCTGCTCCCAGTCCTTGGGGTCTCAGACGCCTATCCTACTCCCAGTCTCTGGGGTCTCAGACTCCTCTCCTGCTCCCAGACCCTGGGGTCTCAGACCCCTCTCCTGCTCCCAGACCCTGGGGTCTCAGACCCCCCCTTCTGCAACCAGTCCCTTGGGTCTCAGAACTTTCTCTTGCTCCCAGTCCCTGGCGTCTCAGGCCGTTCTCCTCCTCCCACTCACCGGGTCTCAGACACTTCTCCTGTTCTCAGTCTCTGGGGACTTGAACCTCTCTCTTCCCCACATCCCTGGGGTCTAGGACCCCTCTCCTGCTACCAATCCCTGGGGTCTCACAACCCTCACCTACTCCAAGTCCCTGGGGTCTCAGACCCCACTCCTGCCCACAGTCCCTGGGGTCTGAGACCCCTCTCCTGCTCCCAGTCCTGGGGTCTAGGTCCTCTCTCCTGCTCCCAAACCTTGGGGTCTCAGACACCTATCCTGCTCCCAGTCCCTGGTTTCTCTGACTACTCTCCAGCCCCCCAGTCCCTGGGGTCTCGGACCCCTCTCCTGCTCCCAGCCCTGAGGTCTCAGACCCCTCTCCTGCTCCCAGCCCCTGGTGTCTCGGGCCCTTCACCTGCTCTGTCTTTGGGTCTCGGACTCCTCTTCTGTTCCCAGTCCCCGCTCAGATACCTCTCCTGCTCATAGTCGATGGGTTATCGGACCCCTCACCTGCTCCAAGTCCCTGAGGTCTCAGACACCTCTCCTTCTCCCAGTCCCTGGTGTCTTGGACCACTCTCCTGCTCCCAGTCCTTGGGGTTGCAGACCCCTATCCTACTCCCAGTCCCTGGGGTCTCAGACACCTCTCCTGCTCCCAGTCCCTGGGATCTCAGACTCCTCTCCTGCTCCCTGTCCCTGGGGTCTCAGACTCCTCTCCTGCTCCCAGTCCCTGGAGTCTCGGACCCCTCACCTGCTCCCAGTCCTTGAGGTCTCAGACCCCTCTCCTGCTCCCAGTCCCTGGTACCTGGGGTCCCTCCACTGCTGCCAGTCCCTGGGGTCTCGGACCTTTCTCCTGCTCCTGCTCCCTGCCCCTGGGTCTCGGACTCCTCTACTGCTCCCAGTCACCGCTCGGAAACCTCTACTTCTCCCAGTCCCTTGGGTCTCAGACCCCTCTGCTGCTCCCAGTCCCCGCTCGGATCCCTCTCCTGCTCACAGTCCCTGGGTTCTCCCTCTCCTTCTGCCAATCCCTGGGGTATCGGACCATTTTCCTGCTCCCAGTCCCTGGGGTGTCGGACCCCTCTCATGCTCCCAGTCCTTGGGGTCTCAGACCCCTATCCTGCTCCCAGTCCTTGGGGTCTCAGACCTCTATCCTACTCCCAGTCCCTTGGGTCTCAGACTCCTCTCCTGCTCCAAGTCCCTGAGGTCTCAGACCCCTCTCCTGCTCCCAGTCCCTGGTGTCTTGGACCACTCTCCTGCTCCCATTCCCTGGGGTCTCGGACCACACCTTCTGCAACCAGTCCCTTGGGTCTCAGAACTTTCTCTTGCTCCCAGTCCCTGGGGCCTCAGGCCGCTCTCCTCCTCCCACTCACCGGGTCTCAGACCCTTCTCCTGCCCACAGTCCCTGGGGTCTGAGACCCCTCTCCTGCTCCCAGTCCTGGGGTCTAGGTCCTCTCTCCTGCTCCCAAACCTTGGGGTCTCAGACACCTATCCTGCTCCCAGTCCCTGGTGTCTCTAACTCCTCTCCAGCCCCCTGTCCCTGGGTTCTCGGAACCCTCTCCTGCTACCAGTCCCTGAGGTCTCAGACCCCTCTCCTGCTCCCAGCCCCTGGTGTCTCGGGCCCTTCACCTGCTCGCAGTCTTTGGGTCTCGGACTCCTCTTCTGTTCCCAGTCCCTGCACAGATCCCTCTCCTGCTCACAGTCCCTGGGTTCTTGGACCCCTCACCTGCTCCAAGTCCCTGATGTCTCAGACACCTCTCGTTCTCCCAGTCCCTGGTGTCTTGGACCACTCTCCTGCTGCCAGTCCTTGGGGTCTCAGACCCCTATCCTACTCCCAGTCCCTGGGTCTCAGAGTCCTCTCCTGCTCACAGTCCCTGGGTTCTTGGACCCCTCACCTGCTCCAAGTCCCTGATGTCTCAGACACCTCTCGTTCTCCCAGTCCCTGGTGTCTTGGACCACTCTCCTGCTGCCAGTCCTTGGGGTCTCAGACCCCTATCCTACTCCCAGTCCCTGGGTCTCAGACTCCTCTCCTGCTCCCAGTCCCTCGGGTCTCGGACCCCTCACCTGCTCCCAGTCCTTGAGGTCTCAGACCCCTCTCCTGCTCCCAGTCCCTGGTACCTGGGGTCCCTCCACTGCTGCCAGTCCCTGGGGTCTCGGACCTTTCTCCTGCTCCTGCTCCCTGCCCCTGGGTCTCGGACTCCTCTACTGCTCCCAGTCCCCGCTCGGAACCCTCTACTTCTCCCAGTCCCTGGGGTCTCAGACCCATCTGCCGCTTTCAGTCTCCTGGGTCTCAGACCCCTCTACTGCTCCCAGTCTCTGGGGTCTCGGGTAACACAGCTGTTCCCGCTCCCTGGGTCTCGGACTCCTCTACTGCTCCCAGTCCCCGCTCGGATCCCTCTCCTGCTCACAGTCCCTGGGTTCTCCCACCCCTCTCCTCCTTGCAAACCCTGGGATATCGGACCATTGTCCTGCTCCCAGTCCCTGGGGTGTCGGACATCTCTCATGCTCCCAGTCCTTGGGGTCTCAGACCACTATCCTGCTCCCAGTCCTTGGGGTCTCAGACGCCTATCCTACTCCCAGTCTCTGGGGTCTCAGACCCCTCTCCTGCTCCCAGTCCCTGAGGTCTCAGACCCCTCTCCTGCTCCCAGCCCCTGGTGTCTCGGGCCCTTCACCTGCTCTGTCTTTGGGTCTCGGACTCCTCTTCTGTTCCCAGTCCCCGCTCAGATACCTCTCCTGCTCGCAGTCGCTGGGTTATCGGACCCCTCACCTGCTCCAAGTCCCTGAGGTCTCAGACATCTCTCCTTCTCCCAGTCCCTGGTGTCTTGGACCACTCTCCTGCTCCCAGTCCTTGGGGTTGCAGACACCTATCCTACTCCCAGTCCCTGGGGTCTCAGACTCCTCTCCTGCTCCCAGTCCCTGGGGTCTCAGACTCCTCTCCTGCTCCCTGTCCCTGGGGTCTCAGACTCCTCTCCTGCTCCCAGTCCCTGGGGTCTCGGACCCCTCACCTGCTCCCAGTCCTTGAGGTCTCAGACCCCTCTCCTGCTCCCAGTCCCTGGTACCTGGGGTCCCTCCACTGCTGCCAGTCCCTGGGGTCTCGGACCTTTCTCCTGCTCCTGCTCCCTGCCCCTGGGTCTCGGACTCCTCTACTGCTCCCAGTCACCGCTCGGAAACCTCTACTTCTCCCAGTCCCTTGGGTCTCGGACCCCTCTGCTCCTTTCAGTCTCCTGGGTCTCAGACCCCTCTACTGCTCCCAGTCCCCGCTCGGATCCCTCTCCTGCTCACAGTCCCTGGGTTCTCCCTCTCCTTCTGCCAATCCCTGGGGTATCGGACCATTCTCCTGCTCCCAGTCCCTGGGGTGTCGGACCCCTCTCATGCTCCCAGTCCTTGGGGTCTCAGACCTCTATCCTACTCCCAGTCCCTTGGGTCTCAGACTCCTCTCCTGCTCCAAGTCCCTGAGGTCTCAGACCCCTCTCCTGCTCCCAGTCCCTGGTGTCTTGGACCACTCTCCTGCTCCCCGTCCTTGGGGTTTCAGACTTCTCTCCTGCTCCCATTCCCTGGGGTCTCGGACCACCCCTTCTGCAACCAGTCCCTTGGGTCTCAGAACTTTCTCTTGCTCCCAGTCCCTGGGGCCTCAGGCCGCTCTCCTCCTCCCACTCACCGGGTCTCAGACCCTTCTCCTGCCCACAGTCCCTGGGGTCTGAGACCCCTCTCCTGCTCCCAGTCCTGGGGTCTAGGTCCTCTCTCCTGCTCCCAAACCTTGGGGTCTCAGACACCTATCCTGCTCCCAGTCCCTGGTGTCTCTAACTCCTCTCCAGCCCCCAGTCCCTGGGTTCTCGGAACCCTCTCCTGCTACCAGTCCCTGAGGTCTCAGACCCCTCTCCTGCTCCCAGCCCCTGGTGTCTCGGGCCCTTCACCTGCTCGCAGTCTTTGGGTCTCGGACTCCTCTTCTGTTCCCAGTCCCTGCACAGATCCCTCTCCTGCTCACAGTCCCTGGGTTCTTGGACCCCTCACCTGCTCCAAGTCCCTGAGGTCTCAGACACCTCTCCTTCTCCCAGTCCCTGGTGTCTTGGACCACTCTCATGCTGCCAGTCCTTGAGGTCTCAGACCCCTATCCTACTCCCAGTCCCTGGGGTCTCAGACTCCTCTCCTGCTCCCAGTCCCTGGGGTCTCGGACCCCTCACCTGCTCCCAGTCCTTGAGGTCTCAGACCCCTCTCCTGCTCCCAGTCCCTGGTACCTGGGGTCCCTCCACTGCTGCCAGTCCCTGGGGTCTCGGACCTTTCTCCTGCTCCTGCTCCCTGCCCCTGGGTCTCGGACTCCTCTACTGCTCCCAGTCCCCGCTCGGAACCCTCTACTTCTCCCAGTCCCTGGGGTCTCAGACCCCTCTGCCGCTTTCAGTCTCCTGGGTCTCAGACCCCTCTACTGCTCCCAGTCTCTGGGGTCTCGGGTAACACAGCTGTTCCCGCTCCCTGGGTCTCGGACTCCTCTACTGCTCCCAGTCCCCGCTCGGATCCCTCTCCTGCTCACAGTCCCTGGGTTCTCCCACCCCTCTCCTCCTTGCAATCCCTGGGATATCGGACCATTGTCCTGTCCCAGTCCCTGGGGTGTCGGACATCTCTCATGCTCCCAGTCCTTGGGGTCTCAGACCCCTATCCTGCTCCCAGTCCTTGGGGTCTCAGACGCCTATCCTACTCCCAGTCTCTGGGGTCTCAGACTCCTCTCCTGCTCCCAGACCCTGGGGTCTCAGACCCCCCCTTCTGCAACCAGTCCCTTGGGTCTCAGAACTTTCTCTTGCTCCCAGTCCCTGGCGTCTCAGGCCGTTCTCCTCCTCCCACTCACCGGGTCTCAGACACTTCTCCTGTTCTCAGTCTCTGGGGACTTGAACCTCTCTCTTCCCCCCATCCCTGGGGTCTAGGACCCCTCTCCTGCTACCAATCCCTGGGGTCTCACAACCCTCACCTACTCCAAGTCCCTGGGGTCTCAGACCCCGCTCCTGCCCACAGTCCCTGGGGTCTGAGACCCCTCTTCTGCTCCCAGTCCTGGGGTCTAGTCCTCTCTCCTGCTCCCAAACCTTGGGGTCTCAGACACCTATCCTGCTCCCAGTCCCTGGTTTCTCTGACTACTCTCCAGCCCCCAGTCCCTGGGGTCTCGGACCCCTCTCCTGCTCCCAGTCCCTGAGGTCTCAGACCCCTCTCCTGCTCCCAGGCCCTGGTGTCTTGGGCCCTTCACCTGCTCTGTCTTTGGGTCTCGGACTCCTCTTCTGTTCCCAGTCCCCGCTCAGATACCTCTCCTGCTCATAGTCGATGGGTTATCGGACCCCTCACCTGCTCCAAGTCCCTGAGGTCTCAGACACCTCTCGTTCTCCCAGTCCCTGGTGTCTTGGACCACTCTCCTGCTCCCAGTCCTTGGGGTTGCAGACCCCTATCCTACTCCCAGTCCCTGGGGTCTCAGACTCCTCTCCTGCTCCCAGTCCCTGGGGTCTCAGACTCCTCTCCTGCTCCCTGTCCCTGGGGTCTCAGACTCCTCTCCTGCTCCCAGTCCCTGGAGTCTCGGACCCCTCACCTGCTCCCAGTCCTTGAGGTCTCAGACCCCTCTCCTGCTCCCAGTCCCTGGTACCTGGGGTCCCTCCACTGCTGCCAGTCCCTGGGGTCTCGGACCTTTCTCCTGCTCCTGCTCCCTGCCCCTGGGTCTCGGACTCCTCTACTGCTCCCAGTCACCGCTCGGAAACCTCTACTTCTCCCAGTCCCTTGGGTCTCAGACCCCTCTGCTGCTCCCAGTCCCCGCTCGGATCCCTCTCCTGCTCACAGTCCCTGGGTTCTCCCTCTCCTTCTGCCAATCCCTGGGGTATCGGACCATTTTCCTGCTCCCAGTCCCTGGGGTGTCGGACCCCTCTCATGCTCCCAGTCCTTGGGGTCTCAGACCCCTATCCTGCTCCCAGTCCTTGGGGTCTCAGACCTCTATCCTACTCCCAGTCCCTTGGGTCTCAGACTCCTCTCCTGCTCCAAGTCCCTGAGGTCTCAGACCCCTCTCCTGCTCCCAGTCCCTGGTGTCTTGGACCACTCTCCTGCTCCCATTCCCTGGGGTCTCGGACCACACCTTCTGCAACCAGTCCCTTGGGTCTCAGAACTTTCTCTTGCTCCCAGTCCCTGGGGCCTCAGGCCGCTCTCCTCCTCCCACTCACCGGGTCTCAGACCCTTCTCCTGCCCACAGTCCCTGGGGTCTGAGACCCCTCTCCTGCTCCCAGTCCTGGGGTCTAGGTCCTCTCTCCTGCTCCCAAACCTTGGGGTCTCAGACACCTATCCTGCTCCCAGTCCCTGGTGTCTCTAACTCCTCTCCAGCCCCCAGTCCCTGGGTTCTCGGAACCCTCTCCTGCTACCAGTCCCTGAGGTCTCAGACCCCTCTCCTGCTCCCAGCCCCTGGTGTCTCGGGCCCTTCACCTGCTCGCAGTCTTTGGGTCTCGGACTCCTCTTCTGTTCCCAGTCCCTGCACAGATCCCTCTCCTGCTCACAGTCCCTGGGTTCTTGGACCCCTCACCTGCTCCAAGTCCCTGATGTCTCAGACACCTCTCGTTCTCCCAGTCCCTGGTGTCTTGGACCACTCTCCTGCTGCCAGTCCTTGGGGTCTCAGACCCCTATCCTACTCCCAGTCCCTGGGTCTCAGACTCCTCTCCTGCTCCCAGTCCCTCGGGTCTCGGACCCCTCACCTGCTCCCAGTCCTTGAGGTCTCAGACCCCTCTCCTGCTCCCAGTCCCTGGTACCTGGGGTCCCTCCACTGCTGCCAGTCCCTGGGGTCTCGGACCTTTCTCCTGCTCCTGCTCCCTGCCCCTGGGTCTCGGACTCCTCTACTGCTCCCAGTCCCCGCTCGGAACCCTCTACTTCTCCCAGTCCCTGGGGTCTCAGACCCATCTGCCGCTTTCAGTCTCCTGGGTCTCAGACCCCTCTACTGCTCCCAGTCTCTGGGGTCTCGGGTAACACAGCTGTTCCCGCTCCCTGGGTCTCGGACTCCTCTACTGCTCCCAGTCCCCGCTCGGATCCCTCTCCTGCTCACAGTCCCTGGGTTCTCCCACCCCTCTCCTCCTTGCAAACCCTGGGATATCGGACCATTGTCCTGCTCCCAGTCCCTGGGGTGTCGGACATCTCTCATGCTCCCAGTCCTTGGGGTCTCAGACCACTATCCTGCTCCCAGTCCTTGGGGTCTCAGACGCCTATCCTACTCCCAGTCTCTGGGGTCTCAGACCCCTCTCCTGCTCCCAGTCCCTGAGGTCTCAGACCCCTCTCCTGCTCCCAGCCCCTGGTGTCTCGGGCCCTTCACCTGCTCTGTCTTTGGGTCTCGGACTCCTCTTCTGTTCCCAGTCCCCGCTCAGATACCTCTCCTGCTCGCAGTCGCTGGGTTATCGGACCCCTCACCTGCTCCAAGTCCCTGAGGTCTCAGACACCTCTCCTTCTCCCAGTCCCTGGTGTCTTGGACCACTCTCCTGCTCCCAGTCCTTGGGGTTGCAGACCCCTATCCTACTCCCAGTCCCTGGGGTCTCAGACTCCTCTCCTGCTCCCAGTCCCTGGGGTCTCAGACTCCTCTCCTGCTCCCAGTCCCTGGGGTCTCGGACCCCTCACCTGCTCCCAGTCCTTGAGGTCTCAGACCCCTCTCCTGCTCCCAGTCCCTGGTACCTGGGGTCCCTCCACTGCTGCCAGTCCCTGGGGTCTCGGACCTTTCTCCTGCTCCTGCTCCCTGCCCCTGGGTCTCGGACTCCTCTACTGCTCCCAGTCACCGCTCGGAAACCTCTACTTCTCCCAGTCCCTTGGGTCTCGGACCCCTCTGCTCCTTTCAGTCTCCTGGGTCTCAGACCCCTCTACTGCTCCCAGTCCCCGCTCGGATCCCTCTCCTGCTCACAGTCCCTGGGTTCTCCCTCTCCTTCTGCCAATCCCTGGGGTATCGGACCATTCTCCTGCTCCCAGTCCCTGGGGTGTCGGACCCCTCTCATGCTCCCAGTCCTTGGGGTCTCAGACCCCTATCCTGCTCCCAGTCCTTGGGGTCTCAGACCTCTATCCTACTCCCAGTCCCTTGGGTCTCAGACTCCTCTCCTGCTCCAAGTCCCTGAGGTCTCAGACCCCTCTCCTGCTCCCAGTCCCTGGTGTCTTGGACCACTCTCCTGCTCCCCGTCCTTGGGGTTTCAGACTTCTCTCCTGCTCCCATTCCCTGGGGTCTCGGACCACCCCTTCTGCAACCAGTCCCTTGGGTCTCAGAACTTTCTCTTGCTCCCAGTCCCTGGGGCCTCAGGCCGCTCTCCTCCTCCCACTCACCGGGTCTCAGACCCTTCTCCTGCCCACAGTCCCTGGGGTCTGAGACCCCTCTCCTGCTCCCAGTCCTGGGGTCTAGGTCCTCTCTCCTGCTCCCAAACCTTGGGGTCTCAGACACCTATCCTGCTCCCAGTCCCTGGTGTCTCTAACTCCTCTCCAGCCCCCAGTCCCTGGGTTCTCGGAACCCTCTCCTGCTACCAGTCCCTGAGGTCTCAGACCCCTCTCCTGCTCCCAGCCCCTGGTGTCTCGGGCCCTTCACCTGCTCGCAGTCTTTGGGTCTCGGACTCCTCTTCTGTTCCCAGTCCCTGCACAGATCCCTCTCCTGCTCACAGTCCCTGGGTTCTTGGACCCCTCACCTGCTCCAAGTCCCTGAGGTCTCAGACACCTCTCCTTCTCCCAGTCCCTGGTGTCTTGGACCACTCTCATGCTGCCAGTCCTTGAGGTCTCAGACCCCTATCCTACTCCCAGTCCCTGGGTCTCAGACTCCTCTCCTGCTCCCAGTCCCTCGGGTCTCGGACCCCTCACCTGCTCCCAGTCCTTGAGGTCTCAGACCCCTCTCCTGCTCCCAGTCCCTGGTACCTGGGGTCCCTCCACTGCTGCCAGTCCCTGGGGTCTCGGACCTTTCTCCTGCTCCTGCTCCCTGCCCCTGGGTCTCGGACTCCTCTACTGCTCCCAGTCCCCGCTCGGAACCCTCTACTTCTCCCAGTCCCTGGGGTCTCAGACCCCTCTGCCGCTTTCAGTCTCCTGGGTCTCAGACCCCTCTACTGCTCCCAGTCTCTGGGGTCTCGGGTAACACAGCTGTTCCCGCTCCCTGGGTCTCGGACTCCTCTACTGCTCCCAGTCCCCGCTCGGATCCCTCTCCTGCTCACAGTCCCTGGGTTCTCCCACCCCTCTCCTCCTTGCAATCCCTGGGATATCGGACCATTGTCCTGTCCCAGTCCCTGGGGTGTCGGACATCTCTCATGCTCCCAGTCCTTGGGGTCTCAGACCCCTATCCTGCTCCCAGTCCTTGGGGTCTCAGACGCCTATCCTACTCCCAGTCTCTGGGGTCTCAGACTCCTCTCCTGCTCCCAGACCCTGGGGTCTCAGACCCCCCCTTCTGCAACCAGTCCCTTGGGTCTCAGAACTTTCTCTTGCTCCCAGTCCCTGGCGTCTCAGGCCGTTCTCCTCCTCCCACTCACCGGGTCTCAGACACTTCTCCTGTTCTCAGTCTCTGGGGACTTGAACCTCTCTCTTCCCCCCATCCCTGGGGTCTAGGACCCCTCTCCTGCTACCAATCCCTGGGGTCTCACAACCCTCACCTACTCCAAGTCCCTGGGGTCTCAGACCCCGCTCCTGCCCACAGTCCCTGGGGTCTGAGACCCCTCTTCTGCTCCCAGTCCTGGGGTCTAGGTCCTCTCTCCTGCTCCCAAACCTTGGGGTCTCAGACACCTATCCTGCTCCCAGTCCCTGGTTTCTCTGACTACTCTCCAGCCCCCAGTCCCTGGGGTCTCGGACCCCTCTCCTGCTCCCAGTCCCTGAGGTCTCAGACCCCTCTCCTGCTCCCAGGCCCTGGTGTCTTGGGCCCTTCACCTGCTCTGTCTTTGGGTCTCGGACTCCTCTTCTGTTCCCAGTCCCCGCTCAGATACCTCTCCTGCTCACAGTCGCTGGGTTATCGGACCCCTCACCTGCTCCAAGTCCCTGAGGTCTCAGACACCTCTCCTTCTCCCAGTCCCTGGTGTCTTGGACCACTCTCCTGCTCCCAGTCCTTGGGGTTGCAGACCCCTATCCTACTCCCAGTCCCTGGGGTCTCAGACTCCTCTCCTGCTCCCAGTCCCTGGGATCTCAGACTCCTCTCCTGCTCCCAGTCCCTGGAGTCTCGGACCCCTCACCTGCTCCCAGTCCTTGAGGTCTCAGACCCCTCTCCTGCTCCCAGTCCCTGGTACCTGGGGTCCCTCCACTGCTGCCAGTCCCTGGGGTCTCGGACCTTTCTCCTGCTCCTGCTCCCTGCCCCTGGGTCTCGGACTCCTCTACTGCTCCCAGTCACCGCTCGGAAACCTCTACTTCTCCCTGTCCCTTGGGTCTCGGACCCCTCTGCTCCTTTCAGTCTCCTGGGTCTCAGACCCCTCTACTGCTCCCAGTCCCCGCTCGGATCCCTCTCCTGCTCACAGTCCCTGGGTTCTCCCTCTCCTTCTGCCAATCCCTGGGGTATCGGACCATTGTCCTGCTCCCAGTCCCTGGGGTGTCGGACCCCTCTCATGCTCCCAGTCCTTGGGGTCTCAGACCCCTATCCTGCTCCCAGTCCTTGGGGTCTCAGACCTCTATCCTACTCCCAGTCCCTTGGGTCTCAGACTCCTCTCCTGCTCCAAGTCCCTGAGGTCTCAGACCCCTCTCCTGCTCCCTGTCCCTGGTGTCTTGGACCACTCTCCTGCTCCCAGTCCTTGGGGTTTCAGACTTCTCTCCTGCTCCCATTCCCTGGGGTCTCGGACCACCCCTTCTGCAACC
Organism: Isurus oxyrinchus; assembly: GCA_026770705.1. NCBI lineage: Eukaryota > Metazoa > Chordata > Chondrichthyes > Lamniformes > Lamnidae > Isurus > Isurus oxyrinchus. Next base: position 2,169,305 of record JANJGN010000080.1, read on the forward strand.
AGTCCCTTGGGTCTCAGAACTTTCTCTTGCTCCCAGTCCCTGGGGCCTCAGGCCGCTCTCCTCCTCCCACTCACCGGGTCTCAGACCCTTCTCCTGCCCACAGTCCCTGGGGTCTGAGACCCCTCTCCTGCTCCCAGTCCTGGGGTCTAGGTCCTCTCTCCTGCTCCCAAACCTTGGGGTCTCAGACACCTATCCTGCTCCCAGTCCTTGGTGTCTCTAACTCCTCTCCAGCCCCCAGTCCCTGGGTTCTCGGAACCCTCTCCTGCTCCCAGTCCCTGAGGTCTCAGACCCCTCTCCTGCTCCCAGCCCCTGGTGTCTCAGGCCCTTCACCTGCTCGCAGTCTTTGGGTCTTGGACTCCTCTTCTGTTCCCAGTCCCTGCACAGATCCCTCTCCTGCTCACAGTCCCTGGGTTCTTGGACCCCTCACCTGCTCCAAGTCCCTGATGTCTCAGACACCTCTCGTTCTCCCAGTCCCTGGTGTCTTGGACCACTCTCCTGCTGCCAGTCCTTGGGGTCTCAGACTCCTATCCTACTCCCAGTCCCTGGGGTCTCAGACTCCTCTCCTGCTCCCAGTCCCTGGGGTCTGGGAACCCTCACCTGCTCCCAGTCCTTGAGGTCTCAGACCCCTATCCTACTCCCAGTCCCTGGGGTCGCATACTCCTCTCCTGCTCCCAGTCCCTGGGGTCTCGGACCCCTCACCTGCTCCCAGTCCCTGAGGTCTTAGACTCCTCTACTGCTTCCAGTCCCCGCTCGGATCACGCTCCTGCTCCCAATCTTTGGGCTCTCAGACCCCTCGCCTGCTCCCAGTCCCTTGGGTGTCAGATCTCTCTCCTGCTCCCAGTCATTGGGGTCTCGGACCCCTATCCTTCTCCCAGTCCCCGGGTCTCAGGCCCCTCTACTGCTACCAGTCCCCGCTCGGATTCCGCTCTTGCTCCCAATCTTTGGGCTCTCGGACCCCTCTCCTGCTCCCAGTCCCTTGGGTGTCAGATCTCTCTCCTGCTCCCAGTCATTGGGGTCTCGGACCCCTATCCTTCTCTCAGTCCCCAGGTCTCAGGCCCCTCTACTGCTACCAGTCCCTGGGGTCTCAGACCACTCTCCATCTCCCAGACACGGGGGTCTCGGACACATCTCCTGCTCCCAGTCCCTGGGTCTCGGACTACTCTACTGCTCCCAGTCCCCGCTCAGATCCCTCTCCTGCTCCCAGTCCCTGGGGTCTCAGAACCCTCACCTGCACCCAGTCCATGGTTCTTAGAACCCTTTACTTCTCCCAGTCCCTAGGGTCTCGGACCCCTCTCCTGCTCCCCGTCACTTGGGTCTCAGACCATTCTCCTGGTCCCAGTCCCGAGGGTCTCGGACCCCTCTCCTGTTCCCAGTCACCGGGTCTCATACCCCACTCCTGCTCCCAGTCCCTTGGGTGTCAGATCGCTCTCCTGCTCCAAGTTATTGGGGTCTCGGACCCCTATCCTTCTCCCAGTCCCCGGGTCTCAGGACTCCCTAATGCTACCAGGCCCTGGGGTTTCAGTCCACTCTCCAAATCCCAGAAACTGGGGTCTCGGACACATCTCCTGCTCCCAGTCCCTGGGGTCTCAGAACCCTCTCCTGCACCCAGTCCATGGGTCTTAGAACCCTTTACTTCACCCAGTCCCTAGGGTCTCGGACCCCTCTCCTGCTCCCAGTTCCTTGGGTCTCAGACCATTCTCCTGGTCCCAGTCCCGAGGGTCTCGGGCCCCTCTCCTGTTCCCAGTCACTGGGTCTCATACCCCTCTCCAGCTCCCAGTACCTGGGGTCTCAGACACGTCTCCTGCTCCCAGTCCCTGCGTCTCGGACCCCACTCCTGCTCCCAGTCTCTGGGGTCTCGGTTAACTCTCCTGCTCCCAGTCCCTCAGGTCTCATAACATTCCCCTGCTCCCAGTCCACGGGGTCTCGGACCCCTCTCCTCTTCCCAATCCCTGGAGTCTCAGACCACTCAACTGCTCTCCATCCCTGGGGTCTCAGATCGATCTCCAGTTCCCTGTCCCTGGGGTCACAGACCCCGATCCTGCCCCCAGTCCCTTGGCTCTCGGAGCCCTCTCCTGCTCCCAGTCCCTTGGGTGTCAGATCTCTCTCCTGCTCCCAGTCCTTGGGGTCTCAGACCCCTATCCTGCTGCCAGTCCGTGGGGTCTCGGAACCCTCCCCTGCTGCCAGTCCCTGGGGTCTCGGACCACTCTCCTGCTTCCAGTCTCTTGGGTCTCAGACCCCTCTATTGCTCCCAGTCCCTGGGGTCTCGGGTAACTCTCCTGCTCCCAGTCCCTGGGGTCTTGGACACGTCTCCTGCTCCTAGTCCCTGGGGTCTCGGAACCCTCCCCTGCTGCCAGTCCCTAGGGTCTCGGACCCTTCTCCTGCTCCCTGTCCCTGGGTCTCAGTCTCTTCTACTGCTCCTAGTCCCCGCTCAGATCCCTCTTCTGATCCCTGTTCCTGGGTCTTGGACTCTTCTACTGCTCCTGGTCCCCGCTCGGACCCCTCTCCTGCTTCCAGTCTCTTGGGTCTCAGAGCCCTCTATTGCTCCCAGTCCCTGGGGTCTCGGGTACCTCTCCTGCTCCCAGTCCCTGGGGTCTCGGATCCCTCTCCTGCTGCCAGTCACTTGGGTCTCGGATCCCTCTCCTCCTGCCAGCCCCTGGGGTCTCAGAAATTTCTCTTGCTCCAGGTCCGTGGGGTCTCAGACCCTTTAACTGCTCCCAGACCCTTGGGTCTTCGCCACCTCCTCTGTTCCCAGTCCCTGGGAACTCAAACCTCTCTCATGCCCCGAGTCCCTGGGCTCTCGGACCCCTCTCCTGCTCCCAGTTCCTTGGGTCTCAGACCCCTCTCCTGCTACCAGCCCCAGGGATCTCGGACCCCTCTCCTGCCCCCAATCCCTGGAGAGTCGGACCACTCACCTGCTCTCCGTCCCTGGGGTCTCAAATCTCTCTCCAGTTCCCAGTCCCTGCGGTCTCGGAGCCCTCTCCTGCTCCCAGTCCCTGGGGTCTCAGACCACTATCCTGCTCCCCATCCCTGGTGTCTTGAACCACTCTCCTGCTCCTGGTCCCCAGGGTCTCGGAACTTTCTCCTGCTCCGTGCCCCTAAGGTCTTTGACCACTCTCCTGCTCCCTGTCCCCTGGTCTTGGAGCACACTGCTCCTCCTGGTCACTGGGGTCTCGGACACCTCTCCTGCTCCCAGTCCCTGGGGTCTACGACCCCTCTCCTTCTCCCAATCCCTGGGTTCTCGGATCCTTGTCCTGCTCCGAGTCCCTGCGTTCTCGGTCCCTCTCCTGCTCCTAGACCCTGGGGTCTCGGACCCCTCTCCTGCTCCCAGTCCTTGGGGTCTCGGACACCTCTCCTGCTCACAGTCCCAGGGTATCAGAACCCTCTCCTGCTCCCAATCCCTGGTGTCTCAGACCCCTCTCCTGCTCCCAGTCCATGGGGTCTCAGACCCCTCTCCTGCTCCCAGTCTCGGGTCTCAGAGCCCTCTTCTGCTCCCAGTCCCTGAGTCCTTGGGGTCTCAGACCCCGATCCTGCTCCCAGTCCCTGGGGTCTCGGACCACTCTCCTGCTCCCAGTCCTTGGGGTCTCAGACTCTTATCCTGCTCCCAATCCCTGGGGTCATAGACTCCTCTACTGCTCCCAGTCCCCGCTCGGATCCGCTCCTGCTCCCAGTCGCTGGGGTCTCTGGTACCTCTCCTGCTCCCGGTCCCTGGGGTCTCGGACACCTATCCTGCTCCCAGTCCCTTGGGTCTCAGAACCCTCTCCTGCTCCAAGTCCCTGGGGTCTCGGACACCTATCCTGCTCCCAGTCCCTGGGGTCTCAGAACCCTCTCCTGCTCCAAGTCCCTGGGGTCTCGGACACCTATCCTGCTCCCAGTCCCTGGGGTCTCAGAACCCTCTCCTGCTCCAAGTCCCTGGGGTCTCGGACACCCCTCCTGCTCCCAGTTCCTGCTCGGATCCCACACCTGCTCCCAGTCCCTGGGGTCTCAGACACCCGTTCTGCAACCAGTCCCTTGGGTCTCAGAACTTTCCCTTCCTCCCAGTCCCTGGGGTCTCAGGCCGCTCTCCTGCTCCTACTCACCGGGTCTCAGTCCCTTCTCCTGTTCCCAGTCTCTGGGGACTTGAACCTCTCTGTTCCCCCCATCCCTGGGGTCATAGAAACCTCTCCTGCTACCAGTCCCTGGGGTCTCACAACCCTCACCTACTCCAATTCCCTAGGGTCTTGGACCCCTCTCCTGCCCATAGTCCCTGGGGTCTGAGACCCCTCTCCTGCTCCCAGTCCTGGGGTCTAGGTCCTCTCTCCTGCTCCCAAACCTTGGGGTCTCAGACCCCTATCCTGCTCCCAGTTCCTGGTGTCTCAGACTCCTCTCCAGCCCCCAGTCCCTGGGGTCTCGGACCCCTCTCCTGCTCCCAGTCCCTGAGGTCTCAGACCCCTCTCCTGCTCCCAGCCCCTGGTGTCTCGGGCCCTTCACCTGCTCCCAGTCTTTGGGTCTCAGACTCCTCTTCTGTTCCCAGTCCCCGCTCGAATCCCTCTCCTGCTCACTGTCGCTGGGTTCTCAGACCCCTCACCTGCTCCAAGTTCCTGAGGTCTCAGACCCCTCTCCTTCTCCCAGTCCCTGGTGTCTTGGACCACTCTCCTGCTCCCAGTCCTTGGGGTCTCAGACCCCTATCCTACACTCAGTCCCTAGGGTCTCGGACCCCTCTCCTGCTCCCCGTCACTTGGGTCTCAGACCATTCTCCTGGTCCCAGTCCCGAGGGTCTCGGACCCCTCTCCTGTTCCCAGTCACCGGGTCTCATACCCCACTCCTGCTCCCAGTCCCTTGGGTGTCAGATCGCTCTCCTGCTCCAAGTCATTGGGGTCTCGGACCCCTATCCTTCTCCCAGTCCCCAGGTCTCAGGACCCCCTAATGCTACCAGGCCCTGGGGTCTCAGTCCACTCTCCAAATCCCAGAAACTGGGGTCTCGGACACATCTCCTGCTCCCAGTCCCTGGGGTCTCAGAACCCTCTCCTGCACCCAGTCCATGGTTCTTAGAACCCTTTACTTCTCCCAGTCCCTAGGGTCTCGGACCCCTCAACTGCTCCCAGTCCCTTGGGTCTCAGACCATTCTCCTGCTCCCAGTCCCGAGGGTCTCGGACCCCTCTCCTGTTCCCAGTCACCGGGTCTCATACCCCTCTCCAGCTCCCAGTACCTGGGGTCTCAGACACGTCTCCTGCTCCCAGTCCCTGCGTCTTGGACCCCTCTCCTGCTCCCAGTCTCTGGGGTCTCGGTTAACTCTCCTGCTCCCAGTCCCTCAGGTCTCATAACATTCCCCTGCTCCCAGTCCACGGAGTCTCGGACCCCTCTCCTCTTCCCAATCCCTGGAGTCTCAGACCACTCAACTGCTCTCCATCCCTGGGGTCTCAGATCGATCTCCAGTTCCCTGTCCCTGGGGTCTCAGACCCCGATCCTGCCCCCAGTCCCTGGGGTCTCGGACCACTCTCCTGCTCCCAGTCCTTGGGGTCTCAGACTCTTATCCTGGTCCCAATCCCTGGGGTCTTACACTCCTCTACTGCTCCCAGTCCCCGCTCGGATCCCGCTCCTGCTCCCAGTCCCTGTGGTCTCAGAGCCCTCTCCTGCTCCCGGTCCCTGGGGTGACAGACACTGGTCCTGCACCCAGTCCCTGGGGTCTCAGAACATTCTCTTGCTCCCAGTCCCTGGGGTTTCAGGCCCCTCTCCTGCTCCGAGTCCCTTGGCTCTCGGAGCCCTCTCCTGCTCCCAGTCCCTTGGGTGTCAGATCTCTCTCCTGCTCCCAATCCTTGGGGTCTCAGACCCCTATCCTGCTGCCAGTCCGTGGGGTCTCGGAACCCTCCCCTGCTGCAAGTCCCTGGGGTCTCGGACCACTCTCCTGCTTCCTGTCTCTTGGGTCTCAGACCCCTCTATTGCTCCCAGTCCCTGGGGTCTCGGGTAACTCTCCTGCTCCCAGTCCCTGGGGTCTTGGACACGTCTCCTGCTCCTAGTCCCTGGGGTCTCGGAACCCTCCCCTGCTGCCAGTCCCTAGGGTCTCGGACCCTTCTCCTGCTCCCTGTCCCTGGGTCTCAGTCTCTTCTACTGCTCCTAGTCCCCACTCAGATCCCTCTTCTGATCCCTGTTCCTGGGTCTCGGACTCTTCTACTGCTCCTGGTCCCCGCTCGGACCCCTCTCCTGCTTCCTGTCTCTTGGGTCTCATAGCCCTCTATTGCTCCCAGTCCCTGGGGTCTCGGGTACCTCTCCTGCTCCCAGTCCCTGGGGTCTCGGATCCCTCTCCTGCTGCCAGTCACTTGGGTCTCGGATCCCTCTCCTCCTGCCAGCCCCTGGGGTCTCAGAAATTTCTGTTGCTCCAGGTCCGTGGGGTCTCAGACCCTTTAACTGCTACCAGACCCTTGGGTCTTCGCCACCTCCTCTGTTCCCAGTCCCTGGGGACTCAAACCTCTCTCGTGCCCCGAGTCCCCGGGCTCTCGGACCCCTCTCCTGCTCCCAGTTCCTTGGGTCTCAGACCGCTCTCCTGCTACCAGCCCCAGGGATCTCGGACCCCTCTCCTGCCCCCAATCCCTGGAGAGTCGGACCACTCACCTGCTCTCCGTCCCTGGGGTCTCAAATCTCTCTCCAGTTCCCAGTCCCTGGGGTCTCGGAGCCCTCTCCTGCTCCCAGTCCCTGGGGTCTCAGACCACTATCCTGCTACCCATCCCTGGTGTCTTGGACCACTCTCCTGCTCCTGGTCCCCAGGGTCTCGGAACTTTCTCCTGCTCCCTGCCCCTAAGGTCTTTGACCACTCTCCTGCTCCCTGTCCCCTGGTCTCGGAGCACACTGCTCCCCCTGGTCACTGGGGTCTCGGACACCTCTCTTGCTCCCAGTCCCTGGGGTCTGCGACCCCTCTCCTTCTCCCAATCCCTGGGTTCTCGGATCCTTGTCCTGCTCCGAGTCCCTGCGTTCTCGGTCCCTCTCCTGCTCCTAGTCCCTGGGGTCTCTGACCCCTCTCCTGCTCCCAGTCCTTGGGGTCTTGGACACCTATCCGGCTCACAGTCCCAGGGTATCAGATCCCTCTCCTGCTCCCAGTCCATGGGGTCTCAGACCCCTCTCCTGCTCCCAGTCTCGGGTCTCAGAGCCCTCTCCTGCTCCCAGTCCCTGAGTCCTTGGGGTCTCAGACCCCGATCCTGCTCCCAGTCCCTGGGGTCTCGGACCACTCTTCTGCTCCCAGTCCTTGGGGTCTCAGACTCTTATCCTGCTCCCAATCCCTGGGGTCTTAGACTCCTCTTCTGCTCCCAGTACCCGCTCGGATCGGCTCCTGCTCCCAGTCGCTGGGGTCTCTGGTACCTCTCCTGCTCCCGGTCCCTGGGGTCCCAGACCCCAGTCTTGCACCCAGTCCCTGGGGTCTCAGAACATTCTCTTGCTCCCAGTCCCTGGGGTTTCAGGCCCCTCTCCTGCTCCCAGTTCCTGGTCTCTTGGACCCCTCTCCTGCTTCCAGTCCCTTGGGTGTCAGATCTCTCTCCTGCTCCCAGTCCTTGGGGTCTCAGACCCCTATCCTGATCCCAGTCCCTGGATCTCAGACCACTCTCCTGCTCCCAGCCCTTGGGGTCTCAGTCCCCTATCCTGCTCCGAGTCCCATGGGTCTCAGACTCATCTCCTGCTCCAAGTCCCTGGGGTCTCGGACCCCTCTCCTGCTACCAGTCCCTGGGGTCTCAGAACCCTCTCCTGCTCCAAGTCCCTGGGGTCTCGGACACCTATCCTGCTCCCAGTCCCTTGGGTCTCAGAACCCTCTCCTGCTCCAAGTCCCTGGGGTCTCGGACACCTATCCTGCTCCAAGTCCCTGGGGTCTCAGAACCCTCTCCTGCTCCAAGTCCCTGGGGTCTCGGACGCCTATCCTGCACCCAGTCCCTGGGGTCTCAGAACCCTCTCCTGCTCCAAGTCCCTGGGGTCTTGGCACCTCTCCTACTCACAATTCCTGCTTGGATCCCACTCCTGCTCCCCGTCCATGGCGTCTCACAACCACCCTCCTGCAACCAGTCCCTTGGGTCTCAGAACTTTCTCTTGCTCCAAGTCCCTGGGGTCTCGGACACCTATCCTGCTCCCAGTCCCTGGGGTCTCAGAACCCTCTCCTGCTCCAAGTCCCTGGGGTCTCGGACACCTATCCTGCTCCCAGTCCCTGGTGTCTCAGAACCCTCTCCTGCTCCAATTCCCTGGGGTCTCGGACACCCCTCCTGCTCCCAGATCCTGCTCGGATCCCACACCTGCTCCCGGTCCCTGGGGTCTCAGACCCCCCCCTCCTGCACCCAGTCCCTTGGGTCTCAGAACTTTCTCTTCCTCCCAGTCCCTGGGGTCTCAGGCCGCTCTCCTGCTCCCACTCACCGAGTCTCAGACCCTTCTCCTGTTCCCAGTCTCTGGGTACTTGAACCTTTCTCTTCCCCCCATCCCTGGGGTCATAGAAACCTCTCCTGCTACCAGTCCCTGGGGTCTCACAACCCTCACCTACTCCAAGTCCCTGGGGTCTTGGACCTCTGTCCTGCCCACAGTCCCTGGGGTCTGAGACCCCTCTCCTGCTCCCAGTCCTGGGGTCTAGGTCCTCTCTCCTGCTCCCAAACCTTGGGGTCTCAGACCCCTATCCTGCTCCCAGTTCCTGGTGTCTCAGACTCCTCTCCAGCCCCCAGTCCCTGGGGTCTCGGACCCCTCTCCTGCTCCCAGTCCCTGAGGTCTCAGACCACTCTCCTGCTCCCAGCCCCTGGTGTCTCGGGCCCTTCACCTGCTCCCAGTCTTTGGGTCTCGGACTCCTCTTCTGTTCCCAGACCCCGCTCGAATCCCTCTCCTGCTCACTGTCGCTGGGTTCTCGGACCCCTCACCTGCTCCAAGTTCCTGAGGTCTCAGACCCCTCTCCTTCTCCCAGTCCCTGGTGTCTTGGACCACTCTCCTTCTCCCAGTCCTTGGGGTCTCAGACCCCTATCCTACTCCCAGTCCCTGGGGTCTCAGACTCCTCTCCTGCTCCCAGTCCCTGGGGTCTCGGACCCCTCACCTGCTCCCAGTCCTTGAGGTCTCAGACCCCACTCCTGCTCCCAGTCCCTGGTACCTGGGGTCCCTCCACTGCTGCCAGACCCTGGGGTCTCAGACCTTTCTCCTGCTCCTGCTCCCTGCCCCTGGGTCTCGGACTCCTTTACTGCTCCCAGTCACCGCTCGGAACCCTCTACTTCTCCCAGTCCCTGGGGTCTCAGACCCATCTGCCGCTTTCAGTCTCCTGGGTCTCAGACCCCTCTACTGCTCCCAGTCTCTGGGGTCTCGTGTAACTCAGCTGCTCCCGATCCCTGTCTCGGACTCCTCTACTGCTCCCAGTCCCCGCTCGGATCCCTCTCCTGCTCACAGTCCCTGGGTTCTCCCTCTCCTTCTCCCAATCCCTGGGGTATCGGACCATTGTCCTGCTCCCAGTCCCTGGGGTGTCGGACCCCTCTCATGCTCCCAGTCCTTGGGGTCTCAGACCCCTATACTGCTCCCAGTCCTTGGGGTCTCAGACCCCTATCCTACTCCCAGTCCCTGGGGTCTCAGACTCCACTCCTGCTCCCAGTCCCTCGGGTCTCGGACCCCCCCTTCTGCAACGTGTCCCTTGGGTCTCAGAACTTTCTCTTGCTCCCAGTCCCTGGGGCCTCAGGCTGCTCTCCTCCTCCCACTCACCAGGTCTCAGACCCTTCTCCTGTTCCCAGTCTCTGGGGACTTGAACCTCTCTCTTCCCCCCATCCCTGGGGTCTTAGAAACCTCTCCTGCTACCAGTCCCTGGGGTCTCACAACCCTCACCTACTCCAAGTCCCTGGGGTCTCAGACCCCTCTCCTGCCCACAGTCCCTGGGGTCTGAGACCCCTCTCCTGCTCCCAGTCCTGGGGTCTAGGTCCTCTCTCCTGCTCCCAAATCTTGGGGTCTCAGACACCTATCCAGCTCCCAGTCCCTGGTGTCTCTGACTACTCTCGAGCCCCCAGTCCCTGGGGTCTCAGACCCCTCTCCTGCTCCCAGCCCCTGGTGTCTCAGGCCCTTCACCTGCTCCGTCTTTGAGTCTCGGACTCCTCTTCTGTTCCCAGTCCCCGCTCTGATCCCTCTCCTGCTCACAGTCGCTGGGTTATCGGACCCCTCACCTGCTCCAAGTCCCTGAGTTCTCAGACCCCTCTCCTTCTCCCAGTCCCTGGTGTCTTGGACCACTCTCCTGCTTCCAGTCCTAGGGGTCTCAGACCCCTATCCTACTCCCAGTCCCTGGGGTCTCAGACTCCTCTCCTGCTCCCAGTCCCTGGGGTCTCGGACCCCTCACCTGCTCCCAGTCCTTGAGGTCTCAGACCCCTCTCCTGCTCCCAGTCCCTGGTGCCTGGGGTCCCTCCACTGCTGCCAGTCCCTGGGGTCTCGGACCTTTCTCCTGCTCCTGCTCCCTGCCCCTGGGTCTCGGACTCCTCTACTGCTCCCAGTCACCGCTCGGAAACCTCTACTTCTCCCAGTCCCTTGGGTCTCGGACCCCTCTGCTCCTTTCAGTCTCCTGCGTCTCAGACCCCTCTACTGCTTCCAGTCTCTGGGGTCTCGGGTAACTCAGCTGCTCCCGCTCAATGGGTCTCGGACTCCTCTACTGCTCCCAGTCCCCGCTCGGATCCCTCTCCTGCTCACAGTCCCTGGGTTCTCCCTCTCCTTCTGCCAATCCCTGGGGTATCGGACCATTCTCCTGCTCCCAGTCCCTGGGGTGTCGGACCCCTCTCATGCTCCCAGTCCTTGGGGTCTCAGACCCCTATCCTGCTCCCAGTCCTTGGGGTCTCAGACCCCTATCCTACTCCCAGTCCCTTGGGTCTCAGACTCCTCTCCTGCTCCCAGTCCCTGGTGTCTTGGACCCCTCACCTGCTCCCAGTCCCTGAGGTCTTAGACTCCTCTACAGCTCCCAGTCCCCGCTCGGATCCCGCTCCTGCTCCCAATCTTTGGGCTCTCAGACCCCTCTCCTGCTCCCAGTCCCTTGGTTGTCAGATCTCTCTCCTGCTCCCAGTCATTGGGGTCTCGGACCCCTATCCTTCTCCCAGTCCCCGGGTCTCAGGCCCCTCTACTGCTACCAGTCCCCACTCGGATTCCGCTCCTGCTCCCAATCTTTGGGCTCTCGGTCCCCTCTCTTGCTCCCAGTCCCTTGGGTGTCAGATCTCTCTCCTGCTCCCAGTCATTGGGGTCTCGGACCCCTATCCTTCTCCCAGTCCCCAGGTCTCAGGCCCCTCTACTGCTACCAGTCCCTGGGGTCTCAGACTGCTCTCCAGCTCCCAGACACGGGGGTCTCGGACACATCTCCTGCTCCCAGTCCCTGGGTCTCGGACTACTCTACTGCTCCCAGTCCCCGCTCAGATCCCTCTCCTGCTCCCAGTCCCTTGGGTCTCAGACCATTCTCCTGGTCCCAGTCCCGAGAGTCTCGGACCCCTTTCCTGTTCCCAGTCACCGGGTCTCATACCCCTCTCCAGCTCCCAGTACCTGGAGTCTCAGACACGTCTCCTGCTCCCAGTCCCTGCGTCTCGGACCCCTCTCCTGCTCCCAGTACCTGGGGTCTTGGGTACCACTCCTGCTCCCAGTCCCTGGGCTCTCAGACCATGCTCCTGCACCCAGTTCCCACGTCTCGGAACCCCTCCCCGACTCCCTGTCCCTGTTGTCATAGGCCCCTCTGCTGCTTCCAGTATCTGGGTTCTCGGACCTCTATACGTCTCCCTGTCCCCGGGTCTCAGGCCCCCCTACAGCTCCCATTCCCTGGGTTCTCGGACACATCTCCTGCTCCAAGTCCCCCGGTCTCGGAACCCTCCCTGCTGCCCGTCCCTGGGGTCTCGGACACTTCTCCTGCTTCCAGTACCTGGGACTCGGACCCCCCTGCTGCTTCCAGTCTCTTGGGTGTCAGACCCCTCTCCTGCTCCCAGTCTCTGGGGTCTCGGGTAACTCTCCTGCTCCCAATCCCTCAGGTCTCATAACATTCTCCTGCTCTCATAACATTCCCCTGCTCCCAGTCCCCGGGGTCTCGGACCCCTCTCCTCTTCCCAATCCCTGGAGTCTCGGACCACTCACCTGCTCTCCATCCCTGGGGTCTCAACTCGATCTCCAGTTCCCTGTCCCTGGGGTCTCGGAGCCCTCTCCTGTTTCAAGTCCTTGGTGTCTCAGACCCCGATCCTGCTCCCAGTCCCTGGGGTCTCGGACCACTCTCCTGCTCCCAGTCCTTGGGGTGTCAGTCTCTTATCCTGCTCCCAATCCCTAGGGTCTTAGACTCCTCTACTGCTCCCAGTCTCCGCTCGGATCCCGCTCCTGCTCCCAGTCCCTGGGGTCTTAGGTACCTCTCGGTTAACTGTCCTGCTCCCAGTCCTTTGGGTCTCATAACATTCTCCTGCTCCCAGTCCCTGGGGTCTCGGACCCCACTCCTGCTCCCAATCCCTGGAGTCTTGGACCACTCACCTGCTCTCCATCCCTGGGGACTCAAATCTCTCTCCAGTTCCCAGTCCCTGGGGTCTCGGAGCCCTCTCCTGCTCCCAGTCCCTGGGGTCTCAGACCCCTTTCCTGCTCCCCATCTCTGGAGTCTTGGACCACTCTCCTGCTCCTGGTCCCCAGGGTCTCGGAACTTTCTCCTGCTCCCTGTCCCTAAGGTCTTTGAACACTCTCCTGCTCCCTATCCCCGGGTCTCGGAGCACACTGCTCCTCCCGGTCACTGGGGTCTCGGACACCTCTCCTGCTCCCAATCCCTGGGTTCTCGGATCCTTGCCCTGCTCCGAGTCCCTGGGTTCTCGGTCCCTCTCCTGCTCCTAGTCCCTGGGGTCTCAGAACCCTCTCCTGCTCCCAGTCCTTGGGGTCTCGGACACCTATCCTGCTCACAGTCCGAGGGTATCAGATCCCTCTCCTGCTCCCAATCCCTGGTGTCTCAGACCCCTCTCCTGCTCCCAGTCCCTGGTGTCTCAGACCCCTCTCCTGCTCCCAGTCCGTGGGGTCTCAGACCCTTCTCCTGCTCCCAGTCTCTTGGGTCTCAGAGTCCGCTCCTGCTCCCAGTCCTTGGGTTCTCAGACCCCGATCCTGCTCCCATTCCCTGGGGTCTCGGACCACTCTCCTGCTCACAGTCCTTGGGGTCTCAGTCTCTTATCCTGCTCCCAATCCCTGGGGTCTTAGACTCCTCTACTGCTCCCAGTCCCCGCTCGGATCCGCTCCTGCTCCCAGTCCCTGGGGTCTTTGGTACCTCTCCTCCTCCCGTTCCCAGGGGTCTCAGACTCCGGTCCTGCCCCCAGTCCCTGGGGTCTCAGAACATTCTCTTGCTCCCAGTCCCTGGGGTTTCAGGCCCCTCTCCTGCTCCCAGTCCATGGGCTCTCGGACACCTCTCCTGCTCCCAGTCCCTTGGGTTTCAGATCTCTCTCCTGCTCTCAGTCCTTGGGGTCTCAGAACCCTCCCCTGCTGCCAGTCCGTGCGGTCTCGGACAACTCTCCTGCTTCCAGTCTCTTGGGTCTCAGACCCCTCTATTGCTCCCAGTCCCTGGGGTCTCGGGTAACTCTTTTGCTCCCAGTCCCAGGGGTCTTGGACACGTCTCCTACTCCCAGTCCCTGGGGTCTCACGCCCCGCTCCTGCTCCCAGCCCCCGGGTCTCGGAACCCTCCCCTGCTGCCAGTCCCTAGGGTCTCGGACCCTTCTCCTGCTCCCTGTCCCTGGGTCTCAGTCTCTTCTACTGCTCCTAGTCCCCGCTCGGATCCCTCTCCTGATCCCTGTTCCTGGGTCTCGGACTCTTCTACTGCTCCTAGTCCCCGCTCGGACCCCTCTCCTGCTTCCAGTCTCTTGGGTCTCAGAGCCCTCTATTGCTCCCAGTCCCTGGGGTCTCGGGTACCTCTCCTGCTCCCAATCCGTGGGGTCTTGGATCCCTCTCCTGCTGCCCGTCACTTGGGTCTCGGATCCCTCTCCTCCTGCCAGCCCCTGTGGTCTCAGAAATTTCTCTTGCTCCAGGTCCCTGGGGTCTCAGACCCTTTAACTGCTCCCAGTCCCTTGGGTCTTGGCCACATCCTCTGTTCCCAGCCCCTGGGGACTCGAACCTCTCTCGTGCCCCCAGTCCCCGGGCTCTCGGACCCCTCTCCTGCTCCCAGTTCCTTGGGTCTCAGACCCCTCTCCTGCTACCAGTCCCAGGGATCTCGGACCCCTCCCTGCTCCCAATCCCTGGAGTCTCGGACCACTCACCTGCTCTCCGTCCCTGGGGTCTCAAATCTCTCGCCAGTTCCCAGTCCCTGGGGTCATGGAGTCCTCGCGTGCTCCCAGTCCCTGGGGTCTCAGACCCTGCTCCCCATCCCTGGTGTCTTGGACCACTCTCCTGCTCCCGGTCCCCAGGGTCTCACAACTTTCTCCTGCTCCATGTCCCTAAGGTCTTTGACCCACTCTCCTGCTCCCTGTCCACTGGTCTCGGAGAACACTGCTCCTCCTGGTCACTGGGGTCTCGGACACCTCTCCTGCTCCCTGTCCCTGGGGTCTGCGACCCTCTCCTTCTCCCAATCCCTGGGTTTTTCGGATCCTTGTGCTGCTCCGAGTCCCTGCGTTCTCGGTCCCTCTCCTGCTCCAGTCCCTGGGGTCTCGGACCCCTCTCCTGCTCCCAGTCCTTGGGTCTCGGACACCTATCCTGCTCCCAGTCCCAGGGTATCAGATTCCTCTCCTGCCTCCCAATCCCTGGTGTCACAGACCCCTCTCCTGCTCCCAGTCCGTAGGGGTCCAGACCCCCTCTCCTGCTCCCAGTTCTCTTGGGTCTCAGAGCCCTCTCCTGCTCCCAGTCCCTGAGTTCTCAGACCCCTCTCCTGTTCACAGTTCCTGGGGTCTACGTCCTCCCTCCTGTTGCCAGTTCCTGGTGTCTCGGGCCCCTCTCCTGCTTGCAGTATCTGGGGTCTCGGACCCCTATCCTTCTCCCGGTCCCCAGGTCTCAGGTCCCGCTACTGCTCCCCAGTCCCTGGGGTCCTCAGACCCCTCTCCAGCTCCCTGACCCTGGGGTCTCGGACCCCTCCCCCGGCTCCCAGTCCTGGGGGTCTGAGGCCCCTCTCCTGGCTACCAGTCGCTGGGGACTCAGACCCGTATCCTGCCCCCAGTCCCTGGGGTCTCGAACCGCTCTCCTGCGCGCAGCTCCCTTGGGTCTCAGACCCTTTAACTGCTCCCTGTCCCTGGTGTCTATAGCCCCTCTCCTGCTCCCAGGCACCGGGTCTCAGGCCCCTCTCCTGCTCCCAGTCCCTGGGGTCTTGGACAACCTCTCCTGTTCCCAGTCCCCTGGGGACTCAAACACCTCTCGTGTCCCCAGTCCCTGGGGTCTCAGATCCCTCTCCATTTCCCAGTCCATGGGGTCTCGGAACCCTCTCCTGCACCCAGTCCCTGGGCACTCAGACCCCTCCTGCTGCTCCCAGTCCCATGGGACTCAGAACATTCCCCTGGTCCCTTTCCCTAGGGTCTCGGACCCCTCTCCTGCTGCCAGTCACCGGGGTCTCAGACCCCTCTCCTGCTCCCAGTCCCAGGAGTCTCGGACACCTCTCTTCTTCCCAACCCTGTAGTCTCAGACCACTCACCTGCTCTCCGTCCCTGGGGTCTCAGATCTCTCTCCAGTTCCCAGTCCCTAAGATCTTGGAGCTCTCTCCTGCTCCCAGTCCCTGGGGTTTCAGACACCTTTCCTGCTCCCTGTCCCTACGGTCTTCGACAACTCTCCTGCTCCCAGTCCCCGGGTCTCGGAGCCCACTGCTCCTCCCGGTCATTGGGGTCTCGAATCCGCCCCCTGCACCCAGTCCTGGGGGTCTCGGACACCTCTCCTGCTCCTAGTCCCTGGGTTCTCAGACCCCTCTCCTGCTCCCAGTCCTTGGCTCTCGGACCCCTCTCCTGCTACAAGTCTTTGGGGTCTCAGAATCCTCTCCTGCTCCAAGTCTTTGGGATCTCGGACACCTTTACTGCCCCAGTCCTAGGGACTCAGACACCTCTCCTGCTCCCAGTCCCTGGGGTCTCGGACCCCTCTCCTGCTTCCAGTCACCGGGTCTCGGACCCCTCTCCTGTTACCAATCCCTGGGTCTCGAACCCCTCTCCTGCGCGCATTCCCTGGGATCTCAGACCCTTTACTGCTCCATTTCCTCGTGTCTATGGCCCTCTCCTGCTCCCAGGCACCGGGTCTCAGGCCCCTCTCCTGCTCCCAGTCCCTGGGGTCTTGGACACCTCTCCTGTTCAGAGTCCCTGGGGACTCGAACCACTCTCGTGCCCCCAGTCCCTGGGGTCACAGATCCCTCTCCAGTTCCCAATCCCTGGGGTCTCGGAACCCTCTCCTGCTCCCAGTCCCTGGGCACTCAGACATCTCCCCTGCTCCCAGTCCTTGGGGTCTCGGACCCCTCTGCTGCTCCCAGTCCCATGGGACTCAGAACATTCCCCTGGTCCCTTTCCCTAGGGTCTCGGACCCCTCCCCTGCTGCCAGTCACCGGATCTCAGACCCCTCTCCTGATCCTAGTCCCAGGGGTCTCGGACCAATCTGCTCTTCCCAATCTCTGGAGTCTCGGACACTTCTCCTGCTCCCTGTCCCTAGGGTCATTGACCACTGTCTGCTCCCGGTCCCCTGGCCTTCGTGCCCACTGCTCCTCCCAGTCCCTGGGGTCTCAGAACCCTCTCCAGCTCCAAGTCTCTAGCATCTTGGACACCTATCCTGCTCCCAGTCCCCAGGGTCTCAGAGTCCTCTCCTGCTCCCAGTCCCTGGGGTCTCAGAGCCTCTCCTGCTCCCAGTCCCTGGGGTCTCAGAGCCCTCTCCTGCTCCCAGTCCATGGGGTCTCAGAGCCCTCTCCTGCTCCCAGTCCATTGGGCCTTGGACCACTCTTCTGCTGCCCACCACCGGGTCTCAGACCCCTCTCCTGCTCCCAGTCCCTGAGGTCTCAGACGCCTCTCCAGCTCATAGTCCCTGGGGTCTCAAGCCCCTCTCTTGCTTCCAGTCTCCGGGTCTCGGACCCCTCTCCTGTTACCAATCCCTGGGTTCTCAGACACATCTCGTGCTCCCAATCCCCGGGTGTCGGACTCCTCTACTGCTCCCAGTCCCCGCTCGGATCCCTCTCCTGCTCCCAGCCCCTGGCGTCTCGGACTCCTCTCCTGCACCTGGTCCCTGGATTCTCAGATGCTGCTCCTGCACCCAGTCCCTTGGTTCCCAGAACTTTCTCTTGCTCCTAGTCCCTGGGGTTTCAGGCCCCTCTCCTGCTCCCAGTCACCGGGTCTCAGACCCCTCTCCTGTTTCCAGTCGCTGGGGACTCGAACCTCTCTCGTGCCCCCAATCCCTGGGGTATCAGATCCCTTTCCAGTTCCCAGTCCCTGGGGTCTCGGACCCCTTTCCTGGTCCCAGTCCCTGGGGCCTCGGACCACTCCCCTGCTCCCAATCCCTCAGGTCTCAGAACATTCCCCTCATCCATTTCGCTAGGATATCGAATACCTCTCCTGCTGCCAGTTAACGGGTCTTGGACCCCTCTCCTGTTACCAATCCCTGGTGTCATGGACCACTCACCTGCTCTCAGTCCCTGGGGTCTCAGACATCTCTCCAGTTCCCAGTCCCTGGGGTCTCGGACGCTTCGCCTGACCCCAGTCATTGGGGACTCAGACCCCTCTCCTGCTTCCAGTCACCGGGTCTCAGAAAACACTCCTGCTCCCAGTCCCTGGGGTCTAGGTCCTCTCTCCTGTTGCCAGTCCCTGGTGTCTCGCGCCCCTCTCCTGCTTCCAATATCTGGGGTCTCGGACCCCTATCCTCCTCCCCGTCCCAAGGTCTCAGGACCCCCTACAGCTCCCAATCCCTGGGCTCTTGGACCCTTCTCCTGCTCCCAGTCCCTGGGGTCTCGGACCCCTCTCCTGCTCCCAGTCCATGAGGTCTCAGTCCCCTCTCCAACTCACAGTCCCTGGGGTCTCAGGCCCCTCTCCTGCCTTCAGTCACCGGGTCCCGGACACCTCTCCTGTTACCAATCCCTGGGGTCTCGGACTACTCACCTGCTCTCAGTTCCTGGGGTCTCAGACCTCTCTCCGGTTCCCAGTCCCTGGGGTCTCGGACCCCTCTCCTGATCCCCGTCCCTGGTGTCTTGGGCCACTCTCCTGCTAGCAGTCCCTGTGGTCTCGGACCACTCTGCTGCTTCCAGTCTCTTGGGTCTCAGACCCCTCTCCTGCTACCCGTCCCTGGGGTCTCGGGGAACTCACCTGCTCCCAGTCCCTGGGGTGTCTGACTCATCTCCCACACCCGGTCCCTAGGGTCTCACAACCCGCTCCTGCACCCAGTTCCCACATCTCGGACCCCTCCCCGGTTCCCAGTCCCTGGGGTCTCAGACCCCTCTCCTGCTACCAGTCGCTGGGGTCTCGGACCTGTCTCCTGCTCCCAGTCCCTGGGGTCTCGAACCACTCTCCTGCTCCCAGTCCCTGGGGTGTCTGACTCATCTCCCACACCCGGTCCCTAGGGTCTCACAACCCGCTCCTGCACCCAGTTCCCACATCTCGGACCCCTCCCCGGTTCCCAGTCCCTGGGGTCTCAGACCCCTCTCCTGCTACCAGTCGCTGGGGTCTCGGACCTGTCTCCTGCTCCCAGTCCCTGGGGTCTCGAACCACTCTCCTGCTCCCAGTCCCTGGGGTCTCAACCCTTTAACTGCTCCCTGTCCCTGGTGTCTGAGGCCCCTCTCCTGCTCCCAGTGACCGGGTGTCAGGCCCCTCTCCTGCTCCCAGTACCTGGCATCTTGGACCCCTCTCCTGCTCCCAGTCTCTTGGGTCTCACAGCCCTCTCCTGCTCCCTGTCCATGGGGTCTCGGACCCCTCTTCTGCTGCCCACTACCGGGTCTCGGACACCTCTCATGCTCCCAGTCCCTGAGGTCTCAGACCCCTCTCCTGCTCCCAGTCCCTGAGGTCTCAGACGCCTCTCCAGCTCATAGTCCCTGGGGTCTCAAGCCCCTCTCTTGCTTCCAGTCTCCGGGTCTCGGACCCCTCTCCTGTTACCAATCCCTGGGTTCTCAGACACATCTCGTGCTCCCAATCCCCGGGTGTCGGACTCCTCTACTGCTCCCAGTCCCCGCTCGGATCCCTCTCCTGCTCCCAGCCCCTGGCGTCTAGGACTCCTCTCCTGCACCTGGTCCCTGGATTCTCAACCCTGCTCCTGCACCCAGTCCCTTGGTTCCCAGAACTTTCTCTTGCTCCCAGTCCCTGGGGTTTCAGGCCCCTCTCCTGCTCCCAGTCACCGGGTCTCAGACCCCTCTCCTGTTTCCAGTCGCTGGGGACTCGAACCTCTCTCGTGCCCCCAATCCCTGGGGTCTCAGATCCCTTTCCAGTTCCCAGTCCCTGGGGTCTCGGACCCCTTTCCTGGTCCCAGTCCCTGGGGCCTCGGACCACTCCCCTGCTCCCAATCCCTCAGGTCTCAGAACATTCCCCTCATCCATTTCGCTAGGATCTCGAATACCTCTCCTGCTGCCAGTTAACGGGTCTTGGACCCCTCTCCTGTTACCAATCCCTGGTGTCATGGACCACTCACCTGCTCTCAGTCCCTGGGGTCTCAGACATCTCTCCAGTTCCCAGTCCCTGGGGTCTCGGACGCTTCGCCTGACCCCAGTCATTGGGGACTCAGACCCCTCTCCTGCTTCCAGTCACCGGATCTCAGAAAACACTCCTGCTCCCAGTCCCTGGGGTCTAGGTCCTCTCTCCTGTTGCCAGTCCCTGGTGTCTCGCGCCCCTCTACTGCTTCCAATATCTGGGGTCTCGGACCCCTATCCTCCTCCCCGTCCCAAGGTCTCAGGACCCCCTACAGCTCCCAATCCCTGGGCTCTTGGACCCTTCTCCTGCTCCCAGTCCCTGGGGTCTCGGACCCCTCTCCTGCTCCCAGTCCACGAGGTCTCAGTCCCCTCTCCAACTCACAGTCCCTGGGGTCTCAGGCCCCTCTCCTGCCTTCAGTCACCGGGTCCCGGACACCTCTCCTGTTACCAATCCCTGGGGTCTCGGACTACTCACCTGCTCTCAGTTCCTGGGGTCTCAGACCTCTCTCCGGTTCCCAGTCCCTGGGGTCTCGGACCCCTCTCCTGATCCCCGTCCCTGGTGTCTTGGGCCACTCTCCTGCTAGCAGTCCCTGTGGTCTCGGACCACTCTGCTGCTTCCAGTCTCTTGGGTCTCAGACCCCTCTCCTGCTACCCGTCCCTGGGGTCTCGGGGAACTCACCTGCTCCCAGTCCCTGGGGTGTCTGACTCATCTCCCACACCTGGTCCCTAGGGTCTCACAACCCGCTCCTGCACCCAGTTCCCACATCTCGGACCCCTCCCCGGTTCCCAGTCCCTGGGGTCTCAGACCCCTCTCCTGCTACCAGTCGCTGGGGTCTCGGACCCGTCTCCTGCTCCCAGTCCCTGGGGTCTCGAACCACTCTCCTGCTCCCAGTCCCTGGGGTCTCAACCCTTTAACTGCTCCCTGTCCCTGGTGTCTGAGGCCCCTCTCCTGCTCCCAGTGACCGGGTGTCAGGCCCCTCTCCTGCTCCCAGTACCTGGCATCTTGGACCCCTCTCCTGCTCCCAGTCCCAGGGTCTCTGACCCCTCTCCTGCTCCCAGTCTCTTGGGTCTCACAGCCCTCTCCTGCTCCCTGTCCGTGGGGTCTCGGACCCCTCTTCTGCTGCCCACCACTGGGTCTCGGACACCTCTCATGCTCCCAGTCCCTGAGGTCTCGGACCCCTCTCCTGCTTCCAGTCACCGGGTCTCGGACACCTCTCCTGTTACCAATCCCTGGGGTCTCGGACCACTCATCTGCTCTCAGTTCCTGGGGTCACAGACCTCTCTTCAGTTCCCAGTCCCTGGGGTCTCCGGCTGCTCTCCTGATCCCTGTCCCTGCGGTCTCAGACCCCTCTCCGGATCCCCGTCCCTGGAGTCTTGGACCACTCTCCTGCTCCCAGTCCCTGTGGTCTCAGTCCACTCTGCTGCTTCCAGTCTCTTGGGTCTCAGATCCCTCTCCTGCTCCCAGTCCCTGAGGTCTCGGGGAACTCACCTGCTCCCAGTCCTTAGGGTGTCTGACTCATCTCCTGTTCCCGGTCCCTGGGGTCTCACACCCCGCACCTGCACCCAGTTCCCATATCTTGGACCCCGCCCCGGCTCCCAGTCCGTGGGGTCTCAGGCCGCTCTCCTGCTACCAGTCGCTGGGGTCTCAGACCCCTCCCCGGCTCCCAGTCCCGGGGGTCTGAGGCCCCTCTCCTGCTACCAGTCGCTGGGGACTCAGACCCGTATCCTGCCCCCAGTCCCTGGGGTCTCGAACCGCTCTCCTGCGCGCAGTCCCTTGGGTCTCAGACCCTTTAACTGCTCCCTGTCCCTGGTGTCTATGGCCCCTCTCCTGCTCCCAGGCACCGGGTCTCAGGCCCCTCTCCTGCTCCCAGTCCCTGGGGTCTTGGACACCTCTCCTGTTCCCAGTCCCTGGGGACTCGAACACCTCTCGTGTCCCCAGTCCCTGGGGTCTCAGATCCCTCTCCATTTCCCAGTCCATGGGGTCTCGGAACCCTCTCCTGCACCCAGTCCCTGGGCACTCGGACCCCTCTGCTGCTCCCAGTCCCATGGGACTCAGAACATTCCCCTGGTCCCTTTCCCTAGGGTCTCGGACCCCTCTCCTGCTGCCAGTCACCGGGTCTCAGACCCCTCTCCTGCTCCCAGTCCCAGGAGTCTCGGACACCTCTCTTCTTCCCAAACCCTGTAGTCTCAGACCACTCACCTGCTCTCCGTCCCTGGGGTCTCAGATCTCTCTCCAGTTCCCAGTCCCTAAGATCTTGGAGCTCTCTCCTGCTCCCAGTCCCTGGGGTTTCAGACACCTTTCCTGCTCCCTGTCCCTACGGTCTTCGACAACTCTCCTGCTCCCAGTCCCCGGGTCTCGGAGCCCACTGCTCCTCCCGGTCATTGGGGTCTCGTATCCGCCCCCTGCACCCAGTCCTGGGGGTCTCGGACACCTCTCCTGCTCCTAGTCCCTGGGTTCTCAGACCCCTCTCCTGCTCCCAGTCCTTGGCTCTCGGACCCCTCTCCTGCTACAAGTCTTTGGGGTCTCAGAATCCTCTCCTGCTCCAAGTCTTTGGGATCTCGGACACCTTTACTGCCCCCAGTCCCAGGGACTCAGACACCTCTCCTGCTCCCAGTCCCTGGGGTCTCGGACCCCTCTCCTGCTTCCAGTCACCGGGTCTCGGACCCCTCTCCTGTTACCAATCCCTGGGGTCTCGAACCCCTCTCCTGCGCGCATTCCCTGGGATCTCAGACCCTTTAACTGCTCCATTTCCCTCGTGTCTATGGCCCCTCTCCTGCTCCCAGTCCCTGCGTCTCGGACCCCTCTCCTGCTCCCAGTACCTGGGGTCTTGGGTACCACTCCTGCTCCCAGTCCCTGGGCTCTCAGACCATGCTCCTGCACCCAGTTCCCACGTCTCGGAACCCCTCCCCGACTCCCTGTCCCTGTTGTCATAGGCCCCTCTGCTGCTTCCAGTATCTGGGTTCTCGGACCTCTATACGTCTCCCTGTCCCCGGGTCTCAGGCCCCCCTACAGCTCCCATTCCCTGGGTTCTCGGACACATCTCCTGCTCCAAGTCCCCCGGTCTCGGAACCCTCCCTGCTGCCCGTCCCTGGGGTCTCGGACACTTCTCCTGCTTCCAGTACCTGGGACTCGGACCCCCCTGCTGCTTCCAGTCTCTTGGGTGTCAGACCCCTCTCCTGCTCCCAGTCTCTGGGGTCTCGGGTAACTCTCCTGCTCCCAATCCCTCAGGTCTCATAACATTCTCCTGCTCTCATAACATTCCCCTGCTCCCAGTCCCCGGGGTCTCGGACCCCTCTCCTCTTCCCAATCCCTGGAGTCTCGGACCACTCACCTGCTCTCCATCCCTGGGGTCTCAACTCGATCTCCAGTTCCCTGTCCCTGGGGTCTCGGAGCCCTCTCCTGTTTCAAGTCCTTGGTGTCTCAGACCCCGATCCTGCTCCCAGTCCCTGGGGTCTCGGACCACTCTCCTGCTCCCAGTCCTTGGGGTGTCAGTCTCTTATCCTGCTCCCAATCCCTAGGGTCTTAGACTCCTCTACTGCTCCCAGTCTCCGCTCGGATCCCGCTCCTGCTCCCAGTCCCTGGGGTCTTAGGTACCTCTCGGTTAACTGTCCTGCTCCCAGTCCTTTGGGTCTCATAACATTCTCCTGCTCCCGGTCCCTGGGGTCTCGGACCCCACTCCTGCTCCCAATCCCTGGAGTCTTGGACCACTCACCTGCTCTCCATCCCTGGGGACTCAAATCTCTCTCCAGTTCCCAGTCCCTGGGGTCTCGGAGCCCTCTCCTGCTCCCAGTCCCTGGGGTCTCAGACCCCTTTCCTGCTCCCCATCTCTGGAGTCTTGGACCACTCTCCTGCTCCTGGTCCCCAGGGTCTCGGAACTTTCTCCTGCTCCCTGTCCCTAAGGTCTTTGAACACTCTCCTGCTCCCTATCCCCGGGTCTCGGAGCACACTGCTCCTCCCGGTCACTGGGGTCTCGGACACCTCTCCTGCTCCCAATCCCTGGGTTCTCGGATCCTTGCCCTGCTCCGAGTCCCTGGGTTCTCGGTCCCTCTCCTGCTCCTAGTCCCTGGGGTCTCAGAACCCTCTCCTGCTCCCAGTCCTTGGGGTCTCGGACACCTATCCTGCTCACAGTCCGAGGGTATCAGATCCCTCTCCTGCTCCCAATCCCTGGTGTCTCAGACCCCTCTCCTGCTCCCAGTCCCTGGTGTCTCAGACCCCTCTCCTGCTCCCAGTCCGTGGGGTCTCAGACCCTTCTCCTGCTCCCAGTCTCTTGGGTCTCAGAGTCCGCTCCTGCTCCCAGTCCTTGGGTTCTCAGACCCCGATCCTGCTCCCATTCCCTGGGGTCTCGGACCACTCTCCTGCTCACAGTCCTTGGGGTCTCAGTCTCTTATCCTGCTCCCAATCCCTGGGGTCTTAGACTCCTCTACTGCTCCCAGTCCCCGCTCGGATCCGCTCCTGCTCCCAGTCCCTGGGGTCTTTGGTACCTCTCCTCCTCCCGTTCCCAGGGGTCTCAGACTCCGGTCCTGCCCCCAGTCCCTGGGGTCTCAGAACATTCTCTTGCTCCCAGTCCCTGGGGTTTCAGGCCCCTCTCCTGCTCCCAGTCCATGGGCTCTCGGACACCTCTCCTGCTCCCAGTCCCTTGGGTTTCAGATCTCTCTCCTGCTCTCAGTCCTTGGGGTCTCAGAACCCTCCCCTGCTGCCAGTCCGTGCGGTCTCGGACAACTCTCCTGCTTCCAGTCTCTTGGGTCTCAGACCCCTCTATTGCTCCCAGTCCCTGGGGTCTCGGGTAACTCTTTTGCTCCCAGTCCCAGGGGTCTTGGACACGTCTCCTACTCCCAGTCCCTGGGGTCTCACGCCCCGCTCCTGCTCCCAGCCCCCGGGTCTCGGAACCCTCCCCTGCTGCCAGTCCCTAGGGTCTCGGACCCTTCTCCTGCTCCCTGTCCCTAGGGTCTCAGTCTCTTCTACTGCTCCTAGTCCCCGCTCGGATCCCTCTCCTGATCCCTGTTCCTGGGTCTCGGACTCTTCTACTGCTCCTAGTCCCCGCTCGGACCCCTCTCCTGCTTCCAGTCTCTTGGGTCTCAGAGCCCTCTATTGCTCCCAGTCCCTGGGGTCTCGGGTACCTCTCCTGCTCCCAATCCGTGGGGTCTTGGATCCCTCTCCTGCTGCCCGTCACTTGGGTCTCGGATCCCTCTCCTCCTGCCAGCCCCTGTGGTCTCAGAAATTTCTCTTGCTCCAGGTCCCTGGGGTCTCAGACCCTTTAACTGCTCCCAGTCCCTTGGGTCTTGGCCACATCCTCTGTTCCCAGCCCCTGGGGACTCGAACCTCTCTCGTGCCCCCAGTCCCCGGGCTCTCGGACCCCTCTCCTGCTCCCAGTTCCTTGGGTCTCAGACCCCTCTCCTGCTACCAGTCCCAGGGATCTCGGACCCCTCCCTGCTCCCAATCCCTGGAGTCTCGGACCACTCACCTGCTCTCCGTCCCTGGGGTCTCAAATCTCTCGCCAGTTCCCAGTCCCTGGGGTCATGGAGTCCTCGCGTGCTCCCAGTCCCTGGGGTCTCAGACCCCTTTCCTGCTCCCCATCCCTGGTGTCTTGGACCACTCTCCTGCTCCCGGTCCCCAGGGTCTCACAACTTTCTCCTGCTCCATGTCCCTAAGGTCTTTGACCACTCTCCTGCTCCCTGTCCACTGGTCTCGGAGAACACTGCTCCTCCTGGTCACTGGGGTCTCGGACACCTCTCCTGCTCCCTGTCCCTGGGGTCTGCGACCCCTCTCCTTCTCCCAATCCCTGGGTTTTCGGATCCTTGTGCTGCTCCGAGTCCCTGCGTTCTCGGTCCCTCTCCTGCTCCCAGTCCCTGGGGTCTCGGACCCCTCTCCTGCTCCCAGTCCTTGGGGTCTCGGACACCTATCCTGCTCCCAGTCCCAGGGTATCAGATTCCTCTCCTGCTCCCAATCCCTGGTGTCACAGACCCCTCTCCTGCTCCCAGTCCGTAGGGTCTCAGACCCCTCTCCTGCTCCCAGTCTCTTGGGTCTCAGAGCCCTCTCCTGCTCCCAGTCCCTGAGTTCTCAGACCCCTCTCCTGTTCACAGTTCCTGGGGTCTACGTCCTCCCTCCTGTTGCCAGTTCCTGGTGTCTCGGGCCCCTCTCCTGCTTGCAGTATCTGGGGTCTCGGACCCCTATCCTTCTCCCGGTCCCCAGGTCTCAGGTCCCGCTACTGCTCCCAGTCCCTGGGGTCTCAGACCCCTCTCCAGCTCCCTGACCCTGGGGTCTCGGACCCCTCCCCGGCTCCCAGTCCTGGGGGTCTGAGGCCCCTCTCCTGCTACCAGTCGCTGGGGACTCAGACCCGTATCCTGCCCCCAGTCCCTGGGGTCTCGAACCGCTCTCCTGCGCGCAGTCCCTTGGGTCTCAGACCCTTTAACTGCTCCCTGTCCCTGGTGTCTATAGCCCCTCTCCTGCTCCCAGGCACCGGGTCTCAGGCCCCTCTCCTGCTCCCAGTCCCTGGGGTCTTGGACACCTCTCCTGTTCCCAGTCCCTGGGGACTCGAACACCTCTCGTGTCCCCAGTCCCTGGGGTCTCAGATCCCTCTCCATTTCCCAGTCCATGGGGTCTCGGAACCCTCTCCTGCACCCAGTCCCTGGGCACTCGGACCCCTCTGCTGCTCCCAGTCCCATGGGACTCAGAACATTCCCCTGGTCCCTTTCCCTAGGGTCTCGGACCCCTCTCCTGCTGCCAGTCACCGGGTCTCAGACCCCTCTCCTGCTCCCAGTCCCAGGAGTCTCGGACACCTCTCTTCTTCCCAAACCCTGTAGTCTCAGACCACTCACCTGCTCTCCGTCCCTGGGGTCTCAGATCTCTCTCCAGTTCCCAGTCCCTAAGATCTTGGAGCTCTCTCCTGCTCCCAGTCCCTGGGGTTTCAGACACCTTTCCTGCTCCCTGTCCCTACGGTCTTCGACAACTCTCCTGCTCCCAGTCCCCGGGTCTCGGAGCCCACTGCTCCTCCCGGTCATTGGGGTCTCGAATCCGCCCCCTGCACCCAGTCCTGGGGGTCTCGGACACCTCTCCTGCTCCTAGTCCCTGGGTTCTCAGACCCCTCTCCTGCTCCCAGTCCTTGGCTCTCGGACCCCTCTCCTGCTACAAGTCTTTGGGGTCTCAGAATCCTCTCCTGCTCCAAGTCTTTGGGATCTCGGACACCTTTACTGCCCCAGTCCTAGGGACTCAGACACCTCTCCTGCTCCCAGTCCCTGGGGTCTCGGACCCCTCTCCTGCTTCCAGTCACCGGGTCTCGGACCCCTCTCCTGTTACCAATCCCTGGGGTCTCGAACCCCTCTCCTGCGCGCATTCCCTGGGATCTCAGACCCTTTAACTGCTCCATTTCCCTCGTGTCTATGGCCCCTCTCCTGCTCCCAGGCACCGGGTCTCAGGCCCCTCTCCTGCTCCCAGTCCCTGGGGTCTTGGACACCTCTCCTGTTCAGAGTCCCTGGGGACTCGAACCACTCTCGTGCCCCCAGTCCCTGGGGTCACAGATCCCTCTCCAGTTCCCAATCCCTGGGGTCTCGGAACCCTCTCCTGCTCCCAGTCCCTGGGCACTCAGACATCTCCCCTGCTCCCAGTCCTTGGGGTCTCGGACCCCTCTGCTGCTCCCAGTCCCATGGGACTCAGAACATTCCCCTGGTCCCTTTCCCTAGGGTCTCGGACCCCTCCCCTGCTGCCAGTCACCGGATCTCAGACCCCTCTCCTGATCCTAGTCCCAGGGGTCTCGGACCAATCTGCTCTTCCCAATCTCTGGAGTCTCGGACACTTCTCCTGCTCCCTGTCCCTAGGGTCATTGACCACTGTCCTGCTCCCGGTCCCCTGGCCTTCGTGCCCACTGCTCCTCCCAGTCCCTGGGGTCTCAGAACCCTCTCCAGCTCCAAGTCTCTAGCATCTTGGACACCTATCCTGCTCCCAGTCCCAGGGTCTCAGAGTCCTCTCCTGCTCCCAGTCCCTGGGGTCTCAGAGCCCTCTCCTGCTCCCAGTCCCTGGGGTCTCAGAGCCCTCTCCTGCTCCCAGTCCATGGGGTCTCAGAGCCCTCTCCTGCTCCCAGTCCATTGGGCCTTGGACCACTCTTCTGCTGCCCACCACCGGGTCTCAGACCCCTCTCCTGCTCCCAGTCCCTGAGGTCTCAGACGCCTCTCCAGCTCATAGTCCCTGGGGTCTCAAGCCCCTCTCCTGCTTCCAGTCTCCGGGTCTCGGACCCCTCTCCTGTTACCAATCCCTGGGTTCTCAGACACATCTCGTGCTCCCAATCCCCGGGTGTCGGACTCCTCTACTGCTCCCAGTCCCCGCTCGGATCCCTCTCCTGCTCCCAGCCCCTGGCGTCTCGGACTCCTCTCCTGCACCTGGTCCCTGGATTCTCAGATGCTGCTCCTGCACCCAGTCCCTTGGTTCCCAGAACTTTCTCTTGCTCCTAGTCCCTGGGGTTTCAGGCCCCTCTCCTGCTCCCAGTCACCGGGTCTCAGACCCCTCTCCTGTTTCCAGTCGCTGGGGACTCGAACCTCTCTCGTGCCCCCAATCCCTGGGGTATCAGATCCCTTTCCAGTTCCCAGTCCCTGGGGTCTCGGACCCCTTTCCTGGTCCCAGTCCCTGGGGCCTCGGACCACTCCCCTGCTCCCAATCCCTCAGGTCTCAGAACATTCCCCTCATCCATTTCGCTAGGATATCGAATACCTCTCCTGCTGCCAGTTAACGGGTCTTGGACCCCTCTCCTGTTACCAATCCCTGGTGTCATGGACCACTCACCTGCTCTCAGTCCCTGGGGTCTCAGACATCTCTCCAGTTCCCAGTCCCTGGGGTCTCGGACGCTTCGCCTGACCCCAGTCATTGGGGACTCAGACCCCTCTCCTGCTTCCAGTCACCGGGTCTCAGAAAACACTCCTGCTCCCAGTCCCTGGGGTCTAGGTCCTCTCTCCTGTTGCCAGTCCCTGGTGTCTCGCGCCCCTCTCCTGCTTCCAATATCTGGGGTCTCGGACCCCTATCCTCCTCCCCGTCCCAAGGTCTCAGGACCCCCTACAGCTCCCAATCCCTGGGCTCTTGGACCCTTCTCCTGCTCCCAGTCCCTGGGGTCTCGGACCCCTCTCCTGCTCCCAGTCCATGAGGTCTCAGTCCCCTCTCCAACTCACAGTCCCTGGGGTCTCAGGCCCCTCTCCTGCCTTCAGTCACCGGGTCCCGGACACCTCTCCTGTTACCAATCCCTGGGGTCTCGGACTACTCACCTGCTCTCAGTTCCTGGGGTCTCAGACCTCTCTCCGGTTCCCAGTCCCTGGGGTCTCGGACCCCTCTCCTGATCCCCGTCCCTGGTGTCTTGGGCCACTCTCCTGCTAGCAGTCCCTGTGGTCTCGGACCACTCTGCTGCTTCCAGTCTCTTGGGTCTCAGACCCCTCTCCTGCTACCCGTCCCTGGGGTCTCGGGGAACTCACCTGCTCCCAGTCCCTGGGGTGTCTGACTCATCTCCCACACCCGGTCCCTAGGGTCTCACAACCCGCTCCTGCACCCAGTTCCCACATCTCGGACCCCTCCCCGGTTCCCAGTCCCTGGGGTCTCAGACCCCTCTCCTGCTACCAGTCGCTGGGGTCTCGGACCTGTCTCCTGCTCCCAGTCCCTGGGGTCTCGAACCACTCTCCTGCTCCCAGTCCCTGGGGTGTCTGACTCATCTCCCACACCCGGTCCCTAGGGTCTCACAACCCGCTCCTGCACCCAGTTCCCACATCTCGGACCCCTCCCCGGTTCCCAGTCCCTGGGGTCTCAGACCCCTCTCCTGCTACCAGTCGCTGGGGTCTCGGACCTGTCTCCTGCTCCCAGTCCCTGGGGTCTCGAACCACTCTCCTGCTCCCAGTCCCTGGGGTCTCAACCCTTTAACTGCTCCCTGTCCCTGGTGTCTGAGGCCCCTCTCCTGCTCCCAGTGACCGGGTGTCAGGCCCCTCTCCTGCTCCCAGTACCTGGCATCTTGGACCCCTCTCCTGCTCCCAGTCTCTTGGGTCTCACAGCCCTCTCCTGCTCCCTGTCCATGGGGTCTCGGACCCCTCTTCTGCTGCCCACTACCGGGTCTCGGACACCTCTCATGCTCCCAGTCCCTGAGGTCTCAGACCCCTCTCCTGCTCCCAGTCCCTGAGGTCTCAGACGCCTCTCCAGCTCATAGTCCCTGGGGTCTCAAGCCCCTCTCTTGCTTCCAGTCTCCGGGTCTCGGACCCCTCTCCTGTTACCAATCCCTGGGTTCTCAGACACATCTCGTGCTCCCAATCCCCGGGTGTCGGACTCCTCTACTGCTCCCAGTCCCCGCTCGGATCCCTCTCCTGCTCCCAGCCCCTGGCGTCTAGGACTCCTCTCCTGCACCTGGTCCCTGGATTCTCAACCCTGCTCCTGCACCCAGTCCCTTGGTTCCCAGAACTTTCTCTTGCTCCCAGTCCCTGGGGTTTCAGGCCCCTCTCCTGCTCCCAGTCACCGGGTCTCAGACCCCTCTCCTGTTTCCAGTCGCTGGGGACTCGAACCTCTCTCGTGCCCCCAATCCCTGGGGTCTCAGATCCCTTTCCAGTTCCCAGTCCCTGGGGTCTCGGACCCCTTTCCTGGTCCCAGTCCCTGGGGCCTCGGACCACTCCCCTGCTCCCAATCCCTCAGGTCTCAGAACATTCCCCTCATCCATTTCGCTAGGATCTCGAATACCTCTCCTGCTGCCAGTTAACGGGTCTTGGACCCCTCTCCTGTTACCAATCCCTGGTGTCATGGACCACTCACCTGCTCTCAGTCCCTGGGGTCTCAGACATCTCTCCAGTTCCCAGTCCCTGGGGTCTCGGACGCTTCGCCTGACCCCAGTCATTGGGGACTCAGACCCCTCTCCTGCTTCCAGTCACCGGATCTCAGAAAACACTCCTGCTCCCAGTCCCTGGGGTCTAGGTCCTCTCTCCTGTTGCCAGTCCCTGGTGTCTCGCCGCCCCTCTACTGCTTCCAATATCTGGGGTCTCGGACCCCTATCCTCCTCCCCGTCCCAAGGTCTCAGGACCCCCTACAGCTCCCAATCCCTGGGCTCTTGGACCCTTCTCCTGCTCCCAGTCCCTGGGGTCTCGGACCCCTCTCCTGCTCCCAGTCCACGAGGTCTCAGTCCCCTCTCCAACTCACAGTCCCTGGGGTCTCAGGCCCCTCTCCTGCCTTCAGTCACCGGGTCCCGGACACCTCTCCTGTTACCAATCCCTGGGGTCTCGGACTACTCACCTGCTCTCAGTTCCTGGGGTCTCAGACCTCTCTCCGGTTCCCAGTCCCTGGGGTCTCGGACCCCTCTCCTGATCCCCGTCCCTGGTGTCTTGGGCCACTCTCCTGCTAGCAGTCCCTGTGGTCTCGGACCACTCTGCTGCTTCCAGTCTCTTGGGTCTCAGACCCCTCTCCTGCTACCCGTCCCTGGGGTCTCGGGGAACTCACCTGCTCCCAGTCCCTGGGGTGTCTGACTCATCTCCCACACCTGGTCCCTAGGGTCTCACAACCCGCTCCTGCACCCAGTTCCCACATCTCGGACCCCTCCCCGGTTCCCAGTCCCTGGGGTCTCAGACCCCTCTCCTGCTACCAGTCGCTGGGGTCTCGGACCCGTCTCCTGCTCCCAGTCCCTGGGGTCTCGAACCACTCTCCTGCTCCCAGTCCCTGGGGTCTCAACCCTTTAACTGCTCCCTGTCCCTGGTGTCTGAGGCCCCTCTCCTGCTCCCAGTGACCGGGTGTCAGGCCCCTCTCCTGCTCCCAGTACCTGGCATCTTGGACCCCTCTCCTGCTCCCAGTCCCAGGGTCTCTGACCCCTCTCCTGCTCCCAGTCTCTTGGGTCTCACAGCCCTCTCCTGCTCCCTGTCCGTGGGGTCTCGGACCCCTCTTCTGCTGCCCACCACTGGGTCTCGGACACCTCTCATGCTCCCAGTCCCTGAGGTCTCGGACCCCTCTCCTGCTTCCAGTCACCGGGTCTCGGACACCTCTCCTGTTACCAATCCCTGGGGTCTCGGACCACTCATCTGCTCTCAGTTCCTGGGGTCACAGACCTCTCTTCAGTTCCCAGTCCCTGGGGTCTCCGGCTGCTCTCCTGATCCCTGTCCCTGCGGTCTCAGACCCCTCTCCGGATCCCCGTCCCTGGAGTCTTGGACCACTCTCCTGCTCCCAGTCCCTGTGGTCTCAGTCCACTCTGCTGCTTCCAGTCTCTTGGGTCTCAGATCCCTCTCCTGCTCCCAGTCCCTGAGGTCTCGGGGAACTCACCTGCTCCCAGTCCTTAGGGTGTCTGACTCATCTCCTGTTCCCGGTCCCTGGGGTCTCACACCCCGCACCTGCACCCAGTTCCCATATCTTGGACCCCGCCCCGGCTCCCAGTCCGTGGGGTCTCAGGCCGCTCTCCTGCTACCAGTCGCTGGGGTCTCAGACCCCTCCCCGGCTCCCAGTCCCGGGGGTCTGAGGCCCCTCTCCTGCTACCAGTCGCTGGGGACTCAGACCCGTATCCTGCCCCCAGTCCCTGGGGTCTCGAACCGCTCTCCTGCGCGCAGTCCCTTGGGTCTCAGACCCTTTAACTGCTCCCTGTCCCTGGTGTCTATGGCCCCTCTCCTGCTCCCAGGCACCGGGTCTCAGGCCCCTCTCCTGCTCCCAGTCCCTGGGGTCTTGGACACCTCTCCTGTTCCCAGTCCCTGGGGACTCGAACACCTCTCGTGTCCCCAGTCCCTGGGGTCTCAGATCCCTCTCCATTTCCCAGTCCATGGGGTCTCGGAACCCTCTCCTGCACCCAGTCCCTGGGCACTCGGACCCCTCTGCTGCTCCCAGTCCCATGGGACTCAGAACATTCCCCTGGTCCCTTTCCCTAGGGTCTCGGACCCCTCTCCTGCTGCCAGTCACCGGGTCTCAGACCCCTCTCCTGCTCCCAGTCCCAGGAGTCTCGGACACCTCTCTTCTTCCCAAACCCTGTAGTCTCAGACCACTCACCTGCTCTCCGTCCCTGGGGTCTCAGATCTCTCTCCAGTTCCCAGTCCCTAAGATCTTGGAGCTCTCTCCTGCTCCCAGTCCCTGGGGTTTCAGACACCTTTCCTGCTCCCTGTCCCTACGGTCTTCGACAACTCTCCTGCTCCCAGTCCCCGGGTCTCGGAGCCCACTGCTCCTCCCGGTCATTGGGGTCTCGTATCCGCCCCCTGCACCCAGTCCTGGGGGTCTCGGACACCTCTCCTGCTCCTAGTCCCTGGGTTCTCAGACCCCTCTCCTGCTCCCAGTCCTTGGCTCTCGGACCCCTCTCCTGCTACAAGTCTTTGGGGTCTCAGAATCCTCTCCTGCTCCAAGTCTTTGGGATCTCGGACACCTTTACTGCCCCCAGTCCCAGGGACTCAGACACCTCTCCTGCTCCCAGTCCCTGGGGTCTCGGACCCCTCTCCTGCTTCCAGTCACCGGGTCTCGGACCCCTCTCCTGTTACCAATCCCTGGGGTCTCGAACCCCTCTCCTGCGCGCATTCCCTGGGGTCTCAGACCCTTTAACTGCTCCATTTCCCTGGTGTCTATGGCCCCTCTCCTGCTCCCAGGCACCGGGTCTCAGGCCCCTCTCCTGCTCCCAGTCCCTGGGGTCTTGGACACCTCTCCTGTTCAGAGTCCCTGGGGACTCGAACCACTCTCGTGCCCCCAGTCCCTGGGGTCACAGATCCCTCTCCAGTTCCCAATCCCTGGGGTCTCGGAACCCTCTCCTGCTCCCAGTCCGGGGGCACTCAGACATCTCCCCTGCTCCCAGTCCTTGGGCACTCGGACCCCTCTGCTGCTCCCAGTCCCATGGGACTCAGAACATTCCCCTGGTCCCTTTCCCTAGGGTCTCGGACCCCTCTCCTGCTGCCAGTCACCGGGTCTCAGACCCCTCTCCTGCTCCCAGTCCCAGGGGTCTCGAACCCCTCTCCTTTTCCCAATCCCTGTAGTCTCGGACCACTCACCTGCTCTCCGTCCCTGGGGTCTCAGATCTCTCTCCAGTTCCCAGTCCCTAAGGTCTTGGAGCTCTCTGCTGCT
The DNA here is from genome assembly GCA_026770705.1 of Isurus oxyrinchus. Taxonomy (NCBI): domain Eukaryota; kingdom Metazoa; phylum Chordata; class Chondrichthyes; order Lamniformes; family Lamnidae; genus Isurus; species Isurus oxyrinchus. The sequence continues at coordinate 2,202,784 of JANJGN010000080.1, forward strand.
CCCAGTCCCTGGGGTTTCAGACCCCTTTCCTGCTCCCTGTCCCTACGGTCTTCGACAACTCTCCTGCTCCCAGTCCCCGGGTCTCGGAGCCCACTGCTCCTCCCGGTCATTGGGTTCTCGGATCCCCCTCCTGCACCCAGTCCCGGGGGTCTCGGACCCCTCTCCTGCTCCTATTCCCTGGGTTCTCAGACCCCTCTCCTGCTCCCAGTCCTTGGCTCTCGGACCCCTCTCCTGCTACCAATCCCTGGTTTCTCAGAACCCTCTCCTGCTCCAAGTCCCTGGGATCTCGGACACCTTTCCAGTTCCCAGTCCCAGGGACTCAGACACCTCTCCTGCTCCCTGTCCCTGGGGTCTCGGACCCCTCTCCTGCTCCTAGTCCCCGATGTCTCGGACCCCTCTCCTGCTCCCAGTCCCTGTGGTCTCAGACCATTTAACTACTCCCTGTCCCTGGTGTCTAAGGCCCCTCACCTGCTCCCAGTCACATGGTCTCAGGCCCCTCTCCTGCTCCCAGTCACCGGGTCACAGACCCTTCTCCTGCTCCCAGTCCCTGGGGTCTCAGACACCTCTTCTGTCCCAGTCCCTGGGGACTCGAACCCCTCTCGTGCCCCCAGTCCCTGGGTTCTCAGATCCCTCTCCAGTTCCCAGTCCCTGGGGTCTCGGACCCCACTCCTGCTCCCAGTCCCTGGGGACTCAGACCACTCCCCTGCTCCCAGTCCTTGGGGTCTCAGACCCCTCTCCTGCTCCCAGTCCCAGGGGTCTCGGGCCACTCATCTGCTCTCAGTCCCTGGGGTCTTTGACCACTCTCCTGCTCCCCGCCACTGGGACTGGGAGCCCTCTCCTCCAACCGGTCCTTGGGGTCTCGGACCGCTCTGCAGCTCCCAGTGCCTCGGGTCTTGGACCCCCCTCCTGCACCCCCTCCCCGGAGTCTTGGACCCTTCACCTTCTCCCAATCCCTGGGGTCTCGGATCCTTGCACTGCTCCCAGTACCTGGGTTCTCGGACCCCTCTGCTGTTTCCAGTCTCTTGGGTCTCAGAACCCTCTGCTGCTCCCTGTCCCCGGGTCTCAGGCCCCCCTACAGCTCCCAGTCCCTGGGGTCTCGGACAGATCTCCTGCTCCCAGTCCCCGGGTATCGGAACCCTCCCCTGCTCCCAGTCCCTGAATCTCGGACTCCTCTACTGCTCCCAGTCCCCGCTCGGATTCCCCTCCTGCTCCCGGTCTCTGGGGTCTCAGACCCCTCTGCTGATTCCAGTCTGTTGGGTCTCAGACCCCTCTTCTGCTCCCAGTCTCTGGGGTCTCGTGTAACTCTCCTGCTCCCAGTCACAGGGGTCTCGGACAACCTCTCCTCTTCCCAATCCCTGGAGTCTCGGACCACTCACCTGCTCACGCTCCCCAGGGAGACGGACCGTTCTCCTGCTCGCAGTCCCCGGGTCTTGGAGCCCTCTGCTCCTTCCGGTCACTGTGGTCTCAGAAACCTCTACTGCTCCCAGTCCCAGGGATCTCAGACACCTCTCATGCTCCCAGTCCTTGGGGTCTCAGACCCCCATCCTGCTCCCAGTCCCTGGGTTCTCGGACCACTCTCCTGCCCCAAGTCCTTGGGGTCTCAGACCTCTCTCCTGCTCCCAGTCCCTGGTGTCTCGGGCTCCTGCCCTGCTGCCAGTCCCTGGGGTCACGGACCCTTCTCCTGCTCCCAGTCCCTGGGTCTCGGACTCCTCTACCGCTCCCAGTCCCCGCTCGGATCCCTCTCCTGCTCCCAGTCCTTGGGTTCTCAGACCCCTCTCTTGCTCCCAGTCCCTGGGATCTCAGACTCCTCTCCTGCTCCCAGTCCCTGGGGTATTGGACCCCTCTCCTGCACCCAATCCCTGGGTTCTCAGACCCCTCTCCTGCTCTAGTCCTTGGGGTCTCAGACCTCTCTCCTGCTCCCAGTCCCTGGTGTCTCGGTCCCCTCCCCTGCTGCCAGTCCCTGGGGTCACGGACCATTCTCGTGCTCCCAGTCCCTGGGTCTCAGACTCCTCTACTGCTCCCAGTCCCCGCTCGGATTCCTCTCCTGCTTCCAGTCCCAGGAGTCTTGGACCCCTCTCCTGCTCCCAGTCCTTGTGGTCTCGGACCCCTCTTCTGCTGCCCGCCACCGGGTCACGGACCCCTCTCCTGCTCTCAGTCCCTGAGGTGTCAGAGCCCTCTCCAGCTCCCTGTTCCTGGGGTTTCGGACCACCCTCCTGCTCCCAGTCCTTGGGCTCTCAGTCCCCTATCCTGCTCCAAGGCCCTGGGGTCTCAGACTCCTCTCCTGCTCCCAGTCCCTGGGGTCTCAGAATCCTCTTCTGCTGCCTGCAACCGGATCTCAGACACCTCTCCTGTTGCCAGACTGTGGTCTCTCGAGCCCCTCTCCTGCTTCCAGTATCTGGGGTCTCGCACACCTGTCCTTCTCCCAGTCCGCAGGTCTCAGACACATCTCCTGCTCCCAGTCCCTGGGGTCTCAGAACCCTCTCCAGCTCCCAGTCTCTGGGGTCTCGGACCCCTCTCTGGCTACCAGTCCCTGGGGTCTCACAACACTCTCCGATTCCAAGTCCCTGGGGTCTCAGACCACTCTCCTGACAACAGTCCCTTGGGTCTGAGACCCCTCTCCTGCTTCTAGTCACCGGGTCTCAGACCCCTCTCCTGCTCCCAGTCCTGGGGTCTAGGTCCTCTCTCCTACTTCCAGTCCTTAGGGTCTCAGAACCCTATCCTGCTCCTAGTCAATGGGGTCTCAAACTCCTCTCCAGCCCCCAGTCCCTGTGGTCTCAGACCACTCTCCTGCTCCCAGTCCCTGGTGACTCGTGCCCTTCCCCTGCTCCCAGTCCCTGCATCTCGGACTCCTCTACTGCACACAGTCCCCGCTCAGATCCCTCTCCTGCTCCCAGTACCTGGGGTCTCGGACCCCTTTGCTGATTCGAGTCTCTTGCATCTCAGACCCATCTTCTGCTCACAGTCTCTGAGGTCCCGGGAAATTCTCCTGCTCCCGCTCCCAGGGGTCTCGGACAACCTCTCCTCTTCCCAATCCTTGGAGTCTCAGACCACTCACCTGCTCTCCGTCCCTGGGGTCTCAGATATCTCTCCAGTTGCCAGTCCCTGGGGTCCCGGAGCCCTCTCCTGCTCCCGGTCCCCAGGGTCTCGGACACTTCTCCTGCTCCCAGTCCCCGGGTCTCGGAGCCCTCTGCTCCTCCCGGTCACTGGGGTCTCAGACACCTCTCCAGCTCCAAGTCCCTGGGGTCTCGGACCCTTGTCCTGCTCCCAATCCCTGGGGTCTCAGACCCTTGTCCTGCTCCCAGTCCCTTGGGTCTCAGACCCCTCTCCTGCTCCCAGTCTCTGGAGTCCTGGGTAACTCTCCTGATACCACTCCCTGGGCACTCGGACCACTCTCCTGCTCCCATACCCGCGGGTCTCAGAACATTCCCCGGTCCCTTTCCCTAGGGTCTTGGACCCCTCTCCTGCTGCCAGTCACCGGGTTTCAGACACCTCTCCTGCTCCCAGTCCCCGGGTCTCGGAACCCTCCCCTGCTCTCAGTCCCTGGGTCTCAGACTCCTCTACTGCTCCCAATCCCCGCTTGGATCCCTCTCCTGCTCCAGTCTCTGGGGTCTCAGACCCCTCTGCTGAGTCCAGGCTCTTGGGTCTCAGACTCCTCTTCTGCTCCCAGTCTCTGGGGTCTCGTGTAACTCTCCTGCTCCCAGTCCCAGGGGCCTTGGACAACCTCTCCTCTTCCCAATCCCTGAAGTCTCGGACCACTCACCTGCTGTCCGTCCCTGGAGTCTCAGATCTCTCTCCAGTTCCGAGTCCCTGGGGTCCCGGATCCCTCTCCTGCTCACGGTCCCCAGGGTCTCGGACCATTCTCCTGCTCCCAGTTCCCGGGTCTCCGAGCCCTCTGCTTCTCCCGGTCTCTGGGGTCTCAGACACCTCTCCTGCTCCAAGTCCCTGGGTTCACGGACCCCTCTCCTTCTCCCAATCCCTGGGGTCTCGGACCCTTCTCCTGCTCCCAGTCCCAGTGTTTTCGGATCTCTCTGCTGCTCCCAGTCCCTGAGGTCTCAGACCCCTCTCCTGCACCCAGACCCTGGTGTCTCGGGCCCCTCCCCTGCTACCAGTCCCTGGGGTCTCGGACCCTTCTCCTGCTCCCAGTCCCTGGGTCTCAGACTCCTCTACTGCTCCCAGTCTCCGCTCGGACCACTCTCCTGCTCCCAGTCCTTGAGGTCTCAGACCTCTCTCCTGCTCCCAGTCCCTGGTGTCTCGGGCCCCTCCCCTGCTGCCAGTCCCTGGGGTCACAGACCATTCTCCTGCTCCCAGTCCCTGGGTCTCAGACTCCTCTACTGCTCCCAGTCACCGCTCGGATCCCTCTCCTGCTCCCAGTACCTGGGGTCTCGGACCCCTCTCCTGCTCCCAGTCCTTGGGGTCTCAGACCCCTATCTTGCTCCCAGTCCCTGGGGTCTTGGACCCCTCTCCTGCTCCCAGTCCTTGAGGTCTCGGACCCCTCATCTCCTGCCCGCCACCGGGTCACGGACCTCTCTCCTGCTCTCAGTCCCTGAGGTGTCAGAGCCCTCTCCAGCTCCCTGTTCCTGGGGTCTTGGACCACCCTCCTGCTCCCAGTCCTTGGGCTCTCAGACCCCTAACCTGCTCCCAGGCCCTGGGGTCTCAGACTCCTCTCCTGCTCCCAATCCCTGGGGTCTCAGACTCCTCTTCAGCTGCCCGCAACCGGATCTCGGACCCCTCTCCTGTTGCCAGACCCTGGTCTCTCGAGCCCCTCTCCTGCTTCCAGTATCTGGGGTCTCGCACACCTGTCCTTCTCCCAGTCCGCAGGTCTCGGACACATCTCCTGCTCCCAGTCCCTGGGGTCTCAGACCCCTCTCCAGCTCCCAGACCCTGGGGTCTCGGACACATTTCCTGCTCCCAGTTCCTGTTCTGTTCCCACTCCTGCTCCCGGTCCCTGGGATCTGAGACCCCTCACCTACTTCCAGTCATCGGGTGTCCAAGCCCTCTCCTGCTTCCATTCACCGGGTCTCAGACCCCTCTCCTGCTCACAGTCCTGGGGACTAGGTCCTCTCTCCTGCTCCCAGACCTTGGATTCTCAGAACCCTATCCTGCTCCCAGTCCCTGGGGTCTCAGACACCTCTCCAGCTCACAGACCCTGGGGTCTCCGAAACATCTCCTGCTCCCAGTCCCTGGGGTGTTGGACCCTTGTCCTGCTCCCAGTCCCTGGGTTTTTGGATCCCTCTCCTGCTCCCAGTCCCTGGGGTCTCGGACCCATCTAATTCTCCCCTCCCTGGGGTCTCGGACCCTTGTCCTGCTCCCAGTCCCTTTGTTCTCAGAACCCTCTCCTGCTCCCTGTACCTAGGGTCTCGGAACCCTCTGCTGCTTCCAGTCTCTTGGGTCTCAGACCCCCCTCCTGCTCCCAGTCTCTGGTTTCTTGGGTAACTCTCCTGCTATCGCTCCCTGGGCTCTCGGACCCCTCTCCTGATACCAGACCCTCGGGTCTCAGAACATTCCCCTGGTCCCTTTCCCTAGGGTCTCGGACCCCTCTCCTGCTGCCAGTCACCGGGTCTCAGACACCTCTCCTGCTCACAGTCCCCGGGTCTCGGAACCCTCCCCTGCTCTCAGTCCCTGGGTCTCAGACTCCTCTACTGCTCCCAGTCCCCGCTCGGATCCCTCTCCTGCTCCAGTATCTGGGGTCTCAGACCCCTCTGCTGAGTCCAGGCTCTTGGGTCTCAGACCCCTCTTCTGCTCCCAGTCTCTGGGGTCTCGTGTAACTCTCCTGCTCCCAGTCCCAGGGGTCTTGGACAACCTATCCTCTTCCCAATCCCTGAAGTCTCGGACCACTCACCTGCTGTCCGTCCCTGGAGTCTCAGATCTCTCTCCATTTCCCAGTCCCTGGGGTCCCGGAGTCCTCTCCTGCTCCTGGTCCCCAGGGTCTCGGAACATTCTCCTGCTCGCAGTCCCCGGGTCTCCGAGCCCTCTGTTTCTACCAGTCACTGGGGTCTCAGACACCTCTCCTGCTCCCAGTCCCTGCGTTCTCGGACCCCTCTTCTTCTCCCAATCCCTGGGGACTCGGACCCTTGTCCTGCTCCCAGTCCCAGTGTTTTCGGTCTCTCTCCTGCTCCCAGTCCCTGGGGTCTCAGACCCCTCTCATGCTCACAGTCATTGGGGTCACAGACCCCTAGCCTGCTCCCAGTCCCAAGGTTCTCAGACCCCTCTCCTTCCCCTTTCCTTGGGGTCTCAGGCCCTTATCGTGCTCCCAGTCCCTGTTTCTTGGACCTCTCTCCTGCTCCCAGTGCTTGGGGTCTCAGGCCCCTATCCTACTCCCAGTCCCTGGGGTCTCAGACACCTCTCCTGCTCCCAGTGCCTGTGGTCTTGGACCCCTCCCCTGCTGCCAGTCCCTGGGGTCGTGGACACTTCTTCTGCTCCCAGTCCCTGGGTCTCAGACTCCTCTACTGCTCCCAGTGTCCGCTCAGACCCCTCTCCTGCTCCCAGTCCCTGGGGTCTTAGACCCCTAACTTGCTCCCAGTCCCTGGGTCTCAGACTCCTCTACTGCTCCCAGTGTCCGCTCAGACCCATCTCCTGCTCCCTGCCCCTGAGGTCTCAGACCCCTCTCCAGCTCACATTCCCTGGGGTCTCAGGCCCCTCTCCAGCATGAAGACACCGGGTCTCAGACCACTCTCCTGCTCCCAGTCCCAGGGGTCTAGGTCCTCTCTACTGTTGCCAGTCCATGGTTTCTCGGGCCCCTCTCCTGCTTCCAAAATCTGGGGTCTCGGACCCCTATCCTTCTCCCAGTCCCCGGGTCTCAGGCACCCCTACAACTCCCATTTCCTGGGGTCTCAGACTCCTCTTCTGCTGCGCGCAACCGGGTCTCGGACCCCTCTCCTGTTGCCAGTCCCTGGTCTCTCAAGCCCCTCTTCTGCTTCCAGTATCTGGGGTCTCGGACACATCTCCTGCTCCCAGTCCCTGGGGTCTCAGACCCCTTCTCCAGCTCCCAGACCCTGGGGTCTCGGACACATCTCCTACTCCCAGTTCCCGCTCGGATCCCACTCCAGCTCCCGGTCTCTGGGGTCTCAGACCCCTTCTCCAGCTCCCAGACCCTGGGGTCTCAGACACCCCTCCTGCACCCAGTCCCTTGGGTCTCAGAACTTTCTCTTGCTCCCAGTCCCTGGGGTTTCAGGCCCCTCTCCTGCTCCCAGTCCCCGGGTTCTCAGACCCCTCTCCTGCCCCTATTCCTTGGGGTTTCAGACTCCTATCGTGCTTTCAGTCCCTAGGGTCTTGGACCACTCTCCTGCTCCCAGTCCTTGGGCTCTCAGGCCCCTATCCTACTCCCGGTCCCTGGGGTCTCAGACACCTCTCCTGCTCCCAGTCCCTGGGGTCTCGGACCCCTCAGCTGCTCCCAGTCCCTGAGATCTCAGACCCTTCTCCTGCTCCCAGTGCCTGGTGTCCATGGCCCCTCCCCTACTGCCAGTCCCTGGGGTCTCGGACCCTTCTCCTGCTCCCTGTCCCTGGGTCTCAGACTCCTCTACTGCTCCCAGTGTCCACTCAGACCCCTCTCCTGCTCCCAGTCCCTGGGGTCAAGGACCACTCTCCTGCTCCCAGTCCTTGGGGTCTTACACCCCTAACTTGCTCCTAGTCCCTGGGGTCTCAGACTCCTCTTCTGCTGCCCGCCACGGGGTCACGGACCCCTCTCCTGCTCCCTGTCGCTGAGGTCTCAGACCCCTCTCCAGCTCACATTCCCTGGGGTCTCAGGCCCCTCTCCTGCATGCAGTCACCGGGTCTCAGACCACTCTCCTGCTCCCAGTCCCTGGGGTCTAGGTCCTCTCTACTGTTGCCAGTCCATGGTTTCTCGGGCCCCTCTCCTGCTTCCAGTATCTGGGGTCTCGGAGCACTATCCTTTTCCCAGTCCCCAAGTCTCAGGCCCCCCTACTGCTCCCATTCCCTGGGATCTCAGACGCCTATCCTGCTCCCAGTCCCCGCTCGGATCCCTCTCCTGCTCCCAGTCCTTGGGGTCTCAGACTCCTCTTCTGCTGCGCGCAACTGGGTCTCGGACCCCTCTCCTGTTGCCAGCCCCTGGTCTCTCGAGCCCCTCTCCTGCATCCAGTATCTGGGGTCTCGGACACATCTCCTGCTCCCAGTCCCTGGGGTCTCAGACCCCTTCTCCAGCTCCCAGACCCTGGGGTCTCGGACACATCTCCTGCTCCCAGTTCCCGCTCGGATCCCACTCCAGCTCCCGGTCTCTGGGGTCTCAGACCCCGCCTCCTGCACCCAGTCCCTTGGGTCTCAGAAATTTCTCTTGCTCCCAGTCCCTGGGGTTTCAGGCCCCTCTCTTGCTCCCACTCACCGGGTCTCAGACCCTTCTCCTTTTCCCAGTCTCTGGGGACTTGAACTTCTCTCATGCCCCCAGTCCCTGGTGTCACAGAAACCTCTCCTGCTCCAAGTCCCTGGGCACTCGGACCACTCCACTGCTCCCAGTCCTTGGGGACTCGGACCCCTCTCCTGCTACCAGTCTCTGGGGTCTCACAAACCTCTCCTACTCCAAGTCCCTGGGGTCTCAGACCCCTCTCCTTCCCATAGTCCCTAGGGTCTCGGACCACTCTCCTGCTTCCAGTCACCGCGTCTCAGACCCCGATCCTGCTCACAGTCCTGGGGTCTAGGTCCTCTCTCATGCTCCCAGACCTTGGGGTCTCAGACCCCTATCCTGCTCTGAGTCTCTGGGGTCTCAGAACCCTCTTTTGCTCCCAGTTTCTGGGGTGTCGTGTAACTCTCCTGCTCCCGCTCCCAGGGGTCTCGGACAACCTCTCCTCTTCCCATTCCCTGGAGTCTCGGACCACTCACCTGCTCTCTGTCCCTGGGGTCTCAGATCTCTCTCCAGTTCCCAGTCCCTGGGGTCCCGGAGCCCTCTCCTGCTCACGGTCCACAGGGTCTCGGACCATTCTCCTGCTCCCAGTTCCCGGGTCTCCAAGCCCTCTGCTCCTCCGGGTCACTGGGGTCTCAGACACCTCTCCTGCTCCCAGTCCCTTGGGTCTCAGACCTCTCACCTGCTCTCAGTCCCTGAGGTCACAGACCCCTCTCCTGCTTCCAGACGCTGGTGTCTCGGGCCCCTCCCCTGCTGCCAGTCCCTGGGTCTCGGACCCTTCTCCTGCTCCCAGTCCCCGGGTCTCAGAGCCCTCTGCTCCTCCCACTCACTGGGGACTCAGACACCTCTCCTGCTCGCAGTCCCTGGGTTCTCGGACCCCTCTGCTTCTCCCAATCCCTGGGGTCTCGGACCCTTGTCCTGCTCCCAGACCCAGTGTTTTCGGAGCCCACTCCTGCTCCCAGTCCCTGGGGTCTCGGACCCATCTCCTGCTCCAAGTCCTTGGGGTCTCAGACCCCTCTCCTGCTGCCAGTCACTGGGTCTCAGACCCCTCTCGTGCTCCCATTCCCAACCGTCTCGGATCCTTCTCCCCTTCCCAATCCCTGGAGTCTTGGACCACTCACCTGCTCTCCGTCCCTGGGGTCTCAGATCTCTCTCCAGTTCCCAGTCCCTGGGGTACCGGAGCCCTCTCCTGCTCACGGTCCGCAGGGTCTCGGACCATTCTCCTGCTCCCAGTTCCCAGGTCTCCGAGCCCTCTGCTCCTTCTGGTCACAGGGGTCTCAGACACCTCTCCTGCTCCCAGACCCCTGGTTCTCAGACCCCTCTCCTTCTCCCAATCCCTGGGATCTCGGACCCTTGTTCTGCAATTAGTCCCTGGGTTTTTGGATCCCTCTCCTGCTCCCAGTCCCTGGGGTCACGGACACCTCTGAAGCTCCCAGTCCTTGGGGTCTCAGACCCCTATCCTGCTCCCAGTCCCCGGGTTCTCAGACCCCTCTCCTGCCCCTATTCCTTGGGGTTTCAGACCCATATCGTGCTTTCAGTCCCTGGGGTCTTGGACCACTCTCCTGCTCCCAGTCCTTGAGGTATCAGACCCCTATCCTACTCCCAGTCCCTGGGGTCTCAGACTCCTCTCCTGCTCCCAGTCCCTGGGGTCTCAGACCTCTCATCTGCTCTCAGTCCCTGAGGTCACAGACCCCTCTCCTGCGCCCAGCCGCTGGTGTCTCGGGCCCCTCCCCTGCTGCCTGTCCCTGGGTCTCGGACCCTTCTCCTGCTCCCAGTCCCCGGGTATCGGAGCCCTCTGCTCCTCCCGCTCACTGGGGTCTCAGACACCTCTCCTGCTCCCAGTCCCTGGGTTCTCGGACCCCTCTCCTTCTCCCAATCCCTGGGGTCTCGGACCCTTGTCCTGCTCCCAGACCCAGTGTTTTCGGAGCCCTCTCCTGCTTGCAGTCCCTGGGGTCTCGGACCCCTCTCCTACTCCAAGTCCTTGGGATCTCAGACACCTCTCCTGCTGCCAGTCACTGGGTCTCAGACCCCTCTCGTGCTCCCATTCCCAAGGGTCTTGGACACCTCTCCCCGTCCCAATCCTGGAGTCTCAGACCACTCACCTGCTCTCCGTCCCTGGGGTCTCAGTTCTCTCTCCAGTTGCCAGTCCCTGGGGTCTCGGATCCCTATCCTCCTCCCAGTCCCCAGGTCTCAGGCACCCCTACTGCTCCCAGTCCCTGGGGTCTCAGAGCCTCTCCAGCTCCCAGTCCTTGGGCTCTCAGACCCCTATCCTGCTCCCAGGCCCTGGGGTCTCAGACTCCTCTCTGCTCCCAGTCCATGGGGTCTTGGACACCTCTCCAGTTCCCAGTCCCAGGGGACTCGAAACCCTCTCGTGCCCCCAGTGTCTGGGGTCTCAGATCCCTCTCCAGTTCCCAGTCCTTGGGGACTCAGACCGCTATCCTGCTCCCAGACCCTGGAGTCTCGGACCACTCTCCTGCTCCCAGTCCTTGGGGTCTCAGACCCCTAACCTGCTCCCATTCCCTGGGTTCTCAGATCCGTCTCCTGCTCCCAGTCGCTGGGGTGTAGGACCTCTCTCCTGTTGCCAGTCCCTGGTGTCTCGGGCCCCTCTCCTGCTTCCAGCAGCTGGGTTCTCGGTCACCTTTCCTACTCCCCGTCCCCGGGTCTCAGGACCCCCTACAGCTCCCAGTCCCTCAGGTCTCGGACACTTCTACTGCTCCCAGTCCCCGCTCGGATCCCTCTCCTGCTCCCAGTACCTGGGGTCTCAGACCCCTCTGCTGATTCCAGTCTCTTGGGTCTCCGACCCCTCTTCTGCTCCCAGTCTCTGGCGTCTCCTGTACCTCTCCTGTTCCCGCTCCCAGGGGTCTCGGACAACCTCTCCTCTCCCAGTCCCTGGAGTCTCGGAACAATCACCTGCTCTCCTCCCTGGCATCTCAGATCTCCCTCCAATTCTCAGTCCCTGGGGTCCAGGAGCCCTCTCCTACTCACGGTCCCCAGGGTCTCGGACAATTCTCCTGCTCCCAGTCCCCGGGTCTCAGAGCCCTCTGCTCCTCCCGGTCACTGGGGTCTCAGACAACTCTCCTGCTCCCAGTCCCTGGGTTCTCGGACACCTCTCCTTCTCCCAATCCCTGGGGTCTCGGACCCTTGTCCTTCTCCCAGTCCCTGGGTGTTCGGATCCCTCTCCTGCTCTCAGTCCCTGGGTTCTCAGACCCCTCTCCTGCCCCTAGTCCTTGGGGTCTCAGACACCTATCATGCTCCCAGTCCCTGGGGTCTTGGACCACTCTCCTACTCCCAGTCCTTGGGTTCTCAGAACCCTATCCTACTCCCAGTCCCTGGGGTCTCAGACTCCTCTTCTGCTGCCCGCCACGGGGTCACGGACCGCTCTCCTGCTCCCTCTCCCTGAGGTCTCAGACCCCTCTCCAGCTCACATTCCCTGGGGTCTCAAGCCCCTCACCTGCATGCAGTCACCGGGTTTCAGACCACTCTCCTGCTCCCAGTCCCTGGGGTCTAGGTCCTCTCTCCTTTTGCCAGTCCATGGTTTCTCGGGCCCCTCTCCGGCTTCCAGTATCTGGGGTCTCGGACCACTATCCTTCTCCCAGTCCCCGAGTTTCATGCCCCCCTACTGCTCCCATTCCCTGGGGTCTCAGATGCCTATCCTGCTCCCAGTCCCCGCTCGGATCCCTCTCCTGCTCCCAGTCCTTGGGGTCTCAGACTCCTCTACTGCTGCGCGCAAACGGGTCTCGGACCACTCTCCTGTTGCCAGCCCCTGGTCTCTTGAGCCCCTCTCTTGCATCCAGTATCTGGGGTCTCGGACACCTGTCCGTCTCCCAGTCCCCGGGTCTCGGACACATCTCATGCTCCCAGTCCCTGGGGTCTCAGACCCCTTCTCCAGCTCCCAGACCCTGGGGTCTCGGACACATCTCCTGCTCCCAGTTCCCGCTCGGATCCCACTCCAGCTCCCGGTCTCTGGGGTCTCACACCCCGCCTCCTGCACCCAGTCCCTTGGGTCTCAGAAATTTCTCTTGCTCCCAGTCCCTGGGGTTTCAGGCCCCTCTCTTGCTCCCACTCACCGGGTCTCAGACCCTTCTCCTTTTCCCAGTCTCTGGGGACTTGAACTTCTCTCATGCCCCCAGTCCCTGGTGTCACAGAAACCTCTCCTGCTCCAAGTCCCTGGGCACTCGGACCACTCCACTGCTCCCAGTCCTTGGGGACTCGGACCCCTCTCCTGCTACCAGTCTCTGGGGTCTCACAAACCTCTCCTACTCCAAGTCCCTGGGGTCTCAGACCCCTCTCCTTCCCATAGTCCCTAGGGTCTCGGACCACTCTCCTGCTTCCAGTCACCGCGTCTCAGACCCCGATCCTGCTCACAGTCCTGGGGTCTAGGTCCTCTCTCATGCTCCCAGACCTTGGGGTCTCAGACCCCTATCCTGCTCTGAGTCTCTGGGGTCTCAGAACCCTCTTTTGCTCCCAGTTTCTGGGGTGTCGTGTAACTCTCCTGCTCCCGCTCCCAGGGGTCTCGGACAACCTCTCCTCTTCCCATTCCCTGGAGTCTCGGACCACTCACCTGCTCTCTGTCCCTGGGGTCTCAGATCTCTCTCCAGTTCCCAGTCCCTGGGGTCCCGGAGCCCTCTCCTGCTCACGGTCCACAGGGTCTCGGACCATTCTCCTGCTCCCAGTTCCCGGGTCTCCAAGCCCTCTGCTCCTCCGGGTCACTGGGGTCTCAGACACCTCTCCTGCTCCCAGTCCCTTGGGTCTCAGACCTCTCACCTGCTCTCAGTCCCTGAGGTCACAGACCCCCCTCCTGCACCCAGTCCTTGGGTCTCAGAACTTTCTCTTGCTCCCAGTCCCAGGGTCTCGGAGCCCTCTGCTCCTCCCACTCACCGGGTCTCAGACCCTTCTCCTGTTCCCTGTCTCTGGGGACTTGAACTTCTTTCATGCCCCCAGTCCTAGGGTCTCAGACCCCTTCTCCAGCACCCAGACCCTGGGGTCTCGGACACAACTCCTGCTCCCAGTTCCCTCTCGGATCCCACTCCAGCTCCCGGCCCCTGGGGTCTCAGACCACCCCTCCTGCACCCAGTCCCTTGGGTCTCAGAACTTTCTCTTGCTCCCAGTCCCTGGGGTTTCAGGCCCCTCTCCTGCTCCCAGTCACCGGGTCTCAGACCCTTCTCCTTTTCCCAGTCTCTGGGGACTTGAACTTCTCTCATGCCCCCAGTCCCTGGGGTCTCAGAAACCTCTCCTGCTCCAAGTCCCTGGGCACTCGGACCACTCCCCTGCTCCCAGTCATGGGGACTCGGACCCCTCTCCTGCCCACAGTCCCTGGGGTCTCACAAACATCTCCTACTCCAAGTCCCTGGGGTCTCAGACCCCTCTCCTTCCCACAGTCCCTAGGGTCTCGGTCCCCTCTCCTGCTTACAGTCACCGGGTCTAAGACCCCGATCCTGCTGCCAGTCCTGGGGTCTAGGTCCTCTCTCATGCTCCCAGACCTTGGGGTCTCAGACCCCTATCCTGCTCCCAATCCCTGGGGTCTCAGACTCCTCTCCAGCCCCCAGAACTGGGGTCTCGGACCCCTCTCCTGCTCCCAGTCCCCGGGTCATTGAGCCCTCTGCTCCTCCCGGTCACTGGGGTAACAGACACCTCTACTGCTCCCATTCCCTGGGTTCTCGGACCCCTCTCCTTCTCCCAATCCCTGGAGTCTCGGACCCTTGTCCTGCTCCCGGTCCCTGGATTCTCGGACCCTTGTCCTGCTCCCAGTCCCTGGGTTCTCAGAACCCTCTCCTGCTCCCAGCACCTGGGTTCCCGGACCACTCTGCTGCTTCCAGTCTCTTGGGTCTCAGACCCCTCTGCTGCACCCAGTCTCTGGAGACTCGTGTAACTCTCCTGCTCCCGTTCCCTGGGCACTCGGACCCCTCTCCTGCTCCCAGTCCCTCGGGTCTCAGAACATTCCCCAGGTCCATTTCCCAAGGATCTCGGACCCCTCTACTGCTGCCAGTCACTGCGTCTCAGACACATCTCCTGCTCCCAGTCCCCGGGGTCTCGGACCCCTCTCCTCTTCCCAATCCCTGGAGTCTCGGACCACTCAAATGCTCTCTGTCCTTGGGGTCTCAGATCTCTCTCCAGTTCCCAGTCCCTGGGGTCTCGGAGCTCTCTGCTGCTCCCAGTGCCTGGGGTCTCAGACCACTTTTCTGCTCCCCGTCCCGGGTGTCTTGGACCACTCTGTTGCTCCCAGTCCATAGGGTCTCGGAACCTTCTCCTGCTCCGAGTCCCCGGGTCTGGGAGCCCACTGCTCCTCCCGGTCACTGGGGTCTCGGACATCTCTCCTCCTCCCAATCCCTGGGGTCTCGGACCCTTGTCCTGCTCGCTGTCCCTGGGGTCTTGGACCCCTCTCCTGCTTCCAGTATCTGGGGTGTAGGTCCTCTCTCCTGTTGCCAGTCCCTGGTCTCTCAGGCCCCTCTCCTGCTTTCAGTATCAGGGTTCACGGACCCCTATCCTTCTCCCCATCACCGGGTCTCAGGCCACCGTACAGCTCCCAGTCCCTGGGGTCTCGGACACATCTCTTGCTCCCAATCCCCGGGTCTTGGAACCCTTCCTGCTCCCTGTCCCTGGGTCCCGGACTCCTCTACTGCTCCCAGACCCCGCTCGGATCCCTCTCCTGCTCCGAGTCTCTGGGGTCTCAGAACCCTCTTCTGTTCCCAGTTTCTGGGGTGTCATGTAACTCTCCTGCTCCCGCTCCCAGGGGTCTCGGACAACCTCTCCTCTTCCCAATCCATGGAGTCTCGGACCACTCACCTGCTCTCCATCCCTGGGGTCTCAGATCTCTCTCCAGTTCCCAGACACTTGGGTACCGGAGCCCTCTCCTGCTCACGGTCCGCAGGGTCTCGGACCATTCTCCTGCTCCCAGTTCCCGGGTCTCCGAGCCCTCTGCTCCTCCCAGTCTCTGGGGTCTCAGATACCTCTTCTGCCCCCAGACCCCTGGTTCTCGGACCCCTCTCCTTCTTCCAATCCCTGGGCTCTCGGACCCTTGATCTGCAACCAGTCCCTAGGTTTTTGGATCCCTCTCCTGCTCCCAGTCCCTGGGGTCACGGACACTTCTGAAGCTCCCAGTCCTTGGGGTCTCAGACGCCTATCCTGCTCCCAGTCCCCGGGGTCTCAGACCCCTCTCCTGCCCCTATTCCTTGGGGTTTCAGACCATTATCGTGCTTTCAGTCCCTGGTGTCTTGGACCACTCTCCTGCTCCCAGTCCTTGAGGTATCAGCCCCCTATCCTACTCCCAATCCCTGGGGTCTCAGACTCCTCTCCTGCTCCCAGTCCCTGGCATCTTGGACCCTTGTCCTGCTCCCAGACCCCGTGTTTTCAGATCCCTCTCCTGCTCCCAGTCCCTGGGGTCTCGGACGCCTCTCCTGCTCCAAGTCCTTGGGGTCTCAGACCCCTCTCCTGCTGCCAGTCACTGGGTCTCAGACCCCTCTCGTGCTCCCAGTCCCAGGGGTCTCGGACCCCTCTCCCCTTCCCAATCCCTGGGGTCTCGGACCCCTCTCCTGCTCCCGGTCCCTGGGTCCTCAGACCCCTCTCCTGCTCTCAGTCCTTGGGGTCTCAGACCCCTATCCTGCTCCCAGTCTCTGGGTCCTCAGGCCCCTCTCCTGCTTCCAGTCCTTGGAGTCTCAGTACCCTATGCTGCTCCCAGTCCTTGGTTCTCAGACTCCTCTCCTGCTTCCAGTCCCTGGGGTCTCAGAACCCTCTCCTGCTCCAAGTCCCTGGGGTCTCGGACACCTATCCTGCTTCCAGTTTCTTGGATCTCAGAGCCCTCCACTGCTCCCAGTCCGTGGGGTCTCGGACCCATCTTCTCCTGCCGGCCACCGGATCTCGGAACCCTCTCCTGCTCCAAGTCCCTGACATCTCCGACCCCTCTCCAGCTCACAGTTCCTGGTGTCTCAGACCCGTCTCCTGCTTCCAGTCACCGGGTCTCAGACCACTCTCCTGCTCCCAGTCCCTGGGGTCTAGGTCCTCCCTTCTGTTGCCAGTTCCTGGTGTCTCGGGGCCCTCTCCTGCTTCCAGTATCTGGGGTCTCGGATCCCTATCCTCCTCCCAGTCCCCGAGTCTCAGGCACCCCTACTGCTCCCAGTCCCTGGGGTCTCAGAGCCTCTCCAGCTCCCAGTCCTTGAGCTCTCAGACCCCTATCCTACTCCCAGACCCTGGGGTCTCAGACTCCTCTCTGCTCCCATTTCATGGGGTCTTGGACACCTCTCCTGTTCCCAGTCCCAGGGGACTCGAAACCCTCTCGTGCCCCCAGTGTCTGGGGTCTCAGATCCCTCTCCAGTTCCCAGTCCTTGGGGACTCAGACTCCTATCCTGCTCCCAGACCCTGGAGTCTCGGACCACTCTCCTGCTCCCAGTCCTTGGGATCTCAGACCCCTATCCTGCTCCCAGTCCCTGGGTTCTCAGATCCGTCTCCTGCTTCCAGTCGCTGGGGTGTAGGAACTCTCTCCTGTTGCCAGTCCCTGGTGTCTCGGGCCCCTCTCCTGCTTCCAGCATCTGGGTTCTCGGACAGCTATCCTACTCCCCGTCTCCGGGTCTCAGGAGCCCCTACAGCTCCCAGTCCCTCAGGTCTCGGACACTTCTACTGCTCCCAGTCCCCGCTCGGATCCCTATCCTGCTCCCAGTACCTGGGGTCTCAGACCCCTCTGCTGATTCCAGTCTCTTGGGTCTCAGACCCCTCTTCTGCTCCCAGTCTCTGGCGTCTCCTGTAACTCTCCTGCTCCCGCTCCCAGGGGTCTCGGACAACCTCTCCTCTCCCAATCACTGGAGTCTCGGAACAATCACCTGCTCTCCTCCCTGGCATCTCAGATCTCCCTCCAATTCTCAGTCCCTGGGGTCCCGGAGCCCTCTCCTGCTCCCAGTCCCTGAGGTCTCAGACCCCTCTCCAGCGCACATTCCCAGGGGTCTCAGACCCTTCTCCTGCTCCCAGTCCCTGTGGTCTAGGTCCTCTCTCCTGTTGCCCGTCCCTGGTGCCTCTGGCCCCTCTCCGGCTTCCAGTATCTGGGGTCTCGGACCCCTATCCTTCTCCCAGTCCCCGAGTCTCAGGCCCCCCTCATGCTCCCAGTCCTTGGGCTCTCAGACCCCTATTCTGCTCCCAATCCCTGGGTTCTTAGACCTCTCTCCTGCTCCCAGTTCCTGGGGTCTCAGACCCCTATCCTACTCCCAGTCCCTGAGGTCTCGGGCCCCTCCACTGCTGCCAGTCCCTGGGGTCTCGGACCCTTCTCCTGCTCCTGCTCCCAGTCCCAGGGTCTCGGACTCCTCTACTGCTCCCTGTCCCCACTCGGATCCCTCTCCTGCTCCCAGTCCCTGGGGTCTCGGACACCTCTGCCGCTTCCAGTCTCCTGGGTCTCAGACACCTCTCCTGCTCCCGCTCCCTGAGGTCTCAGATCCCTCTCCTGCTCCAAGTCCCTGGGCACTCAGACCACTCCCCTTCTCCCAGTCCTTGGGGTCTCGGACCTCTCTCCTGCTACCAGTCCCTGGGGTCTCACAACCCTCTCCTACTCCAAGTCCCTGGGGTCTCAGACCCCTCTCCTGCTCCCAGTCCCTGCTTGGATCCCTCTCCTGCTCCCAGTCCCTGGGGTCTTGGACCCCTCTCCTGCCCAGTCCTTGGAGTCTCGGAACCCTCTCCTGCTACCATCCCTGGGGTCTCAGATCCCTCTCCTGCTCCAAGTCCCTGGGCACTCGGACCACTCCCCTGCTTCCAGTCCTTGGGATCTTGGAGCCCTCTCCTGCTACCAGTCCCTGGTGTCTCGGGACCTTCTCCTGCTCCCAGTCCCTTGGTCTCGGACCCCTCTCCTTCTCCCAATCCCGGGGTCTCGGACCCTTGTCCTGCTCCCGGTCCCTGGGTTCTCGGATCCCTCTCCTGATCCCAGTCCCTGGGGTTTCAGACCCCTCTCCTGCTCCCAGTCCTTGGTGTCTCAGACCCCTATCCTTCTCCCAGTCCCTGGGTTCTCAGACACGTCGCCTGCTCCCAGTCCTTGGGGTTGCAGAAACCTATCCTGCTCCCAGTCCTTGGGGTCTCAGACCTGTATCCTGCTCCCAGTCCCTGGGGTCTCAGACACGTTGCCTGTTCCCAGTCCCTTGGTCTCGGACCCCTTTCCTTCTCTCAATCCCAGATCCCTCTATCGCTCCCAGTCCCTGATGTTTCAGAACCCTCTCCAGCTCACAATTCCTGGTGTCTCAGGCCCCTCTCCTGCTTCCTGTCACCGGGTCACAGACCACTCACCTGCTCCCAGTCCCTGGGGTCTTGGTCCTCTCTCTTGTTGCCAGTCCCTGGTGTCTCAGGCCCCTCTTCAGCTCCCAGTCCCTGGGGCCTTGGACCCCTCTCCTCCTCCCAGTCCATGGAGTTTTGGACCCCTCTCCTGCTACCATCCCTGGGGTCTCAAATCCCTCTCCTGCTCCAAGTCCTTGGGGTCTTGGACCCCTCTCCTGCTACCAGTCTCTGGTGTCTCGGGCCCTTCTCCTGCTCCCAGTCCCTGGGTCTCAGACTCCTCTACTGCTCCCTGTCCCCGCTCAGATACCTCTCCTGATCCCAGTCCCTTGGTCTCGGACCCCTTTCCTTCTCCCAAACCCGGGGTCTCGGACCCTTGTCCTGCTCCCGGTCCCTTGGTTCTCGGATCCCTCTCCTGATTCCAGTCCCTGGGGTCTCGGACTCCTCTCCTGCTCCCAGTCCTTGGTGTCTCAGACCCCTCTCCTGCTCCCAGTCCCTGGGTTCTCAGACCCCTCTCCTGCTCCCGTCTTTGGGGTCTCAGACCCCTATTCTTCTCCCAGTCCCTGGGTTCTAATACCCCTCTCCTGCCCCTAGTCCTTGGGGTCTCAGATCCCTATCGTGCTCCCTGTCCCTGGTGTCTTGGACCACTCTCCTGCTCCCAGTCCTTGGGGTCTCAGACCCCTATCCTACTCCCAGTCCCTGGGGTCTCAGACTGCTCTCCTGCTACCAGTCCCTGGGGTCTCAGACACCTCACCTGCTCCCAGTCCCTGAGGTCTCAGACCCCTCTCCTGCTCCCAGTCCCTGGTGTCTCGGGCCCCTCCCCTGCTGCCAGTCGTTGGGGTCTCAGACCCCTCTGCTGCTCCCAGTCCCTGGTCTCTCGAGCCCCTCTCCTGCTTCCAGTATCTGGGGTCTTGGACACCTGTCCTTCTCCCAGTCCCCGGGTCTCGGACACATCTCCTCCTCCCAGTCCCTGGGGTCTCAGACCCCTCTCCAGCTCCCAGACACTGGGGTCTCGGACACATCTCCTGCTCCCAGTTCCTGCTCGGATCCCACTCCTGCTCCCGGTCCCAGGGGTCTCAGAACCCCCCTCCTGCACCCAGTCCCTTGGGTCTCAGAACTTTCTCTTGCTCCCAGTCCCTGGGGTTTCAGGCCCCTCTCCTGCTCCCAGTCACCGGGTCTCAGACCCTTCTCCTGTTCCCAGTCTCTGGGGACTTGAAACTCTCTCATGCCCCCAGTCCCTGGGGTCTCAGAAATCTCTCCGGCTACCAGTCCCTAGGCACTCGGACCATTCCCCTGCTCCAATTCCTTGGGGTCTCGGACCCCTCTCCTGCCCACAGTCCCTAGGGTCTGAGACCCCTCTCCTGCTTCCAGTCACCGGGTATCAGACCCCTCTCCTGCTCCCAGTCCTGGGGTCTAGGTCCTCTCTCCTTCTCCCAGACCTTGGGGTCTCAGATGCCTATCCTGCTCCCATGCCCTGAGGTCTCAGACCCCTCTGCTGCTCCTAGCCCCTGGTGACTCGGGCACTTCTCCTGCTCCCAGTCCCTGGGTCTCGGACTCATCTACTGCTCCCATTCCCGCTCGGATCCCTCTGCTGCTCCCAGACCCTGGGGTCTTGGACACCTCTTCTGATTCCAGTCTCTTGGGTCTCACACCCCTCTTCTGCTCCCACCCTCTGGGGTCTCGGGTAACTCTCCTGCTCCTGCTCCCAGGGGTCTCGGACAAACTCTCCTCTTCCTAATCCATGGAGTCTCGGACCACTCAGCTGCTCTCCGTCCCTGGGGACTCAGATCTCTCTCCAGTTCCCAGTCCCTGGGGTCTCGGAGCTCTCTCCTGCTCCCGGTCACTGCGATATCAGACACCTCTCCTGCTCCCAGTCCCTGGGTTCTCGGACCCCTCTCCTTCTCCCCATCCCTGGGGTCTCGGACCGTTGTCCTGCTCCCAGTCCATGGGTTTTCGGATCCCTCTCTTGCTATCAGTCCCTGGGGTCTCGGACCCATCTCATGCTCCCAGTCCTTGGGGTCTCAGACCCCTATTCTGCTCCCAGTCCCTGGGTTCTCATACCTCTCTCCTGCTCCTAGTCCTTGGGGTCTCAGACCCCTATCTTGCTCCCAGTCCCTGGTGTCTTGGACCACTCTCCTGCTCCCAGTCCTTGGGGTCTCAGACCCCTCTCCTGCTCCCAGGCCCTGGTGTCTCGGGCCCCTCCACTGCTGCCAGTCCCTGGGGTCTCGGTCCCTTCTCCTGCTCCTACTCCCTGTCCCTGGGTCTCGGACTCCTCTACTGCTCCCAGACCCCGCTCGGATCCCTCTCCTGCTCCCAGTCCCTGGGGTCTCGAACCACTCAGCCGCTTCCGGTCTCCTGGGTCTCAGACCCCTCTCCTGCTCCCAGTCTCTGGGGTCTCATGTAACTCTCTGCTCGTGCTCCCTGGGGTCTCGGACCCCTCTCCTGCTCCCAGTCCCTTGGGTCTCAGGACATTTCTCTGGTCCCTTTCCTTAGGGTCTCGGATCACTCTCCTGCTGCCAGTCACCGTGTCTCAGACCCTTCTCCTGCTCCCAGTCCCAGGGGCCTCGTACCCAATCCCAGGAGTCTCGGACCACTCACCTGCTCTCCGTCCCTGGGGACTCAGATCTCTCTCCAGTTCCCAGTCCCTGGGGTCTCGGAGCTCTCTCCTGCTCTCAGTCTCCAGGTCTCGGAGCCCTCTGCTCCTCCCGGTCACTGGGGTCTTGGACACCTCGCCTGCTCCCAGTCCCTGGGGTCTCGGACCCCTCTCCTTCTCCCAATCCCAGGGGTCTCAGACCCTTGTCCTGCTCCCGGTCCCTGGGTTCTCGGATCACTCTCCAGCCCCCAGTCCCTCGGGTCTCGGACAACCCTCCTGCTCCAATTCCTTGGGCTGTCAGACCCCTATCCTACTGCCAGGCCCTGAGGTCTCAGACTCCTCTCCTGCTCCCAGTCCTTGGGGTCTCAGACTCCTCTTCTGTTGCCCGCAACCGGGTCTCGGACCACTCTCCTGTTGCCAGCCCGTGGTCTTTAGAGCTCCTCTCCTGCTTCCAGTATCTGGGGTCTCGGACACCTGTCCTTCTCCCAGTCCCCGGGTCTCGGACACATCTCCTGCTCCCTATTACTGCTCGGATCCCACACCTGCTCCCGGTCCCTGAGGTCTCAGACCCCACCTCCTGCACCCAGTCCCTTGGGTCTCAGAACTTTCTCTTACTCGCAGTCCCTGGGGTTTCAGGCCCCTCTCCTGCTCCCAGTCGCCGGGTCTCAGACCCTTCTCCTGTTCCCAGTCTCTGGGGACTTGAACCTCTCTCATGCTCCCAGTCCCTGGGGTCTCAGATCCCTCTCCTGCTCCAAGTCCCTGGGCACTTGGACCACTCCCCTTCTCCCAGTCCTAGGGGTCTCGGACCCCTCTCCTGCTACCAGTCCCTGGGGTCTCAGACCCCTCTCCTGCTCCCAGTCCCTGCTCGGATCCCTCTCCTGCTCCCAGACCCTGGGGTCTTGGACACCTCTTCTGATTCCAGTCTCTTGGGTCTCACACCCCTCTTCTGCTCCCACCCTCTGGGGTCTCGGGTAACTCTCCTGCTCCTGCTCCCAGGGGTCTCGGACAAACTCTCCTCTTCCTAATCCATGGAGTCTCGGACCACTCAGCTGCTCTCCGTCCCTGGGGACTCAGATCTCTCTCCAGTTCCCAGTCCCTGGGGTCTCGGAGCTCTCTCCTGCTCCCGGTCACTGCGATATCAGACACCTCTCCTGCTCCCAGTCCCTGGGTTCTCGGACCCCTCTCCTTCTCCCCATCCCTGGGGTCTCGGACCGTTGTCCTGCTCCCAGTCCATGGGTTTTCGGATCCCTCTCTTGCTATCAGTCCCTGGGGTCTCGGACCCATCTCATGCTCCCAGTCCTTGGGGTCTCAGACCCCTATTCTGCTCCCAGTCCCTGGGTTCTCATACCTCTCTCCTGCTCCCAGTCCTTGGGGTCTCAGACCCCTATCTTGCTCCCAGACCCTGGGGTCTTGGACACCTCTTCTGATTCCAGTCTCTTGGGTCTCACACCCCTCTTCTGCTCCCACCCTCTGGGGTCTCGGGTAACTCTCCTGCTCCTGCTCCCAGGGGTCTCGGACAAACTCTCCTCTTCCTAATCCATGGAGTCTCGGACCACTCAGCTGCTCTCCGTCCCTGGGGACTCAGATCTCTCTCCAGTTCCCAGTCCCTGGGGTCTCGGAGCTCTCTCCTGCTCCCGGTCACTGCGATATCAGACACCTCTCCTGCTCCCAGTCCCTGGGTTCTCGGACCCCTCTCCTTCTCCCCATCCCTGGGGTCTCGGACCGTTGTCCTGCTCCCAGTCCATGGGTTTTCGGATCCCTCTCTTGCTATCAGTCCCTGGGGTCTCGGACCCATCTCATGCTCCCAGTCCTTGGGGTCTCAGACCCCTATTCTGCTCCCAGTCCCTGGGTTCTCATACCTCTCTCCTGCTCCTAGTCCTTGGGGTCTCAGACCCCTATCTTGCTCCCAGTCCCTGGTGTCTTGGACCACTCTCCTGCTCCCAGTCCTTGGGGTCTCAGACCCCTATCCTACACCCAGTCCCTAGAGACTCAGACTCCTATCCTGCTCCCAGTACCTGGGGTCTCGGACCCCTCACCTGCTCCCAGTCCCTGATGTCTCAGACCCCTCTCCTGCTCCCAGGCCCTGGTGTCTCGGGCCCCTCCACTGCTGCCAGTCCCTGGGGTCTCGGTCCCTTCTCCTGCTCCTACTCCCTGTCCCTGGGTCTCGGACTCCTCTACTGCTCCCAGACCCCGCTCGGATCCCTCTCCTGCTCCCAGTCCCTGGGGTCTCGAACCACTCAGCCGCTTCCGGTCTCCTGGGTCTCAGACCCCTCTCCTGCTCCCAGTCTCTGGGGTCTCATGTAACTCTCTGCTCGTGCTCCCTGGGGTCTCGGACCCCTCTCCTGCTCCCAGTCCCTTGGGTCTCAGGACATTTCTCTGGTCCCTTTCCTTAGGGTCTCGGATCACTCTCCTGGTGCCAGTCACCGTGTCTCAGACCCTTCTCCTGCTCCCAGTCCCAGGGGCCTCGTACCCAATCCCAGGAGTCTCGGACCACTCACCTGCTCTCCGTCCCTGGGGACTCAGATCTCTCTCCAGTTCCCAGTCCCTGGGGTCTCGGAGCTCTCTCCTGCTCTCAGTCTCCAGGTCTCGGAGCCCTCTGCTCCTCCCGGTCACTGGGGTCTCGGACACCTCGCCTGCTCCCAGTCCCTGGGGTCTCGGACCCCTCTCCTTCTCCCAATCCCAGGGGTCTCAGACCCTTGTCCTGCTCCCGGTCCCTGGGTTCTCGGATCACTCTCCAGCCCCCAGTCCCTCGGGTCTCGGACAACCCTCCTGCTCCAATTCCTTGGGCTGTCAGACCCCTATCCTACTGCCAGGCCCTGAGGTCTCAGACTCCTCTCCTGCTCCCAGTCCTTGGGGTCTCAGACTCCTCTTCTGTTGCCCGCAACCGGGTCTCGGACCACTCTCCTGTTGCCAGCCCGTGGTCTTTAGAGCTCCTCTCCTGCTTCCAGTATCTGGGGTCTCGGACACCTGTCCTTCTCCCAGTCCCCGGGTCTCGGACACATCTCCTGCTCCCTATTACTGCTCGGATCCCACACCTGCTCCCGGTCCCTGAGGTCTCAGACCCCACCTCCTGCACCCAGTCCCTTGGGTCTCAGAACTTTCTCTTACTCGCAGTCCCTGGGGTTTCAGGCCCCTCTCCTGCTCCCAGTCGCCGGGTCTCAGACCCTTCTCCTGTTCCCAGTCTCTGGGGACTTGAACCTCTCTCATGCTCCCAGTCCCTGGGGTCTCAGATCCCTCTCCTGCTCCAAGTCCCTGGGCACTCGGACCACTCCCCTTCTCCCAGTCCTGGGGGTCTCGGACCCCTCTCCTGCTACCAGTCCCTGGGGTCTCAGACCCCTCTCCTGCTCCCAGTCCCTGCTCGGATCCCTCTCCTGCTCCCAGTCCCTGGGGTCTTGGACCCCTCTCCTGCTCCCAGTCCTTGGAGTCTCGGACCCCTCTCCTGCTACCATCCCTCGGGTCTCAGATCCCTCTCCTGCTACCAGTCCCTGGGGTCTCGGGCCCTTCTCCTGCTCCCAGTTCCTGGGTCTCGGACTCCTCTACTGCTCCCTGTCCCCGCTCGGATACCTCTCCTGCTCCCTGTCCCTTGGTCTCAGACCCCTCTCCTGCTCCCAGTCCTTGGTGTCTCAGACCCCTATCCTGCTCCCAGTCCCTGGGTTCTCAGACACGTCGCCTGCTGCCAGTACTTGGGGTCGCAGAAACCTATCCTGTTCCCAGTCCCTGGGGTCTCGGACCACTCTCCTGCTCCCAGTCCTTGGGGTCTCAGACCCGTATCCTGCTCCCAGTCCCTGGGGTCTCAGACACGTCGCCTTCTCCCAGTCCCTTGATCTCGGACCCCTCTTCTTCTCCCAATCCCGGGGTCTCGGACCCTTTTCCTGCTCCCGGTCCCTTGGTTCTCGGATCCCTCCCCTGCTCCCAGTCCTTGGGGTCTTGGACCCGTCTCCTGCTACCAGTCCCTGTTGTCTCGGGCCCTTCTCCTGCTCCCAGTCCCTGGGTCTCGGACTCTTCTACTGCTCCCTCTTCCTGCTCAGATACCTCTCCTGCTCCCAGTCCGTTGGTCTCGGACCCCTCTCCTTCTCCCAATCCCTGGGTCTCGGACCCTCGTCCTGCTCCCGGTCCCTTGGTTCTCGGATCCCTCTCCTGATCCCTGTCCCTGGGGTCTTGGACTCCACTCCTGCTCCCAGTCCTTGGTGTCTCAGACCCCTATCCTGCTCCCAGTCCCTGGGTTCTCACACCCCTCTCCTGCTCCCAGTCCTTGGGGTCGCAGAAACCAATCCTGCTCCCAGTCCCTGAGGTCTCGGACCACTCTACTGCTCCCAGTCCTTGGGGTCTCAGACCCTTATCCTGCTCCCAGTCCCTGGGGTCTCAGACACCTCTCCTGCTCCCAGTCCCTGGGGTCTTGGACCCCTTTCCTGCTCCCAGTCCTTGGAGTCTCGGACCCCTCTCCTGCTTCCGTCCCTGGGGTCTCAGAACCCTCTCCTGCTCCAAGTCCCTGAACACTCGGACACCTCGCCTGCTCCCAGTCCCTTGGTCTCGGACCCCTCTTCTTCTCCCAATCCCGGGTTCTCGGACCCTTGTCCTGCTCCCGATCCCTGGGTTCTCAGATCCCTCTCCTGCTCCCAGTCCCTGATGTCTCAGACCCCTCTCCAGCTCACAGTTCCTGGTGTCTCAGGCCCCTCTCCTGCTTCCAGTCACCGGGTCTCAGACCACTCACCTGCTCCCAGTCCCTGGGGTCTTGGTCCTCTCTCCTGTTTCCAGCCCCTGGTGTCTCAGACCCCTCTCCAGCTCCCAGTCCCTGGGGTCTCGGACCACCCTCCTTCTCGCAGTCCTTGGGCTCTCAGACCCCTCTCCTGCTCCCAGTCCTTGGGGTCTCAGACTCCTCTTCTGCTGCCCGCCACCGGGTCTCAGACCCCTCTCCTGTTGCCAGTCCCTGGTCTATCGAGCCCCTCTCCTGCTTCCAGTATCTGGGGTCTTGGACATCTATCCTTCTCCCGGTCCCCGGGTCTCGGACACATCTCCTGCTCCCAGTCCCTGGGGACTCGGACATATCTCCTGCTCACAGTTCCCGCTCAGATCTCACTCCTGCTCCTGGTCCCTGGGGTCTCAGACACCCCTCCTGCACTCCGTCCCTTGGGTTTCAGAACTTTCTCTTGCTCCCAGTCCCTGGGGTTTCAGGCCCCTCACCTGCTCCCAGTCACCGGGTCTCAGACCCTTCTCCTGTTCCCAGTCCCTTGGGAACTTGAACCTCTCTCATGCCCCCAGTCCCTGGGGCCTCAGAACCCTCTCCTGCTCCCAGGCTCTTGGGTCTTAGACCCCTCTCCTGTTCCCAATCCATGGGGGCTCGGACCCCCTTTCTGCTGCCTGCCACCGGGTCTCGGACCCCGCTCCTGCTCCCAGTCCCTGAGGTCTCAGACCCCTCTCCTGCTACCAGTCCCTGGTGTCTCGGGCCCCTCTCCTGCTTCCAGTATCTGGGGTCTCGGACCCTTATCCTTCTCCCAGTCCCCGGGTCTCAGGCCCCCCTATTGCTCCCCTTCCCTGGGGTTTCGGACACATCTCCTGCTCCCAGTCCACGGGTCTTGGAAATCTCCTCTGCTGCCAGTCCCTGGGGTCTCGGACTCCTCTACTGCTCCCAGTCCCCGCTCGGACCTCTTTCCTGCTCCCAGACCCTGGCGTCTTGGACCCGTCTGCTGCTTCCAGTCTCTTGGGTCTCAGACCCCCCACCTGCTCCCAGTCTCTGGGGTCTCATGTAACTCTCCTGCTCCCGCTCCCTGGGCTCACGGACCCCTCTCCTGCTCCCAGTCCCTCGGGTCTCAGGACATTTCCCTGGTCCCTGTCCCTAGGGTCTCGGACCCCTCTCCTGCTGCCAGTCACCGGGTCTCATACACCTCTCCTGCTCCCTGTCCCAGGGCACTCAGACCCCACTCCTTTTCCCAATCCCTGGAGTCTTGGACCACTCACCTGCTCTCCGTCCCTGGGGTCTCAGATCTCTCTCCAGTTCCCGGTCCCTGCGGTGTCAGAGCTCTCTCCTGCTCCCAGTCCCTGGGGTCTCAGATCAATTTCCTGCTCCCCGTCCCTGGTGTCTTGGACCACTCTCCTGCTCCTGGTCCCCAGGGTCTCGGACCCTTCCCCTGCTCCCTGCCCCTAGGGTCTTTGACCACTCACCTGCTCCCAGTCCTTGGGGTCTCAGACACCTCTCCTGCTCCCAGTCCTTGGGAGCTCGGACACCTCTCCTGCTACTATTCCCTGGGGTCTCAGAACCCTCTCCTGCTCCAAGTCCCTGGGGTCTCGGACACCTATCCTGCTCCCAGTCTCTTGGGACTCAGAGCCCTCCACTGCTCCGAATCCGTGGGGTCTCGGACCCCACTTCTGCTGCCCGCCACCGGACTCGGACCCCTCTCCTGCTCCCAGTCCCTGAAGTCTCAGACCCCTCTCCAGCTCCCAGTCCCTGGGGTCTCAGGCCCCTCTACTGCTTGCAGTCACCGGGTCTCAGACCACTCCCCTTCTCCCAGTCCTTTAGGACTTGGACCCCTCTCCTGCTCCCAGTCCTTGGGGTCTCAGAACCCTAACCTGCTCCCAGTCCCTGGGGTCTCAGATCACTTTCCTGCTCCCAGTCCTTGGGGTCTCAGACTCCTCTCCTGCTCCCAGTCCTTGGGATCTCGGACACGTCTCCTGCTACTAGTCCCTGGGGTCTCAGAACCCTCTCCTGCTCCAAGTCCCTGGGGTCTCGGAAACCTATCCTGCTCCCAATCTCTTGGGTCTCAGAGCACTCCCCTTCTCCAAGTCCTTGTGGTCTCGGACCCCTATTCTGCTGCCCGCCACCGGGTCTCGGACCCCTCTCCTGCTCCTAGTCCCTGAGGTCTCAGACCACTCTCCTGCTCCCAGTCCCTGTGGTCTAGGTCCTCTCTCCTGGTGCCAGTCCCTGTGGTCTCAGGCCCCTCTCCTGCTTCCAGTATCTAGGGTCTCGGACCCCTATCCTTCTCCCAGTCCATGGGGTCTCAGACCCTTGTCCTGCACCCAGTCCCTGGATTCTCAGATCCCTCTCCTGCCGCTAGTCCTTGGGGACTCAGACACCTATCGTGCACCCAGTCCCTGGAATCTTGGACCACTCTCCTACTCCCAGCCCTTGAGGTCTCAGACCCATCTCCTGCTCCCAGTCCCTGGTGTCTCGGGTCACAACCTTGCTGCCAGTCCCTGGGGTATCGGACTCTAGTCCTGTTCCCAGTCCCTGGGTCTCAGACCCCTCTGCTGATTCCAGTCTCTTGGGTCTCAGACCCCTCTTCTGCTCCCAGTCTCTGGGGTCTCCTGTAAGTCTCCTGCTCCTGCTCCTGCTCCCAGGGGTCTCGGACACCCTCTCCTCTTCCCAATCCCTGGATTCTCGGACGACTCACATGCTCTCCTCCCTGGCGTCTCAGATCTATCTTCAGTTCCCAGTCCCTGGGGTCCCGGAGCCCTCTCCTGCTCTCGGTCCCCTGGGTCTCGGACCATTCTCCTGCTCCCTGTCCCCAGGGTCTCGGACCATTCTCCTGCTCGCAGTCCCCGGGTCTCGGACCCTTGTCCTGCTTCCAGTCCCTGAGGTTTCGGACACCTCTCATGCTCCCAGTCCTTGGGGTCTCAGACCCCTATTCTGCTTCCAGTCCCTCGGTTCTCAGACCTCTCTCCTGCTCCTAGTGCTTGGGGACTCAGACCCCTATCCTACTCCCAGACCCTGGGGTCTCAGACTCCTCTCCTGCTCCCAGTCCCTAGGGTCTCAGACCCCTCTCCTGCTCCCAGTCACTGGGGTCTCGGGTAACTCTCCTGCTCCCGCGCCATGGGGTCTCGGACCCCTCTCCTGCTTCAGGTCCCTTGGGTCTCAGAACATTCCCCTGGTCCCTTTCCCGAGGGTCTCAGATCGCTCTCCTGCTGCCAGTCACCGGGTCTCAGACCCCTCTCGTGCTCCCAGTCCCAGGGGTCTCGGACCCCTCTCCTCTTCCCAATCCCTGGAGTCTCGGACCACTCACCTGCTCTCCGTCCCTCGGGTCTCAGATCTCTCTCCAGTTCCCAATCCCTGCGGTCTCGGAGATCTCTCCTGCTCCCAGTCCCTGGGGTCTCAGATCCCTTTTCTGCTCCCTGTCCCAGTGTCTTGGACAGCTCTCCTGCTCTCAGTCTCCAGGTCTCGGAGCCCTCTGCTCCTCCCGGTCACTGGGGTCTCGGACACCTCGCCTGCTCCAAGTCCCTGCGGTCTCGGACCCCTCTCCTTCTCCCAATCACTGGGGTCTCCGACCCTTGTCCTGCTCCCGCTCCCTGGGTTCTCGGATCCCTCTCCTGATCCCAGTCCCTGGGGTCTCGGACCCCTCTCCTTCTCCCAATCACTGGGGTCTCCGACCCTTGTCCTGCTCCCGCTCCCTGGGTTCTCGGATCCCTCTCCTGCTCCCAGTCCTTGGGGTCTCAGACCCCTATCCTGCTCCCAGTCCCTGGCTTCTCAGACCACTCTCCTGCTCCCAGTCCCTGGGGTCTCAGACCCCTCTCCAGCTCACAGTTCCTGGTGTCTCAGACCACTCTCCTGCTCCCAGTCCCTGGGGTCTAGGTCCTCTCTCCTGTTGCCAGTTCCTCGTGTCTCGGGCCCCAATCCTGCTTCCAGTATCTGGGGTCTCGGACCCCTCTCCTGCTATCAGTCCCTGTGGTCTCACAACCCTCTCCTGCCCACTGTCCCTGGGGTCTTAGGCCCCTCTCCTGCATCCAGTCACCGGGAATCAGACCGCTCTCCTGCTCCCAATCCTGGGGTCTAGGTCCTCCCTCCTGCTCCCAGTCCTTGGTGTCTGGGTGTCTTGGTGTCTGTCCCTGGGGTCTCAGACCCCTCTCCAGCTCACAGTTCCTGGGGTCTCGGACCACTCTCCTGCTCCCAGTCCTTGGGGTCTCAGACCCGTATCCTGCTCCCAGTCCCTGGGGTCTCAGACACGTCGCCTTCACCCAGTCCCTTGATCTCGGACCCCTCTTCTTCTCCCAATCCCGGGGTCTCGCACCCTTTTCCTGCTCCCGGTCTCTTGGTTCTCGGATCCCTCCCCTGCTCCCAGTTCTTGGGGTCTTGGACCCGTCTCCTGCTACCAGTCCCTGTTGTCTCGGGCCCTTCTCCTGCTCCCAGTCCCTGGGTCTCGGACTCTTCTACTGCTCCCTCTTCCTGCTCAGATACCTCTCCTGCTCCCAGTCCGTTGGTCTCGGACCCCTCTCCTTCTCCCAATCCCTGGGTCTCGGACCCTCGTCCTGCTCCCGGTCCCTTGGTTCTCGGATCCCTCTCCTGATCCCTGTCCCTGGGGTCTTGGACTCCACTCCTGCTCCCAGTCCTTGGTGTCTCAGACCCCTATCCTGCTCCCAGTCCCTGGGTTCTCACACCCCTCTCCTGCTCCCAGTCCTTGGGGCCGCAGAAACCAATCCTGCTCCCAGTCCCTGAGGTCTCGGACCACTCTACTGCTCCCAGTCCTTGGGGTCTCAGACCCTTATCCTGCTCCCAGTCCCTGGGGTCTCAGACACCTCTCCTGCTCCCAGTCCCTGGGGTCTTGGACCCCTTTCCTGCTCCCAGTCCTTGGAGTCTCGGACCCCTCTCCTGCTTCCGTCCCTGGGGTCTCAGAACCCTCTCCTGCTCCAAGTCCCTGAACACTCGGACACCTCGCCTGCTCCCAGTCCCTTGGTCTCGGACCCCTCTTCTTCTCCCAATCCCGGGTTCTCGGACCCTTGTCCTGCTCCCGATCCCTGGGTTCTCAGATCCCTCTCCTGCTCCCAGTCCCTGATGTCTCAGACCCCTCTCCAGCTCACAGTTCCTGGTGTCTCAGGCCCCTCTCCTGCTTCCAGTCACCGGGTCTCAGACCACTCACCTGCTCCCAGTCCCTGGGGTCTTGGTCCTCTCTCCTGTTTCCAGCCCCTGGTGTCTCAGACCCCTCTCCAGCTCCCAGTCCCTGGGGTCTCGGACCACCCTCCTTCTCGCAGTCCTTGGGCTCTCAGACCCCTCTCCTGCTCCCAGTCCTTGGGGTCTCAGACTCCTCTTCTGCTGCCCGCCACCGGGTCTCAGACCCCTCTCCTGTTGCCAGTCCCTGGTCTATCGAGCCCCTCTCCTGCTTCCAGTATCTGGGGTCTTGGACATCTATCCTTCTCCCGGTCCCCGGGTCTCGGACACATCTCCTGCTCCCAGTCCCTGGGGACTCGGACATATCTCCTGCTCACAGTTCCCGCTCAGATCTCACTCCTGCTCCTGGTCCCTGGGGTCTCAGACACCCCTCCTGCACTCCGTCCCTTGGGTTTCAGAACTTTCTCTTGCTCCCAGTCCCTGGGGTTTCAGGCCCCTCACCTGCTCCCAGTCACCGGGTCTCAGACCCTTCTCCTGTTCCCAGTCCCTTGGGAACTTGAACCTCTCTCATGCCCCCAGTCCCTGGGGCCTCAGAACCCTCTCCTGCTCCCAGGCTCTTGGGTCTTAGACCCCTCTCCTGTTCCCAATCCATGGGGGCTCGGACCCCCTTTCTGCTGCCTGCCACCGGGTCTCGGACCCCGCTCCTGCTCCCAGTCCCTGAGGTCTCAGACCCCTCTCCTGCTACCAGTCCCTGGTGTCTCGGGCCCCTCTCCTGCTTCCAGTATCTGGGGTCTCGGACCCTTATCCTTCTCCCAGTCCCCGGGTCTCAGGCCCCCCTATTGCTCCCCTTCCCTGGGGTTTCGGACACATCTCCTGCTCCCAGTCCACGGGTCTTGGAAATCTCCTCTGCTGCCAGTCCCTGGGGTCTCGGACTCCTCTACTGCTCCCAGTCCCCGCTCGGACCTCTTTCCTGCTCCCAGACCCTGGCGTCTTGGACCCGTCTGCTGCTTCCAGTCTCTTGGGTCTCAGACCCCCCACCTGCTCCCAGTCTCTGGGGTCTCGTGTAACTCTCCTGCTCCCGCTCCCTGGGCTCACGGACCCCTCTCCTGCTCCCAGTCCCTCGGGTCTCAGGACATTTCCCTGGTCCCTGTCCCTAGGGTCTCGGACCCCTCTCCTGCTGCCAGTCACCGGGTCTCATACACCTCTCCTGCTCCCTGTCCCAGGGCACTCAGACCCCACTCCTTTTCCCAATCCCTGGAGTCTTGGACCACTCACCTGCTCTCCGTCCCTGGGGTCTCAGATCTCTCTCCAGTTCCCGGTCCCTGCGGTGTCAGAGCTCTCTCCTGCTCCCAGTCCCTGGGGTCTCAGATCAATTTCCTGCTCCCCGTCCCTGGTGTCTTGGACCACTCTCCTGCTCCTGGTCCCCAGGGTCTCGGACCCTTCCCCTGCTCCCTGCCCCTAGGGTCTTTGACCACTCACCTGCTCCCAGTCCTTGGGGTCTCAGACACCTCTCCTGCTCCCAGTCCTTGGGAGCTCGGACACCTCTCCTGCTACTATTCCCTGGGGTCTCAGAACCCTCTCCTGCTCCAAGTCCCTGGGGTCTCGGACACCTATCCTGCTCCCAGTCTCTTGGGACTCAGAGCCCTCCACTGCTCCGAATCCGTGGGGTCTCGGACCCCACTTCTGCTGCCCGCCACCGGACTCGGACCCCTCTCCTGCTCCCAGTCCCTGAAGTCTCAGACCCCTCTCCAGCTCCCAGTCCCTGGGGTCTCAGGCCCCTCTACTGCTTGCAGTCACCGGGTCTCAGACCACTCCCCTTCTCCCAGTCCTTTAGGACTTGGACCCCTCTCCTGCTCCCAGTCCTTGGGGTCTCAGAACCCTAACCTGCTCCCAGTCCCTGGGGTCTCAGATCACTTTCCTGCTCCCAGTCCTTGGGGTCTCAGACTCCTCTCCTGCTCCCAGTCCTTGGGATCTCGGACACGTCTCCTGCTACTAGTCCCTGGGGTCTCAGAACCCTCTCCTGCTCCAAGTCCCTGGGGTCTCGGAAACCTATCCTGCTCCCAATCTCTTGGGTCTCAGAGCACTCCCCTTCTCCAAGTCCTTGTGGTCTCGGACCCCTATTCTGCTGCCCGCCACCGGGTCTCGGACCCCTCTCCTGCTCCTAGTCCCTGAGGTCTCAGACCACTCTCCTGCTCCCAGTCCCTGTGGTCTAGGTCCTCTCTCCTGGTGCCAGTCCCTGTGGTCTCAGGCCCCTCTCCTGCTTCCAGTATCTAGGGTCTCGGACCCCTATCCTTCTCCCAGTCCCTGGGGTCTCAGACCCTTGTCCTGCACCCAGTCCCTGGATTCTCAGATCCCTCTCCTGCCGCTAGTCCTTGGGGACTCAGACACCTATCGTGCACCCAGTCCCTGGAATCTTGGACCACTCTCCTACTCCCAGCCCTTGAGGTCTCAGACCCATCTCCTGCTCCCAGTCCCTGGTGTCTCGGGTCACAACCTTGCTGCCAGTCCCTGGGGTATCGGACTCTAGTCCTGTTCCCAGTCCCTGGGTCTCAGACCCCTCTGCTGATTCCAGTCTCTTGGGTCTCAGACCCCTCTTCTGCTCCCAGTCTCTGGGGTCTCCTGTAAGTCTCCTGCTCCTGCTCCTGCTCCCAGGGGTCTCGGACACCCTCTCCTCTTCCCAATCCCTGGATTCTCGGACGACTCACATGCTCTCCTCCCTGGCGTCTCAGATCTATCTTCAGTTCCCAGTCCCTGGGGTCCCGGAGCCCTCTCCTGCTCTCGGTCCCCTGGGTCTCGGACCATTCTCCTGCTCCCTGTCCCCAGGGTCTCGGACCATTCTCCTGCTCGCAGTCCCCGGGTCTCGGACCCTTGTCCTGCTTCCAGTCCCTGAGGTTTCGGACACCTCTCATGCTCCCAGTCCTTGGGGTCTCAGACCCCTATTCTGCTTCCAGTCCCTCGGTTCTCAGACCTCTCTCCTGCTCCTAGTGCTTGGGGACTCAGACCCCTATCCTACTCCCAGACCCTGGGGTCTCAGACTCCTCTCCTGCTCCCAGTCCCTAGGGTCTCAGACCCCTCTCCTGCTCCCAGTCACTGGGGTCTCGGGTAACTCTCCTGCTCCCGCGCCATGGGGTCTCGGACCCCTCTCCTGCTTCAGGTCCCTTGGGTCTCAGAACATTCCCCTGGTCCCTTTCCCGAGGGTCTCAGATCGCTCTCCTGCTGCCAGTCACCGGGTCTCAGACCCCTCTCGTGCTCCCAGTCCCAGGGGTCTCGGACCCCTCTCCTCTTCCCAATCCCTGGAGTCTCGGACCACTCACCTGCTCTCCGTCCCTCGGGTCTCAGATCTCTCTCCAGTTCCCAATCCCTGCGGTCTCGGAGATCTCTCCTGCTCCCAGTCCCTGGGGTCTCAGATCCCTTTTCTGCTCCCTGTCCCAGTGTCTTGGACAGCTCTCCTGCTCTCAGTCTCCAGGTCTCGGAGCCCTCTGCTCCTCCCGGTCACTGGGGTCTCGGACACCTCGCCTGCTCCAAGTCCCTGCGGTCTCGGACCCCTCTCCTTCTCCCAATCACTGGGGTCTCCGACCCTTGTCCTGCTCCCGCTCCCTGGGTTCTCGGATCCCTCTCCTGATCCCAGTCCCTGGGGTCTCGGACCCCTCTCCTTCTCCCAATCACTGGGGTCTCCGACCCTTGTCCTGCTCCCGCTCGCTGGGTTCTCGGATCCCTCTCCTGCTCCCAGTCCTTGGGGTCTCAGACCCCTATCCTGCTCCCAGTCCCTGGCTTCTCAGACCACTCTCCTGCTCCCAGTCCCTGGGGTCTCAGACCCCTCTCCAGCTCACAGTTCCTGGTGTCTCAGACCACTCTCCTGCTCCCAGTCCCTGGGGTCTAGGTCCTCTCTCCTGTTGCCAGTTCCTCGTGTCTCGGGCCCCAATCCTGCTTCCAGTATCTGGGGTCTCGGACCCCTCTCCTGCTATCAGTCCCTGTGGTCTCACAACCCTCTCCTGCCCACTGTCCCTGGGGTCTTAGGCCCCTCTCCTGCATCCAGTCACCGGGAATCAGACCGCTCTCCTGCTCCCAATCCTGGGGTCTAGGTCCTCCCTCCTGCTCCCACAGCTTCGGGTCTCAGACCCCTCTCCTGCTTCCAGTCCCTGAGGTCTCAGACACCTCTCTTGCTCCCAGTCCCTGAGGTCTCAGACACCTCTCTTGCTCACAGCCCCTGGTGTCTAGGGCCCTTCTCCCGCTCCCAGTCCCTGGGTCTCGGACTCCTCTACTGTTCCCAGTCCCTGCTCGGATCCCTCTCCTGCTCCCAGTCCCTGGGGTCTTGGACCCCTCTGCTGATTCCAGTCTCTTGCGTCTCAGACCCCTCATCTGTTCCCAGTCTCCGGGGTCTCTGGTAACTCTCCTGCTCCCGCTCCCAGGGGTCTCGCACAACCTCTCCTCTTCCCAATCCCTGGAGTCTCGCACAACTCACCTGCTCTCCCTCCCTGGGGACTAAGATCTCTCTCCAGTTCCCAGTCCCAGGGGTCCCAGGGGTCCCGGAGCCCTCTCCTGCTCCCTGTCCCCAGCATCTCGGACCATTCTCCTGCTCCCAGTCCCTGGGTCTCGGAGCCCTCTGCTCCTCCCAGTCACTGGGGTCTCAGACAACTCTCCTGCTCCCAGTCCCTTGGTTTTCGGACCCCTCTCCTTCAATCAATCCCTGGGGTCTTGGACCCTTGTCCAACTCCCAGTCCCTGGGTTTTTGGATCCCTCACCGACTCCCAGTCCCTGGGGTCTCAGACCCCTCTCATGCTCCCAGTCCTTGAGGTCTCAGACCCCAATCCTGCTCCCAGTCCCTGGGGTCACAGACTCCTCTCCTGCTACCAGTCCCTGGGGTCTCGGACACATCTCCTGCTCCCAGTTCCCCCTCGGATCCCACTGCTGCTACCAGTCCCTGGGGTCTCAGTCCCCCCTCCTGCACTCATTCCCTTGGGTCTCAGAGCTTTCTCTTGCTCCCAGTCCCTGGGTTTTCAGGCCCCTCTCCTGCTCCCAGTCACCAGGTCTCAGACCATTCTCCTGTTCCCAGTCTCTGGGGACTTGAACCTCTTTCATGCCCCCAGTCCCTGGGGTCTCAGAAACCTCTCCTGCTCCAAGTCCCTGGGCACTCGGTCCACTCCCCTTCTCCCAGTCCTTTAGGTCTTGGACCCCTCTCCTGCTCCCAGTCCTTGGGGTCTCAGTACCCTAACCTGCTCCCAGTCCCTGGGGTCTCAGATCACTTTCCTGCTCCCAGTCCTAGGGGTCTCAGACTCCTCTCCTGCTCCCAGTCCTTGGGATCTCGGACACGTCTCCTGCTACTAGTCCCTGGGGTCTCAGAACCCTCTCCTGCTCCAAGTCCCTGGGGTCTCGGACACCTATCCTGCTCCCAATCTCTTGGGTCTCAGAGCACACCCCTTCTCCAAGTCCTTGTGGTCTCGGACACCTATTCTGCTGCCCGCCACCGGGTCTCGGACCCCTCTCCTGTTCCTAGTCCCTGAGGTCTCAGACCACTCTCCTGCTCCCAGTCCCTGTGGTCTAGGTCCTCTCTCCTGTTGCCAGTCCCTGTGGTCTCGGGCCCCTCTCCTGCTTCCAGTATCTAGGGTCTCGGACCCCTATCCTTCTCCCAGTCCATGGGGTCTCAGACCCTTGTCCTGCACCCAGTCCCTGGGTTCTCAGATCCCTCTCCTGCCGCTAGTCCTTGGGGACTCAGACACCTATCGTGCACCCAGTCCCTGGAATCTTGGACCACTCTCCTACTCCCAGCCCTTGAGGTCTCAGACCCATCTCCTGCTCCCAGTCCCTGGTGTCTCGGGTCACAACCTTGCTGCCAGTCCCTGGGGTATCGGACTCTAGTCCTGTTCCCAGTTCCTGGGTCTCAGACCCCTCTGCTGATTCCAGTCTCTTGGGTCTCAGACCCCTCTTCTGCTCCCAGTCTCTGGGGTCTCCTGTAAGTCTCCTGCTCCCGCTCCCAGGGGTCTCGGACACCCTCTCCTCTTCCCAATCCCTGGATTCTCGGACGACTCACCTGCTCTCCTCCCTGGCGTCTCAGATCTATCTTCAGTTCCCAGTCCCTGGGGTCCCGGAGCCCTCTCCTGCTCCCGGTCCCCTGGGTCTCAGACCCTTCTCCTGCTCCCTGACCCTAGGGTCTCGGACCATTCTCCTGCTCGCAGTCCCCAGGTCTCGGAGCCCTCTGCTCCTCCCGGTCACTGGGGTATCAGACACCTCTCCTGCTCCCAGTCCCTGGGTTCTCGGACCCCTCTCCTTCTCCTAATCCCTGGGGTCTCAGACCCTTGTCCTGCATCCAGTCCCTGGGGTTTCGGAAACCTCTCATGCTCCCAGTCCTTGGGGTCTCAAACCCCTATTCTGCTTCCAGTCCCTCGGTTCTCAGACCTCTCTCCTGCTCCTAGTGCTTGGGGACTCAGACCCCTATCCTACTCCCAGACCCTGGGGTCTCAGACTCCTCTCCTGCTCCCAGTCCCTAGGGTCTCAGACCCCTCTCCTGCTCCCAGTCACTGGGGTCTCAGGTAACTCTCCTGCTCCCATGCCATGGGGTCTCGGACCCCGGTCCTTCTCCAGGTCCCTTGGGTCTCAGAACATTCCCCTGGTCCCTTTCCCGAGGGTCTCAGATCACTCTCCTGCTGCCAGTCACCGGGTCTCAGACTCCTCTCGTGCTCCCAGTCCCAGGGGTCTCGGACCCCTCTCCTCTTCCCAATCCCTGGAGAATCGGACCACTCACCTGCTCTCCGTCCCTCGGGTCTCAGATCTCTCTCCAGTTCCCAGTCCCTGGGGTCTCGGAGATCTCTCCTGCTCCCAGTCCCTGGGGTCTCAGATCCCTTTTCTGCTCCCCATCCCAGTGTCTTGGACAGCTCTCCTGCTCTCAGTCTGCAGGTCTCGGAGCCCTCTGCTCCTCCCGGTCACTGGGGTCTCGGACACCTCGCCTTCTCCAAGTCCCTGTGGTCTCGGACCCCTCTCCTTCTCCCAATCACTGGGGTCTCCGACCCTTGTCCTGCTCCTGCTCCCTGGGTTCTCAGATCCCTCTTCTGATCCCAGTCCCTGGGGTCTCGGACCCCTCTACTTCTCCCAATCACTGGGATCTCCGACCCTTGTCCTGCTCCCGCTCCCTGGTTTCTCGGATCCCTCTCCTGCTCCCAGTCCTTGGGGTCTCAGACCCCTATCCTGCTCCCAGTCCCTGGCTTCTCAGACCACTCTCCTGCTCCCAGTCCCTGGGGTCTCAGACCCCTCTCCAGCTCACAGTTCCTGGTGTCTCAGAGCACTCTCCTTCTCCCAGTCCCTGGGGTCTAGGTCCTCTCTCCTGTTGCCAGTTCCTCGTGTCTCGGGCCCCAATCCTGCTTCCAGTATCTGGGGTCTCGGACCCCTCTCCTGCTATCAGTCCCTGGGGTCTCACAACCCTCTCCTGCCCACTGTCCCTGGGGTCTGAGGCCCCTCTCCTGCATCCAGTCACCGGGAATCAGACCCCTCTCCTGCTCCCAATCCTGGGGTCTAGGTCCTCCCTCCTGCTCCCAGACCTTCAGGTCTCAGACCCCTCTCCTGCTCCCAGTCCCTGAGGTCTCAGACACCTCTCTTGCTCACAGCCCCTGGTGTCTAGGGCCCTTCTCCTGCTCCCATTCCCTGGGACTCGGACTCCTCTACTGTTCCCAGTCCCTGCTCGGATCCCTCTCCTGCTCCCAGTCCCTGGGGTCTCAGACCCCTCTCCTGCTCCCAGTTACTGGGGTCTCGGGTAACTCTCCTGGTCCCGTGCCATGGGGTCTCGGACCCCGCTCCTGCTCCAGGTCCCTTGGGTCTCAGAACATTCCCCTGGTCCCTTTCCCTAGGGTCTCAGATCGCTCTCCTGCTGCCAGTCACCGGGTCTCAGACCCCTCTCGTGCTCCCAGTCCCAGGGGTCTCGGACCCCTCTCCTCTTCCCAATCCCTGGAGTCTCGGACCACTCACCTGCTCTCCATCCCTCGGGTCTCTGATCTCGCTCCAGTTCCCAGTCCCTGGGGTCTCAGATCCCTTTTCTGCTCCCCGTCCCAGTGTCTTGGACAGCTCTCCTGCTCTCAGTGTCCAGGTCTCGGAGCCCTCTGCTCCTCCCGGTCACTGGGGTCTCGGACACCTCGCCTGCTCCAAGTCCCTGCGGTCACGGACCCCTCTCCTTCTCCCAATCACTGGGGTCTCCGACCCTTGTCCTGCTCCCGCTCCCTGGGTTCTCGGATCCCTCTCCTGATCCCAGTCCCTGGGGTCTCGGACCCCTCTCCTTCTCCCAATCACTGGGGTCTCCGACCCTTGTCCTGCTCCCGCTCCCTGGGTTCTCGGATCCCTCTCCTGCTCCCAGTCCTTGGGGTCTCAGACCCCTATCCTGCTCCCAGTCCCTGGCTTCTCAGACCACTCTCCTGCTCCCAGTCCCTGGGGTCTCAGACCTCTCTCCAGCTCACAGTTCCTGGTGTCTCAGACCACTCTCCTGCTCCCAGTCCCTGGGGTCTAGGTCTTCTCTCCTGTTGCCAGTTCCTCGTGTCTCGGGCCCCAATCCTGCTTCCAGTATCTGGGGTCTCGGACCCCTCTCCTGCTATCAGTCCCTGTGGTCTCACAACCCTCTCCTGCCCACTGTCCCTGGGGTCTGAGGCCCCTCTCCTGCATCCAGTCACCGGGAATCAGACCCCTCTCCTGCTCCCAATCCTGGGGTCTAGGTCCTCCCTCCTGCTCCCAGACCATCGGGTCTCAGACCCCTCTCCTGCTACCAGTCCCTGAGGTCTCAGACACCTCTCTTGCTCACAGCCCCTGGTGTCTAGGGCCCTTCTCCTGCTCCCAGTCCCTGGGTCTCGGACTCCTCTACTATTCCCAGTCCCTGCTCGGATCCCTCTCCTGCTCCCAGTCCCTAGGGTCTCAGACCCCTCTCCTGCTCCCAGTCACTGGGGTCTCGGGTAACTCTCCTGCTCCCGCGCCATGGGGTCTCAGACCCCGCTCCTGCTCCAGGTCCCTTGGGTCTCAGAACATTCCCCTGGTCCCTTTCCCTAGGGTCTCAGATCGCTCTCCTGCTGCTAGTCACCGGGTCTCAGACCCCTCTCGTGCTCCCAGTCCCAGGGGTCTCGGACCCCTCTCCTCTTCCCAATCCCTGGAGTCTCGGACCACTCACCTGCTCTCCGTCCCTCGGGTCTCAGATCTCTCTCCAGTTCCCAGTCCCTGGGGTCTCGGAGATCTCTCCTGCTCCCAGTCCCTGGGGTCTCAGATCCCTTTTCTGCTCCCCATCCCAGTGTCTTGGACAGCTCTCCTGCTCTCAGTCTCCAGGTCTCGGAGCCCTCTGCTCCTCCCGGTCACTGGGGTCTCGGACACCTCGCCTGCTCCAAGTCCCTGTGGTCTCGGACCCCTCTCCTTCTCCCAATCACTGGGGTCTCCGACCCTTGTCCTGCTCCCGCTCCCTGGGTTCTCGGATCCCTCTCCTGCTCCCAGACCATCGGGTCTCAGACCCCTCTCCTGCTCCCAGTCCCTGAGGTCTCAGACACCTCTCTTGCTCACAGCCCCTGGTGTCTAGGGCCCTTCTCCTGCTCCCAGTCCCTGGGTCTCGGACTCCTCTACTGTTCCCAGTCCCTGCTCGGATCCCTTTCCTGCTCTCAGTCCCTGGGGTCTTGGACCCCTCTGCTGATTCCAGTCTCTTGCGTCTCAGACCCCTCATCTGTTCCCAGTCTCTGGGGTCTCGGGTAACTCTCCTGGTCCCGCTCCCAGGGGTCTCGCACAACCTCTCCTCTTCCCAATCCCTGGAGTCTCGGACAACTCACCTGCTCTCCGTCCCTGGGGACTAAGATCTCTCTCCAGTTCCCAGTCCCAGGGGTCCCAGGGGTCCCGGAGGCCTCTCCTGCTCCCTGTCCCCAGCGTCTCGGACCATTCTCCTGCTCCCAGTCCCTGGGTCTCGGAGCCCTCTGCTCCTCCCGGTCGCTGGGGTCTCAGACAACTCTCCTGCTCCCAGTCCCTTGGTTCTTGGACCCCTCTCCTTCACCCAATCCCTGGGGTCTTGGACCCTTGTCCAGCTCCCAGTCCCTGGGTTTTTGGATCCCTCTCCGACTCCCAGTCCCTGGGGTCTCAGACCCCTCTCATGCTCCCAGTCCTTGGGGTCTCAGACCCCTATCCTGCTCCCAGTCCCTGGGGTCGCAGACTCCTCTCCTGCTACCAGTCCCTGGGGTCTCGGACACCTATACTGCTCCCAGTCCGTGGCGTCTCGGACCCCGCTTCCGCTGCCCATGACCGGGTCAGACCCCTCTCCTTCTCCCAGTCCCTGAGGTCTCAGACCCCTCTCCAGCTCACAGTTCCTGGTGTCTCAGGCCCCTATCCTGCTTCCAGTCACCGGGTCTCAGACCACTCCCCTGCTCCCAGTCCTTGGGGTCTCAGACCCCTTTCCTGCTCCCAGTCCCCCGGGTCTCAGAACATTCTCCTGGTCCCTTTCCCTAGGTTCACGGACCCCTCTTCTGCTCCCAGTCCCAGGGGTCTCGGGCCACTCACCTGCTCTCAGTCCCTGGGGTCTTTGACCACTCTCCTGCTCCCCGCCACTGGGTCTCGGAGCCCTCTCCTCCTCCCGGTCCCCGGGGTCTCGGACACCTCTGCTGCTCCCAGTCCCTGGGCTCTTGGACACCCCTCCTGCTCCCAGTCCTTCGGGTCTCAGAACATTCTCCTGGTCCCTTTCCCTATGGTCTCGGACCCCACACCTGCTGCCGGTCACCGGGTCTCAGACACCTCTCCTGCTCCCAGTCCCCGTGGTCTCGGAAGCTTCTCCTGCTCCCTGTCCCAAGGGTCTTTGACCACACTCCTGCTCGCAGTAGCCGGGTCTGGGAGCCCAGTTCTCCTCCCGGTCACTTGCGTCTCGGACATCTCTCCTCCTCCCAGTCCCTGGGGTCACGGACCCCTCTCCTTCTCCCAATCCCTGGGGTCTCAGACACTTGTCCTGCTCCCTGTCTCTGGGGTCTCGGACCCCTCTCCTGCTCTCAGTCTCTGGGTTGTCAGACACCTCTCCTGCTCCTAGTTCTTGGAGTCTCAGACCCTTATCCTGCTCCCAGACCCTGGGTCTCGGAACACTCTCCGGCTCCCAGTCCTTAGGGTCTCAGACCCCTATCCTGCTCCCAGTCCCTGGGGTCTCAGACTCCACGCCTGCTCCCAGTCCCTGGGGTGTTGGACCCCTCTCTGCTCCCAGTACTTGGGGTCTCAGACCCTTGTCGTGCTCCCGGTCCCTGGGGTCTCGGACCCCCCTCCTGCACTCAGTCCCTTGGGTCTCAGAACTTCCTCTTGCTCCCAGTCCCTGGAGTTTCAGGCCCCTCTCCTGCTCCGAGTCACCGGGTCTCAGACCCTTCTCCTGTTCCCAGTCCCTGGGGACTTGAACCTCTCTCATGCCCCAAGTCCCTGGGGTCTCAAATCCCTCTCCTGCTACCAGGCCCTGGGGTGTCACAACCATCTCCTAGTCCAAGTCCCTGGGGTCTCAGAGTCCTCTCCTGCTCCCAGTCCCTGGGGTCTCAGACCCCTTTCCGGCTCCCAGGCTTTGGGACTCAGACCCCTCTCCTGTTCCCAATCCGTAGGGTCTCAGACACCCATTCTGCTGCCCGCCACCGGGTCTCGGAACCCTCTCCTGCTCCCAGTCCCTGAGATCTCAGACCCCTCTCCTGCTCACAGTCTCTGGGGTCTAGGTCCTCTCTCCTGCTCCCAGTCCCTGGGGTGTTGGACCCCTCCCTGCTCCCATTACTTGGGGTCTCAAACGCTTGTCGTGCTCCCAGTCCCTGGGCTCTTGGACACCTCTCCTGCTCCCAGTCCTCGGGGTCTCGGACAATTGTCCTGCTCCCAGTCCCTGGGTTCTCGGATCCCTCTCCTGCTCCCAATCCCTGGGGTGTAGATCCTCTCTCCTGTTGCCAGTCCCTGGTGTCTCAGGCCCCTCTCCTCCTTCCAGTATCTGGGTTCTCAGACCCCTATTCTTCTCCCCGTCCCCGGGTCTCAGGCCCCCCTACAGCTCCCAGTCCCTGGGGTCTCAGAAACATCTGCTCCCAGTCCCTGGGTCTCGGAACCCTCCCCTGCTGCCAGTCCCTGGGGTCTCGGACACTTCTCCATCTCCCAGTCACTGGGGTCTCAGACCCCTATCCTGCTCCCAGTCCTTGGGGTCCCAGACTCCTCTTCTGCTGCCCGCAACCGGGTCTCAGATGCCTCTCCTGTTGCCAGTCCCGGGTCTCTCAAGGTACTCTCCTGCTTCCAATATCTGGGGTCTCGGACACCTGTCCTTCTCCCAGTCCCTGAGTCTCGGACAAATCTCCTGCTCCCAATCCCTGGTGTCTCAGACCCCTCTCCAGCTCCCAGACCCTGGGGTCTCGGACACCTCTCCTGCTCCCAGTTCCCGCTCGGATCCCACTCCTGTTCCCGGACCCTGGGGTCTCAGAACCCCCCTCCTGCACTCAGTCCCTTGGGTCTCAGAACTTTCTCTTGCTCCCAGTCCCCGGGTTTTCAGGCCCCTCTCCTGCTCCCAGTCACCGGGTCTCAGACCCTTCACCTGTTCCCAGTCTCTGGGGATTTGAACCTCTCTCATGCCCCTAGTCCCTGGGGTCTCAGAAACCTCTCCTGCTCCAAATCTCTGGGCACTCGGACCACTCCCCTGCTCCCAGTCCTTGGGGTCTCGGAACCCTCTCCTACTACCAGTCCGTGGGGTCTCACAAACCTCGCCTACTCCAAGTCCCTGGGGTCTCAGACCCCTCTCCTGCCCACAGTCCCTGGGATCTGAGACCCCTCTCCTGCTTCCAGTCACCTGGTCTCAGACCCTTCTCCTGCTCCCAGTCCTGGTGTCTAGGTCCTCTCCCCTGCTCCCAGTCCTTGGGGTCTCAGACCCCTATCCTACTCCCAGTCCTTGGGGTCTCAGAATCCTCTCCTGCTCCCAGTCACTGGGGTCTCGGACACCTCACCTGCTCCAGTCCCTGAGTTCTCAGAACCCTCTCCTGCTCACAGTCTCTGGGGTCTAGATCCTCTCTCCTGCTCCCAGTCCCTAGGGTGTTGGACACC
Organism: Isurus oxyrinchus; assembly: GCA_026770705.1. Lineage (NCBI taxonomy): Eukaryota > Metazoa > Chordata > Chondrichthyes > Lamniformes > Lamnidae > Isurus > Isurus oxyrinchus. The sequence continues at coordinate 2,246,788 of JANJGN010000080.1, forward strand.
TCTCCTGCTCCCAGTCCTCGGGGGTATCGGACAATTGTCCTGCTCCCAGTCCCTGGGTTCTCGGATCCCTCTCTTGCTCCCAGTCCCTGGGGTTTCAGGCCCCTCTCCTGCTCCCAGTCACCGGGTCTCAGACCCTTCTCCTGTTCCCAGTCTCTGGGGACTTGAATCTCTCTAATGCCCCTAGTCCCTAGGGTCTCAGAAAACTCTCCTGCTCCATATCCCTGGGCACTTGGACCACTCCCCTGCTCCCAGTCCTTGAGGTCTCAGACCCCTCTCCTGCTACCAGTCCCTGGGGTCTCACAAACCTCGCCTACTCCAAGTCCCTTGGGTCTCAGACCCCTCTCCTGCTTCCAGTCAGCTGGTCTCAGACCCCTCTCCTGCTCCTAGTCCTGGGGTCTCAGACCCCTATCTTGCTCCCATTCCCTGGTGTCTTGGACAACTCTCCTGCTCCAAGTCCTTGGGGTCTCAGACCCCTATCCTACTCCCAGTTCTGGGATCTCAGAATCCTCTCCTGCTCCCAGTCCCTGGGGGTCTCGGACACCTCACCTGCTCCCAGTCCCTGAGATCTCAGACCCCTCTCCTGCTCCCAGTCCCTGGTGTCTTGGGCCCCTCCACTGCTGCCAGTCCCTGGGGTCTAGGATCCTTCTCCTGCTCCTGCTCCCTGTCCCTGGGTCTCAGACTCCTCTACTGCTCCCAGTCCCTGCTCGGATCCCTCTCCTGCTCCCAATCCCTGGGGTCTCGGACCCCTCTGCCGCTTCCAGTCTCCTGGGTCTCAGACGCCTCTCCTGCTCTCAGTCTCTGGGGACTCATGTAACTCTCCTGCTCCCGCTCCCTGGGTTCTCGGACCCCTCTCCTGCTCCCAGTCCCTTGGGTCTCAGAACATTCCCCTGGTCCCTTTCCCTAGGGCCTCGGATCACTCTCCTGCTGCCAGTCTCTGGGTCTCAGACCCCTCTCGTGCTCCGAGTCCCAGGGGTCTCGCATCCCTCTCTTCTTCCCAATCCGTGGAGTCTTGGACCACTCACCTGCTCTCCGTCCCTGGGTCTCAGATCTCTCTCCAGTTCCCAGTCCCTGGGGTCTCGGAGCTCTCTCCTGCTCCCAGTCCCTGGGGTCTCAGACCCCTTTTCTGCACCCAGTCCCAGGTGTCTTGGACCACTCTCATGCTCTCGGTCTCCAGGTCTCAGAGCCCTCTGCTCCTCCCGGTCACTGGGTTCTCGGACACCTCACCTGCTCCCAGTCCCTGTGGTCTCGGACCCCTCTCCTTCTCCCAATCCCAGGGGTCTCGGACCCTCGTCCTGCTCCTGGTCCCTGGGTTCTCGGATCCCTCTCCAGCCCCCAGTCCCTGGGGTCTCGGACAACACTCCTGCTCCCAGTCCTTGGGCTCTCAGACCCCTATCCTGCTCCTAGGCCCTGGGGTCACAGACTCCTCTTCTGCTGCCCGCCACCGGGTCTCAGACCCCTCCCCTGTTGCCAGTCCCTGGTCTCTCGAGCCCCTCTCCTGCTTCCAGTATCTGATGTCTCGGAGATCTATCCTTCTCCCAGTCCCCGGGTCTCGGACTCATCTCCTGCTCCGAGTCCTTGGGGTCTCAGACCCCTCTCCAGCTCCCAGACCCTGGGGTCTCGGACACATCTCCTGCTCCCAGTTCCCGGTCGGTTCACACTCCTGCTCCCGGTCCCTGGGGTCTCGGACCCCCCTCCTGCACTCAGTCTCTTGGGTGTCAGAACTTTCTCTTGCTCCCAGTCCCTGGAGTTTCAGGCCCCTCTCCTGCTCCGAGTCACCGGGTCTCAGACCCTTCTCCTGTTCCCAGTCCCTGGGGACTTGAACCTCTCTCATGCCCCAAGTCCCTGGAGTCTCAGATCCGTCTCCTGCTCCAAGTTCCTGGGCACTCGGACCACTCCCTGGCTCCCACTCCTTGGGCTCTCGGAATCCTCTCCTGCTACCAGCCCCTGGGGTCTCACAACCATCTCCTAGTCAAGTCCCTGGGGTCTCGGACACCTATCCTGCTCCCAGTACCTGGGGTCTCAGACTCCTCTCCTGCTCCCAGTCCCTGGGGTCTCAGACCCCTCTCCGGCTCCCAGGCTCTTGGGACTCAGACCCCTCTCCTGTTCCCAATCCGTCGGGTCTCGGACCCCCATTCTGCTACCCGCCAACGGGTCTCGGACCTCTCTCCTGCTCACAGTCTCTGGGGTCTAGGTCCTCACTCCTGTCCCAGTCCCTGGGGTCTAGGTCCACTCTCCTGTTGCCAGTCCCTGGTGTCTCGGGCCCTTCTCCTGCTTCCAGTATCTGGGGTCTCGGAACCCTATCCTTCTCCCAATCCCCGGGTCTCAGGCCCCTCTACACCTCCCAGTACCTGGGGTCTCGGACACATCTCCTGCTCCCAGTCCACGGATCTCGGAACTCTCCCCTGCTGCCAGTCCCTGGGTTCTTGGACCCTTCTCCAGCTCCCAGTCCCTGGGTCTCGGACACCTCTACTGCTCCCAGTCACCGCTCAGATCGCTGTCCTGCTCCCAGTCCCTGCGGTCTCAGACCACTCTCCTGCTCCCAGTCCTTGGGGTCTCAGACTCCTCTCCAGCTCCCAGTCCCTGGGGTCTCGGACCCCTCACCTGCTCCCAGTCCCTGAGGACTCAGACCCCTCTCTTGCTCCCAAGCCCTGGTGTCTCGGGCCCCTCCACTGCTGCCAGTCCCTGGGGTCTTGGACCCTTCTCCTGCTCCTGCTCCCAGTCCCTGGGTCTCGGACTCCTCTACTGCTCCCAGTCCCAGCTCGGAACCATCTCCTGCTCCCAGTCCCTGGGGTTTCGGACCCCTCTGCCACTTCCAGTCTCCTGCGTCTCAGACACCTCTCCTGCTCCCAGTCTCTGGGGTGTCGGGTAACTCTCCTGCTCCCGCTCCCTGGGGTCCCGGATCCCTCTCCTCCTCCAGGTCCCTTGGGTCTCAGAACATTCCCCTGGCCCCTTTCCCTAGGGTCTCAGATCGCTCCTCTGCTGCCAGTCACTGGGTCTCAGACCACTCTCGTGCTTCCAGTCCCAGGGGACTCGGATCCCTCTCCTCTTCCCAATCCCTGGCGTCTCAGACCACTCACCTGCTCTCCGTCCCTGGGGTCTCAGATCTCTCTCCTGCTCCCAGTCCCTGGGGTCTCAGACCCCTTTTCTGCTCCCCATCCCAGGTGTCTTGGACCACTCTCCGGCTCTCAGTCTCCAGGTCTCGGAGCCCTCTGCTCCTCCCGGTCACTGGGGTCACGTACACCTCGCCTGCTGCAGTCCCTGAGGTCTCGGACCCCTCTCCTTCTCCCAATCCCTGGGGTCTCGGACCCTTGTCCTGCTCCCGGTCCCTGGGTTCTCGGATCCCTCTCCTGATATCTGTCCCTGGGGTTTTGGACCCCTATCCTGCTCCCAGTCCCCAAATCTCAGACCCCTCTCCTGCTCCCAGTCCTTGGGGTCGCAGAACCCTATCCTGCTCCCAGTCCCTGGGGTCTCGGACCACTCTCCTGCCCCCAGTCCTTGGGGTCTCAGTCCCCTATCCTGCTCCCAGTCCCTGGGGTCTCAGAATCCTCTCCTGCTCCCAGTCCCTGGGGTCTCAGAACCCTCTCCTGCTCCCAGTCCCAGGGGTCTCGGAAACCTATCCTGCTCCCAGTCTGTGGCGTCTCGAACCCCGCTTCCGCTGCCCATGACTGGGTCTCGGACCCCTCTCCTGCTCCCAGTCCCTGATGTCTCAGACCCCTCTCCTGCTCCCAGTCCCTGATGTCTCAGACCCCTCTCCTGCTCCCAGTCCCTGATGTCTCAGACTCCTCTCCTTCTCCCAGTCCCTGGAGTCTCAGACACCTCTCCTGTTCCCAGTCCCTAGGGACTCGAACCCCTCTCGTGCCCCCAGTCTCTGGGGTATCAGATCCCTCTCCAGTTCCCAGTCCTTGGGGTCTCAGACCCCTATCCTGCTCCCAGACCCTGGGGTCTCGGACACCTTTCCTGCTCCCAGTCCCTCGGGTCCCAGAATATTCTCCTGGTCTCTTTCCCTAGGGTCTCGGACCACTCTCCTGCTCCCAGTCCCAGGGGTCTCAGACCACTCACCTGCTCTCAGTCCACGGGGTCTTTGACCACTCTCCTGCTTTCCGCCACCGGGTCTCGGAGCCCTTTCCTCCTCCCGGTCCCTGGAGTCTCGGACCCCTCTGCTGCTCCCAGTTCCTGGTGTCTCAGACCCCCCTCCTGCTCCCACTCCCTGGAGTCATGGACCCTTCACCTTCTCCCAATCCCTGGGGTCGCAGACCCTTGTACTGCTCTCAGTCTCTGGGTTCTCGGATCCCTCTCCTGCTCCCAGTACCTGGCTCTCGGACCCCTCTCCTGCTCCCAGTCCCTCGGGTCTCAGAACATTCCCCAGGTCCCTTTACCTAGGGTCTCGGATCCCTCTCCTGCTCCTAGTCCCTGGGGTCTTGGTCCCCTCTCCTGCTCCCAGTCCCTCGGGTCTCAGAACATTCTCCTGATCCCTTTCCCTAGGGTCTCGGACCCCTCTTCTGCTCGCAGTCCCAGGGGTCTCGGGTCACTCACCTGCTCTCAGTCCCTGGGGTCCTTGACCACTCTCCTGCGCCCCGCCACTGGTTCTCGGAGCCCTCTCCTCCTCCCGGTCCCTGGGGTCTCGGACCCCTCTGCTGCTCCCTGTCCCTGGGGTCTTGGACACCCCTCCTGTTCCCAATCCTTGGGGTCTCAGAACCCTAACCTGCTCCCAGTCCCTGGGGTCTCAGACCACTCTCCTGCTCCCAGTCCTTGGGGTCTCAGATTCCTCTCCTGCTCCAAGTCCCTGGGGTCTCGGACCCCTCTCCTGCAACCAATCCTTGGGGTCTCAGAAACCTAACCTGCTCCCAGTCCCTGGGGTCTCAGACCACTCTCCTGCTCCCAGTCCTTGGGATCTCGGACACCTCTCTTGCTACTATTCCCTGGGGTCTCAGAACCCTCTCCTGCTCCAAGTCCCTGTGGTCTAGGTCCTCTCTCCTGTTGCCAGTCCATGTTGTCTCGGGCCTCTCTCCTGCTTACAGTATCTAGGGTCTCGGACCCCTATCCTTCTCCAAATCCCTGGGGTCTCGGACTCTTATCCTGTTCCCACTCCCTGGGTTTTCGGATCCCTCTCCTGCCCCTAGTCCTTGGGGTCTCAGACACCTATCGTGCACCCAGTCCCTGGAGTCTTGGACCACTCTCCTGCTCCCAGTCCTTGGGGTCTCAGACCCCGATCCTACTCCCAGTCCCTGGGGTCTCAGAGTCCTCTCCTGCTCCCAGTCCTTGGGGTCTCGGACAGCTCTCCTACACCCAGTCCCTGGGGTTTCAGACTCCTCTCCTGCTCCCAGTCCCTGGGGTCTCGGACACCTCACCGGCTCCCAGCCCCTGAGGTGTCAGACCGATCTCCTGCTCCCAGTCCCTGGTGTCTCGGGCCAATCCTCTTGTGCCAGTCCCTGGGGTCTCAGAGCCTTCTCCTGCTCCCAGTCCCCGGGTCTCAGACTCCTCTACTGCTCCCAGTCCCCGCTCAGATCCCACTCCAGCTCCCGGTCCCTGGGGTCTCAGACGCCCCCTCCTGCACTCAATCCCTTGGGTCTCAGAACTTTCTCTTGCTCCCAGTCCCTGGGGTTTCAGGTCCCTCTCCTGCTCCCAGTCACCGGGTCTCAGACACTTCTCCTGTTCCCAGTCTCTGGGGACTTGAACCTCTCTCATGCCCCCAGTCCATTGGGTCTCAGAAACCTCTCCAGCCCCCAGTCCCTGTGGTCTCGGAAACGTCTCCTGCTCCCAGTTCCTGAGGGATCAGACTCCTCTCCTGCTCCCAGCCCCTGGTGTATCGGGCCCTTCTCCTGCTCCCAATCCCTGGGTCTCGGACTCCTCTACTGCGCCCAGTCCCCGTTCGGATCCCTCTCCTGTTCCCAGTCCCTGGGCTCTCGGACCCCTCTGCTGATACCAGTCTCTTGGGTCTCAGACCCGTCTTCTGCTCCCAGTCCCTGGGGTCTCAGATCCGTTTTCTGCTCCCCGTCTCAGGTGTCTTGGACCACTCTCTTGCTCTCAGTCTCCAGGTCTCGGAGCCCTCTGCTCCTCCTGATCCCTGGGGTCTCGGACCCTTGTCCTGCTCCCGGTCCCTGGGTTCTCGGATCCCTCTCCTGATCCCAGTCCCTGGGGTCACGGACCCCTCTCCTGCACCCAGTCCCTGGGTTCTCAGAACCCTCTCCTGCTGCCAGTCCTTGGGGTCTGAGAACCCTATCTTGCTCCCAGTCCCTGGGGTCTCGGGCCACTCTCCTGCTCCCAGTCCTTGGGGTCTCAGTCCCCGATCCTGCTCCCAGTCCCTGGGGTCTCAGACTCCTCTCCTGCTCCCAGTCCCTGGGGTCTCAGAACCCTCTCCTGCTACCAATCCCTGGGGTCTCAGAACCCTCTCCTGCTCCAAGTCCCTGGGGTCTCGGACACCTATCCTGCTCCCAGTCCGTGGCGTCTCGGACTACTCTTCTGCTGCTCGCCACCGGGTCTCGGACCCCTCTCCTGCTCCCAGTCCCTGAGGTCTCATACCCCTCTCCAACTCACAGTTCCTGGAGTCTCAGGCCCCTCTCCTGCTTCCAGTCACCGGGTCTCAGTCCACTCTCCTGCTCCCAGTCCCTGGGGTCTAGGTCCTCTCTCCTGTTGCGAGTTCCTCGTGTCTTGGGCCCCAATCCTGCTTCCAGTATCTGGGGTCTCGGACCTCTCTCCTGCTACCAGTCCCTGGGGTCTCACAAAGCTCTCCTTCTCCAAGTCCCTGGGGTCTCAGAACCCTCTCCTGCTCCCAGTCCCTGGGGTCTCGGAACCCTCTCCTGCTACCAGTTCCTGGGGTCTCGGACACCTATCCTGCTCCCAATCCTGGGGTATAGGTCTTCCCTCCTGCTCCCAGACCATGGGGTCTCAGACCCCTATCCTGCTCCCAGTCCCTGGGGTCTCAGACTCCTCTCCAGCCCCCAGTTCCTGGGGTCACGGACCCTTTCCTGCGCCCAGTCCCTGAGGTCTCAGACACCTCTCCTGCTCCCAGCCCCTGGTTTCTCGGGCCCTTCTCCTGCTCCCAGTCCCTGGGTCTCGGACCCCTCTCCTTCTCCCAATCCCTGGGGTCTCGGACCCTTGTCCTGCTCCCGGTCCCTGGGTTCTCAGATCCCTCTCCTGATACCTGTCCCTGGGGTCTCGCACACCTCTGCTGCTCCCAGTCCCTGGGGTCTCGGACCACTCTCCTGCTCCCAGTCCTTGGGGTTTCAGTCCCCTATACTGCTCCCACTCCCTGGGGTCTCAGACTCCTCTCCTGCTCCCAGTCCCTGGGGTCTCAGAACCCTGTCCTGCTACCAGTTCCTGGGGTCTCAGAACCCATTCCTGCGCCATGTCCCTGGGGTCTAGGACACCCATCCTTCTCACAGTCCGTGGCGTCTCGGACCCCGCTTCCGCTGCCCGTGACCGGGTCTCAGACTCTTCTCCTGCTCCCAGTCCCTGAGGCCTAAGACCCCTCTCCTGCTCACAGTTCCTGGTGTCCCAGGCCCCTCTCCTGCTTCCAGTCACCAGGTCTCAGACCACTCTCCTGCTCCCAGTCCCTGGTGTCTCAGAGCCTCTCCAGCTCCCAGTCCTTGGGCTCTCAGACCCCTATCCTGCTTCCAGTCCCTGGGGTCTCAGACCCATCTCCTGCTCCCAGTCCCTTGGGTCCCAGAACATTCCCCTTGTCCCTTTCCCTAGGGTCTCGGATCGCTCTTCTGCTTCCAGTCACTGGGATTCAGACACTTCTCGTGCTCCCAGTCCCTGGGGTCTCGGACCCTTCTCCTGCTCCCAGTCCCTGGGGTCTCAGAACCCTTTTCTGCTCCCCGTCCCAGGTTTCTTGGACCACTCTCCTGCTCTCAGTTTCCAGGTCTCGGAGCCCTCTGCTCCGTCCGGTCACTGGGGTCTCGGACACCTCGCCTGTTCCCAGTCCCTGGGGTCTCGGACCCCTCTCCTGCTCCTAGTCCTTGGGATCTGAGACCCCTAACCTGCTCCCAGTCCTTGGGGTCTCAGACTCATCTCGTGCACCCAGTCCCTGGGGTCTCGGAACCCTCTCCTGCTACCAGTCCCTGTGGTCTCAGAACCCACTCCTGCTCCAGGTTCCTTGGGTCTCGGACACCTATCCCGCTCCCAGTCCGTGGCGTCTCGGACCCCGCTTCTGCTGTCCGTGACCGTGTCTCGGACCCTTGTCCTGCTCCCAGTCACTGAGGTCTCAGACCCCTCTGCTGCTCACAGTTCCTGTTGTCGCAGGCCCCTCTCCTGCTTCCAGTCACCAGGTTTCAGACCACTCTCCTGCTCCCAGAACCTGGGGTCCAGGTCCTCTCTCCTGTTGCCAGTTCCTGGTGTCTCGGTCCCCTCTCCTGTTTCCAGTATCTGGGGTTTCGGACCCCTATGCTTCTCCCAGTCCCCGCGTCACAGGCACCCCTAATGCCCCCAGTCCCTGGGGTCTCAGAGCCACTCCAGCACCTAGTCCCTGGGGTCTCGGACAACCCTCCTGCTCCCAGTCCTTGGGCTCTCAGACCCCCATCCTGCTCCCAGTCTCTGTGTTCTCAGAACCATCTCCTGCTCCTAGTTCTAGGAGTCTCAGACCCCTATCCTGCTCCCAGACCCTGGGTCTTGGACCACAATCCTGTTCCCAGTCCTTGGGGTCACAGACCCCTATCCTGCTCCAAGTCCCTGGGGTGTTGGACACCTCTCCTGCTCCCAGTCCTTGGGGTCTCGGATCCTTGTCCTGCTCCCAGTCCCTGGGTCCTCGGATCCCTCTCCTGCTCCCAGTCCCTGGGGTGTAGGTCCTCTCTCCTGTTGCCAGTCCCTGGTGTCTCGGGCCCCTCTCCTGCTTCCAGTATCTTATTTCTCGGACCCCTATCCTTCTCCCCGTCCCCGGGTCTCAGGCCCCCCTACAGCTCCCAATCCCTGGGGTCTCGGAAACATCTCCTGCTCCCAGTCCCTGGGTCTCAGAACCCTCCAATGCTGCCAGTCCCTGGGGTCTTGGACCCTTCTCCTGCTCCCATTCCCTGGGTCTCGGACTCCTCTACTGCTCCCAGTCCCCGCTCGGATCCCTCTCCTGCTCCCAGTCTCTGGGGTATCAGACCCCTCTTCTGCTCCCAGTCTCTGGGGTCTCATGTAACTCTCCTGCTCCCGCTCCCAGGGTCCTCGGACAACCTCTCCTCTTCCCAATCCCTGGAGTCTCGGACCACTCACCTGCTCCCAGTTCCCACTCAGATCACACTCCTGCTCCCGGTCCCTGGGGTCTCAGACCCCCCCTCCTGCACTCAGTCCCTTGGGTCTCAGAACTTTCTCTTGCTCCCAGTCCCTGGGGTTTCAGGCCCCTCTCTTGCTCCCAGTCACCGGGTCTCAGACCCTTCTCCTGTTGCCAGTCCTTGGGGTCTCAGACTCCTCTTCCGCTGCCCGCAACCAGGTCTCGGATGCCTCTCCTGTTGCCAGTCGCTGGTCTCTCGAGGCCCTCCAGTATCTGGGGTCTCAGACATTTGTCCTTCTTCCAGTCCCCGAGTCTTGGACACATCTCCTGCTCCCAATCCCTGGGGTCTTAGACCCCTCTCCAGCTCCCAGACCCTGGGGTCTCGGACAGATCTCCTGCTCCCAGTTCCCACTCTGATCCCACTCCTGTTCCCGGTCCCTGGGGTCTCAGACACCCCCTCCTGCACCCAGTCCCTTGGGCCTCAGAACTTTCTCTTGCTCCCAGTCCCTGTGGTCTCAGACCACTCTCCTGTTCCCAGTCCTTGGGGTCTCAGTCCCCTATCATGCTCCCAGTCCCTGGGGTAACAGACTCCTCTCCTGCTCCCAGTCCTTGGGGTCTCAGAACCCTCTCCTGCTACCAGTCCCTGGGGTCTCAGAACCCACTCCTGCGCCATGTCCCTGGGGACTAGGACACCCATCCTTCTCCCAGTCCGTGGCGTCGCGGACCCCGCTTCCGCTGCCCGTGACCGGGTCTCGGACTCCTCTCCTGCTCCCAGTCCCTGAGGTCTAAGACCCCTCTCCTGCTCACAGTTCCTGGTGTCTCAGGCCCCTCTCCTGCTTCCAGTCACCAGGTCTCAGACCACTCTCCTGCTCCCAGTCCCTGGGGTCTAGGTCCTCTCTTCTGTTGCCAGTTCCTGGTGTCTCGGGCCCCTCTCCTGTTTCCAGTATCTGTGGTTTCGGACCCTTATCCTTCTCCCAGTCCCCGGCTCTCAGGCAGCCCTACTACTGCCAGTCCCTGGGGTCTCTGAGCCTCTCCAGGTCCCAGTCCCTGGGGTCTCAGACCCATCTCCTGCTCCCAGAACATTCCCCTGGTCCCTTTCCCTAGGGTCTCGGATCGCTCTTCTGCTGCCAGTCACCGGGTCTCAGACACTTCTCGTGCTCCCAGTCCCTGGGGTCTTGGACCCTTCTCCTCTTCCCAATCCCTGGAGTCTCGGACCTCTCAGCTGCTATCCGTCCCTGGGGTCTCAGATCTCTCTCCTGCTCCCAGTCCCTGGGTTCTCAGAACCCTCTCCTGCTGCCAGTCCTTGGGGTCTCAGACCTCTATCCTGCTCCCAGTCCCTGGGGTCTCGGACCACTCTCCTGCTCCCAGTCCCTGGGGTCTCGGACCACTCTCCTGCTCCCAGTCCTTGGGGTCTCAGTCCCCTATCCTGCTCCCAGTCCCTGGGGTCTCAGACTCCACTCCTGCTCCCAGTCCCTGAGGTCTCAGAACCCTCTCCTGCTACCAGTCCCTGGGGTCTCGGACACCCATCCTGCTCCCAGTTCATGGCGTCTCGGACCCTGCTTCCGCTACCCGTGACCGGGTCTCGGACTCCTCTCCTGCTCCCAGTCCCTGAGGACTCAGACCCCTCTCCTGCTCACAGTTCCTGGTGTCTCAGGCCCCCCTCCTGCTTCCAGTCACCAGGTCTCAGACCACTCTCCTGCTCCCAGTCCCTGGGGTCTAGGTCCTCTCTTCTGTTGCCAGTTCCTGGTGTCTCGGGCCACTCTACTGTTTCCAGTATCTGTGGTTTCTGACCCCTCTCCTTCTCCCAGTTCCCGGCTCTCACGCACCCCTACTGCTCCCAGTCCCTGGGGTCTCAGAGCCTCCCCAGCTCCCAGTCCCTGGGGTCTCGGACAACCCTCCTGCTCCCAGTCCTTGGGCTCTCAGACCCCTATCCTGCTCCCAGTCCCTGGGGTCTCAGACCCCTCTCCTGCTCCCAGTCCCTTGGGTCCCAGAATATTCCCCTGGTCCCTTTCCCTAGGGTCTCGGATCGCTCTTCTGCTGCCAGTCACCGGGTCTCAGACCCTTCTCGTGCTCCCAGTCCCTGGGGTCTCGGACCCTTCTCCTCTTCCCAATCCCTGGAGTCTCGGACCACTCAGCTGCTCTCCGTCCCTGGGGTCTCAGATCTCTCTCCTGCTCCCAGTCCCTGGGGTCTCAGAACCCTTTTCTGCTCCCCGTCCCAGGTGTCTTGGACCACTCTCCTGCTCTCAGTTTCCAAGTCTCGGAGCCCTCTGCTCCAGCCGGTCACTGGGGTCTCGGACACCTCGCCTGCTCCCAGTCCCTGGGGTCTCGGACCTCTCCCCTGCTCCCAGTCCTTGGGGTCTCGGACCCCTCTCCTGCTACCAGTCACTGGGGTCTCATAAACCTCTCCTACTCCAAGTCCCTGGGGTCTCAGACCCCTCTCCTGCCCACAGTCCCTGGGATCTGAGACCCGTCTCCTGCTTCCAGTCACCAGGTATCGGACTCCTCTCCTGCTCCCAGTCCTGGGGTCTAGGTCCTCTCCCCTGCACCCAATCCTTGGGGTCTCAGACCCCTATCCTGCTCCCAGTCCCTGGGGTCTCAGACTCCTCTCCAGCCCCCAGTCCCTGTGGTCTTGGACCCCTCTCATGCTCCCAGTCCCTGAGGTCTCAGACCCCTCACCGGCTCCCAGCACCTGGTGTCTCGGGCCCTTCTCCTGCTCCCAGTCCCTGGGTCTTGGACTCCTCTACTGCTCCGAGTCCCCACTCGGATCCCTGTCCTGCTCCCAGTCCCTGGGGTCTCGGACACCTCTGCTGATTCCAGTCTCTTGGCTCTCAGACCCCTCTTCTGCTCCCAATCTCTGGGGTCTCGGTTAAGTCTCCTGCTCCCACTCCCAGGGGTCTCGGACAACCTCTCCTCATCCCAATCCCTGGAGTCTTGGACCACTCACCTGCTCTCCATCCCTGGGGTCTCAGATCTCTCTCCAGTTCTCAGTCCCTGGGGTCCCGGAGCCCTCTCCTGCTCCCGGTCCCCAGGTCTCAGACCATTCTCCTGCTCCCAGTCCCCGCGTCTCGGAGCCCTCTGCTTCTCCCGGTCACTTGGGTCTCAGACACCTCTCCTGCTCCCAGTCCCTGGGTTCTCGGATCACTCTCCTTCTCCCAATCCCTGGGGTCTCGGACACTTGACCTACTCCCAGTCCCTGGGTTTTCGGATCCCTCTCTTGCTCCCAGTCCCTGTGGTCTCAGACCCCTCTCATGCTCCCAGTCCTTGGGGTCTCAGACCCCTATCCTGCTCCCAGTCCCTGGGGTCTCGGACCCCTCTCATGCTCCCAGTCCCTGGGTTCTCAGACCGCTTTCCTGCTCCCTGTCCCTGGTGTCTTCAACCACTCTCCTGCTCCCAGTCCTTGGGGTCTAGGTCCTCTCACCTGTTGCCAGTTCCTGGTGTCTCGCGCCCCTCTCCTGCTCCCAGTCTCTGGGGTCTCTGACCCCTCTCCTGCTCCCAGTCTCTGGGGTTTCGGGTAACTCTCCTGCTCCCACTCCCTGGGGACTTAGACCACTCCCCTGCTCCCAGTCCTTGGGGTCTCAGACCCCTATCCTCCTCCCAGTCCCTGGGGTCTCGGACCACTCTCCTGCTCCCAGTCCTTGGGGTCTCAGTCCCCTATCATGCTCCCAGTCCCTGGGGTAACAGACTCCTCTCCTGCTCCCAGTCCTTGGGGTCTCAGAACCCTCTCCTGCTACCAGTCCCTGGGGTCTCAGAATCCACTCCTGCGCCATGTCCCTGGGGACTAGGACACCCATCCTTCTCCCAGTCCGTGGCGTCGCGGACCCCGCTTCCGCTGCCCGTGACCGGGTCTCGGACTCCTCTCCTGCTCCCAGTCCCTGAGGTCTAAGACCCCTCTCCTGCTCACAGTTCCTGGTGTCTCAGGCCCCTCTCCTGCTTCCAGTCACCAGGTCTCAGACCACTCTCCTGCTCCCAGTCCCTGGGGTCTAGGTCCTCTCTTCTGTTGCCAGTTCCTGGTGTCTCGGGCCCCTCTCCTGTTTCCAGTATCTGTGGTTTCGGACCCTTATCCTTCTCCCAGTCCCCGGCTCTCAGGCAGCCCTACTACTGCCAGTCCCTGGGGTCTCTGAGCCTCTCCAGGTCCCAGTCCCTGGGGTCTCAGACCCATCTCCTGCTCCCAGAACATTCCCCTGGTCCCTTTCCCTAGGGTCTCGGATCGCTCTTCTGCTGCCAGTCACCGGGTCTCAGACACTTCTCGTGCTCCCAGTCCCTGGGGTCTTGGACCCTTCTCCTCTTCCCAATCCCTGGAGTCTCGGACCTCTCAGCTGCTATCCGTCCCTGGGGTCTCAGATCTCTCTCCTGCTCCCAGTCCCTGGGTTCTCAGAACCCTCTCCTGCTGCCAGTCCTTGGGGTCTCAGACCTCTATCCTGCTCACAGTCCCTGGGGTCTCGGACCACTCTCCTGCTCCCAGTCCTTGGGGTCTCAGTCCCCTATCCTGCTCCCAGTCCCTGGGGTCTCAGACTCCACTCCTGCTCCCAGTCCCTGAGGTCTCAGAACCCTCTCCTGCTACCAGTCCCTGGGGTCTCAGAACCCACTCCTGCACCAAGTCCCTGGGGTCTCGGACACCCATCCTGCTCCCAGTTCATGGCGTCTCGGACCCTGCTTCCGCTACCCGTGACCGGGTCTCGGACTCCTCTCCTGCTCCCAGTCCCTGAGGACTCAGACCCCTCTCCTGCTCACAGTTCCTGGTGTCTCAGGCCCCCCTCCTGCTTCCAGTCACCAGGTCTCAGACCACTCTCCTGCTCCCAGTCCCTGGGGTCTAGGTCCTCTCTTCTGTTGCCAGTTCCTGGTGTCTCGGGCCACTCTACTGTTTCCAGTATCTGTGGTTTCTGACCCCTCTCCTTCTCCCAGTCCCCGGCTCTCACGCACCCCTACTGCTCCCAGTCCCTGGGGTCTCAGAGCCTCCCCAGCTCCCAGTCCCTGGGGTCTCGGACAACCCTCCTGCTCCCAGTCCTTGGGCTCTCAGACCCCTATCCTGCTCCCAGTCCCTGGGGTCTCAGACCCCTCTCCTGCTCCCAGTCCCTTGGGTCCCAGAATATTCCCCTGGTCCCTTTCCCTAGGATCTCGGATCGCTCTTCTGCTGCCAGTCACCGGGTCTCAGACCCTTCTCGTGCTCCCAGTCCATGGGGTCTCGGACCCTTCTCCTCTTCCCAATCCCTGGAGTCTCGGACCACTCAGCTGCTCTCCGTCCCTGGGGTCTCAGATCTCTCTCCTGCTCCCAGTCCCTGGGGTCTCAGAACCCTTTTCTGCTCCCCGTCCCAGGTGTCTTGGACCACTCTCCTGCTCTCAGTTTCCAAGTCTCGGAGCCCTCTGCTCCAGCCGGTCACTGGGGTCTCGGACACCTCGCCTGCTCCCAGTCCCTGGGGTCTCGGACCCCTCTCCTGCTCCCAGTCCTTGGGATCTGAGACCCTTATCCTGCTCCCAGTCCCTGGGGTTTCAGACTCATCTCCTGCTCCCAGTCCCTGGGGTCTCGGAACCCTCTCCTGCTACCAGTTCCTGGGGTCTCGGACACCTAGCCTGCTCCCAGTCCTGGGGTATAGGTCTTCCCTCCTGCTCCCAGACCATTGGGTCTCAGACCCCTATCCTGCTCCCAGTCCCTGGGGTCTCAGACTCCTCTCCAGCCCCAGTTCCTGGGGTCACGGACCCTTTCCTGTGCCCAGTCCCTGAGGTCTCAGACACCTCTCCTGCTCCCAATCCCTGGGGTCTCGGACCCTGTCTGCTCCCGGTCCCTGAGTTCTCGGATCCCTCTCCTGATACCTGTCCCTGGGGTCTCGCACACCTCTGCTGCTCCCAGTCCTTGGGGTCACAGACCCCTATCCTGCACTCAGTCCCTGGGGTCTCGGACCACTCTCCTGCTCCCAGTCCTTGGGGTCTCAGTCCCCTATCATGCTCCCAGTCCCTGGGGTAACAGACTCCTCTCCTGCTCCCAGTCCTTGGGGTCTCAGACCCCTATCCTTCTCCCAGTCCCTGGGGTCTCGGACCACTCTCCTGCTCCCAGTCCTTGGGGTCTCAGTCCCCTATCCTGTTCCAAGTCCCTGGGGTCTCAGACTCCTCTCCTGCTCCCAGTCCCTGGGGTCTCAGAACCCTCTCCTGCTACCAGTCCCTGCGGTCTCAGAACCCACTCCTGCGCCATGTCCCTGGGGACGAGGACACCCATCCTTCTCCCAGTCCGTGGCGTCGTGGACCCCACTTCCGCTGTCCATGACCGGGTCTCGGACTCCTCTCCTGCTCCCAGTCCCTGAGGTCTAAGACCCCTCTCCTGCTCACAGTTCCTGGTGTCTCAGGCCCCTCTCCTGCTTTCAGTCATCAGGTCTCAGACCACTCTCCTGCTCCCAGTCCCTGGGGTCTAGGTCCTCTCTTCTGTTGCCAGTTCCTGGTGTCTTGGGCCCCTCTCCTGTTTCCAGTATCTGTGGTTTCGGACCCCTATCCTTCTCCCAGTCCCCCGGCTCTCAGGCACCCCTACTACTCCCAGTCCCTGGGGTCTCAGAGCCTCTCCAGCTCCCAGTCCCTGGGGTCTCGGACAACCCTCCTGCTCCCAGTCCTTGGGCTCTCAGACCCCTATCCTGCTCCCAGTCCCTGGGGTCTCAGACCCATCTCCTGCTCCCAGTCCCTTGGGTCCCAGAACATTCCCCTGGTCCCTTTCCCTAGGGTCTCGGATCGCTCATCTGCTGCCAGTCACCGGGTCTCAGACACTTCTCGTGCTCCCAGTCCCTGGGGTCTTGGACCGTTCTCCTCTTCCCAATCCCTGGAGTCTCGGACCACTCAGCTGCTCTCCGTCCCTGGGGTCTCAGATCTCTCTCCTGCTCCCAGTCCCTGGGGTCTCAGAACCTTTTTCTGCTCCCCATCCCAGGTGTCTTGGACCACTCTCCTGCTCTCAGTTTCCAGGTCTCGGAGCCCTCTGCTCCGGCCGGTCACTGGGGTCTCGCACATCTCACCTGCTCCCAGTCCCTGGGGTCTCGGACCCCTCTCCTGCTCCGAGTCCTTGGGATCTGAGACCCCTATCCTTCTCCCAGTCCCTGGGGTCTCAGACTCATCTCCTGCACCCAGACCCTGGGGTCTCGGAACTCTCTCCTGCTACCAGTCCCTGTGGTCTCAGAACCCACTCCTGCTCCAGGTCCCTGGGGTCTTGGACCCCTCTCCTGCTCCGATTCCTTGGGATCTGAGACCCCTATCCTGCTCCCAGTCCCTGGGGTCTCAGACTCATCTCCTGCACCCAGTCCCTGGGGTCTCGGAACTCTCTCCTGCTACCAGACCCTGTGGTCTCAGAACCCACTCCTGCTCCAGGTCCCTGGGGTCTTTGACCCCTCTCCTGCTCCCAGTCCTTGGGATCTGAGACCCCTATCCTGCTCCCAGTCCCTGGGGTTTCAGACTCATCTCCTGCTCCCAGTCCCTGGGGTCTCGGAACCCTCTCCTGCTACCAGTTCCTGGGGTCTCGGACACCTATCCTGCTCCCAATCCTGGGGTATAGGTCTTCCCTCCTGCTCCCAGACCATGGGGTCTCAGACCCCTATCCTGCTCCCAGTCCCTGGGGTCTCAGACTCCTCTCCAGCCCCCAGTTCCTGGGGTCACGGACCCTTTCCTGCGCCCAGTCCCTGAGGTCTCAGACACCTCTCCTGCTCCCAGCCCCTGGTTTCTCGGGCCCTTCTCCTGCTCCCAGTCCCTGGGTCTCGGACCCCTCTCCTTCTCCCAATCCCTGGGGTCTCGGACCCTTGTCCTGCTCCCGGTCCCTGGGTTCTCAGATCCCTCTCCTGATACCTGTCCCTGGGGTCTCGCACACCTCTGCTGCTCCCAGTCCCTGGGGTCTCGGACCACTCTCCTGCTCCCAGTCCTTGGGGTTTCAGTCCCCTATACTGCTCCCAGTCCCTGGGGTCTCAGACTCCTCTCCTGCTCCCAGTCCCTGGGGTTTCAGTCCCCTGTCCTGCTACCAGTCCCTGGGGTCTCAGAACCCACTCCTGCGCCATGTCCCTGGGGTCTAGGACACCCATCCTTCTCCCAGTCCGTGGCGTCTCGGACCCCGCTTCCGCTGCCCGTGACCGGGTCTCAGACTCTTCTCCTGCTCCCAGTCCCTGAGGCCTAAGACCCCTCTCCTGCTCACAGTTCCTGGTGTCTCAGGCCCCTCTCCTGCTTCCAGTCACCAGGTCTCAGACCCCTCTCCTGCTCACAGTTCCTGGTGTCTCAGGCCCCTCTCCTGCTTCCAGTCACCAGGTCTCAGACCACTCTCCTGCTCCCAGTCCCTGGGGTCTAGGTCCTCCCTTCTGTTGCCAGTTCCTGGTGCCTCATGCCCTTCTCCTGTTTCCAGTATCTGTGGTTTCGGACCCCTATCCTTCTCCCATTCCCCGGCTCTCAGGCACCCCTACTGCTCCCAGTCCCTGGGGTCTCAGAGCCTCTCCAGCTCCCAGTCCCTGGGGTCTCGGACAACCCTCCTGCTCCCAGTCCTTGGGCTCTCAGACCCCTATCCTGCTCCCAGTCCCTGGGGTCTCAGACCCATCTCCTGCTCCCAGTCCCTTGGGTCCCAGAACATTCCCCTTGTCCCTTTCCCTAGGGTCTCGGATCGCTCTTCTGCTGCCAGTCACCGGGTCTCAGACCCTTCTCGTGCTCCCAGTCCCTGGGGTCTCGGACCCTTCTCCTGCTCCCAGTCCCTGGGGTCTCAGAACCCTTTTCTGCTCCCCGTCCCAGGTTTCTTGGACCACTCTCCTGCTCTCAGTTTCCAGGTCTCGGAGCCCTCTGCTCCGTCCGGTCACTGGGGTCTCGGACACCTCGCCTGCTCCCAGTCCCTGGGGTCTCAGACCCCTCTCCTGCTCCTAGTCCTTGGGATCTGAGACCCCTATCCTGCTCCCAGTCCTTGGGGTCTCAGACTCATCTCGTGCACCCAGTCCCTGGGGTCTCGGAACCCTCTCCTGCTACCAGTCCCTGTGGTCTCAGAACCCACTCCTGCTCCAGGTCCCTTAGGTCTCGGACACCTATCCCGCTCCCAGTCCGTGGCGTCTCGGACCCCGCTTCTGCTGTCCGTGACCGTGTCTCGGACCCTTGTCCTGCTCCCAGTCACTGAGGTCTCAGACCCCTCTGCTGCTCACAGTTCCTGTTGTCGCAGGCCCCTCTCCTGCTTCCAGTCACCAGGTTTCAGACCACTCTCCTGCTCCCAGAACCTGGGGTCCAGGTCCTCTCTCCTGTTGCCAGTTCCTGGTGTCTCGGTCCCCTCTCCTGTTTCCAGTATCTGGGGTTTCGGACCCCTATGCTTCTCCCAGTCCCCGCGTCACAGGCACCCCTAATGCTCCCAGTCCCTGGGGTCTCAGAGCCACTCCAGCACCTAGTCCCTGGGGTCTCGGACAACCCTCCTGCTCCCAGTCCTTGGGCTCTCAGACCCCCATCCTGCTCCCAGTCTCTGCGTTCTCAGAACCATCTCCTGCTCCTAGTTCTTGGAGTCTCAGACCCCTATCCTGCTCCCAGACCCTGGGTCTTGGACCACACTCCTGCTCCCAGTCCTTGGGGTCACAGACCCCTATCCTGCTCCAAGTCCCTGGGGTGTTGGACACCTCTCCTGCTCCCAGTCCTTGGGGTCTCGGATCCTTGTCCTGCTCCCAGTCCCTGGGTCCTCGGATCCCTCTCCTGCTCCCAGTCCCTGGGGTGTAGGTCCTCTCTCCTGTTGCCAGTCCCTGGTGTCTCGGGCCCCTCTCCTGCTTCCAGTATCTTATTTCTCGGACCCCTATCCTTCTCCCCGTCCCCGGGTCTCAGGCCCCCCTACAGCTCCAATCCCTGGGGTCTCGGAAACATCTCCTGCTCCCAGTCCCTGGGTCTCAGAACCCTCCAATGCTGCCAGTCCCTGGGGTCTTGGACCCTTCTCCTGCTCCCATTCCCTGGGTCTCGGACTCCCCTACTGCTCCCAGTCCCCGCTCGGATCCCTCTCCTGCTCCCAGTCTCTGGGGTATCAGACCCCTCTTCTGCTCCCAGTCTCTGGGGTCTCATGTAACTCTCCTGTTCCCGCTCCCAGGGTCCTCGGACAACCTCTCCTCTTCCCAATCCCTGGAGTCTCGGACCACTCACCTGCTCCCAGTTCCCGCTCGGATCACACTCCTGCTCCCGGTCCCTGGGGTCTCAGACCCCCCCTCCTGCACTCAGTCCCTTGGGTCTCAGAACTTTCTCTTGCTCCCAGTCCCTGGGGTTTCAGGCCTCTCTCTTGCTCCCAGTCACCGGGTCTCAGACCCTTCTCCTGTTGCCAGTCCTTGGGGTCTCAGACTCCTCTTCCGCTGCCCGCAACCAGGTCTCGGATGCCTCTCCTGTTGCCAGTCGCTGGTCTCTCGAGGCCCTCCAGTATCTGGGGTCTCGGACATTTGTCCTTCTCCCAGTCCCCGAGTCTTGGACACATCTCCTGCTCCCAATCCCTGGGGTCTTAGACCCCTCTCCAGCTCCCAGACCCTGGGGTCTCGGACAGATCTCCTGCTCCCAGTTCCCACTCTGATCCCACTCCTGCTCCTGGTCCCTGGGGTCTCAGACACCCCCTCCTGCACTCTGTCCCTTGGGCCTCAGAACTTTCCTTCTCTTGCTCCCAGTCCCTGGGGTTTCAGGCCCCTCTCATGCTCCCAGTCACCGGGTCTCAGACCATTCTCCTGTTCCCAGTCTCTGGGGACTTGAACCTCTCTCATGCCCCTAGTCCCTGGGGTTTAAGAAACCTCTCCCGCTCCAAATCCCTGGGCACTCGGACCTCTCCCCTGCTCCCAGTCCTTGGGGTCTCGGACCCCTCTCCTGCTACCAGTCACTGGGGTCTCATAAACCTCTCCTACTCCAAGTCCCTGGGGTCTCAGACCCCTCTCCTGCCCACAGTCCCTGGGATCTGAGACCCCTCTCCTGCTTCCAGTCACCGGGTCTCGGACTCCTCTCCTGCTCCCAGTCCTGGGGTCTAGGTCCTCTCCCCTGCACCCAATCCTTGGGGTCTCAGTCCCCTATCCTGCTCCCAGTCCCTGGGGTCTCAGACTCCTCTCCAGCCCCCAGTCCCTGTGGTCTTGGACCCCTCTCATGCTCCCAGTCCCTGAGGTCTCAGACCCCTCACCGGCTCCCAGTACCTGGTGTCTCGGGCCCTTCTCCTGCTCCCAGTCCCTGGGTCTTGGACTCCTCTACTGCTCCGAGTCCCCACTCGGATCCCTGTCCTGCTCCCAGTCCCTGGGGTCTCGGACACCTCTGCTGATTCCAGTCTCTTGGTTCTCAGACCCCTCTTCTGCTCCCAATCTCTGGGGTCTCGGTTAACTCTCCTGCTCCCGCTCCCAGGGGTCTCGGACAACCTCTCCTCATCCCAATCCCTGGAGTCTTGGACCACTCACCTGCTCTCCATCCCTGGGGTCTCAGATCTCTCTCCAGTTCTCAGTCCCTGGGGTCCCGGAGCCCTCTCCTGCTCCCGGTCCCCAGGTCTCAGACCATTCTCCTGCTCCCAGTCCCCGCGTCTCGGAGCCCTCTGCTCCTCCTGGTCACTTGGGTCTCAGACACCTCTCCTGCTCCCAGTCCCTGGGTTCTCAGATCACTCTCCTTCTCCCAATCCCTGGGGTCTCAGAAACTTGACCTACTCCCAGTCCCTGGGTTTTCGGATCCCTCTCTTGCTCCCAGTCCCTGTGGTCTCAGACCCCTCTCATGCTCCCAGTCCTTGGGGTCTCAGACCCCTATCCTGCTCCCAGTCCCTGGGGTCTCGGACCCCTCTCATGCTCCCAGTCCCTGGGTTCTCAGACCGCTTTCCTGCTCCCTGTCCCTGGTGTCTTCAACCACTCTCCTGCTCCCAGTCCTTGGGGTCTAGGTCCTCTCACCTGTTGCCAGTTCCTGGTGTCTCGCGCCCCTCTCCTGCTCCCAGTCTCTGGGGTCTCTGACCCCTCTCCTGCTCCCAGTCTCTGGGGTTTCGGGTAACTCTCCTGCTCCCAATCCCTGGGGACTTAGACCACTCCCCTGCTCCCAGTCCTTGGGGTCTCAGACCCCTCTCCTGTTACCAGTCCCTGGGGTCTCAGAACCCACTCCTGCTCCTGTTCCCTGGGTCTCGGACCCCTCTCCTGCTGCCAGTCCCAGGGTCTCAGACCCCACTCCTGCTCCCAGTCCCTGGGGTCTTGAGTAATTCACCTGCTCCCAGTCCCTGGGGTCTCTAACTCCTCTCCTGCTCCCAGTCCATGGCGTCTCACACCCCGCTCCTGCACCCAGTTCCCACATCTCGGACCGCTCCCCGGCTCCCAGTCACCGAGTCTCAGACCCTTCTCCTGCTCCCAGTCCCTTGGGTCTCGGACACCTCTCCTGTTCCCAGTCCCTGGGGACTCGAACCACTCTCGTGCCCCGAGTCGCTGGGGTCTCAGATCCCTCTCCAGTTCTCAGTCCCTGGGGTCTCGGACCCCTCTACTGCTCCCAGTCCCTGGGGACACCGGACCACTCCCCTGCTCCCAGTCCTTGGTGTCTCGGAATCCTTTCCAGCTCCCTGTACCTCGGGTCTCAGAACATTCTCCTGGTTCCTTTCCCTAGGGACTCGGACCACTCACCTGCTCCCAGTCCCTGGGGTCTCGGAGCTCTCTCCTGCTCCCAGACCCTTGGGTCTCAGACCCCTTTCCTGCTCCCCGTCCCGGGTGTCTTGGACCACTCTTCCGCTCCTGGTCCCCAGGGTCTCGGACATTCCTCCTGCTCCCTGCCCCTAGGGTCTTTGACCCCTCTCCTGCTCCCAATCCTTGGGGTCTCAGACCCCTATCCTGCTCCCAGTCCTTGGGGTCTCAGAACCCTAACCTGCTCCCAGTCCCTGGGGTCTCAGACCCCTCTCCTGCTCCCAGGCTCTTGGGTCTCAGACCCCTCTCATGTTCCCAATCTGTGGGGTCTCGGACCCCCCTTCTGCTGCCTGCCACCGGGTCTTGGACCCCTCTCCTGCTCCCAGTCCCTGAGTTCTCAGACCCCTCTCCTGCTCACAGTCTCTGGGTTCTACGTCCTCTCTCCTGCTCCCAGTCCTTGGGGTCAAGGTCCTCTCTCCTGCTGCCAGTTCCTGGTGTCTTGGGCCCCTCTCCTGCTTCCAGTATCTGGGGTCTTGGACCCCTATCCTTCTCTCCATCTCCGGGTCTCAGGCCCCCCTACAGCTCCCAGTCCCTGGGGTTTTGGAACTCTCCCCTGCTGCCAGTACCTGGGGTCTCGGACACTTCTCCTGGTCCCAGTCCCTGGGTCTCTGACTCCTCTACTGCTCCCAGTCACCGCTCGGATCCCTGTCCTGCTCCCAGTCCCTGGGGTCTTGGACCCCTCTGCTGCTTCCAGTCTCTTGGGGTCTCAGACCCCTCTCCTGCTCCCAGTCTCTGGGGTCTCGTGTAACTATCCTGCTCCCGCTCCCTGGGCTCTCAGACCCCTCTCCTGCTCCAAGTCCCAGGGGTCTCGGACCCCTCTCCTCTTCCCAATCCCTGGAGTCTCGGACCAGTCACCTGCTCTCCATCCCTGGGGTCTCAGATCTCTCTCCAGTTCCCAGTCCCTGGGGTCTCGGAGCTCTCTCCTGCTCCCCGTCCCGTATGTCTTGGACCACTCTCCTGCTCCTGGTCCCCCGGGGTCTCGGACCCTCCTCCTGCTCCCTGCCCCTAGGGTCTTTGACACCTCTCCTGCTCTCAGTCCTTGGGGTCTCAGACCCCTATCCTGCTCCCAGTCCTTGGGGTCTCAGAACCCTAACCTGCTCCCAGTCCCTGGGGTCTCAGACCACTCTCCTTCTCCCCAGTCCTTGGGGTCTCAGACTCCTCTCCTGCTCCCAGTCCCTGGGGTCTTGGACCCCTGTCCGGCTCCCAGTTCTTGGGATCTCGGACAACTCTCCTGCTGCTAGTCCCTGGGGTCTCAGAACCCTCTCCTGCTCCAAGTCCCTGGGGTCTCGGACACCTATCCTGCTCCCAGTCTCCTGGGTCTCTGACCCCTCTCCTGCTCCCAGTCTCTGGGGTTTCGGGTAACTCTCCTGCTCCCGCTCCCTGGGGACTCAGAACACTCCCCTGCTCCCAGTCCTTGGGGTCTCAGACCCCTCTCCTGCTACCAGTCCCTGGGGTCTCAGAACCCTCTCCTGCTCCTGTTCCCTGGGTCTCGTACCCCTCTCCTGCTGCCAGTCCCAGGGTCTCAGACCCCTCTCCTGCTCCCAGTCCCTGGGGTCTTGAGTAACTCACCTGCTCCCAGTCCCTGGGGTCTCTAACTCCTCTCCTGCTCCTGGTCCCTGGCGTCTCACACCCCGCTCCTGCACCCAGTTCCCACATCTCGGACCCATCCCCGGCTCCCAGTCCCTGGGGTCTCAGGCCCCTCTCCTGCTCCCAGTCACCGGGTCTCAGACCCTTCTCCTGCTCCCAGTCCCTTGGGTCTCGGACACCTCTCCTGTTCCCAGTCCCTGGGGACTCGAACCCCTTTCGTGTCCCCAGTCCCTGGGGTCTCAGATCCCTCTCCAGTTCCCAGTCCCTGGGGTCTTGGACCCCTCTCCTGCTCACAGCTCCTGGGGTCTTTGACCACTCTCCTGCTCCCTGCCATTGGGTCTTGGAGCCCTTTCCTCCTCCCGGCTCCTGGGGTCTCGGACCCCTCTGCAGCTCCCAGTCCCTGGGGTCTCGGACCCCCCTCCTGCTCCTGCGCCCCGGAGAATCAGACCCTTCACCTTCTCCCAATCCCTGTGGTCTCGAACCCTTGTACTGCTCCCACTACCTGGGTTTTCGGATCCCTCTCCTGCTCCGAGTCCCGCTGGTCTCAGACCCTTCTCCTGCACCCAGTCCCTGGGGTCTTAGGCCCCTCTTCTGTTCCCAGTACCTGTGTTCTCATTCACTTCTACTGCTCCCAGTCACTGGGGTCTCGGAGCACTCTCCTGCACCCAGTCCATGGGTCTCAGACCATTCTCCTGGTCCCAGTCACTGGGGTCTTGGACTCCTCTCCTGCTCCCAGTCCCTGAGGTCTCAGAACCTTTAACTGCTCCCTGCCTTGGGGTTTCAGGCCCCTCTCCTGCTCCCAGTGATTGGGTCTCAGACCCTTCTCCTGCTCCTAGTCCCTGGGGTCTCGGACACCTCTCCTGATCCCAGTCCTTGGGGTCTCGGACCCCTCTCCTGCTCCCAGTCCCTGAGGTCTCGTTTCCCTCTCCTGTTCCCAGTCCTTGGGGTCTCAGACCCCTTTCCAGCTCCCAGTCCCTCGGGTCTCAGAACATTCTCCTGGTTCCTTTCCCTAGGGTCTTGGACCACTCACCTGCTCTCAGTCCATGGGGATTCAGATCCCTCTCCAGTTCCCCATCCCTGGTGTCTCAGACACCTCTCCTGCTGCCAGTCCCCGGGTCTCAGACCACTCTCCTGCTCCCAGTCCCTAGATTCTCAGTCCCCTCTCCTGCTTCCAGTCCCTGGGGTCTCGGACCTCTCTCGTTTCCAATCTCTTGTGTCTCGAACTGCTCTCCTGCTCCCAGTCACCGGGCCTTGGACCCCTCTCCTGCTCCCAGTCCCTGGGGTCTCAGACCTCTTTCGTGCTCTCACCCCCATAGTCACACACACCTATTGGTACAAATGGTTTCGAAGCAGAGCTGTGCCTGGACATGCCGATGGAGTTGACAGCATAGACTCTCATCTCATAGACAACACCCTCAATCATTCGCTTGGCCTCATATGTTGTCTCCTTCCAGAGGTCAAAGTTCAACCTCATCCACCGATAACTCTTCTTCTTCTTCCTTTCCAGAACATAACCTGTGAAACCCGGAGAGAGAGAGAGTGAGATAGGGACAGTGCAAGAGAGGGGAGAGATGGAGAGAGAGAATGAGAGAGACAGAGGGACAGGGACAGAGACAGGTAGTGGACAGACGGAGACAGAGAGAGAGAGAGAGGGAGAATGGGAAAGAGAGAGAGAGATGGAGAGAGAGAGATGGGGAGAGAGAGAGAGAGACGGAGAGAGAGAGAGAGACGGGGAGAGAAAGAAAGATGGGGAGACAGAGAGAGACGGGGAGAGAAAGAAAGATGGAGAAAGAGAGAGTGACGGGGAGAGAGAGAGTGAAAGGGAGAGAGAGAGTGACGGGGAGTGAGAGACGGGGAGTGAGAGTGAGAGTGACAGAAAGAGAGAGAGAGTGAGAGAGACGGGGAGAGAGTGAGAGAGACAGGGAGAGAGAGAGAGACAAGGAGGAAGACAGTGAGATGGGGAGAGAGAGGGGGAGATAGAGAGAGACGGGGAGAGAGAGTGAGACGGGGAGAGAGAGAGAGAGGGGAGAGAGAGAAATATGGGGAGAGAGAGAGTGACGGGGAGATAGAGAGTGACAGGGAGAGAGAAAGTGACGGTGAGAGAGAGACGGGGAGTGAGATTCGGGGAGTGAGAGAGAGAGACAGGGAGAGAGAGAGAGAGACGGGGAGAGAGTGAGAGAGATGGGGAGAGATTGAGAGAGACGGGGAGAGAGTGAGAGAGACGGGGAGAGAGAGACAGAGGCGGGGAGAGAGACGGGGAGTGAGAGAAAGAGACGGGGAGAGAGAGACGGTTAGAGAGAGAGAGACGGGGAGAGAAAGTGAGATGGGGAGAGAGAGAGAGACGGGGAGATAGAGAGAGACGGGGAGAGAGAGAGAGACGGGAAGATAGAGAGAGACGGGGAGAGATAGACGGGGAGAGAGAGGGAGACGGGGAGAGAGAGAAAGACGGGGGAGAGACAGAGAGACGGGGAGATAGAGAGAGACGGGGAGAGAGAGAGAGAGAGGGATAGAGAGAGAGAGATGGGGAGAGAGAGAGAGAGACGGGGAGAGAGACGGGGAGAGAGAGACGGTGAGAGAGAGAGAGATGGACAAGGAGAAAGACAAAGAGAGGGGGAGAGATACAGGGAATATAGAGAGAGACAGGGAGAGAGAGAGAGAGAGATGGGGAGAGAGAGAGAGAGGGGGAGAGAGAGAAACGGCGAGAGAGAGATAGACGGGGAGAGAGAGAGAGATGGGGAGATAGAGAGAGACGGGGAGAGAGAGGGGGACTGGGAGAGAGAGAGAGAATGGGAGAGAGAGAGAGACAAGGAGAAAGACAGAGAGATGGGGAGATAGAGAGAGACGGGGAGAGAGAGTGAGATGGGGAGAGAGAGAGAGAGGGGAGAGAGAGAAATATGGGGAGAGAGAGAGTGACGAGGAGAGAGAAAGTGATGGTGAGTGAGAGACGGGGAGTGAGAGACGGGGAGTGAGATTCGGGGAGTGAGAGAGAGAGACAGGGAGAGAGAGAGAGAGACGGGGAGAGAGAGAGAGAGACGGGGAGAGAGTGAGAGAGACGGGGAGACAGTGAGAGAGACGGGGAGAGAGAGAGAGACGGGGAGAGAGAGAGAGGCGGGGAGAGAGATGGGGAGTGAGAGACAGAGACGGGGAGAGAGAGAGAGAGACAGGGAGAGAGAGAGAGACAGGAAGATAGAGAGAGACGGGGAGAGATAGACAGGGAGAGAGAGGGAGACGGGGAGAGAGAGAGACGGGGGAGAGAGAGAGAGACGGGGAGTGAGATTCGGGGAGTGAGAGAGAGAGACAGGGAGAGAGAGAGAGAGACGGGGAAAGAAAGAGAGAGACGGGGAGAAAGTGAGAGAGAGAGACGGGGAGAGAGAGAGACAGGGAGAGAGAGAGCGACGGGGAGAGAGACGGGGAGCGAGAGAGAGAGACGGGGAGAGAGAGAGAGAGAGACAGACAAGAAGAAGAACAGAGAGACGGGGAGAGAGACGGGGAGATAGAGAGAGATGGGGAGAGAGAGAGAGAGAGAGGGATAGAGAGAGAGAGATGGGGAGAGAGAGAGAGAGACGGGGAGAGAGAGAGAGACGGGGAAAGAGAGAGAGAGACGGGGAGAGAGACGGGGAGAGAGAGACGGTGAGAGAGAGAGAGATGGACAAGGAGAAAGACATGAGAGAGGGGGAGAGAGACGGGGAATATAGAGAGAGACAGGGAGAGAGAGAGAAATGGGGAGAGAGAGAGAGA
This sequence comes from Isurus oxyrinchus, assembly GCA_026770705.1. NCBI lineage: Eukaryota > Metazoa > Chordata > Chondrichthyes > Lamniformes > Lamnidae > Isurus > Isurus oxyrinchus. The sequence continues at coordinate 2,273,908 of JANJGN010000080.1, forward strand.
CGGGGAGAGAGAGAGACGGGGAGAGAGAGATAGACAGGGCGAGAGAGAGAGAGACGGGGAGAGAGAGAGAGAAGGGGAGAGAGAGAGAGACAAGGAGAAAGACAGAGAGATGGGGAGAGAGACGTGGACATAGAGTGAGACGGGGAGAGAGAGAGAGAGACCGGGAGTAAGAGACGGGGAGTGAGAGAGAGAGACGGGGACAGAGAGAGAGAGCGATGGGGAGAGAGAGAGACAGGGAGAGAGAGAGAGACAGGGAGAGAGAGAGAGAGACGGGGAGAGAGAGAGAGAGACGCGGAGAGAAAGAGAGTGAGGCAGGGAGAGAGACAGGGAGCGAGAGAGACAGATGGGGAGAGAGAGACGGGGAGAGAGAGAGAGAGACAGACAAGTAGAAGAACAGAGAGACAGGGAGAGAGACGGGGTGATAGAGAGAGACGGGGAGAGAGAGAGAGAGAGGGATAGAGAGAGAGAGATGGGGAGAGAGAGAAGGACAGGGAGAGAGAGAGAGACAGGGAGATAGAGGGAGACGGGGAGTGAGAGATTGACGGGGAGAGTGAGAGAGACGGGGTGAGAGTGAGAGAGAAGGGAAGAGAGAGAGAGAGATGGGGAGAGAGAGGGAGACGGGGATTGAGAGAGAGAGACGGGAGAGAGTGAGAGAGACGGGGAGAGTGTGAGAGAGACGGGGAGAGAGAGAGAGACGGGGAGCGAGAGAGACAGAGACAAGGAGAAAGACAGCGAGACGGGGAGAGACGGGGAGATAGAGAGAGACAGGGAGAGAGAGTGACACATGGAGAGAGAGAGAGACGGGGAGATAGAGAGAGACGGGGAGAGAGAGATAGACGGGGAGAGAGAGAGACGGGGAGAGAGAGAGACGGGGAGAGAGAGAGAGATGGGGAGAGAGAGAGACAAGCATAAAGACAGAGAGACGGGGAGATAGAGAGAGACGGGGAGAGAGAAAGAGATGGGGAGAGCGAGAGAGACGGGGAGAGAGAGAGAGACGGGAGGAGAGAGAGTGACGGGGAGAGAGAGAGTGACGGGGAGAGAGAGAGAGACGGGGAGAGAGAGACGGGGAGAGAGAGAGAGACGGGGAGAGAGAGCAACAGGGAGTGAGAGAAGAAGGGGAGAGAGAGAGACGGAGAGAGAGAGAGATGGAGAAGAGAGAGCAAGATGGGGAGAGAGACGGGGAGGGAGAGAGAGAAGGGAGAGAGATGCAGAGACAGGGAGAGAGTGAGAGAGATGGAGAGAGAGTGACAGAGACCGAGAGAGAGAGGGAGAGGGGGAGAGAGGGAGAGAGACGGGGAGAGAGACGGGGAGTGACAGAGAGAGACGGGGAGAGACAGACGGGGAGAGTGAGAGAGAGAGACAAGGAGAAAGACAGAGGCGGGGAGAGAGACGGGGAGATAGAGAGAGATGGAGAAAGAGAGAGAGACGGGGAGATAGAGAGAGATGGGGAGAGAGAGAGAGACGGGGATAGAGAGAGAGAGATGGGGAGAGAGAGAGAGAGACAGGGAGAGAGAGAGAGAGAGACGGGGAGAGAGAGAGAGACGGAGAGAGAGAGAGCGAGATGGAGTGAGAGACAGGAAGCGAGAGAGATAGACGGGGAGAGAGAGACGAGGAGAGAGAGAGAGAGAGGGACAAAGAGAAAGAGAGAGAGACAGGGGATACATGGGGAGAGAGAGAGGGAGACTAGGAGAAAGACAGAGAGACGGGGAGAGAGAGACGGAGAGATAGCGAGAGACGGGGAGAGAGAGTGAGAGACGGGGAGAGAGAGACGGGGAGAGAGAGAGAGATGGGGAGAGTGTGAGAGAGACGGGCAGAGAGAGCGAGATGGTGAGAGAGAGAGAGAGATGGGGAGAGAGTGAGACGGGGAGAGAGAGAGAGAGACGGGGAGAGAGAGAGGGGGAGAGAGAGAGAGAGACGGGGAGAGAGTGAGAGAGACGGGGAGAGTGTGAGAGAGATGGGGAGAGAGACGGCGAGCGAGAGAGAGAGAGATGGAGACAGCGAGAGAGAGAGACAAGGAGAATGACAGAGAGATGGGGAGATAGACAGAGACGGAGAGAGAATGAGACGGGGAGAGAGAGAGAGACGTGGAGATAGAGAGAAAAGGGGAGAGAGAGAAACGGGGAGAGAGAGAAGAAGGGGAGAGAGAGAGAGAGATGGGGAGAGAGAGAAACAAGGAGAAAGATAGAGAGACGGGAGATAGAGAGAGACGGGGAGAGAGAGTGATCCAGGAAGAGAGAGAGAGACGGGAATAGAGATGAGAGAGATGGGGGAGAGAGAGAGAGAGAGACGGGGAGAGAGAGAGAGAGACGGACAGAGAAGACGAGGAGCGAGAGAGAGAGACAGGGAGAGAGAGAGAGACACCGGGAGAGATTGAGAGAGACCGGGAGAGATTGAGAGAGACAGGGAGAGTGTGAGAGAGACGGGGAGAGAGAGAGCGAGATGGTGAGAGAGAGAGAGAGATGGGGAGAGTGTGAGAGAGATGGGGAGAGTGTGAGAGAGACGGGGAGAGAGAGAGAGAGACCGGGAGAGAGAGAGAGACAAGGAGAAAGACAGAGAGACGGGGAGATAGAGAGAGACGGGGAGAGAGAGAGAGAAGGGGAGAGAGAGAGAGACAAGGAGAAAGGCAGAGAGATGGGGAGAGAGACGGGGACATAGAGTGAGAAGGGGAGAGAGAGAGAGTGACGGGGAGAGAGAGAGTCGGTGAGTGAGAGACCGGGAGTAAGAATCCGGGAGTAAGAGACGGGGAGTGAGAGAGAGAGACGGGGACAGAGAGAGAGAGCGATGGGGAGAGAGAGAGACGGGGAGAGAGAGAGAGACAGGGAGAGAGAGAGAGAGACGGGGAGAGAGAGAGAGAGACGCGGAGAGAAAGAGAGTGAGGCAGGGAGAGAGACAGGGAGCGAGAGAGACAGATGGGGAGAGAGAGACGGGGAGAGAGGGAGAGAGACAGACAAGTAGAAGAACAGAGAGACAGGGAGAGAGACGGGGAGATAGAGAGAGAGACGGGGAGAGAGAGAGAGGGATAGAGAGAGAGAGATGGGGAGAGAGAGAAGGACAGGGAGAGAGAGAGAGACAGGGAGATAGAGGGAGACGGGGAGAGAGAGATTGACGGGGAGAGTGAGAGAGACGGGGTGAGAGTGAGAGAGAAGGGAAGAGAGAGAGAGAGATGGGGAGAGAGAGGGAGACGGGGATTGAGAGAGAGAGACGGGAGAGAGTGAGAGAGACGGGGAGAGTGTGAGAGAGACGGGGAGAGTGTGAGAGAGACGGGGAGAGAGAGAGAGACGGAGAGAGAGACGGGGAGCGAGAGAGACAGAGACAAGGAGAAAGACAGCGAGACGGGGAGAGACGGGGAGATAGAGAGAGACAGGGAGAGAGAGTGACACATGGAGAGAGAGAGAGACGGGGAGATAGAGAGAGACGGGGAGAGAGAGATAGACGGGGAGAGAGAGAGACGGGGAGAGAGAGAGAGATGGGGAGAGAGAGAGACAAGCATAAAGACAGAGAGACGGGGAGATAGAGAGAGACGGGGAGAGAGAAAGAGACGGGGAGAGCGAGAGAGACGGGGAGAGAGAGAGAGACGGGAGGAGAGAGAGTGACGGGGAGAGAGAGAGTGACGGAGAGAGAGAGAAACAGGGAGAGAGAGAGGGGGAGAGAGAGAGAGAGAGACGGGGAGAGAGAGCATCAGGGAGTGAGAGAAGAAGGGGAGAGAGAGAGACGGAGAGAGAGAGAGATGGAGAAGAGAGAGCAAGATGGGGAGAGAGACGGGGAGGGAGAGAGAGAAGGGAGAGAGATGCAGAGACAGGGAGAGAGTGAGAGAGATGGAGAGAGAGTGACAGAGACCGAGAGAGAGGGAGAGGGGGAGAGAGGGAGAGAGACGGGGAGTGACAGAGAGAGACGGGGAGAGACAGACGGGGAGAGTGAGAGAGAGAGACAAGGAGAAAGACAGAGGCGGGGAGAGAGACGGGGAGATAGAGAGAGATGGAGAAAGAGAGAGAGACGGGGAGATAGAGAGAGAAGGGGAGAAAGAGAGAGATGGGGAGAGAGCGAGAGACGGGGATAGAGAGAGAGACGGGGATAGAGAGAGAGAGATGGGGAGAGAGAGAGAGAGACAGGGAGAGAGAGAGAGAGACGGTGAGAGAGAGAGAGACGGAGAGAGAGAGAGCGAGATGGAGTGAGAGACGGGAAGCGAGAGAGATAGACGGGGAGAGAGAGACGAGGAGAGAGAGAGAGAGGGACAAAGAGAAAGACAGAGAGTTGGGGAGAGAGAGAAGGAGAGATAGCGAGAGACGGGGAGAGAGAGTGAGAGATGGGGAGAGAGAGACGGGGAGAGAGAGAGAGAGACGGGGAGAGTGTGAGAGAGACGGGGAGAGAGAGCGAGATGGTGAGAGAGAGAGAGAAGGGGAGAGAGAGAGATGGGGAGAGAGAGAGAGAGACGGGGAGAGAGAGAGGGGGAGAGAGAGAGAGAGAGACGGGGAGAGAGTGAGAGAGACGGGGAGAGTGTGAGAGAGACGGGGAGAGAGACGGGGAGAGCGAGAGAGAGAGACGGGGAGAGCGAGAGAGAGAGACAAGGAGAATGACAGAGAGACGGGGAGATAGACAGAGACGGAGAGAGAATGAGACGGGGAGAGAGAGAGAGACGTGGAGATAGAGAGAAAAGGGGAGAGAGAGAAACGGGGAGAGAGAGAAGAAGGGGAGAGAGAGAGAGAGATGGGGAGAGAGAGAAACAAGGAGAAAGATAGAGAGACGGGAGATAGGGAGAGACGGGGAGAGAGAGTGATCCAGGAAGAGAGACAGAGACGGGAATAGAGATGAGAGAGATGGGGGAGAGAGAGAGAGAGAGACGGGGAGAGAGAGAGAGAGACGGACAGAGAAGACGAGGAGTGAGAGAGAGAGACGGGGAGAGAGAGAGAGACACCGGGAGAGATTGAGAGAGATTGGGAGAGATTGAGAGAGACAGGGAGAGTGAGAGAGAGACGGGGAGAGAGAGAGCGAGATGGTGAGAGAGAGAGAGAGATGGGGAGAGTGTGAGAGAGATGGGGAGAGTGTGAGAGAGACGGGGAGAGAGAGAGAGAGACGGGGAGAGAGAGAGAGACGGGGAGAGAGAGAGAGACAAGGAGAAAGACAGAGAGACGGGGAGAGAGACGGGGAGATAGAGAGAGATGGGGAGATAGAGAGAGAGACAGGGAGAGAGAGAGAGACGGTGAGAGATTGAGAGACGGGGAGAGATTGAGAGACGGGGAGATAGAGATAGACGGGGAGAGAGAGTGAGCCAAGAATAGAGAGAGAGAAGGGGATAGTGATGAGAGAGATGGGGAGAGAGAGAGAGAGATGGGGAGAGAGAGAGAGAGACGGGGAGAGAGAGAGGGGGAGAGAGAGAGAGAGAGACGGGGAGAGAGTGAGAGAGACGGGGAGAGTGTGAGAGAGATGGGGAGAGAGACGGGGAGAGCGAGAGAGAGAGACGGGGAGAGCGAGAGAGAGAGACAAGGAGAATGACAGAGAGACGGGGAGATAGACAGAGACGGAGAGAGAATGAGACGGGGAGAGAGAGAGAGACGTGGAGATAGAGAGAAAAGGGGAGAGAGAGAAACGGGGAGAGAGAGAAGAAGGGGAGAGAGAGAGAGAGATGGGGAGAGAGAGAAACAAGGAGAAAGATAGAGAGACGGGAGATAGAGAGAGACGGGGAGAGAGAGTGATCCAGGAAGAGAGAGAGAGACGGGAATAGAGATGAGAGAGATGGGGGAGAGAGAGAGAGAGAGACGGGGAGAGAGAGAGAGAGACGGACAGAGAAGACGAGGAGTGAGAGAGAGAGAGACGGGGAGAGAGAGAGAGATTGGGAGAGATTGAGAGAGACAGGGAGAGTGAGAGAGAGACGGGGAGAGAGAGAGCGAGATGGTGAGAGAGAGAGAGAGATGGGGAGAGTGTGAGAGAGATGGGGAGAGTGTGAGAGAGACGGGGAGAGAGAGAGAGAGACGGGGAGAGAGAGAGAGAGACGGGGAGAGAGAGAGAGACGGGGAGAGAGAGAGAGACAAGGAGAAAGACAGAGAGACGGGGAGAGAGACGGGGAGATAGAGAGAGATGGGGAGAGAGAGAGAGACAGGGAGAGAGAGAGAGAGACGGGGAGAGAGAGAGAGAGACGCGGAGAGAAAGAGAGTGAGGCAGGGAGAGAGACAGGGAGCGAGAGAGACAGATGGGGAGAGAGAGACGGGGAGAGAGGGAGAGAGACAGACAAGTAGAAGAACAGAGAGACAGGGAGAGAGACGGGGAGATAGAGAGAGAGACGGGGAGAGAGAGAGAGGGATAGAGAGAGAGAGATGGGGAGAGAGAGAAGGACAGGGAGAGAGAGAGAGACAGGGAGATAGAGGGAGACGGGGAGAGAGAGATTGACGGGGAGAGTGAGAGAGACGGGGTGAGAGTGAGAGAGAAGGGAAGAGAGAGAGAGAGATGGGGAGAGAGAGGGAGACGGGGATTGAGAGAGAGAGACGGGAGAGAGTGAGAGAGACGGGGAGAGTGTGAGAGAGACGGGGAGAGTGTGAGAGAGACGGGGAGAGAGAGAGAGACGGAGAGAGAGACGGGGAGCGAGAGAGACAGAGACAAGGAGAAAGACAGCGAGACGGGGAGAGACGGGGAGATAGAGAGAGACAGGGAGAGAGAGTGACACATGGAGAGAGAGAGAGACGGGGAGATAGAGAGAGACGGGGAGAGAGAGATAGACGGGGAGAGAGAGAGACGGGGAGAGAGAGAGAGATGGGGAGAGAGAGAGACAAGCATAAAGACAGAGAGACGGGGAGATAGAGAGAGACGGGGAGAGAGAAAGAGACGGGGAGAGCGAGAGAGACGGGGAGAGAGAGAGAGACGGGAGGAGAGAGAGTGACGGGGAGAGAGAGAGTGACGGAGAGAGAGAGAAACAGGGAGAGAGAGAGGGGGAGAGAGAGAGAGAGAGACGGGGAGAGAGAGCATCAGGGAGTGAGAGAAGAAGGGGAGAGAGAGAGACGGAGAGAGAGAGAGATGGAGAAGAGAGAGCAAGATGGGGAGAGAGACGGGGAGGGAGAGAGAGAAGGGAGAGAGATGCAGAGACAGGGAGAGAGTGAGAGAGATGGAGAGAGAGTGACAGAGACCGAGAGAGAGGGAGAGGGGGAGAGAGGGAGAGAGACGGGGAGTGACAGAGAGAGACGGGGAGAGACAGACGGGGAGAGTGAGAGAGAGAGACAAGGAGAAAGACAGAGGCGGGGAGAGAGACGGGGAGATAGAGAGAGATGGAGAAAGAGAGAGAGACGGGGAGATAGAGAGAGAAGGGGAGAAAGAGAGAGATGGGGAGAGAGCGAGAGACGGGGATAGAGAGAGAGACGGGGATAGAGAGAGAGAGATGGGGAGAGAGAGAGAGAGACAGGGAGAGAGAGAGAGAGACGGTGAGAGAGAGAGAGACGGAGAGAGAGAGAGCGAGATGGAGTGAGAGACGGGAAGCGAGAGAGATAGACGGGGAGAGAGAGACGAGGAGAGAGAGAGAGAGGGACAAAGAGAAAGACAGAGAGTTGGGGAGAGAGAGAAGGAGAGATAGCGAGAGACGGGGAGAGAGAGTGAGAGATGGGGAGAGAGAGACGGGGAGAGAGAGAGAGAGACGGGGAGAGTGTGAGAGAGACGGGGAGAGAGAGCGAGATGGTGAGAGAGAGAGAGAAGGGGAGAGAGAGAGATGGGGAGAGAGAGAGAGAGACGGGGAGAGAGAGAGGGGGAGAGAGAGAGAGAGAGACGGGGAGAGAGTGAGAGAGACGGGGAGAGTGTGAGAGAGACGGGGAGAGAGACGGGGAGAGCGAGAGAGAGAGACGGGGAGAGCGAGAGAGAGAGACAAGGAGAATGACAGAGAGACGGGGAGATAGACAGAGACGGAGAGAGAATGAGACGGGGAGAGAGAGAGAGACGTGGAGATAGAGAGAAAAGGGGAGAGAGAGAAACGGGGAGAGAGAGAAGAAGGGGAGAGAGAGAGAGAGATGGGGAGAGAGAGAAACAAGGAGAAAGATAGAGAGACGGGAGATAGGGAGAGACGGGGAGAGAGAGTGATCCAGGAAGAGAGACAGAGACGGGAATAGAGATGAGAGAGATGGGGGAGAGAGAGAGAGAGAGACGGGGAGAGAGAGAGAGAGACGGACAGAGAAGACGAGGAGTGAGAGAGAGAGACGGGGAGAGAGAGAGAGACACCGGGAGAGATTGAGAGAGATTGGGAGAGATTGAGAGAGACAGGGAGAGTGAGAGAGAGACGGGGAGAGAGAGAGCGAGATGGTGAGAGAGAGAGAGAGATGGGGAGAGTGTGAGAGAGATGGGGAGAGTGTGAGAGAGACGGGGAGAGAGAGAGAGAGACGGGGAGAGAGAGAGAGACGGGGAGAGAGAGAGAGACAAGGAGAAAGACAGAGAGACGGGGAGAGAGACGGGGAGATAGAGAGAGATGGGGAGATAGAGAGAGAGACAGGGAGAGAGAGAGAGACGGTGAGAGATTGAGAGACGGGGAGAGATTGAGAGACGGGGAGATAGAGATAGACGGGGAGAGAGAGTGAGCCAAGAATAGAGAGAGAGAAGGGGATAGTGATGAGAGAGATGGGGAGAGAGAGAGAGAGATGGGGAGAGAGAGAGAGAGACGGGGAGAGAGAGAGGGGGAGAGAGAGAGAGAGAGACGGGGAGAGAGTGAGAGAGACGGGGAGAGTGTGAGAGAGATGGGGAGAGAGACGGGGAGAGCGAGAGAGAGAGACGGGGAGAGCGAGAGAGAGAGACAAGGAGAATGACAGAGAGACGGGGAGATAGACAGAGACGGAGAGAGAATGAGACGGGGAGAGAGAGAGAGACGTGGAGATAGAGAGAAAAGGGGAGAGAGAGAAACGGGGAGAGAGAGAAGAAGGGGAGAGAGAGAGAGAGATGGGGAGAGAGAGAAACAAGGAGAAAGATAGAGAGACGGGAGATAGAGAGAGACGGGGAGAGAGAGTGATCCAGGAAGAGAGAGAGAGACGGGAATAGAGATGAGAGAGATGGGGGGAGAGAGAGAGAGAGAGACGGGGAGAGAGAGAGAGAGACGGACAGAGAAGACGAGGAGTGAGAGAGAGAGAGACGGGGAGAGAGAGAGAGATTGGGAGAGATTGAGAGAGACAGGGAGAGTGAGAGAGAGACGGGGAGAGAGAGAGCGAGATGGTGAGAGAGAGAGAGAGATGGGGAGAGTGTGAGAGAGATGGGGAGAGTGTGAGAGAGACGGGGAGAGAGAGAGAGAGACGGGGAGAGAGAGAGAGAGACGGGGAGAGAGAGAGAGACGGGGAGAGAGAGAGAGACAAGGAGAAAGACAGAGAGACGGGGAGAGAGACGGGGAGATAGAGAGAGATGGGGAGAGAGAGAGAGACAGGGAGAGAGAGAGAGACGGTGAGAGATTGAGAGACGGGGAGATAGAGATAGACGGGGAGAGAGAGTGAGCCAAGAATAGAGAGAGAGAAGGGGATAGTGATGAGAGAGACGTGGAGAGAGAGAGAGACGGGGGGAGAGAGAGAGAGACGGGGAGCGAGAGAGAGAGAAGGGGAGAGAGAGACGGGGAGAGAGAGAGAGGGACGGGGAGAGAGTGAGAGAGACAAGGAGAAAGACAGAGAGACGGGGAGATAGAGAGAGACGGGGAGAGAGAGAGAGACAAGGAGAGAGTGAGAGAGATGGAGAGAGAATGACAGAGACCGAGAGAGAGCGAGAGAGACCGGGAGAGAGACAGGGTGTGACAGAGAGAGACGGGGAGAAGAGACGGGGAGAGAGAGAGAGTGATACAAGGAGAAAGACAGAGAGGCGGGGAGAGAGACGGGGAAATAGAGAGAGATTGGGAGAGAGAGAGAGACGGGGAGATAGAGAGAGATGGGGATATAGAGAGAGACGGGGTGAGAGAGTGAGACGGGGAGAGAGTGAGGGAGACGGGGAGAGTGTGAAACAGACGGGAAGAGAGAGCGAGATGGTGCGAGAGAGAGAGAGAGACGGGGAGAGAGACGGGGAGCGAGAGAGAGAGAGAGACGGGGAGAGAGAGAGAGAGACGAGTAGAATGACAGAGAGACGGGGTGATAGAGAGAGACGGGGAGAGAGAGAGAGATGGGGAGATAGAGAGAAGGGGAGAGAGAGAAACAGGGAGAGAGAAAAGAAGGGGAGAGAGAGAGAGAGAGAGACAAGGAGAAAGACAGAGACACGGGGAGAGAGAGACGGGGAGATAGCGAGAGACGGGGAGAGAGAGTGAGAGACGGGGAGAGAGAGACGGGGAGAGAGAGAGAGACGGGGGGAGTATGAGAGAGACGGGCAGAGAGAGCGAGATGGTGAGAGAGAGAGAGAGACGGGGAGATAGAGAGAGACGGGGAGAGAGAGAGAGAGGGATAGAGAGAGAGAGATGGGGAGAGAGAGAAGGACAGGGAGAGAGAGAGAGACAGGGAGATAGAGGGAGACGGGGAGAGAGAGTGAGACGGGGAGAGAGAGAGAGAGGGGAGAGAGAGAAATATGGGGAGAGAGAGAGTGACGGGGAGATAGAGAGTGACAGGGAGAGAGAAAGTGACGGTGAGAGAGAGACGGGGAGTGAGATTCGGGGAGTGAGAGAGAGAGACAGGGAGAGAGAGAGAGAGACGGGGAGAGAGTGAGAGAGATGGGGAGAGATTGAGAGAGACGGGGAGAGAGTGAGAGAGACGGGGAGAGAGAGACAGAGGCGGGGAGAGAGACGGGGAGTGAGAGAAAGAGACGGGGAGAGAGAGACGGTTAGAGAGAGAGAGACGGGGAGAGAAAGTGAGATGGGGAGAGAGAGAGAGACGGGGAGATAGAGAGAGACGGGGAGAGAGAGAGAGACGGGAAGATAGAGAGAGACGGGGAGAGATAGACGGGGAGAGAGAGGGAGACGGGGAGAGAGAGAAAGACGGGGGAGAGACAGAGAGACGGGGAGATAGAGAGAGACGGGGAGAGAGAGAGAGAGAGGGATAGAGAGAGAGAGATGGGGAGAGAGAGAGAGAGACGGGGAGAGAGACGGGGAGAGAGAGACGGTGAGAGAGAGAGAGATGGACAAGGAGAAAGACAAAGAGAGGGGGAGAGATACAGGGAATATAGAGAGAGACAGGGAGAGAGAGAGAGAGAGATGGGGAGAGAGAGAGAGAGGGGGAGAGAGAGAAACGGCGAGAGAGAGATAGACGGGGAGAGAGAGAGAGATGGGGAGATAGAGAGAGACGGGGAGAGAGAGGGGGACTGGGAGAGAGAGAGAGAATGGGAGAGAGAGAGAGACAAGGAGAAAGACAGAGAGATGGGGAGATAGAGAGAGACGGGGAGAGAGAGTGAGATGGGGAGAGAGAGAGAGAGGGGAGAGAGAGAAATATGGGGAGAGAGAGAGTGACGAGGAGAGAGAAAGTGATGGTGAGTGAGAGACGGGGAGTGAGAGACGGGGAGTGAGATTCGGGGAGTGAGAGAGAGAGACAGGGAGAGAGAGAGAGAGAGACGGGGAGAGAGAGAGAGAGACGGGGAGAGAGTGAGAGAGACGGGGAGACAGTGAGAGAGACGGGGAGAGAGAGAGAGACGGGGAGAGAGAGAGAGGCGGGGAGAGAGATGGGGAGTGAGAGACAGAGACGGGGAGAGAGAGAGAGAGACAGGGAGAGAGAGAGAGACAGGAAGATAGAGAGAGACGGGGAGAGATAGACAGGGAGAGAGAGGGAGACGGGGAGAGAGAGAGACGGGGGAGAGAGAGAGAGACGGGGAGTGAGATTCGGGGAGTGAGAGAGAGAGACAGGGAGAGAGAGAGAGAGACGGGGAAAGAAAGAGAGAGACGGGGAGAAAGTGAGAGAGAGAGACGGGGAGAGAGAGAGACAGGGAGAGAGAGAGCGACGGGGAGAGAGACGGGGAGCGAGAGAGAGAGACGGGGAGAGAGAGAGAGAGAGACAGACAAGAAGAAGAACAGAGAGACGGGGAGAGAGACGGGGAGATAGAGAGAGATGGGGAGAGAGAGAGAGAGAGAGGGATAGAGAGAGAGAGATGGGGAGAGAGAGAGAGAGACGGGGAGAGAGAGAGAGACGGGGAAAGAGAGAGAGAGACGGGGAGAGAGACGGGGAGAGAGAGACGGTGAGAGAGAGAGAGATGGACAAGGAGAAAGACATGAGAGAGGGGGAGAGAGACGGGGAATATAGAGAGAGACAGGGAGAGAGAGAGAAATGGGGAGAGAGAGAGAGACGGGGAGAGAGAGAGACGGGGAGAGAGAGATAGACAGGGCGAGAGAGAGAGAGACGGGGAGAGAGAGAGAGAAGGGGAGAGAGAGAGAGACAAGGAGAAAGACAGAGAGATGGGGAGAGAGACGTGGACATAGAGTGAGACGGGGAGAGAGAGAGAGAGACGGGGAGAGAGAGAGTTGGGGAGTGAGAGACCGGGAGTAAGAGACCAGGAGTAAGAGACGGGGAGTGAGAGAGAGAGACGGGGACAGAGAGAGAGAGCGATGGGGAGAGAGAGAGACAGGGAGAGAGAGAGAGACAGGGAGAGAGAGAGAGAGACGGGGAGAGAGAGAGAGAGACGCGGAGAGAAAGAGAGTGAGGCAGGGAGAGAGACAGGGAGCGAGAGAGACAGATGGGGAGAGAGAGACGGGGAGAGAGAGAGAGAGAGAGACAGACAAGTAGAAGAACAGAGAGACAGGGAGAGAGACGGGGTGATAGAGAGAGACGGGGAGAGAGAGAGAGAGAGGGATAGAGAGAGAGAGATGGGGAGAGAGAGAAGGACAGGGAGAGAGAGAGAGACAGGGAGATAGAGGGAGACGGGGAGTGAGAGATTGACGGGGAGAGTGAGAGAGACGGGGTGAATTTGAGAGAGAAGGGAAGAGAGAGAGAGAGATGGGGAGAGAGAGGGAGACGGGGATTGAGAGAGAGAGACGGGAGAGAGTGAGAGAGACGGGGAGAGTGTGAGAGAGACGGGGAGAGAGAGAGAGACGGGGAGCGAGAGAGACAGAGACAAGGAGAAAGACAGCGAGACGGGGAGAGACGGGGAGATAGAGAAAGACAGGGAGAGAGAGTGACACATGGAGAGAGAGAGAGACGGGGAGATAGAGAGAGACGGGGAGAGAGAGATAGACGGGGAGAGAGAGAGACGGGGAGAGAGAGAGACGGGGAGAGAGAGAGAGATGGGGAGAGAGAGAGACAAGCATAAAGACAGAGAGACGGGGAGATAGAGAGAGACGGGGAGAGAGAAAGAGATGGGGAGAGCGAGAGAGACGGGGAGAGAGAGAGAGACGGGAGGAGAGAGAGTGACGGGGAGAGAGAGAGTGACGGGGAGAGAGAGAGAGACGGGGAGAGAGAGACGGGGAGAGAGAGAGAGACGGGGAGAGAGAGCAACAGGGAGTGAGAGAAGAAGGGGAGAGAGAGAGACGGAGAGAGAGAGAGATGGAGAAGAGAGAGCAAGATGGGGAGAGAGACGGGGAGGGAGAGAGAGAAGGGAGAGAGATGCAGAGACAGGGAGAGAGTGAGAGAGATGGAGAGAGAGTGACAGAGACCGAGAGAGAGAGGGAGAGGGGGAGAGAGGGAGAGAGACGGGGAGAGAGACGGGGAGTGACAGAGAGAGACGGGGAGAGACAGACGGGGAGAGTGAGAGAGAGAGACAAGGAGAAAGACAGAGGCGGGGAGAGAGACGGGGAGATAGAGAGAGATGGAGAAAGAGAGAGAGACGGGGAGATAGAGAGAGATGGGGAGAGAGAGAGAGACGGGGATAGAGAGAGAGAGATGGGGAGAGAGAGAGAGAGACAGGGAGAGAGAGAGAGAGAGACGGGGAGAGAGAGAGAGACGGAGAGAGAGAGAGCGAGATGGAGTGAGAGACGGGAAGCGAGAGAGATAGACGGGGAGAGAGAGACGAGGAGAGAGAGAGAGAGAGGGACAAAGAGAAAGAGAGAGAGACAGGGGATACATGGGGAGAGAGAGAGGGAGACTAGGAGAAAGACAGAGAGACGGGGAGAGAGAGACGGAGAGATAGCGAGAGACGGGGAGAGAGAGTGAGAGACGGGGAGAGAGAGACGGGGAGAGAGAGAGAGATGGGGAGAGTGTGAGAGAGACGGGCAGAGAGAGCGAGATGGTGAGAGAGAGAGAGAGATGGGGAGAGAGTGAGACGGGGAGAGAGAGAGAGAGACGGGGAGAGAGAGAGGGGGAGAGAGAGAGAGAGACGGGGAGAGAGTGAGAGAGACGGGGAGAGTGTGAGAGAGATGGGGAGAGAGACGGCGAGCGAGAGAGAGAGAGATGGAGACAGCGAGAGAGAGAGACAAGGAGAATGACAGAGAGATGGGGAGATAGACAGAGACGGAGAGAGAATGAGACGGGGAGAGAGAGAGAGACGTGGAGATAGAGAGAAAAGGGGAGAGAGAGAAACGGGGAGAGAGAGAAGAAGGGGAGAGAGAGAGAGAGATGGGGAGAGAGAGAAACAAGGAGAAAGATAGAGAGACGGGAGATAGAGAGAGACGGGGAGAGAGAGTGATCCAGGAAGAGAGAGAGAGACGGGAATAGAGATGAGAGAGATGGGGGAGAGAGAGAGAGAGAGACGGGGGAGAGAGAGAGAGAGACGGACAGAGAAGACGAGGAGCGAGAGAGAGAGACAGGGAGAGAGAGAGAGACACCGGGAGAGATTGAGAGAGACCGGGAGAGATTGAGAGAGACAGGGAGAGTGTGAGAGAGACGGGGAGAGAGAGAGCGAGATGGTGAGAGAGAGAGAGAGATGGGGAGAGTGTGAGAGAGATGGGGAGAGTGTGAGAGAGACGGGGAGAGAGAGAGAGAGACCGGGAGAGAGAGAGAGACAAGGAGAAAGACAGAGAGACGGGGAGATAGAGAGAGACGGGGAGAGAGAGAGAGAAGGGGGAGAGAGAGAGAGACAAGGAGAAAGGCAGAGAGATGGGGAGAGAGACGGGGACATAGAGTGAGAAGGGGAGAGAGAGAGAGTGACGGGGAGAGAGAGAGTCGGGGAGTGAGAGACCGGGAGTAAGAATCCGGGAGTAAGAGACGGGGAGTGAGAGAGAGAGACGGGGACAGAGAGAGAGAGCGATGGGGAGAGAGAGAGACGGGGAGAGAGAGAGAGACAGGGAGAGAGAGAGAGAGACGGGGAGAGAGAGAGAGAGACGCGGAGAGAAAGAGAGTGAGGCAGGGAGAGAGACAGGGAGCGAGAGAGACAGATGGGGAGAGAGAGACGGGGAGAGAGGGAGAGAGACAGACAAGTAGAAGAACAGAGAGACAGGGAGAGAGACGGGGAGATAGAGAGAGAGACGGGGAGAGAGAGAGAGGGATAGAGAGAGAGAGATGGGGAGAGAGAGAAGGACAGGGAGAGAGAGAGAGACAGGGAGATAGAGGGAGACGGGGAGAGAGAGATTGACGGGGAGAGTGAGAGAGACGGGGTGAGAGTGAGAGAGAAGGGAAGAGAGAGAGAGAGATGGGGAGAGAGAGGGAGACGGGGATTGAGAGAGAGAGACGGGAGAGAGTGAGAGAGACGGGGAGAGTGTGAGAGAGACGGGGAGAGTGTGAGAGAGACGGGGAGAGAGAGAGAGACGGAGAGAGAGACGGGGAGCGAGAGAGACAGAGACAAGGAGAAAGACAGCGAGACGGGGAGAGACGGGGAGATAGAGAGAGACAGGGAGAGAGAGTGACACATGGAGAGAGAGAGAGACGGGGAGATAGAGAGAGACGGGGAGAGAGAGATAGACGGGGAGAGAGAGAGACGGGGAGAGAGAGAGAGATGGGGAGAGAGAGAGACAAGCATAAAGACAGAGAGACGGGGAGATAGAGAGAGACGGGGAGAGAGAAAGAGACGGGGAGAGCGAGAGAGACGGGGAGAGAGAGAGAGACGGGAGGAGAGAGAGTGACGGGGAGAGAGAGAGTGACGGAGAGAGAGAGAGACAGGGAGAGAGAGAGGGGGAGAGAGAGAGAGAGACGGGGAGAGAGAGCATCAGGGAGTGAGAGAAGAAGGGGAGAGAGAGAGACGGAGAGAGAGAGAGATGGAGAAGAGAGAGCAAGATGGGGAGAGAGACGGGGAGGGAGAGAGAGAAGGGAGAGAGATGCAGAGACAGGGAGAGAGTGAGAGAGATGGAGAGAGAGTGACAGAGACCGAGAGAGAGGGAGAGGGGGAGAGAGGGAGAGAGACGGGGAGTGACAGAGAGAGACGGGGAGAGACAGACGGGGAGAGTGAGAGAGAGAGACAAGGAGAAAGACAGAGGCGGGGAGAGAGACGGGGAGATAGAGAGAGATGGAGAAAGAGAGAGAGACGGGGAGATAGAGAGAGAAGGGGAGAAAGAGAGAGATGGGGAGAGAGCGAGAGACGGGGATAGAGAGAGAGACGGGGATAGAGAGAGAGAGATGGGGAGAGAGAGAGAGAGACAGGGAGAGAGAGAGAGAGACGGTGAGAGAGAGAGAGACGGAGAGAGAGAGAGCGAGATGGAGTGAGAGACGGGAAGCGAGAGAGATAGACGGGGAGAGAGAGACGAGGAGAGAGAGAGAGAGGGACAAAGAGAAAGACAGAGAGTTGGGGAGAGAGAGAAGGAGAGATAGCGAGAGACGGGGAGAGAGAGTGAGAGATGGGGAGAGAGAGACGGGGAGAGAGAGAGAGAGACGGGGAGAGTGTGAGAGAGACGGGGAGAGAGAGCGAGATGGTGAGAGAGAGAGAGAAGGGGAGAGAGAGAGATGGGGAGAGAGAGAGAGAGACGGGGAGAGAGAGAGGGGGAGAGAGAGAGAGAGAGACGGGGAGAGAGTGAGAGAGACGGGGAGAGTGTGAGAGAGACGGGGAGAGAGACGGGGAGAGCGAGAGAGAGAGACGGGGAGAGCGAGAGAGAGAGACAAGGAGAATGACAGAGAGACGGGGAGATAGACAGAGACGGAGAGAGAATGAGACGGGGAGAGAGAGAGAGACGTGGAGATAGAGAGAAAAGGGGAGAGAGAGAAACGGGGAGAGAGAGAAGAAGGGGAGAGAGAGAGAGAGATGGGGAGAGAGAGAAACAAGGAGAAAGATAGAGAGACGGGAGATAGGGAGAGACGGGGAGAGAGAGTGATCCAGGAAGAGAGACAGAGACGGGAATAGAGATGGAGAGAGATGGGGGAGAGAGAGAGAGAGAGACGGGGGAGAGAGAGAGAGAGACGGACAGAGAAGACGAGGAGTGAGAGAGAGAGACGGGGAGAGAGAGAGAGACACCGGGAGAGATTGAGAGAGATTGGGAGAGATTGAGAGAGACAGGGAGAGTGGAGAGAGAGACGGGGAGAGAGAGAGCGAGATGGTGAGAGAGAGAGAGAGATGGGGAGAGTGTGAGAGAGATGGGGAGAGTGTGAGAGAGACGGGGAGAGAGAGAGAGAGACGGGGAGAGAGAGAGAGACGGGGAGAGAGAGAGAGACAAGGAGAAAGACAGAGAGACGGGAGAGAGACGGGGAGATAGAGAGAGATGGGGAGATAGAGAGAGAGACAGGGAGAGAGAGAGAGACGGTGAGAGATTGAGAGACGGGGAGAGATTGAGAGACGGGGAGATAGAGATAGACGGGGAGAGAGAGTGAGCCAAGAATAGAGAGAGAGAAGGGGATAGTGATGAGAGAGATGGGGAGAGAGAGAGAGAGATGGGGAGAGAGAGAGAGAGACGGGGAGAGAGAGAGGGGGAGAGAGAGAGAGAGAGACGGGGAGAGAGTGAGAGAGACGGGGAGAGTGTGAGAGATGGGGAGAGAGACGGGGAGAGCGAGAGAGAGAGACGGGGGAGAGCGAGAGAGAGAGACAAGGAGAATGACAGAGAGACGGGGAGGGAGATAGACAGAGACGGAGAGAGAATGAGACGGGGAGAGAGAGAGAGACGTGGAGATAGAGAGAAAAGGGGAGAGAGAGAAACGGGGAGAGAGAGAAGAAGGGGAGAGAGAGAGAGAGATGGGGAGAGAGAGAAACAAGGAGAAAGATAGAGAGACGGGAGATAGAGAGAGACGGGGAGAGAGAGTGATCCAGGAAGAGAGAGAGAGACGGGAATAGAGATGAGAGAGATGGGGGAGAGAGAGAGAGAGAGACGGGGAGAGAGAGAGAGAGACGGACAGAGAAGACGAGGAGTGAGAGAGAGAGAGACGGGGAGAGAGAGAGAGATTGGGAGAGATTGAGAGAGACAGGGAGAGTGAGAGAGAGACGGGGAGAGAGAGAGCGAGATGGTGAGAGAGAGAGAGAGATGGGGAGAGTGTGAGAGAGATGGGGAGAGTGTGAGAGAGACGGGGAGAGAGAGAGAGAGACGGGGGAGAGAGAGAGAGAGACGGGGAGAGAGAGAGAGACGGGGAGAGAGAGAGAGACAAGGAGAAAGACAGAGAGACGGGGAGAGAGACGGGGAGATAGAGAGAGATGGGGAGAGAGAGAGAGACAGGGAGAGAGAGAGAGACGGTGAGAGATTGAGAGACGGGGAGATAGAGATAGACGGGGAGAGAGAGTGAGCCAAGAATAGAGAGAGAGAAGGGGATAGTGATGAGAGAGACGTGGAGAGAGAGAGAGACGGGGGGAGAGAGAGAGAGACGGGGAGCGAGAGGAGAGAGAAGGGGAGAGAGAGACGGGGAGAGAGAGAGAGGGACGGGGAGAGAGTGAGAGAGACAAGGAGAAAGACAGAGAGACGGGGAGATAGAGAGAGACGGGGAGAGAGAGAGAGACAAGGAGAGAGTGAGAGAGATGGAGAGAGAATGACAGAGACCGAGAGAGAGCGAGAGAGACCGGGAGAGAGACAGGGTGTGACAGAGAGAGACGGGGAGAAGAGACGGGGAGAGAGAGAGAGTGATACAAGGAGAAAGACAGAGAGGCGGGGAGAGAGACGGGGAAATAGAGAGAGATTGGGAGAGAGAGAGAGACGGGGAGATAGAGAGAGATGGGGATATAGAGAGAGACGGGGGTGAGAGAGTGAGACGGGGAGAGAGTGAGGGAGACGGGGAGAGTGTGAAACAGACGGGAAGAGAGAGCGAGATGGTGCGAGAGAGAGAGAGAGACGGGGAGAGAGACGGGGAGCGAGAGAGAGAGAGAGACGGGGAGAGAGAGAGAGAGACAAGTAGAATGACAGAGAGACGGGGTGATAGAGAGAGACGGGGAGAGAGAGAGAGATGGGGAGATAGAGAGAAGGGGAGAGAGAGAAACAGGGAGAGAGAAAAGAAGGGGAGAGAGAGAGAGAGAGAGACAAGGAGAAAGACAGAGACACGGGGAGAGAGAGACGGGGAGATAGCGAGAGACGGGGAGAGAGAGTGAGAGACGGGGAGAGAGAGACGGGGAGAGAGAGAGAGACGGGGGGAGTATGAGAGAGACGGGCAGAGAGAGCGAGATGGTGAGAGAGAGAGAGAGACGGGGAGATAGAGAGAGACGGGGAGAGAGAGAGAGAGGGATAGAGAGAGAGAGATGGGGAGAGAGAGAAGGACAGGGAGAGAGAGAGAGACAGGGAGATAGAGGGAGACGGGGAGAGAGAGATTGACGGGGAGAGTGAGAGAGACGGGGTGAGAGTGAGAGAGAAGGGAAGAGAGAGAGAGAGATGGGGAGAGAGAGGGAGACGGGGATTGAGAGAGAGAGACGGGAGAGAGTGAGAGAGACGGGGAGAGTGTGAGAGAGACGGGGAGAGAGAGAGAGACGGTGAGAGAGACGGGGAGCGAGAGAGACAGAGACAAGGAGAAAGACAGCGAGACGGGGAGAGACGGGGAGATAGAGAGAGACAGGGAGAGAGAGTGACACATGGAGAGAGAGAGAGACGGGGAGATAGGGAGAGACGGGGAGAGAGAGATAGACGGGGAGAGAGAGAGACGGGAGAGAGAGAGAGATGGGGAGAGAGAGAGACAAGCATAAAGACAGAGAGACGGGGAGATAGAGAGAGACGGGGAGAGAGAAAGAGACGGGGAGAGCGAGAGAGACGGGGAGAGAGAGAGAGACGGGAGGAGAGAGAGTGACGGGGAGAGAGAGAGTGACGAGGAGAGAGAGAGAGACAGGGAGAGAGAGAGGGGGAGAGAGAGAGAGAGACGGGGAGAGAGAGCAACAGGGAGTGAGAGAAGAAGGGGAGAGAGAGAGACGGAGAGAGAGAGAGATGGAGAAGAGAGAGCAAGATGGGGAGAGAGACGGGGAGGGAGAGAGAGAAGGGAGAGAGATGCAGAGACAGGGAGAGAGTGAGAGAGATGGAGAGAGAGTGACAGAGACCGAGAGAGAGAGGGAGAGGGGGGAGAGAGGGAGAGAGACGGGGAGAGGAGACGGGGAGTGACAGAGAGAGACGGGGAGAGACAGACGGGGAGAGTGAGAGAGAGAGACAAGGAGAAAGACAGAGGCGGGGAGAGAGACGGGGAGATAGAGAGAGATGGAGAAAGAGAGAGAGACGGGGAGATAGAGAGAGAAGGGGAGAAAGAGAGTGATGGGGAGAGAGAGAGAGACGGGGATAGAGAGAGAGAGATGGGGAGAGAGAGAGAGAGACAGGGAGAGAGAGAGAGAGACGGTGAGAGAGAGAGAGACGGAGAGAGAGAGAGCGAAGATGGAGTGAGAGACGGGAAGCGAGAGAGATAGACGGGGAGAGAGAGACGAGGAGAGAGAGAGAGAGGGACAAAGAGAAAGACAGAGAGACGGGGGATACATGGGGAGAGAGAGAGAGACGGGGAGAGAGAGAGGGAGACAAGGAGAAAGACAGAGAGATGGGGAGAGAGAGACGGAGAGATAGCGAGAGACGGGGAGAGAGAGTGAGAGATGGGGAGAGAGAAACGGGGAGAGAGAGAGAGAGACGGGGAGAGTGTGAGAGAGACGGGGAGAGAGAGCGAGATGGTGAGAGAGAGAGAGAAGGGGAGAGAGAGAGATGGGGAGAGAGAGAGAGAGACGGGAGAGAGAGAGGGGGAGAGAGAGAGAGAGAGACGGGGAGAGCGAGAGAGAGAGACAAGGAGAATGACAGAGAGACGGGGAGATAGACAGAGACGGAGAGAGAATGAGACGGGGAGAGAGAGAGAGACGTGGAGATAGAGAGAAAAGGGGAGAGAGAGAAACAAGGAGAAAGATAGAGAGACGGGAGATAGAGAGAGACGGGGAGACAGAGGTGATCCAGGAAGAGAGACAGAGACGGGAATAGAGATGAGAGAGATGGGGGAGAGAGAGAGAGAGAGACGGGGAGAGAGAGAGAGAGACGGACAGAGAAGACGAGGAGTGAGAGAGAGAGACGGGGAGAGAGAGAGAGACACCGGGAGAGATTGAGAGAGATCGGGAGAGATTGAGAGAGACAGGGAGACTGAGAGAGAGACAGGGAGAGAGAGAGCGAGATGGTGAGAGAGAGAGAGATATGGGGAGAGTGTGAGAGAGATGGGGAGAGAGAGAGCGAGATGGTGAGAGAGAGAAAGAGATGGGGAGAGTGAGAGAGAGATGGGGAGAGAGAGAGAGAGACGGGGAGAGAGAGAGGGGGAGAGAGAGAGAGAGAGACGGGGAGAGAGTGAGAGAGACGGGGAGAGTGTGAGAGAGACGGGGAGAGAGACGGGGAGAGCGAGAGAGAGAGACGGGGAGAGCGAGAGAGAGAGACAAGGAGAATGACAGAGAGACGGGGAGATAGACAGAGACGGAGAGAGAATGAGACGGGGAGAGAGAGAGAGACGTGGAGATAGAGAGAAAAGGGGAGAGAGAGAAACGGGGGAGAGAGAGAAACAAGGAGAAAGATAGAGAGACGGGAGATAGAGAGAGACGGGGAGACAGAGTGATCCAGGAAGAGAGACAGAGACGGGAATAGAGATGAGAGAGATGGGGGAGAGAGAGAGAGAGAGACGGGAGAGAGAGAGAGAGACGGACAGAGAAGACGAGGAGTGAGAGAGAGAGACGGGGAGAGAGAGAGAGACACCGGGAGAGATTGAGAGAGATCGGGAGAGATTGAGAGAGACAGGGAGAGTGAGAGAGAGACAGGGAGAGAGAGAGCGAGATGGTGAGAGAGAGAGAGATATGGGGAGAGTGTGAGAGAGATGGGGAGAGAGAGAGCGAGATGGTGAGAGAGAGAGAGAGATGGGGAGAGTGAGAGAGAGACGGGGAGAGAGAGAGCGAGATGGTGAGAGAGAGAGAGAGATGGGGGAGAGGTGTGAGAGAGATGGGGAGAGTGTGAGAGAGACGGGGAGAGAGAGAGAGAGAGACGGGGAGAGAGAGAGAGAGACGGGGAGAGAGAGAAGAGACAGGGAGAGAGAGAGAGACAAGGAGAAAGACAGAGAGACGGGGAGAGAGACGGGGAGAGAGAGAGAGACGGGGAGAGAGAGAGAGACAGGGAGAGAGTGAGAGACGGTGAGAGATTGAGAGACGGGGAGGATAGAGATAGACAGGGAGAGAGAGTGAGCCAAGAATAGAGAGAGAGAAGGGGATAGTGATGAGAGAGATGGGGAGAGAGAGAGAGAGATGGGGAGAGAGAGAGAGAGACGTGGAGAGAGAGAGAGACGGGGGAGAGAGAGAGAGACGGGGAGCGAGAGAGAGAGAAGGGGGAGAGAGAGACGGGGAGAGAGAGAGAGGGACGGGGAGAGAATGAGAGAGACAAGGAGAAAGACAGAGAGACGGGGAGATAGAGAGAGACGGGGAGAGAGAGAGAGACAAGGAGAGAGTGAGAGAGATGGAGAGAGAATGACAGAGACCGAGAGAGAGCGAGAGAGACCGGGAGAGAGACAGGGTGTGACAGAGAGAGACGGGAGAAGAGACGGGGAGAGAGAGAGAGTGATACAAGGAGAAAGACAGAGAGGCGGGGAGAGAGACGGGGAAATAGAGAGAGATTGGAGAGAGAGAGAGACGGGGAGATAGAGAGAGACGGGGATATAGAGAGAGACGGGGGTGAGAGAGTGAGACGGGGAGAGAGTGAGAGAGACAGGGAGAGTGTGAAACAGACGGGAAGAGAGAGCGAGATGGTGCGAGAGAGAGAGAGAGACGGGGAGAGAGACGGGGAGCGAGAGAGAGAGAGAGAGACGGGGAGAGAGAGAGAGAGACAAGTAGAATGACAGAGAGACGGGGGTGATAGAGAGAGACGGGGAGAGAGAGAGAGATGGGGAGATAGAGAGAGAAGGGGAGGAGAGAGAGAAACAGGGAGAGAGAAAAGAAGGGGAGAGAGAGAGAGAGAGAGAGACAAGGAGAAAGACAGAGACACGGGGAGAGAGAGACGGGGAGATAGCGAGAGACGGGGAGAGAGAGTGAGAAACGGGGAGAGAGAGACGGGGAGAGAGAGAGAGACGGGGGGAGTGTGAGAGAGACGGGCAGAGAGAGCGAGATGGTGAGAGAGAGAGAGAGATGGGGAGATAGAGAGAGACGGGGAGAGAGAGAGGGGGAGAGAGAGAGAGAGACGGGGAGAGAGTGAGAGAGACGGGGAGAGTGTGAGAGAGACGGGAAGAGAGAGCGAGATGGTGCGAAAGAGAGCGGGGGAGAGAGACGGGGAGCGAGAGAGAGACGGGGAGAGCGAGAGAGAGAGACAAGGAGAATGTCAGAGAGACGGGAAGATAGACAGAGACGGAGAGAGAGTGAGACTGGGAGAGAGAGAGAGACGGGGAGAGAGAGAGAAAAGGGGAGAGAGAGAAACGGGGAGAGAGAGAAGAAGGGGAGAGAGAGAGAGAGAGAGATGGGGAGAGAGAGAAACAAGGAGAAAGATAGAGAGACGGGAAGATAGAGAGAGACGGGGAGAGAGAGTGATCCAGGAAGAGAGAGAGAGACGGGGATAGAGATGAGAGAGATGGGGGAGAGAGAGAGAGAGACGGGGGAGAGAGAGAGAGACGGGGAGAGAGACGAGGAGCGAGAGAGAGAGACGGGGAGAGACAGAAAGAGAGGACCGGGAGAGATTGAGAGAGACCGGGAGAGATTGAGAGAGACAGGGAGAGTGTGAGAGAGACGGGGAGAGAGAGCGAGATGGTGAGAGAAAGAGAGAGATGGGGAGAGAGAGAGAGACGGGATGATAGAGAGACGGGGAGAGAGAGAGAGAGACGGGGAGAGAGAGAGAGAGACGGGAAGAGAGAGAGAGACGTGGAGAGAGAGAGAGACGTTGAGAGATTGAGAGACGGGGAGATAGAGATAGACAGGGAGAGAGAGTGAGCCAGGAAGAGAGAGAGAGAAGGGGATAGAGATGAGAGAGATGGGGATAGAGATGAGAGAGACGGGGAGAGAGAGAGAGGCGTGGAGAGAGAGAGAGACGGGGGGAGAGAGAGGGAGACGGGGAGCGAGAGAGAGAGACGGGGAGAGAGTGAGAGAGACGGGGAGAGTGTGAGAGAGACAAGGAGAAAGACAGAGAGACGGGGAGAGAGACGGGGACATAGAGAGAGATGGGGAGGGAGAGAGAGACGGGGAGAGAGAGAGAGACAGGGAGAGAGTGAGAGAGATGGAGAGCTAATGACAGAGACCGAGAGAGAGCGAGAGAGACCGGGAGAGAGACGGGGTGTGACAGAGAGAGACGGGGAGAGAGAGACGGGGAGAGAGAGAGAGTGAGACAAGGAGAAAGACAGAGAGGCGGGGAGACAGACGGGGATATAGAGAGAGATGGGGAGAGAGAGAGAGACGGGGAGAGGGTGAGAGAGACGGGGAGAGTGTGAAAGAGACGGGAAGAGAGAGCGAGATGGTGCGAGAGAGAGAGAGACGGGGAGAGAGACGGGGAGCGAGAGAGAGAGAGACGGGGAGAGAGAGCGAGAGAGACAAGTAGAATGACAGAGAGACGGGGTGATAGAGAGAGACGGGGAGAGAGAGAGAGATGGGGAGATAGAGAGAGAAGGGGGAGAGAGAGAAACAGTGAGAGAGAAAAGAAGGGGATAGAGAGAGAGAGAGAGACAAGGAGAAAGACAGAGAGACGGGGAAAGCGAGACGGGGACATAGCGAGAGACGGGGAGAGAGAGTGAGAGACGGGGAGAGAGAGACGAGGAGAGAGAGAGAGACGGGGAGAGTGTGAGAGAGACGGGGGAGAGTGTGAGAGAGACGGGGTGAGAGAGCGAGATGGTGAGAGAGAGAGGCGGGGAGAGAGATGGGGAGCGAGAGAGAGAGAGACGGGGAGAGCGAGAGAGAAAGACAAGGAGAATGACAGAGAGACGGGGAGATAGACAGAGACGGAGAGAGAGTGAGACGGGGAGAGAGAGAGAGACGGGGAGATAGAGAGAAAAGGGGAGAGAGAGAAACGGGGAGAGAGAGAAGAAGGGGAGAGAGAGAGAGAGATGGGGAGAGAGAGAAACAAGGAGAAAGATAGAGAGACGGGAAGATAGAGAGAGACGGGGAGAGAAAGTGATCCAGGAAGAGAGAGAGAGATGGGGATAGAGATGAGAGAGATGGGGGAGAGAGAGAGAGGGACCGGGAGAGATTGAGAGAGACCGGGAGAGATTGAGAGAGACAGGGAGAGTGTGAGAGAGAGCGAGATGGTGAGAGAGAGAGAGAGAGATGGGGAGAGAGAGAGAGAGACGGGGAATAGAGAGACGGGGAGAGAGAGAGAGAGACGGGGAGAGAGTGAGAGAGATGGGGAGAGAGTGAGAGAGACGGGGAGAGAGAGAGAGAGACGGGAGAGAGAGAGAGACAAGGAGAAAGACAGAGAGATGGGGAGAGAGACGGGGAGATAGAGAGAGACGGGGAGAGAGAGAGAGACAGGGAGAGAGAGCGAGATGGTGAGAGAAAGAGAGAGATGGGGAGAGAGAGAGAGACGGGGATATAGAGAGACGGGGAGAGAGAGAGAGAGACGGGGAGAGAGTGAGAGAGATGGGAGGAGGGTGACAGAGACAGGGAGAGAGAGAGAGAGACAGGGAGAGAGAGAGAGACGGGGAGAGAGAGAGAGACGTGGAGAGAGAGAGAGACGTTGAGAGATTGAGAGACGGGAGATAGAGATAGACAGGGAGAGAGAGTGAGCCAGGAAGAGAGAGAGAGAAGGGGATAGAGATGAGAGAGATGGGGAGAGAGAGAGAGAGACGGGGAGAGAGAGAGAGAGACGGGGAATAGAGAGACGGGGAGAGAGAGAGAGAGACGGGGAGAGAGAGAGAGACAAGGAGAAAGACAGAGAGATGGGGAGAGAGACGGGGAGATAGAGAGAGACGGGGAGAGAGAGAGAGACAGGGAGAGAGAGCGAGATGGTGAGAGAAAGAGAGAGATGGGGAGAGAGAGAGAGACGGGGATATAGAGAGACGGGGAGAGAGAGAGAGAGACGGGGAGAGAGTGAGAGAGATGGGAGGAGGGTGACAGAGACAGGGAGAGAGAGAGAGAGACAGGGAGAGAGAGAGAGACGGGGAGAGAGAGAGAGACGTGGAGAGAGAGAGAGACGTTGAGAGATTGAGAGACGGGGAGATAGAGATAGACAGGGAGAGAGAGTGAGCCAGGAAGAGAGAGAGAGAAGGGGATAGAGATGAGAGAGATGGGAGAGAGAGAGAGAGAGACGGG